>CM035406.1:229094011-229461511 GCA_020310875.1 Ceratopteris richardii
AGCTCATCTTCATCCTCACATAGGACTTGACTTGATGGACGAGCTTTAGAAATGGCCACTTGAAGGCATTCATTGGTTGGAAAATCATGTAATATGGCTAAGCATTGTGGATAAGGCAATGCGCTTGTTCATCACCCATGTAAAAAAAAGAAGTCAGTTTTTCTTATGCTACTTCTTCTCTACTTCATATACATCAAACCATTTCTACATTGGGCATGCAATTAGTATTTTAATCATAAACTTGCATCACTTTGTTTTTGGATGTCCATATTGTGTGCCTCTTCTCCAAATACTTTCTGATGTTCTCTTTAGAACATAAACATGGCATCTCCAAATCTCATACCGATAGGAATTTCGTTGTTAATATTAATGCCTCTTGTACTAACCAACCTTCTATCATAATTTCCTTAGGTCACACTTTTTGACACACAAATCCTTTTAAAGTATTTATAAAGCTCTTCAAAAAGAACATACATGTTGTATGGATAGTTCCTCTAGTAGCAACCTCTTCTACTATGTGCAAAAGAAAGTGTACCTAAATGGTTTAAAAATTGGTGGGTAAATATTTCTATGCAGGGCATACTATTTCAATAAAATTGAGAGAAACATTTTTGATGCATTGTTCATCTATTTCTTTAATAGAAATCCATCTAATCAAATCACAAAAGTTACATAGGAAACTTTGAATCTTAGGTTTCAAAAGGTCCCTTGATAGAAATTGAAGAAAGCTATGCCAATCATGTGTTTTCATGGAAGATACTTTTTCTAATAATGAGAAGAAGTCTTCATGAATCGTATACATCCAATTGGAGTTTTGAAAAAGGAAATTATTGAATTCAATTTTTGTAATTCATGCCTTTCTAGAACCAATGGTGATTGTGGTATTTCATTATTCTCCATAATGCACCATAAGTGTGGCCATTCATCAATATATATTTTAAGCCCTCTCTTTGTCCATGGGTATCTCTTTTGACCTCTGATCATTTTTCAAGCAAGTCACCTATATTCTTGAAATCAAGCATGGGATCTATCATGTGATTGATAAATAGTTGATCCCAATATGAAGTGAATCAAAACACATATTATGTTCATTCCCAAGATAGGTGAACCTTCACTTCTCAACCACATACTATGGAAATCTGATACATGTTGGAGTTTGAGGTTTGCAAAAGCATGCAAACACCAAAAGGAAGAAGAAGAAGAAGAAGAAGCTTGGAGCACAACACACAATACAAATTATTTTACAAGAGAATTTACAAAGATAAGTGAGCCGTTAGGGTTATAGGCATAAATACAAGCCATGTGAAAAAACCTACTAAAGAGGGAAAAAAGTGTTTTGGTGGTCCTAGTGTGTTCACACACATCACTACCTAAATATACCAACAAATCCCCCTTGGAAGTGATGTGGTGAACAAGCAGCTCGCATTCATGTATAAGGAAGTGTCAAGCTATGTGGAATCAATCTAGAAAAGGAACTAAGTCCAAAGTTTTGCGGAAAGCTTCAAACTTCTCCCTAGGTAGAGCCTTTTTGAAAAGGGCTGCAATGTTCTCTTGTGTGGGCACATATGCCAAAATAATCTCTCCACTAGAGAACAAGTCCCTAACATAATGATTGTGCACCTAAATGTGCTTAGTGGGAGTCTCTCTTGGTCTATAGAAACATCTCAAATGCATCTCTTCGACTCATTTCTAGATTACCACATCACATCCGAGGGGGGCCGGTGGCACTACTATTGGAATAAACAATTTTTGGTCGGGTCAACTTGTCAACTCTCATGAGGATCAAAAACATCGTTGGATAGTTGCCACTTTTTGGGGGCCCTTCCAATTCATTGTGGTCTCCTTGTATGCCCCAAACAGGGAGTCAAAGCAGATTGTTGATACTTGGGTCTGTTTAGACTCACTTTCCCATAACGTGATGCTTTGTGGTGACTTCAACATGGTGGAAGACCCTTTGGATCATTGGGACAACAAAGGGTGTAACATTGTTGGCTAGGGGAAAGACATGTGAGACAAAATCAAGCTCCACCTTGACCATGTGGAAATTAAAGATACCAATGGCTTCTCTTGGTCGAACCTCCAATCTCATGTCGACTTGAGGAAAGCACGACTCGATAGAAGCTATATGGCACAAAACATTTTTTTATTATTCGGGTCAACCAGACATCTCTCAACACACGGACCTCGCTATTCGGATCACTAGATTCAAAGGAAAAACCTGCAAGTATACTTTAAAGAGTGGTCTTAAAATTGACTTCGACAAAGCCTACAATAGGCTAGAGTAGGACTTTGTTTTCCAATCTCTTAAAGACCTCGGTTGTAGTATGAAATTCACTAAGATGGTCGCTACATTGCTGGGGAAGGCATTGACAAAAATAAATATCAACGGCTAGTTATCAAAGACTATCAGATTAAAACGATCTATGAGGTAAGGATGCCCATTGGCCCCTTTACTCTTTGCTATTTCCAGGGAATGGCTTAGTCATCTTGTGCAACATCACATGGAAATGGATCATATTAAAGGTCTTTCTCTACCTCTCAACCATGGTCAGATGGTCATCAAGGCTTGCTGCAACTCTGAGACCTCTGGGCCAAATTCATCTTCAGAAACAAGAACATCATTATGTTGGTGGGCCTCCCTAGTTGGAAGGACTTGGACCTCCTTACTCTAGTATTCTCCCCAATTCTAGTTTCCCCTAAAGGCTCAAACCTTGTGCGCTCCTTGTGGAAGAGTTGGAACAAGTTCAAACAATTTGTCAAGGTCAGAGAAGATTGGAAATGGGCGGTCGGTATTAGACAAAATGGCTCAATCTGGTTTTTTATCTTGGGCATCAGGGGTGTGGCTTCCTAGGACCTCAAAAGCACTAAGAGGATCTCGAACAAGGGGCTTAGACATTTGAAACACCTCTGAAAACAAGAAACTTGCTAGTGGGTCAGATTTGAGGACATAGACCCTGAATTAAGAGTAAACTATGAAGAATGGAATCTGCTTCAAAGCAGATGCTTTGCTTGGGATCGGTCAAAAACACGACTCCTCATTGGGAAGTATCCACCTTGCCAGGAGGGTCTTATGCGGCACAATGGCAATCGCTTGTCAAAAATGCCTACAATCAAGGTAAACACAGACTATTATATCATGGTTAACAAGAAAAAGTGCCTATCTTAAACTAGGCTACGATGGATTTTGAAGTTCACGTCTTTGTGGTGTTTGATGGAGAGTGTTAATCTCCAAAAGAACAAGTTATCCTTCATGTTAAAGCACCTTTGTATCAAGAACAACTCATAATCTCAACTAATTTTAGCAAATCAATGCCAAATTATCAAGTCTTGAGTTAATTGTGAAGAAACTCATTACACAAAAAAGTCTACATTAAATAAGTATCTCCTAAAGTTTGCACACCTTCTCAAAGTAAAATCTCTCCAAAAGATTCAGTAAACCTCAAGATTTGCTCCAAACAATGTACTTATGTCTGAAATTGTTCTTCTATGTAGTTGATTTTGACACCTCCAACTTCTAATGCATGGTTCTCTCAAAGTAGACCCCGTTTATTCAAACTCTTTTAGCCACATGTAGCTTACCTCTCAAATTCAAGAATGAGTGCTTAATTTCTCAAAACTTTACACTATGGAGGGATATTTGATCAAAACAATGACCACCGGGATTGCACCTGCTACTGTGTTCACTTCTCACATTTACACATGTAAATGTTCCAGCTCAAAATTCTCTCAGCCTGATTACAATTAGACTTTCAAATCTTGAACATAGATGCATTAACTATGGACTTAGAATATACAAAATGATTTATGAAATGATCAATCATAGAATGAGAGATGGAGAAAAGATCACGATCTAGATTTCAAAAGTTTTCTTCTATTCTCATGGAAAACATCTTATTGATGAATCTCTTACATTCATCACACATATTCTTCTTCTATTCATCTATACTAGTTCTATATCTCTTCTCTCATATATATCCCGACTCAATACTTGTATTTATAGGCATATATTTACAAACTCGTCACCATTACAAAAATATATGTGAACTAATTTCAAGCTTAATGTACATGTATATACAAGTCTTCATCTTCTGACCATGCAATAGTCTTCAAGCCTAAGAATTTGATCTTTTCTTTATTCTTTGACTTGAAACTTTGTCCAAATCATCAATTGTTGATTGTCCTATACCAAAAGCTCCCCTTCAATCATCCATTGTGATTTTCTACATCTTCTTTATACCTGCCATGTCTTTGAACCTCTACAACTTAGGTCCATCCAAGCTTTTGGTTAACATGTCTGCAATCTGATCTTTTGTAGAAGTATGTATGACTTTGATTTCTTTATCAATCACCTTCTCTGTAAAGAAATGATATTGAATCTCAATATGTTTAGTCCTGACATGAAAGACAAGGTTAGAAGCTAGATACAATGAACTAATATTATCTCCATGAATAGTGGGTGTACTCTGAATGATGTCAAAAATCTTCATGAGAGTCTTCAACCATATAACCTCCTTTGCAGCTTCAACAATACCTTTATACTCTGCTTCTATAGATGACAAAGCAATTGTATGTTGCTTCTTAGACCACCAAGAGATTAACTTATCTCTTACATAACATAGATACCCATAGGCTGACCTCCTATCATCAAGATTACCTGCCCAATCTGTATCACTATATATCTTGATTTTTGTATCTGATGTGAATCCATAATACAAACCTTCTTTGAGTGTACCCTTAATGTATCTTAGCACCCTCTATCCTGCAATCCAATGTTCTTTCCTAGGACAATGCATGAATTGAGATAATACTCCAACTACATATGACAAGTGAGGCCTAGTCAATGTAGCATATATTAGACTACCAATCAAACTTTGATATAGCTTCATCTCCTTGAATTATTCTCCTCCATATCTTCTCAATTTATGATTCACTTCCATTGGGGTACGTGCTACCCTGCAATCTTCCATTTTAAACTTGGTTAGTAAATTCTTCAAATACCTTTATTGAGTCACATATACTCCATGTTGAGTATATGAAATCTCCATTCCCAAGAAATATGACAAGTCTCCCACTCTTTCTCCATTTGCTTATTAAGAATTTGTATGCCCTTCTCATCTATACCTGTAAGAATTATGTCATCAACATATATGCAAATGTAAATGAACCCATCATCACTTGCTTTTACAAGCAAGCTACTATTTGATTTAGACACTTGGAAACCAAGGTCTTTCAAGAACTTCACAAGTCTATAACTCCATGCCCTTGGGGCCTGCCTCAAACCAAACAAAGCTCTCTTGAGCTTACATACATACTCTGGATAACATTTATCCTTGAAACCTTCTGGTTGCTCCATAAAAAACATCATCTGAAAATATAACCATTTACAAAAGCATTCTTCACATCTAATTGACATAACTTCCAACCTTTACATGCAACAATAGTTATGAGAGTCCTTATTGTTGTCATCTTTACCACATGACTATAAGTCTCATCATAATATACACCATATGTTTGAGCATACCCTTTCACGACAATTCTAGCTTTATACCTAGACACACTTTCATCTACATACCTCTTTGTCTTGTAGATCCATTTGCCTCCAATGATTTTCTGATTATTTGGTTTCAGAACCAAATCCCGTGTCTCATTCTACATCAATACATCATAGTCCTCCTGCATAGCTTTCCAATTTTTCCTTACCTTTTGCCTCATCATATGTAGAAGGATCTTCTTCTACTTTCACCATGTAAGCATAATCCTTAGTAGTAAAAAATGAAGTATCATAACTGTGCCTTATGGGTTGCTTCCTGTACCATGTTGACCTTTTAGCTTTTCCACTCTTTGAAATCTCTGGTTCTTCATATTTTGGATCAAACCTTGGCATCTCTTCATTATCATTTTGAGCATCAACAATCTCTTCAACATTAGAAATTTGAATCTTTGATTTCCCCTTTCTTTGGGTCATTATTTCTTCATCACCTACATGAATATTGATTGTACCTACATACCAAGTACCTTGGTCATCAAATGTAACATCCTTTGACACAAGGAATTGCTTTGTGGATGGACTCCACAATCTACAACACATTTGCTTATCATCATAACCAATGAACACATACTTTTCAGCTATAGGTTCCAATTTATGCCTTAATTAAGATGGTACATATGCATAAGCCAAACATCCAAACTCTTTGCAATGATATAAGGTAGGTCTTTTACCCCACCATGCCTCATAAGGTGTCATACCATTCAAATCCTTACATGGAAGTTTATTTACCAAGTAAGTAGATGTGTTCATAGCCTAGCGCACAAATAATTAGGATTATTGTAAGATTGACTTTGAAAGCCTCTACCTACTTTTCTTCCAAAGAAACCTCTCTGATTTCTACCACCTCTTCCTCTTGAATTGAAGTTCTGATTATATCCTCCACCATTCTGATTATTATGCCAACATTCATGAGCTAAATGATTAGTTTTACCACAAATCCAGCAAGCTTTCACACCATCTTTATTGCTTCTAAATCACATAATATCTTGAACCATTAATGCTAAAGTCCTTTGATGGACCCCACACATTTGTATGCACCAACTCAAGCTTCTATAAATACATAAATCCTTTCTTACCATAAGACTTCTTGTGAGCTTTACCCAATTGACATGCTTCACACTTGTATGTCATGTGTTGACCTGCGACATTAGGTAATCCAAGCACTAAACCATTGTTA
Source organism: Ceratopteris richardii (assembly GCA_020310875.1). Classification (NCBI taxonomy): domain Eukaryota; kingdom Viridiplantae; phylum Streptophyta; class Polypodiopsida; order Polypodiales; family Pteridaceae; genus Ceratopteris; species Ceratopteris richardii. The sequence goes on from CM035406.1 coordinate 229,100,737, forward strand.
ATCATATCCTTAACACCTCTTTCATTGAAATGTCCAAGCCTTTTGTGCCAAAGATCTAACTCAGAGATCTTATGTCATCCATAAGTAAATAAGGCATGACCAACATTACCTTGAATCTTCAATGTGAAGATCCTTCCTTCTTTCTTTCCTAAAACAATTTGTTTATATCCATTGCTAGGGTCTTTCGCACAAACTCCATCATTAGTGAATCTTACTTCATAACCTTTCTCTACAATTTGCCCTACACTTATCACATTCTTTGGAATTGTAGGAACACACAAGACCTTACTCAAAAGAGAGCTTCCATCCTTAGCCTTTATTGATCCAATGGACTTCACATTGTGCTTTGTGTTATCACATGTTTGAACTACATGATTACTCACCTTATTCTCCAAATCAGTCATCAAAGCTATGTTGCCACTTAGGTGATTGCTACACCCTGAGTCTATGTAGAAGAATCTTTGATCTTCACTTTGTCTTTCACAAGTTGCATTCATAATTAAGGTTGAATTCCCTTTTTGATCTGAAGCATAGTTGTTGTAGGTAATATTCTAAGATTGACTTTGAAAGCCTCTACCTGCTTTTCTTCCAAAGAAACCTCTACTACCTCTCCCTCTAAAGTTACCTCTCCGATTTCTACCAGCTCTTCCTCTTGAATTGAAGTTTTGATTATATCCTCCACCATTCTGATTATTATGTTAACATTCATGAGCTAAATTATTAGTTTTACCACAAATCCAGCAAGCTTTGACATCATCTTTATTGCTTCTACTCTTCCTCTTCCTTTGCCATCTCCTCTTCCTCTTAGGAAGTTAGCTTGACTAGTAATGTCTTCATCTTCATTCAATTGTTGCTCGCCTTTGTTAGCTTTCTTCTTGTCCTTCGAATACATTGCTTGACCTGTACTTTTATCAACATCACCTTTGACATCCTGCTCAAAGGTTAGCATATGTCCTTGCAATTGATTCAAATTAGGAGTGAAATGATCTAGTAACAATTCAATGGATAGAATGAATGTCTTCCACTTATCATCTCCTCTCAATCCTGTGAGAATTTTTCTTACCAATTTGTGATGTTCAATGTCTTCTTCAACTGCTCCTAATGCATCTACAATGTCCTTCATTCTTGCTACATAATCAGAAATGGATTGAGAAGCCTTCTTCTTGAATGTGGTGAATTTTGCCCATAAAGATGCCTTCCTTGACTTTGTAGTGTTTTGAAAATGCTCCTCCAAAGCATTCCATATTTCACTTGCACTTTCAAGTCCTCTTATATGAGGTAGCAAGTAATCATTAACTCCCATGTATATAATGCTCCTTGCTTGATGATCCTTCTTCATTCATGTCTTCGAATATGAGATCTCTACCCTAGTTGGAACACCAGAATCCCTACAATCTAGTTTCTCTTCTTCACCTCTGATGTATCCTATCAATTATTTGGTCATAAGATATCCTCATTGACCAAGCAGGATAGCTTTCCCTATCCAATTTCGCTATCTGCAGAGAATCTCCCATCCTTTCTTAACCTATGCAATATATTCTTCAAGATTTGTGAATAACGAATGTACCTTTACTTTGAATGTAGTTCCTTCTAATCCTCTAAATAGCCTCAGGCCTCCTTCTCTAGCTTTCACTTCAACTTTTCACCTCTTAAATCTTCCAGGATTGATTTCTATATATCTACAACATTTGAGGTCCTCCTCTCTTCAATTCTAATGACTCCTGCTCTGATACCACTGATGGAGAGTGTTAATCTTCAAAAGAACAAGTTATCCTTGATGTTAGAGCAATTCTATATCAAGAACAACTCATAACCTAAACTAATTTTGGAAAATCAATGCCAAATTATCAGGACTTGAGTTAATTGTGATGAAACTCATTACAAAAAAAAGTCTGTTGCACTTAACTTATTCATTGACTCATCAAATGTGTAAAATTTTCAATGAAAATTTATATAAAGTATCTTCTAGAGTTTGTTCACCTTATGCAAGTTAAACTCTTCAGAAGATTCAGTAAATCTTAAGATTTGCTCCAAACAATGTGCTTATGTCTGAAATTGTTCTTCTGTGTAGTTGATTTTGACACCTGCAACTTCTAATGCATAGTTCTCCAAAATTTGACCCTGTTTCTTCAAATTCTTTTAGCCGCAAGTAGATTACCTCTCAACTTAAATAATGAGTGCTTACTTGCTCAAAAAATTACAATGTGGAGGGAGATCTGATCAAAACATTGACCACTAGGATTGCGCCTATTACTATCTTCACTTCTCACATTTACACATGTAAATGTTACTGCTCAAAATTCTCTTAGCGTGATTACAGTTAAACTTTCAAATCTTGACCATAGATGCATTAACTATGGACTTAGAGATCTACAAAAGTATTTATGAAATGATCAATCACAGAAGGAGAGATGGAGAAAAGATCGCAACTCCGATTTCAGAAGTTTTCTTCTATTCTCATGGAAAACATCTGATTGATGAATCTCCTACATTCATCACACATATTCTTCGTCTATTTATCTATACTTGTTCTATATCTCTTCTCTCATATATGTCCTGACTCTATACTTGTATATATAGGCATATATTTACAAACTCATCACCATTACAAAAATATATGTGAACTAATTTCAAGCTTAATGTACATGTATATACAAGTCTTCATCTTCTGGCCATGCAATAGTCTTCAAGCCTCAGAGTTTGATCTTTGCTTTATTCTTTGACTTCAAAATTTGTCCAAATCATCAATTGTTGATTGTCTTGCACCAACAACATCCCCTCATCGAGATCAAAAATCAGTCCTTATGTGGCAAATTTTGCACCCTCGCATCTAGACCAACCTAAAAGCTAAAAAAAATTGTGGAGCTCCACCATGGTGCAAGTGTTGCCAATGAAGGTTCGAGGACTTGGGTCACATCTTCTTCACTTGCCCAAAGTCTCTCCAACTCTGGAAAACCATTGGGAATATTCTGAGACTACAAACACAAATCACCTGGAAGGAAGCGCTGCTTGGCAAAGCGATCGGCTTTTTAGTGGCATTGTGGAATGCTATAAGAGGGGAAACCCTCTAGAAGATTGGAAGGGAGCGATGCGCAAGAAACTTTGGTCACCCTCCTAAAGAGTGGTCAATGAATAATCTCTATTCCTCCTAGCCATAAGAATCACCAACTGTAAGAGGTCGCCACCGTTTAGGCATCATAAAGTGTTTATCTTAGATAGCAACAAGCTTAAAACCAAATATGTGGATACACATGAAAGACATATGAACACATATGTGGATAGACATATGTACCCATATGTGGATACACATGAAAGAACAAATTTGGTGTTTTTTTTATAAAGGAATTTCGGCCTAAGCGTACTCTCCCAGACTTGTATTAATTAAAAGAAAAGTACAAATGAAGGGAACTAGTGCCACGGGATCCCCTGAATCCCACAGAGCAAGGGAGGATTTTATAGAGTTTAGATGGCGTTATAAAGAAGGTTAATCACATTCTCATCACCCTGATGTGGGGCCCACTTGGGGTTTAAGCTTGTTGTTGATCAGAAGGAGCACTTGATGATGCTTGAAGGGGGGTATTTCTTATAAATAGTGATTCTTTTGCCGAGGAGAAATAACGCTTTCTCAATCGACCACTCTTTGGGGGAGTTGCCAAGGTTATAAGCACATTTTTCCCTCCCGATCTTCCATAGGACCTCCCCTCTGATGGCATTCTAGAGAGTCGCGGAGCAGCCGATTGCTTCTCCTAGCAGAGCTTGTTTCCAAATGATATGTTTTTGAAGTTTGGTTTTATTTCCTACATTCTGCTAGAGCATGTTGGAGTTGGGACAAGTAAAGAAGATGTGAGCAACATCTTCAATGGACCAATAGTAGTGCTTGCACCAGATTCCTTGATGAAGAATTTGCCATAAGAGGACATACTTTTTTATTTCTATAAGCGCGTGCCACATAGCCATGAACTTCATATCCCACCACAACCACATCCACGACACGCACCACTTCTTGTTGAGGTTGACCTGGTAATCAATGGTTTCTTTGATATTCAAGAGTTTTGTTAGGCAATTACCACTGCACCGTCTAATAGGAGAGATCGACTGGAGGCATGAGTGATTGACTGACTTATTGTGTCCATCACGACTGAGTCAGAGATTTACTATCCATCGCTACTAACTAGAGGATGTGGTTGGTAGTGCTACGCATCCGTCACAGAAAACCATAGTTGATTGGTCAATCACGACTAAGAGAATAGCTATCCATCATAGTTGATTGGTCAATCACGACTAAGAGAATAGCTATCCATCAGGATTGATTGGATGAGCGCGATTGATTGAGCTACGCGTCTATCACAGATTGATAGTAGATTTTTCAATTAATTAATTAATGGGGTGGGATTTGAGAAGCATTAAAGAAGAAGAAAGGATTTTTTAAAAAAGAAAGAGGGAAAAAATATGTCGCTCTCCGTTTTTGATAAAAAGAGGGAAAACAAAGGCACCTTTGATAAAAAAAGAACATAAAGTATGACAAGCGACTCATTATATCGAACTCATTAAGAGGAAACGCCAAGCTTAATGTTTAGTGCTTACGGTGCGATTCGTGTTAAACAAGTCTGCTTCCTCAATTTTGCCTTCGATAAATATTTTAAGCTTTATAAGAATCACGTATTCTCCATTGAAGTGTTTTAAGCTAGCGGGAACAAGTTGCAGAATTGATCATTCCTTGGGATTGCGTAAATTGATCTTTGGTGCGTGATTTGGGGTCCCTCGCATGGCTTCAATAGCCCCCTCTCTCATGATAAACAACCTCTCCCCGACCTAAGGGGTGATTGGTAACCTGGCTATTATTTTGGAGGGGGGATCTTGTGTCACTCTTAGGGCCCTCGAGGGTGTTGAGTCTCTCTTGGTCTCTCTTAATCGTCTTCTAGTAATTTGTAGTAGAGAAACGATTTCAGAAGCATGATAAAAAAAAGAAAGAGAGATATATTCTCATGCATGGTATCCAAGAAAGAACAACTTTTGTTAGGTGCACGCAAAAAGAGGTACAAGAATCTTTGTTTCATAGATAGATGGATAAGCTTGTTTAAGTCTACGTGGAAATCAATTTACAAGAGGTAGTTGAAGGGCCTACATAAACTAATGGATATGGAGTTCGTTTACCTCAAACATTTATTGATATATTTCCATAGTGATGTGTGTGAAGACACTTAGACTTCCAAGGCTCTTTTTTTCCTCTTTGGGAGGTTTTCTCCTCGGCTTGAGTATATGCCTATTGTTACACTTATGTGTTCCTCGAGTAGCTTTGATGTGAACCTTTTCTCTATACATGGGCACTTTTTACTCTAGTGCTGGCTAGAGGTTTTTTCCCCATGTTACCACATACTTGATACTCTCATATGTGGTGGTACTTTGTACTTAGGATATTATCCAGCTCTCACTTCAGTTGAGTTCATCGTCAATAGAGAGAGCTATTCTAGCCATCGTCTTTTCTGATGTCTTGCTGCGTTTGTGCTCCTTGTTCTCGTGTGTCTCTCGCACTTCTACATACACCTAACAGTGGTATCAGAGCAAGTTCAGCTCCTTCTCAAGTTTCGGCTTTTCACATCACAACGCCCACGCACTATTAACAATGCAAATCGACTTCGGAGCATAGAACTGTGAATTTCAGCAGCAAAGAAACATTTCCATCAAGTGCACTGGGGTTTTACCCCCATTTCAAAGCCATTCGTGCAGTCAGAATTGCCATCAAAGTGACGATTTGTGAGCTGAAATTTCAGCATTCATTTCAGCTTTCATCGAAGTGAAGATTTTGTCACATTCTTTTTCTTTAGTGAAATGGAGGGCAGCAATGACTTGTTTGGCATGCTTCAAGCTGAAGATAAGCTTGATGGGACCAACTATCCAATGTGGTCTTACATGATGAAGCATGTTCTTGTTGCTAAACAACTTTGGAACATAGTGGCAGATGTATATCGAAGACTCGTAGGTTCTTCTACTTCACAGTCTACTGTCACAGATGGAGCTTCTTCTTCGAGTACAGTGGTTTCTCCTTCTCCATCTACATAGAAGCAACTTAGATGGGATGGAAAAGATGCTCAATCTCATGTTTTGATTATGCTTTCTATGAAGTGTCATATAGTTCCATAGATTCGGTCATGTTCTACATCACGAAAAGCATGGGACACTCTTGCTTCTTTGTATGCCATGCATAATGAAGCACATGTTGCATACTTGAGGAAGCAACTTGAGGATGTATGTATGGCTGAAAATGAGTCGGTGGATGTGTATGTGACACACATCAAGGACTTGCAAGAGCAATTGGCAAACATAGATGAGATCATTCCAGATGCATCATTCATTTCTACATTGTTTAAAGGATTACCAAAATCTTTTCAAAGCTTTGCTACTACAATCCGTTTGGTTGCAAAAGGAAATCCTAATATGTATGCATTTGATGAGGTTGTGTCTCTTCTTTTGCAAGAAGAGCAATCTAGAGTGAATAGGAGTGGTTTGATTGAGGGAACACAAGCACTTGCTATCTCTCAAAAGGGGAAAAGCAAGTATGGTTCAGCTTTGGGTTCATCAAAACCAAAGTCTCAAGCTTCCTCTTCCACTCATTCCTCTAATGATGTTGATTTGCAAAAGAAGAAGAGATGCAAGTATTGCCAGAAGGCTGGTCATACTATTGATGAGTCTAGAAAGCTTGCTAAACACAATGAAAAAAAGAAGGAATCCGGCATGTCTATTTCTGAAAATTCAGCAAATGTAAAGAATGATGAAGCTAACATGGCTCAAGATTTTTGGGCATGTGTTGTTACATGTCATTATAAAACTTCTTTGCATTCTAAATGTATGGTTGTGAGTGAGGCTGATTCAGATTGGTTCTTTGATAGTGGTTCTTCAAAGCACATAACATCATGCAAAAGATTTTTTGCCTCTTTAAGATACACCCAAAGGAGGACATGTGGTGTGTGCAAACAATTCCTCTTATCCTATCATTGGAGTAGGAGAAATTGAGCTTACGGCTGCAAATGGAGGTGTGGTTCTCTTGGAAAATGCATTGTATGTGCCCGGTATCAAGAAGAACTTAATTTCAGTTCCGTTGATTGCCAAAGCTGGACTTCATGTACACTTTGTTTATGATAAGTGAATGGTTCATGATTTCAGCAATGGTGATGTGATCGTGATGTCCGGTACATTATGTAATGGTTTGTATCGCATGGACACATACAAGAGGGCTGCCTCGAATGCCTTGATTGCTCTTAGTTCTTCCATGGCTGAAATGGAGCTTTGGCATGCTTGTTTTGATCACTTGAACTTCAATAGTTTGCTCTACTTGCAAAAGAAGGACATACTTATTGGCTTGCCTACACTTGAGTCCATTGAAAAGCATGCATGTGAAGGTTGCATTCTTGAAAAAATGCATCATGCTTCTTTTTTAAAAGATAGTCATACACACACCACAAGAAAATTGAATCTTGTTCATAGTGATGTGTGTGGTCCCGTCAAGACTCCATCTTTTGGGAAGCATGTATACTTTGTTACCTTCATTGATGATGCTACTTGCCATACATGGGTGTATCCTATGAAAGCAAAGAATAAAGTATTTTCTTGCTTCAAAGCATTTTTAGCTATGGCTGAAAATTTTTCTTCACAAAAGCTTTTGACTCTACGCACAGATCGTGGTGGTGAATACATGTCACATGAGTTTAATGCTTTTCTTCATGAAAGAGGTATTTCACACCAATGTACGGTGCCATATACACCTCAGCAAAATGGTGTTGCCGAGCGTAAAAATAGAACTCTACTTGAAATGGCACGATGTATGGTTAAAGGAAAGCATCTTCCTGATAAGTTTTGGATGTAAGCGATCATGTGTGCAAATTATGTGTTGAATCGCTGCCCTACAAAAGTATTGAGAGTCATCACTCCTTATGAGGCTTGGAATGGTCATAAACCTATGGCTATTCATATGCGTGTGTTTGCTTGTTTGGCATATGCTCTTTTGCCATCACAACAATGTCACAAACTTGATGACAAGGCAAATAAATGTATATTTGTTGGTTATAGTCTTGAAAGTAAGGGATATCCTTTGTAGCATCCATTGAAGAACACAATTATTGTGAGTCAAGATGTGGTATTTGCTGAAAAAATTTAGGTTTCCCTCTACTTGAATGCAAAAAACAGCCAACTGAGTCTCAAAGGGTTGAAAAAATCCAACCAAATAGGGCTGAGAATGTAGAGAATTTCCAGCCAAACATGGCTGAAAAATCTCAGCCAAAAATTCTCAAAACTGTTGGAAATTTTGAGCCACATATGGCTGAACATTTGCGTCAAAATATGGCTGAAAATGAGCATGAAATTCAGCCCACACATGATATAAATGTTGATGATGTATTACATAATGAACGCATGTCTATCAAGGGTGCACACACTATGCCAAAGTGGTTGAAACAAACTTTGCAAGGCAGCAAATTGAGTGCACCTTTACTTGGTAGAACAAGATCAAGCTCTGACCATGCATCAAGTAATTTTGTGGATTATTCTCTTATTGCTACAACATGTAATGAAGAGCCGCTTTCTTTTGAATGCAAGTGACGATCCACAATGGATGAGTGCTATGCAATCAAAAATGGATTCCATACATAGGAATGGTACTTGGGAGTTATGTGAATTGCCGAAAGGAAAGAATGTCATTGGTACAAAGTGGGTTTATAAGATTAAGAGAAACTCTGATGGTAGCTAGATTGGTTGCCAAAGGATATGCACAACAATATGGCATTGACTATGAGAAAACTTTTGCACCTACTTCACGCATGACTACCATTCGTACCGTGGTTGCATTGGCTTACCATCGAGGTTGGAAAGTGCATCAGTTGGGCATAAAAAGAGCCTTCTTGAATGGTGATTTGCAAGAAGAGGTTTATGTGAAGCAACCTCCTGGTTTTTCTATGAAAGGGAAAGATTATATGGTTTGTCACTTGCATAAAGCCTTCTATGGTCTCAAGCAAGCTCCACGTGCATGGTATGACAAAATCCATAAGCACTTGATTGCTCTTGGCTTCACATGTAGTCTAATTGAAAGCACACTCTATGTATGCAAAAATGGGGCTGATCTTTTAGTGCTTGTTCTTTATGTCGATGACATACTCTTGACTGGGTCATGTGATGCAAAACTTGACATTCTTATGGCTAATTTGTAGCATACTTTTGATGTCACTTATCTTGGTCTTTTGAGCTACTATCTTGGCATCCAGTTTGTATCCGTTGAGGGGGGAATTGTTATGCATCAAGCAAAGTATGTTGAAAAACTACTTCAGCATTTTGACTTTGAGGATTGCAAGCCAGTTTCCAGACCAGCTGAGACAGGATTCAGGTTCTCAGTTGAGGATTCCAGTGATGCATTCGACACTTCTCTTTATCAGCAAGTTGTGGGATGTCTTATATATGCATGCAACACAAGGCCGGATATACAGTATGCAGTTTCCCAGTTGAGTTGATTCATGCATAGCTCTAGCACTAAGCATTGGCAAGCGGTAAAACATGTGTTTAGATATCTCAAAGGCACTTTTAGCTTAGGTCTCTTTTATGGCAGAGATATTCAGCCATGCTTGCATGCTTTTACAAATAGTGATTGGGCTAGTTGTTATGATACTCACGTGTCCACTAGTGGTAATTGTTTTTTCCTTGGAGACTCTTGCATATCTTGGTTGAGTAAGAAGCAACCTACTGTGGCGACATCGAGTTGTGAAGCTGAGTAGAGGGCAGTTTTCACAGCTATAGTGGAGTATATATGGCTGAGATGCCTATTGATGGATCATTGCATGGAGATTGATGCTGCTATGCATATTCTCACTAATAGTCAGAGTGCTTTGGCTGTTGCAGGAGACCCAGTGTTTCATGCACAAAGCAAGCATATTAAGGTGCATTATCACTATGTGAGAGAGCACCTTCATCTAGGAGATATTGATTTGGTATATGTGCCTACACAAGATAATGTGGCAGACATATTCACCAAAGCTCTTCCACGGGAAAAGTTTGAAGCTTTTCGCAAAGCTTTAGGCTTATTACCTTGTGGGGGCTGATCTGTCAATCGCTGTATGTGTTCACATCATTCGCTCCAGGGGGTTTGTTACACTTGTGTTCCTCCAGTAGCTTTGATGTGAACCTTTTCCCTATACATGGGCACTTTTTACTCTAGTGCTGGCTAGAGGTTTTTTCCCCATGTTACCACATACTTGATACTCTCATATGTGGTGGTACTTTGTACTTAGGGATATTATTAAGTTCAATTCATCGTCAATAGAGAGAGCTATTCAAGCCATCGTCTTCTCTGTGTGTCTTGCTGAGTTTCTGCTCCTTGTGTGTGCTTCTCGTGTGTGCTTCTCGTGTGTCTCTCGCACTTCTACACACACCCAACACCTATATCCCTAATGGGTTACTTATCTTTATACATTCTCTTGGTATTTCATTCAAAATTGTATGTTTTGCTCCAAGCTTCTTCTTCCTCCTCATGCTATTCGCATGATTTTGTTGATCTCAAACTCCAACAATTGGTATCAAAGCAGGTTGCTACTTCATCTAGGGCATCATCAACACCCCTCTTGTAACAACCTTAGAATCACATGAAAACTGGTGAGCATAGTCAGTGTGATCTCAGCTCATTTTGGCCTCCGAATGCACTATTATAGTGCATGTGCATGCAATTTTGTCTTTTTTGTGCCAAAGATATATAGAGGTTTCAATTTGCCAGTATAAGATGCTTAGTGTACTACGTCAAGTTTAATAAAACTCAATAAGGTAGTTATGTTCAACGTTTTAGGATACAATCATTTTTCTGTGTCAGGGTATTTTAGTTAGTGGTCATGGCTTAAAGTAGTGATGTATTCCATATGTTGGTTGTTGAGGATAAGTTGGATGGTACCAATGACCCATTATGGGCATATATGATGCATCATGTATTGGTCACAAAAGGACTATGGAATATTGTGCAAGGTGTTGAAAAATGTCCTGCTACAACCACAAATAAAGTTATTGAATGTGATGTTGATTGCACTAAAGATGATGTTCTTCAAGTTCCTGTTCGTGTTGTAGTTCCTATTGCACCTATTGCAAAGTGACTTCATTGGGATGCTAGAGATGCTCAGTAGATGCATTGATAGCCTTGTCTATCAAACGTGCCATTGTTCCTCACATTCACTCCTACAAAACAACAAACGATGCTTCGGATACACTTAACAATTTATACTTGGTAAGGAATGAAGCTTGTGTTGCTTACCTTCAAAAAATGCTGGACAGTGAGCACATGAATGAAGGAGATTCCATGGATAATTTTTTGACTTAGATCAAAGATTTGAAGGAGCAGTTGATATGTGCTGACGAAATCTTGCCAGATAGTTCACTTGTGCAGACTGTTTTGAATGGTCTTCAAGATTCATATTAGAGTTTTGCCTCTACTCTTCAATTGATGATGAAAAGCAATCCGAATGCCTTAACATTTGAGGAGTTAGTCTCTCTGTTGTTGTAGAAGGATCAGTCTATGCAAAAGAGGTCCATTATCCATGTTGCAGATTAAGCTTTCTTGGTTAGTAAGAAGGACAACGATAAATGGAACTCATCTACTAGTAAGAACCTGCTAATTCTGCACAATAAAAGAAGGATCACAAAGATGACAAGGAAACGGAAAAAGAGAAATGGTTTTGCAAATACTGTAAAGCTAATGATCATGTCATAAAGAGTTGTCCAAAATTGGCTGCAAAAGAGGCAAAGAAAAAATAGGCTAGAATGGTTGTTGTTGAGGCTTCTACACCCAAATTAGAGTCTGCAAATCTTATGTAGAATGAAGAATGGGCATTTACTATTGTTTGCAGTTATGAACCATTTTCTCATGAATAGGGTATGTATGTAGTAGACCTAGATGTTTGGTACTTTGATAGTGGCGCAACGAAACATATTACCTTACACCGCAATTTCTTCACTTCATTTGAGTCTGCCCCTATAGCGAATATTGTCACATTAGCCAACAACTTCTCTTATTCTATCATGGGAGTTGGTAAGATCATTTTGACTATTGTTGATGGTAGTTCTTTTACGTTTTTGAATGATTTATTTGTGCTAGGAATCAAGAAAATCTATTATTAGTTTTAGCATTAGCCAAGATTGGTTTGGTTGTGAAATTTATTGATGAGAGATGTACAGTCCATGATCTATCAAATGGTGATGTAATTATTGCTTTTGGCATTTTATGTCATGGGCTATATAAGCTCATAGATGATGCAAATTTTATGAATGATTAATCATGTGTAGTTCAAGATTCTCATGCTATGTCAGATGCAAAGCTTTTGCATGCCGCTTTGGTAATCTGAATTTTGCTAGTTTGCGACACCTACAGAAATCTGAAATGGTGTCCTCTCTACCCAAACTTGAGGCACTTGGTAACCATGTTTGTGAAGGCTATATTTTTTTTAAAATTCAGCATTCTTGCTTCCCAAAACATGGTTCAATATGAGCTACGTAGAAATTGTAGCTTGTTCACAGTTATGTTTATGGTCCTATGCAAACACCTTCTTTTGGGACTTTACTTTGTGACTTTCATTGATGATTTTTCTAGGCATGCATGCATGGGTATATCTATTGAAATCCAAGTTGGAAAAGTTTATATCCTTCAAATAGTTTCTCGTTTTGGCTGAAAATCTTTCAGCATGTAAAATGGGCATCCTCCATTCCGATCGAGGGGAGGAGGAATGTATGTCTTTGATTTTAATGCATTTTTGGTTGAATGTGGGATAAAACATCAGTGTATAGTGCCATATACACCTCAACAGAATGGAGTTGCTTAAAGGAAGAACAAGTCACTCAAGGAGATGGTGAGGTGTATGGTGAAGAGTAAGGCTTTACGACAGTTTTTGGCTTGCGACTGTTATATGTGTAGCATATGTACTTAAGATGTGTTTCATTAAAGCATTGCAATCTATCAATCCATATGAGGCTTGGCATGCTAGAAGCCATCTGTTGCTCACCTATGTGTCCTTAGTTGTTTGGCATATGCATTAGTGCCTGAACACCAACATAGCAAATTGGATGATAAAGTACTGAAATGGATTTTTATTAGGTATAAGTTTGAAAGCAAAGGTGTTTGTATCATCGCATCCATAGACTAAACACATTTTGGTTAGCCGTGATGTTGTTTTTATGGAAGATTCAATTCAGGCATTAGTTTCATGTACTAAGAAGACATCACTTAGCTCAAGATGTGTATGACTCCTTTCTACCTCTTTTTACTGGTGGATACTCTAGTGCTGGTTTGAATGAGGTGATTTCTCAACCTTCGTAGGTTCCACATGATGATGCCAATCATTCCATTTCTTATGCATGTTTACTTGATGCACTTGTTGATGAGATTTTTGATATAGAGGAGACAAAAACTATGCATAAATAATCAGTGTAGACTTTATGAGATAGCAAATTAGATGCACATCTATCATATCATACTCATTTAGGCTCCCATATTGCTTCTTTTGCATCTAATTTTTGTGCTTTGGCTACCTCTAGTCTTTGTGATGAGAATTAGCTTGTTTTGTTTAATGGTGCAAAAAATTCAAAAAATTGGATGGCTACTATGCAATCAGAATATGATGCCATTATGAAGAATGGTACCTGGTCTTTATGTGACTTGCCTCTTGGAAACAAGGCCATTGGCACTAAGTGGTTATATAAGCTAAAGCATAAGCATGATGGAACAATTGATAGGTATAAGGCTAGGCTTGTTGCAAAAGGTTATGCTCAAGAAAGAGGCATTGATTTTGATAATACCTTTACTCCTACATGCTGAATGACTATGGTTCATAGCATATGTGCACTTGCAGCTCATTATGGTTTGAATGTACATTAGTTGCACATTAAAACTGCATTTCTGAATGGTGACTTGCTTAAAGAAGTGTATGTTTTTAAGCCCCATGGTTTTATGTAGAAAGGGCATGAAAACAAAGTGTATAGGTTGAAAAAGGAACTATATGGTTTGAAGCAAGCACGGCGTGCTTAGTATGAAAATATACATGCCTACTTGATAACACATGATTTTGAGAATAGTCCAACTAAGAGAACCTTATATGTTAAGCATGCAAATGATGTGCTTCTAATCATTGTTGTCTATGTTGATGAGATGCTACTCATTGTTCCTAATGAGAAGCATGTTGCTGATTATAAGGCTGATTTGCATGCCTCATTTGAGGTGTCAAATTTGGGGCATTTGCATCATTTTCTGGGCATTCAATTTATGCAACTTGATGGCAGAATAGCTTTTGTACAAAACAATATTGACACATTATTATAGTGTTTTGGCCTTGAAGACTACAAAACTATTGCCACTCCTATGGAATAGTTTTATGGTTGAGTCTTCATGATGTTGGAGATGCATTTGATGTTGTTCTCTATCAATAGGTTGTTGGATGTTTGAATTACTTATGCATTACTCAGCCACATGTTCAATTCGCTATCTCATACATGAGCAAGTTTATCCATTGCCCACGTGTTAAGCATTTCCAAGTGGTTAAGTGCATCTCTCTCTACTTTAGTGGTACCTGACTACCTAAATAGTTTTATCCAAAGGGGGGATCACTACCATCACAGTTGTAGACCATTTCACAAAGGCTTGGCCTAGGAAGAAGTTTGAAGCTTTCCACAAAGATTTGGGCTTACTTCATTTTGTGGATTGAGTCCAAATAGTTGTGCACTTCCTTATACATTAGTGCCATTGAATTGTTCGATACATCAGTTCTAGGGAGGATTTGTTGATATATTTTGGTCGTGATGTGTGTGAACACACTAGGACTACCAAGGTACTTTTTCTCTTTTTAGGAGGTTTTTTCCACTAGCTTGTATATACTCCTATAACCCTAATGGGTAAGTTATCTTTATTCATTCTCTTGGTAAAACATTGAGAATTGTGTGTTGTGCTCCAAGCTTCCTCTTCTTCCTTGTGTTGTTCACGTGCTTTCGCAGACCTCAAACTTCAACAGAATTTGGTATAAAAACAATTGCATAGAGTTTCTTTATCTTATATATATATATATATATATACATATATATATATATATGTATGTATGTATAGAGAGAGAGAGTTCCAATCACTACAACATATGAGGGGCATACTGACGCTGTCCATATTGGCGCTGTCGTGGAGATTTTCTCTCCTCTCTCACTCATGAAGGCCTACACGAAACACATTTGGTGAAGGTAGCCATAATTACCTGAGAAGACCAAGATGCATCAAGGATGTCAAAGGGAGTTCACATGCAAACTTTCAAAGAAATCAAGCAAATCCAGGGTAACAATCAAAGCTTTTCAAATTTTGGAAATTAGGGTAAAACTTTCAATGTCACCAAATCACATGAAAATCCATATACTTGTAAAGCCTATCAAAGGTGTCTATAGCCTAAATTTCACATGTAAAATGATTTTCTAGCACATTGATATGCCATGTACATTTTGTAAAAATATAATTTTGCCACTTAGATCCTACAAAATCTTGTATAGAAATTTCTGTTAGCCATATGCTCTGGCATGTATAAAGAGTATATGCGGCTATACATTCATACAAATTTTCAAGGCTATCAGGCCCCCTAGACACCTTAATGCTGCCTTGAAACTTCCAAATGTAGTCAAACTTGTATAAGGGAGATTGAGATGGGAGTTTTTCTACATATTCATAAAGGAGACCTTTCAAAACATAGCCCTACAAATTTTCATCCTCACCAAAGGATATTTGGAGGGTCAAACAGCACAAAATCCAGTTTTCAAGGTCATCATAGTTTCCTAGAATGAACAAATTAAAGGCTCGAAGGGCTACCACATGGAAAATAATGATTGAACCATATGGTATGGTCAGAATGAGCTCACATTCAAGGGTCGAGATGCACTAAAGCTTAAAGCAAGGAGAATCCACGAGTTTTTTTCATCTGATAAGTTTTTTTGATGGCCAAAGATCAACAATGCAAAGTTCTTCCAAAATAGAATCTTATCTTATCCAAATTGATGTAAGTTGTGATCCAACGATCCAAATCCTCCCTAGATCCAATGGTGGAGAATGAAGGCACCTATCTTCTCCCCTTTGCCCTAGATATCATATAAAGAACCAATCCTAGTTATCCATTTGATAAATCCAATGGTTTTAATGAAAAGCAGTTGATCCTAGGGTTGAGAGTTGATTTCTCTAGATCAAAGGGCCCAAATTCATTCAAAAAACTATAAGAACCCTCCTCCAATCTCATTGAGAATCATTGTTAGGCATCCATAGGGCCATTGCTAGCACATGGTTTCCTTGCGAGGATCACCCTTAGTTGAGTGTGTGAGGATCCAAGGTGGGCTAGTAAGAGCATAGTTCCTAGAATCAGTTTGAAGTTAGACTTCCAATCTAGGATATGCTCATAAACCCAATGGTTTATCTTTCTTTGCTTACCCTCACTAGAGCATGTGAGTGAGTTAGAGTTTGTTTTATGAGTCTTAGAATTCTTAAGTTACACATTACATTCCAAGAAAGATAAATGGTCAATGAAGTGGAACCTATCCTCTTACGTATGACATTCAGTTGAAATGTCATGGTGGGAGGGTTGTGCGGACCACCTTTGACGATTAGAATGCTTTGCTTGATGTATCACAATACTCATGTACATGTCTTTCATTACAACATCTTTTAGTTCATGTCTCTTGTCTCTTGTCTCTTAGTCTCTTATGTGTTTTACATGTCTCCTTCTATCTCTTTCTATGTGTGAGAAGACTCCGCAGTCTTACCTTGAACCAGTGAGGGTTATCCATTGAGATTGAGAGAATAAGTTTCTATTTTCATGATCCACATGCATTCACTCTACACACAAACACCCATGCATATGTTTTAGTTTTGAAAGAGTATAAGAAGCTCCATTCTTGGACCATTCTTCCTTTCGAAATGGATTCATGTGTGTGGTTATATTTTCTTTCTCATGATGCATACATACCATCCAAAAGATTCCATGCATATGAATCAAATTTTGAAAGTGTATAAGAAGCTCCATTTTCTTGGATCATTCTTCCTTTTGAAATCGAATCATGTGAATGGTTTTCTTTTATCCTCATCATTCATGTTTATGGGTTTATCTTGCATTCATATGTTCCCTTACCATAATCGAACCATGACATCTCTCCTCTCCATACCCTACTTCATCTTTGCATTCACATTTTGATCACAAAAACCTTCCAACACTCACTAGCTTTATACACTCTACATGTGCCATGACCGGACCCGATCCACCCAGATTACAATCATCTCCACAATGGTCACACCCTAGCATCGCTATGATCATTGAAAATACGTAAAACTATCATGTTAGGGGTACTAATGGTCACTTCACCATCCGTATAGCCCTTAAAATCTATTGTTGGTACACATGCAGGTCTCCGGTATAGCTGTTGGTATAGGCATCAGTATAGGTGTCAGTATAACCATCAATAATTTACTAGAAATTACCGATGCTCATACCGGTGCCTATACCGATGCCTATGCAAATGGTGTCTTTATGATAATGGGAGCCGAGAGGAAAAATTCAACATCTTCCACGTGTTTGAACTGAGTAGTGCTCAAACGTCAAGTTTGCACTTGCAACATGCATTGTGACTTGCATTGTCTTCTGCACACACATACACACACAAATCTTTCTCTCTATACACATGCACACACACTCTCTCTCTCTCTCTCTTCAAATCTCACATCTTGGAAAGTGATGCATGTACTCTTTCACCCTTTCTCTTTCCCAATGTTTTATGTTTTCTAATTTCTCTTCTCTTTGATAGCAACTCAAAAAATTACATCGATGTAAGTGCTTGTTTTTTTCACTATTGATAGAGAGTGAGAAAGGAGAGAGAGAAATAGATGAAAGAGAGAGAGAGAGAGAAAAAGAGAGATCTAGACATATATGAAAGCGAGAGAGAGAGAGAGAGAGAGAGAGAGAGAAAGAGAGATCTAGACATATATGAAAGTGAGAGAGAGAGAGAGATAGAGAGAGATCAATGAGAGAGAGCAAAAGAGAAAGATGGAGAGAATGAGAGAGACAAAGAGAAAATATAGAGATACATACACACACACATAGATGTAAATGATTGTTTTGTTCTTTATAAGAAATAGACATAGAGAGAGAGAGATCGACAGGGATGAAATAGAGAGAGAGAGAGAGATGAAAGAGAGAGAGAGAGAGATAAAGAGAGATAAAGAGAGAGAAAGATAGAGATACCAACACACACACATATACACACATGCATATGCATGCATACATACACACACATATACACACATGCCTATGCATACATACATGCATATGCATACATACATACACACATATAGATACACATATCCATACACATACATATGCATATATACATTCACACACATACATACACATGTACATAAACATTTTTATGCATACATACATTCACAAACAAATGTACACACACTTACATACACACTTATACATACACATATACATACACATATACATACACATACATATGCATATATTACATACACTCTCACACACATACACATACACAAACATGTGTACACACACATATATACACATATGCATACACATACTCACATACATATTTCATAGACACATGCATATTCATGCATATGCATGCATGCATACACACATATACATACACACTCACATACATATATACACACTCACTCACATATATACATACACACTCACACCTATACACACACACACACACTCACATACATATTACATACACACATGCATATACATACATATACACTATATATATATATATATATATATATATATATATATATATATATATATATATATATATATATATATATATATATATATATATATATATATATATATATATATATATATATATATATATATATATATGTGTGTGTGTGTGTGTGTGTGTGTGTGTGTGTGTACACACACATATATACATACATTTACACATATACACACATAATACATATACACATACACATAAATATACACATGGATGCACACCTATACATGTTTTAAGCCTAGGTCTTTAGGATTATGGTTTTTAGGTTGTTTACACATGCATACACACATATACACACATATACACACATAATACATATACACATACAAATATATATACACATGCACACACACATATACATGTTTTATGTCTATGTCTTCAGGATTAGGGTTTTATGGTTTTTACACATGCATCCACATATATACACATTATACACACATAATACATATACACATACACGTGTATATACACATGCATACACACATATACATATTTTAGCTCTAGGTCTTTAGGATTAGGGTTTTAGGCTTTTTATAAACGCATGTACACATAATACATATACACATACACATATATATACACATGCATACACACATATACATGTTTTAGGTCTGGTTCTTTAGGATTAGGTTTTAGGTTTTTTAACATGCATACACATATATACACAATATACACATGTACACACATAATACATATACATGTATATACACATGCATACATACATATACATGTTTTAGATCTAGGTCTTTAGGATTAGGATTTTAGGCTTTTTACACATGACTACACATGTAAACACATATAAACACATAATACATATACTCATAAACATACACATATATATATAAATGCATAAACACATATACATGTTTTAGGTCTAGGCCTTTAGGATTAGCATTTTAGGCTTTTTACACATATGTACACACATAATAGATATACACATATACATATATACACACATGCATACACACGTATACATGTTTTAGGTCTTGGTCTTTAGGATTAGGGTTTTAGGGTTTTTACACATGCATACACACATATACACATACACACACATAACACATATACACATACACATGTATATACACATACACATGTATATACACATGCAAACACACATATACATGTTTTAGGTCTAGGTCATTGGGATTAGGGTTTTAGGTTTTTTACACATGCATACATATATATACACATATACACATTTACACATATAATACATATACACATACATGTATGTAAACATGCATACACACTTATACATGCTCTAGTTCTAGGTCTTTAGGATTAGGCTTTTAGGTTTTTTACATACATACGATAAAAATAAATATATATAATTAAGTATATAAAAATAGTTCTTTAAAAGTTTTAGGTTTTTTACATATATATATATAATCAAATATAAAAAAACGGGTTTAGGTTTTTTAATTAGATGAAATATATATAAGAAAAAACAATTAAGAAAAAAAATAGAATATATAAATTAATATATAAAAATAGGATTTTTGTATAGATAAACAAATATGAAAAGACCTAAGGTTTTAAATATATAAAATAAATATATATATTTAAATATATAAAAATCCAGGTTAAGGTTTAATATTAATATTTATTATCATATATATATATATATATATATATATATATATATATATATATATATATATATATATATATATATATATATATATATATATATATATATATATATGTGTGTGTGTGTGTGTGTGTGTGTGTGTATGTGTGTGTGTGTGTGTGTGTGTATATATATATATATATATATATATATATATATATATATATATATATATATATATATATATATATATATATATATATATATATATATATATATATATTATATATACACACACATATGTGTGTGTGTTTGTGTGTGTGTGTGTATATATATATATATATATATATATATATATATATATATATATATATATATATATATATATATATATATATATATATATATATATATATATATATATATATATATATATATATATATATATATATATATATATATATGAAAATAAGTACAATATATAATGAAATATATATAAAAAAAGGATTTTAATATAGACAAATAAATATGAAAAAAGATAGGCTTTTTTAATTAAATTAAATATATGTAATTAAATATATAAAAGAAAGGATTTTGATATAATTCTTTAATTAAATTACATATATAGAATTACATATATGAAAAATAGGGTTTTCGATTTAATATTAGTATATATAGTCATATATATATATAACTTAGGAAAAAGTACAATATACAATCAAATATATATAAGAAATAGGATTTTAGTATAGATAAATAGGTTTCTTAATTAAATTAAATATGTATAATAAAATATTAGTATATGTAATCATATATTCATAAACATTAGGAAAAATGTACAATATATAACGAAATGTACTATGTATAGTTAAATACATAAGAAATAATGGTTTTTCAATTAAATTAAATATATATAACTAAATATATATAATTAAAATATAATAAATAGGATTTTTTGTTTAATAAAAAATTAGCTTTTTAGAATTACACGTCCACATGGTAACAAATGGCATCTTTGGATCTAGAGGAGAGAATTTCATGTCCTTACATTGAGTGCAAGTATCAAATTTATCGAAAGTGATGGATTTGTATTGCATATGTTAGAGAAAATGGATCCTTTGACAAAACACGACTACAAAACCTATGCTATCATTCGCATAGTCCCCCTCGTGAGCAGGTGGACCCAAACAAGATTGCATCGGTAACCTCTTGTGGACAGAAGAGAATGAAGAGGGAGGTAGAAGTACAAGGTACTACTAGTATTACATAGAATGAACACATGGAAGAAATGTTCGAAGCATTTTATGAGATAGATGAAGATCATGATGGTGGAGAAGATGTTGAAGGTTCCATGGACATGAAAAAATTTCCATGATGAGAAGCCGACGAAGAATACCAGAACATGCAAAGACTA
This sequence comes from Ceratopteris richardii, assembly GCA_020310875.1. NCBI lineage: Eukaryota > Viridiplantae > Streptophyta > Polypodiopsida > Polypodiales > Pteridaceae > Ceratopteris > Ceratopteris richardii. The sequence goes on from CM035406.1 coordinate 229,122,543, forward strand.
GGTCGTCTACCACTGTACACTAGGGAAAAGACATTTGTACTACCTGCCTCACTCGCGATGCTCAATTTTCAACCCATTTATGGATGGTCAAATAGTAGTGTCTTTGAATTGTTCAGGTAAGTGGATTTGAAATAAACTTTCATTGTTGTATCAAAATAACTTTATTTACTAATATCATTCTAATTGCTTATTGCAAGCTTCTTAAAGGTCAATTTCTTCCATATGGCAATGACATACCTCCAACACATGGAGATGAAAAAAAAAATTACAATCTGTTGGAATGGACTACACCAAGATTCATGCTTGTTTGAATGATTGCATTCTCTTTCGGAATGATTATGAGCATCTCCATATATGTCCAAAGTGTGGAGCCAACAAGTTTAAAGAATACCTTGTGGGGGAAGTAGTCCATGTAAAGGTTCTTTGCCACTTTCCTATCATTCCAAGAATTAACAGTATGTTTAGATTCAAATCCATAGCTGAGTTAATGTCATGGCATGTAAAGAGTAGGTCTACAGATGGTGTAATGGGAGTGCCTACTGATTCTGATGCTTGGAAACACATAGAAAGCAAGTGACTAAAGTTTGATAGTGAGCCTCGAAAGTGTCCTCTAGACCTAGTTATGGATGGAGTAAATCCATTTGGTTTGTGTAGCTCTTCGTGGAGCACATGGCTTGTATGTTTGGTGAACTATAACATCCCACCATGGCTAGCCACAAAAGAAGGCCATTTATTATTAGCTCTCATTGTGCTAGGTAAGTATAAGGTAAAAAGGGCCATTTATTATTAGCTCTCATTGTGCCAGGTAAGAAACAAAATAGATTGATAGACTCAAATGGCGATGTATGCAGTACCGAAGAAGAAAAATTTGGAATCATAGAAGAGCACTTTATGAGACTCCTAGGGATCTCAACCCCGCTCTCCCACCATAGACGGGACTGCATGGCAACCATCTCTAGGGTATCCTCTCATAGGATCCCACACAACCTTCGTTCCCTGCTTGATGTCCCTATTTCGGAAGAAAAAACATCAAAGTCATTGATGCCCCCAAGTGAGAAAAGCCCGTGGCTGGAAGGGCTCATTAATGAGTTCCTTAAGTCCTTCAAGTTGGTGATTGCCACCACTCTTTGTTTGGTCCGGAAAGAGATACTCGAGTTTGGCCCGCTTCTGACTTGTCTCAACAATGGCATCATCAAATTAATCCACAAAAAAAGGGGAAAAGAACAGAATTGAGAACTAGCATCCGATTATGATGCTTGAAATGGGATATAAGAACATTGCCAAAGTCATAGGCAACAGAATTCCCAGCCATCTGAGAGCATGATTAAGTGAGGACCAAAAAGGTTTCGTGAAAGGCAGGTCAATATTGGAACCTATTATAGATATCTGGGAAGGTCTCGACTTCACGAATGAGTCAAGACAAGATACGGTTTTCCTCAAGATCAACTTTGACAAAGCTTATGATAGGGTCGAATGGGACTATATTTTGCAGTCACTTAAAGATGTGGGATGCACTCAGAAATTCGCCAAGATGATCTCAACCCTTCTAGGAAATGTGTTGACTCAAATTAATGTTAATGGCCAACTTTCAAAGGTGATCAAATTAAAAAGATCATTTAGAAAAGTGTGCTTGTTGGCACCCCTTCTCTTTTCCATTGCCACAGAATGGCTTAGGTGGCTAGTGGAACAACAAGTGGTAACATCAAAGGCCTCTGATTGCCCTGTGACCACAACCAGATCATGATGAGACTTTTTGGCGATGATATGAACGTTGTCGGGAAGAAGGAGCTCGGGCAGGAAGCCGGCGCTGGGGTTGGATCAGACCCCTCTCTGGTGTACCGTTCCTGTTGTCCTGTGAGCGACGTCTGCGCGCTGGGCGCCTCGCCTATACTCTCTGGAGTGTGTGCGATCCTCGTAGGGCCCCTGCCCCTCGGAAGTGATGAGATGTGCGTGCGTACGCGTGAGACCGTAGGCGTCGATAGCGTGAAAATCCAAGTATACAACACTAAGGCACGAAAGTCAAATGCAGCTAAATTCATCCAATAAATTCTCAATGATACAAATATGCCCCCGAGAGTGCGGGTCGATGGTACAATAAAACCGCTACAGTGCGGTGTGGTGATACAATATATATGCCACCGCTACAATGTGGATCGGCCGGATATAAACTAGACCCCTCGCTATAGTGCGAGAAATCGCCCACGGGACTCGGCTTCGCTCTTTGCGGTCCAAGCTTTTCTTCCAATCTTCGGTCTTTAGTCAATGCTTTAAATCCTCTTCAAATAATTATCCTCACTTTATAAACCGCAAAAGCCTCCAATCGCGAAATAACCTAGAAAGAAGTTCCGCAAGGACAATCCACGGGGTGGAGCAATCATACATTAGTATCCTTAAAAAATAGAACACACTCTTTATGCTTTGATTTTTACTTTCAAAGTTCTGTATTTGCATTTATTGAGAACAAATATAATGATTTGCAAAACATTTCAATGAATGAGGTGAGTCTTATGTGGCATGGGTAAGTTGCATAAGCGTTGACTTTGATGTCCTAAAAGAAACAAGTTGTTGATAAGAGCACCTAAGATGATAAAATTGCTTGATATCCATGTATACCTTGGTTTTGCACAGAGTAGTCTTAGTCAACAAATACAAACTTTTAAGTTTCATGTTATTATGTCAACAACACATTTCAATTCCACGCTCTTAATACCTTTGAGCTTGATTTTAATCGTTATCTTCATCAATATACCAGATCGTAGCAAATGAGCATATACATTATCTAACCTATCAATTTGACCTTTTTGAGGAAAGTCGAAAGCCTATCTGCTCTCAATGATAATGCGACCCATTAATCCTAAAAATGAAACACTTGCTGCACTTTCATCGTGACTAGATGGGTTTCTCTTCCTTTCTAATTTTGTAACATTGCTTTGACTTATCTCTGTATAATCTCTGCGCAACCTCGGCCTTCATTAATTCTATGCTCTCTTTCTCTACACCACCGTCATCACCAAGAATCTCTCTCTCGCTCTCTCTCTCTCTCTCCCTTTGACTTCACGGATTCTCTGCAACGCCAGCATAAGGATGCCTCTCTCTCTCTGGATGACATGTATTTGCCATCGATGCCATAATCCTCTCACCATAGAAATTCTTTGTGTGCGGATTGCTCCCCACGATTGACGGGATTCCGGTTTCCACGATTGACGGTATCTGCGACTGATGGTTTTGGCCTCCTCCACGATCGACGGTTTCTGCGACTGACGGGATTCCGGTTTCCACGGTATCTGGGTTTGGCCTTCCGCCGCATGTGGGCTCTGCCACGTGGCTTTTACTTTCTGCGCGCGGCCCAAGTTGGCAGGATTTCAAAGTGTTGTATCATCGAGAAAGAGTTCGACTTAAACACGAACAGTTTCAGACAGCCATTGTCGTTTTCGAGGAACTGATGGGTCTTTGAAAGCTACAGCTCGAACTGCGCTGTGTCACCAACTTTCACGACGCCAGTGGGTCTTCAAAGATACAGATCGAATAGCTCCAAGAGGAAGCTGCCCACATCGAAGTACAGAATTGGCTTCAAATTGGGTTTCTGATTAGGTAATCCTAAGAAAAAGGGAAAAAAAAAAAAGAGGAAAAAAAAAAGAGGAAAAAAAAAAGAGGAAAAAAAAAAAGAGAAAAAAAAGAAGAAAAGAAAAAAGAAGAAAAAGAAAAAAGAAAAAAAAAAAATTTTTGAAGAGAGCTACCCTTTTGTGGGATTTTTGGATGCCTCTCTCCTCAGAGTTTTAGAAAAGATCTTCTCTCTCGGGGTGCCCCTCTCTTATCATGGATTTGGCGACCCCCTCTCTGGTGAGAAGCAATCTGGCCCCTCCTCCCGGGGAGACCTTTAACCTGGCCTCTTTGTTGGAGGGGGGCTCTTGTGCCGCCCAAGGGGCCCTTGAAAGTGCTGAACCCCCCCTGGTCTCCCTCAATAGATCCGCAATTTTGTCGACTCAGGAGGAGCTAAAGAAGGTTTGCCTTGTAGGCCAAATGTTCGGCCCTAAGCCCCCGCTCGAAACGGTGCGACAGTGGCTTCGAAACGAGTGGTTCCCCCGCGGACTAGTTGTCTGTAAGTGTCAGTTCTTACCTGCAAGCCACCTGCTGCTTGTCTTTGAAAATGAAGATATGGCGTTTCGAGCCCTTAGTGTCGGAACTTGGCAACTCGGCCGGGCGACCCTGTGCCTTTTCAGATGGTCCCCTGATTTTACTCCCGACAAAACGAAATCGCTTCGGTACCCCCTCTGGGTTGAGCTCCCTAACCTGCCATACTTCTTATACAACTTCGTATGGGACATCGTTTCTCCTATCGGCAAGCAGTTGGCCTCACGCGAGGACATTGGTGGTCTCATTTATGAAGGAGCAAGACACTCGTTCAACGCCCGGTGGCACCCTCAAATCTGTGTTGAGGCTGACCTCAGTAAGCCACTCCCATCGAAGATCAAACTGGACTTGGGCGAAGGGGAAATATGGGAGCAAGACATCAGCTACAAAAACCTTCCCAACGCGTGCTTTCGCTGTGGCCAACAAGGTCACAGGATCAAAGACTGCCCGTTGAGACGAAAAAGCAAGCCAAATCAAGAAGCCCCCAAAAATGTTCAAGACAGCAATGAAGCATTGAATCACTCGACGAAAGTAGAAGACTTCAAGGGTCCCCGTAATCCAGAAGCTGATGCAGACGGGTTCATCGAAGTCAGAAGAAGAAGGAAAAGAAGCCCTAGGGCAACCTCTGAGCGAAACAACAAGTCTGTTTCCCCCCCCCTCCAGCAACTTGTATTGCAATCTGGAAAAGGAAATCAAAGAGTTTGACTACCCAGGTGGGAACCAACTCGAGGTGGACACCGAGGTCAAAGGCCTGGAGATCCCTGACAGTAAGGAAACCCTGCAGGAGGGTTACACTACAAGCAAAGAAGACGGCTTTACTACCAGCAACGAAGATAACATGGATAGTGAAAGCTTCATCATCGGATCGACTATTCCGGAAACGGAGCTGAAAACGGTGCCCTGCTCTTCCCAGCAGGAGACATCCCGCAAAGGAAAACAACCTATGGAGGTACCGTGGAAAAGCCCCCACAAGAACCTTCTGCTAACTCGGGATCCGATCCGAGCGAAAAAGAAAGATGAAGCCAAGAGAAGAAAGGACAAAGCTCCCTCCCGCAAAGAGGGATCAATACAAAAATGATTGTCATCTCGCTAAATGCTAGAGGGCTAACCGACCCCTCAAGAGCGACCGTCATTGGTCAATGGCTTCGCGACATTAGCCTAAACCCAGACTTTATATGTATTCAAGAGATTAAAATTGACGGAGAAGACCTCCAGAAACGGCTCAGACAAGTCTCCTCGGCCCATGTGTGGATCCCAACGAAGCACCAACGGGGGTCTGGAGGAACGGTTATCGGTATGAAACAACTCTGGTTCGAAAAGCTGGAGAACTCCATTGAAGATGTAAGTCACCGGTGGATTGCTGTTTCTTTTGGTGCTCCTCTTTGTGTTACTATGGTTTCTCTGTACGCCCCTAATGGGGATTTGGAGAGACTGAACACTTGGGCCTCCTTAGACTCGCTTCCCCACAACGTGCTTATATGTGGAGACTTCAACATGGTGGAGGACCCTACGGACAGATGGATGGGCAAGGGCAGGATCATCGACAGTCGGGAGAAAGAAACGTGGGACATGACCAAACTTCACTTGGATTTGGTTGAATTCAAAGACTTGAATGGCTTTTCTTGGTCGAATCTCCAAGCGGGCGAGGACCTGAGGAAAACTAGACTTGACAGATGCTACATCTCTCAGAGTTTTACTCATCAGTGGGGCCACCCTTCCATCAAGCAACGCACTGACCTCACTATCTCTGATCACTACCCGATCGTTATCACCTTTCAACCTTCCAACAAGATCCGCAAAGCCCCGTGGTTCCATGCCAACGCAGCCACATTCTCTCTCCCCTCTGTCCATCAAGAAATTGCCGATGTGTGGAAGTTGGCGTTCGCCTCTGGCTTGGCCCCAGCCAAGTGCTGGAGAAGTGCGGTCGACAAGTCTCGTAAGATCATGATCAGAACTAAGAAGATGCTCGAGAGTGTGCGGCGGGCTCGTAGGGAGGCTCTTTACCACAGACTCTGGCGGCTCGAGGAGGAAGTGAACAAAGGAAAACACCAAGCCCAGAAAGGTCTCCGAAAAATCAGAGCGGTGTTGAGATACGAGGAAGAAATACAAAGGAAAAACTTGCAAATTTTCTTCAAGGAGTGGTGGGCTGGCAAAGCCGACAAACCCACCAAAGAGATGTGCCGTATCCTTAAAAGGAAACACAACCGAGATTCGATCCCCCTACTGCTGGATCCACACGGCAATGTATGCAATTCGGAAGAAGATAATTTTGGCATCATCGAAGGGCACTTCACGAGACTCCTGGGAACCTCGAACCCCCTCTCACACCATAGAAGGGACTGTATGGCCGCAATTTCTAGGGTTTCCCCTCGGAGGATACCACCCAACCTCCATTCCCTGCTTCATGCCCCGATCTCTGAATCAGAAATCATTGAGGTCATTGATGCCCTCCCTCTCGGTAAAAGCCCGGGACCCGACGGACTCACCAACGAGTTCTTTAAGTCCTTCAAGCTGGTGGTTGCCACCCCTCTTCTGATGGTTTGGCAAGAAGCGCTAAAGTTTGGTGCTCTTCCTTCTTGTCCAAACAATGGAATTATCAAGTTGGTTCACAAGAAGGGGGAAAAGAACAGAATCGAGAACTGGCGGCCTATTACGATGCTCCAAACAGGATACAAGATCTTCGCCAAAGTCCTTGCCAACAGAATCTCGTGCCATCTGAGATCTTGGCTTTGTGAGGACCAAAAAGGCTTCATCAAAGGCAGGTCTATCCTGGAAACCATTATGGATATTTGGGAAGGTATACAATTTGCAAATGAGTCCAATCAAGATGTGGTTTTCCTCAAGATCGACTTCGACAAAGCCTACGACAGACTAGAATGGGACTATATTCTGCAGTCGCTTCAAGATCTCGGATGTAGTCAGAAATTCACCAAGATGATCGCGACCCTCCTTGGTAACGCAACGACCCAAATTAACGTTAACGGCAAACTTTCGAAGGCGATTCATCTTAGAAGATCTATTAGACAAGGGTGCCCTCTGGCCCCCCTTCTTTTTGCCATCGCCACTGAGGGGCTGAGCAGACTTGTCGCGCATCATGTGGAGGCTGGCAATATCAAAGGCCTCCGGCTGCCTCACGACCACAGTCAAATCATCATGAGACTATTTGCCGATGATATGAACGCGTTCGTTCACAATGATAATACCAGCCTGGAGACTTTCTGGAGGTGTCTTGCTACCTTTTGTGAGGCCTCTGGATCCAAAATCAACCACTCTAAGACCGCCTTTAGGGCCATTGTGGGACATCATCCTGGCCTTCTCATTGATCATGGCTGTCAAATCATTCCGCAGGGCCAAATCTTTCGTCTTCTTGGAATCCCATTGGGGTTTGGCGTCTCTATGGAGCAGCGATGGAACTGGGTGTTGGCCAAACTCGAAAACAAGCTTAACTATTGGAAAGGTATGCAAATCAATCTTGCTGGGCGTGCGATGGTTATCAACACGTTCCTCCTCTCCTCTACCATCTATTTCCTTTCTTGCTGGAGACCGAATGAGCAAGGCCTGTCCAAATTGAATAGTATCTGTAGAAACTTTCTTTGGACGGGCGATCACAACAGAAGGGGGGTGCCTAAAATCAAATGGGCCATCTGCACTAGCCCCAGAGATTGCGGGGGGCTTGGTATCCTGGACATTGGGTGCATGGCTAACAAACTAGCTGCCAAATGGATGATTAAGGCTTGGTGCAATAGGGAGGCCTCGTGGGCCAAGCTGATTCTCAGAAACAAGAATGAGTTGGCTCTCATGGGGCTCCCAAACTGGAAGAATCTCGACATCATGACCCTGCTATTCTCCCCGATCCCTGTCTTCCCGAAAGGCTCCAATCTCGTGTGCTCCCTTTGGAAGGGCTGGAATAAAGTCAAAAGCTTCACAAGAATTAGCGAGGACTGGAAGTGGGCGGCCGGAATCAGACAAAACGACTCTATCTGGTTCCCGATACATGGCATCCGGAGTGTGGAGTCGTGGAACATTCAAAATGCCAAGAGATTATGGAACAAAGGATTCAAAAAATGGAAACACCTCTGGAAACATGACACCAACAGCTGGATCAACTTCGAGGATATTGACCCTCGCATAAACATCTCCTACGAAGAATGGAACACTTTGCAAAGCAGATGCCTCGCTTGGGATCGCCACAAGACTCGCCTTCTCATGGGACACGACACACCGAACGCGCGTGGTCTCAAATGGCATAATGGAAATAGCCTACTCAAAATCCCGAACATCAAAGAAACGATTGACCTCCAGATCAGCCTCAACAAGAAGTGGTGCCTGTCTTGGACGCGGCTTCGGTGGGACATGAAATTCATGGGTATCTGGCACCCACTTATAGAGATTAAGAAGTCCGTCCTCTTATGGCAAATTCTTCATCGAGGAATTTGGACCAACCATAAGGCAAGCAAACTTTGTGGGATCCCTACTTGGTGCAAACGCTGCCACCGTGCAATCGAAGATGTCCCACACATCTTCCTTACTTGCCCCAACTCCTACAGAATCTGGCAGACGGTTGGAATGAAAATCAGACTTCAGAAACAGCTTAGTTGGAAACAAGTCCTTCTGGGAGAAGCGATGGGCTGCTCTGCGGCACTCTGGAACGCAATCAGAGGGGAAGTCATGTGGAAAATCTGGCGGGAGAGGTGTGCTCTCAACTTCGGCGATCCCCCCAGGGAGTGGTCGATCGAGAAATCACTATTCCTCCTTGGCAAAAGGATTGTCAACAGTAAGAAATCCCCCCCCCCTTCAGGCACCATCAAGTCCTCCTTTTGATCAACAACAAGCTCAAACCCAAGTGGGCCCCGCATGAGGGCGACGAGAGGGTGATCAACCTTCTTTGTAATGCAATCTAAGATTCAATCAAGCTTCCCCTGCTTTGTGGGATTTGGGGGGTCCCGTGGGCACTAGTCCCCTTCTATTGTACCTTTGTTTCTTAATTTAATTCAAGTCCGGGAGAGTAGGCTATTGCCGAACTTCCTTTATATTAAAAAAAAAAATTCTTTGGGCACATCATCAATGATCACCTGGATCTCTCTGCGTTACTCTCTCTCTCTCCCAAAATTTTGTGTGTGCTACCTCCGAGTCTGTAGCCCTCTCTCTATCCCTCTCTGATCGTCACGGTCCAGCAGTCCTATCTAGCTGCCGCCGTGCTCTACACCAATTTCTCTCTCCTGGCAAATCAAACTGTCGCGCACCGTCATCCTAACTCTCTCTCTCTGTGGATTCTCCGCCAGCCAGCGTGAGAATCTTTTTCTCTCTCTCGCTCTCCTCTCTCTCTCTAATCGTATACGTGTCGCCTTCACTCAGCCTCTGTCTCCTCGTATCTTTCTGCCACATCAGCGCGCGTGAAAACAACTCCGAATAGCGCCGCCCTGGCTTCTCTCTCGGACTTAGTCCAAGAACACTATGAATCAGTACCTTTAATCTTCTCCAGCTTGGTCATTGCGCCACACAGGACTCTGCCAGAGGTGCCGTCAAGTACACGCACGAGCTATCCAGCCATCGACTCCAACTCCTTCCCTCTATCTCTCTCGGCTACAACGCGTCTAGGATTTTCTCTCTCGCTTCCTACGGGGCCAATCTCATCTCTCTCACTCTTTCTGTCTATAGGAGTCTCAGGCGCCATGAAATCCTGCTGGGCACATCCATCTCTACTATTCATGCACCAATTGAATCTCTCTCCATTTGTTTCTCTCTGCGCAATTTTCTCTCTGCATGCGTGGTAACCTCCACTTGCGTGCGTGCATCATCGCTACCTCTCTCTCTCTCTCTGATATGCCAACAGAGTTTTCTCTCTAATTCTTTCTTTCTCAACGTCAACCTGCGATGATCTGTCTTTACCATGGTAAAACCTTTAATGGTTCAAGGTGTTTTTACAATTCAAATCAGGCAATCAAAAAAATGCATTCATCCGATAACCATAAACATTCCATTGAGAACAAAGCTCATAAGTATCGAATGGTTTCACCACTAATGAGAAGATCAATTCCATCTCGATGTATCATGGAGGAATGAACAAGAAGCAACAAGCAACGAAGGAATGAATGAAATAAGGACAAGGAGCATACCTTGAGGAGACGATCCACAAGCAAGATCCACGGGGTGGGGAAGAAACAAATGAATTTGCACTTATTTATAGGCCTCCCTAGGACTTGTTTCTAGAACGTTCTAACCTCCTCAATGAACTTTCTAATTTTGGCAGTATTTTAATTTTTCCTCAAACTATGGTTTTTGGTTTCACACTGTATATATACAATTTAATTATTTTTAGGGTTTCACCTAGGATAAACGCCAGTTCCAACGGTCCAACCTAGGATTTTTGATCGGAGAAATTAGGGGTTTGCTCACAATTAACTCAAGCTCATCAATTCAATGGTTTATTTACATATTAGACCTAAACTATAAGGGTTTCCAAGGGTTCAAGTCCGGTTTTCATGGGGTAATCTCATGTTTTCATGGGTTTTTAAGGGTCAAACCTAGGTTTTATGGGTCTAAAGTCAGTTATTTACACACACGAGTCTAACATGCATCTCTAATGTAACTTTGCAACGCATAGTCAATCAATTCGGCCAAAACATGTATCTTTCTTAGAAAAGCATCACACAAAACTCATAAAATCAATCAATTTTGAAAAAAAACAGGCACACTTCCCTGCGGGATTTCATCCCGACATTCGCCCCCACTAAACCTGCACATCGTCCCGATGGGCCAACCTGCAAGATCCAACAGAAGCGTATCAGGGTTCTTTTGAAAAATCTTTTTGCTTTTTATATTTTTCTTTTCAAAATTCAAAGATGACTTCATGCACTCCATCGAGCTTTATAAAGATTAGTACGAATTTTAGAAAATTAGGTAGATTCAAGCTTCACAACCATCATACTATGTTTTTGCGTCTGCAATCTGACAAGTAATCACATGAATAAACCGTTGGCTTTCTAGATCTTCTGTTCGTTCAACTGGTTCAAATATAACTGCTCATTCTAAGTACTAGCATATACATATGTTTCTACTAGCTCTGTTTGTAGAATATACCTCGATTCCTACTATTTATCTCTTACTCTACAACTCTCCATTAGATGCCTTTCCTTTTCCTTTTTCTTTTTCTTTTTATTTTTCTTTTTCTCTTCATCTCAGCTCAGCATTTCTTGTTTTTATCTTTATTTCAGAAATCGGCCTATGTCGAAATTGGGTGCGACTCATGGACCTATCCACTCGGCCAAGTTTACCCCACCTGTCTACCGACCTAACATAGCACACAACATACACAATGTCAGCCCTACATGAAATCGACGTTAGCTCGTGGCTTTGACCACCCGGCCAGAGTGACCCCACCTGCCTACCGACCCATGCACGTGCATGACAACAAATAGGTCAGGCCTATGACAAAACTTGCTATGGCTCGTGGCCTTGATCGCCCGACCAAGGTGGCTCCACCCACCTACTAGCCCGTCGCAGCACACTAACAACATGCACACACATATAAGCTGGCATGAGTATGAATGTTTTTCATGAATCATAATCCATATGGAGGTAAGATCTCGTAAGAAATGAATAGTAGGACCCAAAGAGCCACTCACTAAACTTTCAAATCAATCAGTATATACATGCACTCGGTCTAAGCATGTCATCACATTCCCAAGCTTTCACTCCCAAAAGTATCTAGTCCACTAACTGACTCCATTAATATAATTCCTAGTCATTCATGCTTCATGCAAACCCATAATAAATGTTTGCTATCTTCATTCCACATGATTTTTATAAATCCATACACATCTTTATCGCACACATCAATGTAAAGCATATGCTCTTTCAAAAAGAAAACATGTCTCAAATCAAAAATATTTCACCTGGTCATTTTGCTTCATCTTCATCATTGATTGATCTAGATTTTCTTTAATTTCATGATCTATCATTCTTCTTCAGCATCAGCCTCAGTGTCATGAGCATCCTCTAGAATCATCATCATCATCATCATCATCATCAATCATCATAAACCATCATAATCATCATAAGCTATCATCATCAATCTTCATCATCATTTTTATCATCAATCATTCATCATCAACCATCATCAATCAATCATCATCATTCAATAGATCATCAATCTTCATCATTCATTAATCATCATTGTCATTCATCATCATCAATCATTTTCAAGATGAATCATTATCTTTCATCATCATCAATCAATCAATCATTATTATCATATCATAATCATCAATCATTATAAATGAGCAATCATAAATCATCATCAATCATAAATCATCATCAATCAATGATCAATCATTATAGTTCATCATCATCAACATCAATCATCAGTCATCAATTATGATCATCAATCATAATCATCCATTAATCATCATTATGCATTTTCATCAATCACCATCATGCATTATCATCAATCTTTATCATTCAATAGCTCTTGATCATTCTCATGCATTTTCATTCCTCTTCAATCAACATTCAAGATTTGCAAATATATCTTGAAAGGTTAAATTTTTACTTCTCTTATTCTTTTTCAAACTCTTAGCAGGCTTCGCAGTTGTCTTTATACTCCCCTCAATTTGCATAATAATATCATCAAGCAAATCTTTTTTTGCTTTGTTAACTTGTTTATCCGATTTTATATATTCTTGAGTCTCTTCTTTAGTCTTTTCTAGGTCAATTTGTTTGTCAAAGTTTATTTGGGATTGTAATTTCGCAACTTTCTCATGATTAAATAGATTTTCATTAGACAAAAGTTGTGGATCAAATGACACATATATATCCTAGTCTTTCTGTTGGTGCAAAACAAGCCTACACACATTGGCTTGGAACATTGGAATCTTGGAAGACTAAAAGCTTGAACCCTTGAAGGATGTATTTACATGAACCTTGAACCATAGGAACCAATGCTTAATTGGTTATTACCTTTTATCCAATGTAAAAAGTTTATATGACTTTATCAATCATGTAATCACACCTACTAGACTAGAGTCGTGGAAAAGCAGATGATTTGATTGAGGGAATATCTCCCTAAGTTTAGTGGAGAGATTGAAGGGAGCCAAAACTTGAATTCAAAATCCAAACTTTTTCAAAATTCTTATAAAAAGCTATGTAAGAAAGTCGCGGGTGTAGACTCTCTTCCCGAGGCAATTCTGAGCCAATCATTGAGTGTGTATGAGCTACACCATAGCCTACACCTCTGAGTACCATTGAGCATCACATTACATGCCAATGGGAATGTACAATCATTAGATTTAATCAATATACTTATATTCATATTCTCTGGTTTCTCTGAGTGACTACCTCCAACTCTGTCAACTTCCAAGAGGCATATCTCAAGATCTACTGAACCAAATTGGATGATTCAAAGTGCATTGGATTCAGCTCAAAGTCTACAATACAGCCACAAAGTTTCAAAGCTATTGGATCAACCATTGCAGAGAAATCCTAATCGAGGTGCTCACTGGTCTGTGACTGTAAGTCTCCTAAAAAGTCGGGGGTGTACCTTATTTTGCTAAAGTGATTTTTCTGAGTATGGTTCATCATTTCCATTCATTCCACTTGCAAATGGAAGCTTACTAAGCTAATAGAATATCTCTAGAAGGAATTTTGCTAATTGTAACTACACTGGTCACACTAAGCATAACACTGAGCAGGTATCAAGACCAAAATAGAAAGTTTTCAAGTCTTGTGATTTGTAAAGTAGCCTGTTTTGATCAAGTCATTACTCAAACCTTTTCCAAAGTACATATAGTATATTTTGGTGTCATTTGGAAGCTCAAAGAGTCTACTAAGCATATCTGAAGAGAAAAGAGGGCAGGTGTGAAGCAGGTTTTGCAGCACCAACTGATCTTCTGAGTGCATCCAGCCATCACATCCAACAGTGGTATCAGAGCAAATAAGGTAATCATGGGTGATGGTTTCCCTTCCTTCATTGACAAATTGGAGAGGAACAACTACCAAGCTTGGTCATTGAGAATGAAGACCTATCTACAAGGGAGAAGCTTGTATGGATACATTTCAGGAGATGAGGAGTTGCCCTCATTCAAGACTAGAGGCCTACCAACAAAGGATGAACATGAGAGGCTCAACCAATGGTGTGCTAAAGATGCTTTGGCAAGGTCATATCTTCTAAACTCTATTTCTGATTTCCTTCTACCTCATGTAAGGAATTGTAAGACTTCCCAAGAGACTTGGGAAACCTTGTCAACATACTTTTCATCAAGCACAAGGGCCAGAAAGAATCAGCTATGGATTGAGTTTACAACTCTTAGGAAGCAATCAAAACAATGTGTCTCAGATTTTGTCACCAAAGTCAAAGACATTGCAGATCAACTTGCAAGTGTTGGAGAAGAAATTGAGGAAGAGCAAATAGTCAGACAAGTGATCAATGGACTAAAGGCAGATGACAAGTGGGAGAGCTTTACCACAGCAATGGACTTATACATGGACATCCAAGCACCTGATCTAACAACTCTGATTGGACAACTCTTTACACATGAAGCAAAGATCACAAAGAATGGAGAGCAATCAAAAGGTAACAATCCCTCTGCCCTTTATACTGATAAGAAGGTAAAAGACAAAGGTAAAAATAAGAAGGGTGATGAAGAAGGCTCTACCTCCCAAGCAAACTATGCAGGGAGAGGTAGATCATCTAGAGGTAGGGGCAGAGGAGGTAAGTCAGGTAGGGGGAGACCCTACAACCAATCTCCATGCAATATTTGTGGCTTATCTAACCATACCACAGATGAATGTTACAAAAACTACAAGAACCAAAGAGGAAGAGGTCACCAAAGAGGAGGATACTCTCAAGGCAGAGGCAGATTCAACCAATCTCAAGGCTACCATGGCTACAACAATAATTACAACAATAGCTACAATCACAATGGCAACTATCAAGGTGGATACAGAAATAGGAAAGACTACAACAATTATGCAGAGGAGCAAGATGATTCCTTGTTGATTATGAACATGACATCTAAGTCAGGTATCAATGATGATCATTTGTTCTATATTGATTCAGGTTGCTCTAACCATGTAGCTGGAAATGTTGCCTTACTCTCTCATTTGGAAGAACCCAAAGGCAAGCACCAAGTGCAGACAGGTGATGACACTAAACATTCAGTTGTTAAAGTAGGCAATGTCAAAACTAGTGATGGTAATCAGAATCTATTGAGCAGAGTGTTGTATGTTCCAACAATCACCAAGAATCTGATGAGTGTAGGTCAGATTGTGGAAAAAGGTCTACAGGTCAGGTTCACTCAACATGGTGCATATGTGGAGGATCCAAGACATGGATTCAAAAGGATAGCCAAGGGAGAAAAATCAGGTAGATTGTTTACCTTTGAACTTGAAGACACTAAGAGTATTGCTTTGTACAACTATAAAGACCAAACTCTATCAGAATTGGAGATTTGGCACAAGAGGTTAGGTCACATTGGAGAGAGGACCATAAAACAAATGAGCAGGGATCAATGTGTGCTTGGGATACCTAATGTATCCAAGCAACACATGATATACAAGTGTGGGGCTTGTCAATTTGGTAAGTCACACAGATTGCCCTATAACAAGAAAGGTTTTATGCATGAAGATTATCTGGAATTGGTGCATACAGATGTTTGGGGACCTAGCAAGGAGCCATCTATATCTGGATCAAGGTACTATGTGTCCTTTATTGATGACTATAGCAGGTGGACTGTTTTATACTTCATGAAACATAAAGATGAAGTATTTAATTGTTTCAAAAGGTATCTTGCATTAGTTGAAAATCAAACAGGTAGACATTTGAAGAAGCTAAGGTCAGATGGTGGTGGAGAATACTTCTCCAATGACTTTGAAGATTTCTTGCAGGAAAGAGGCATCAAGAGGGAGATTACCACAAGGTACTCACCTGAACAAAATGGGGTAGCTGAGAGAAGGAATAGACTCATTGTAGAGACAGCTAGGTCTATGCTAAATGAAAAGAAATTGCCAAACTATCTTTGGGCAGAGAGTGTATCTACTGCCACATATTTGATTAACAGGTTGCCATCAAAGACACTTGATGGAATGACACCCTATGAGGCTTGGCATGGTAAGGGACCATCTCTGGATCATTGCAAAATCTTTGGGTGTGTTGCATATGTGCATATTCCCTCACAGGTAAGGGGAAAGCTAGACCCTAAGGCTGAAAAGTGTATCTTCATTGGTTATGATTTGAATCAGAAGGGATACAGATTCTACAACCCCTCAAACAAAGGCTTCAAGGTAAGCAGAGATGTCATCTTTGATGAAAATGATTCATGGTATGAAAATGAGTGCAGGAAAGTTAGCCTACCTTATGACATGGAAGAAGACTTTCCAAAGCTTATCAGGCAAGAACCAATTCAGAAAGAGGACACAAGCTCAGATGATGAAGACACCATCAACATTGAAGAGTTCAAGGCTTGGAAATCCAAAGGGAAGATGAAGATGAAGCAACTAGAAGACAATCCAGAATCATCAACTCAAGCTATGAGGAGATCTCAAAGAGAAAAGAAGAAACCTATTAGGTATGGGTATGATACTTCACTTGTAACCAAGCACTTTGTATATCTTGCAAAGGATCTCTGGAATGAAGAACCAGGTACATTTGAAGAAGCAATTACTAAATCAGAATGGAAGGAAGCAATGGATGAAGAAATGGAGGCTCTCAAGGAGAGTGATACTTGGGACTTGGTACCCAAGAAGGACTCCATGAAGGTGATAGGATCCAGATGGATCTACAAACTCAAAAGAAACTCAGATGGTACAATAAATAGGTATAAAGCTAGATTGGTAGCCAAGGGTTTTGCACAAACCCAAGGCATTGATTATGAGGAGACATTTTCTCCTGTGGCCAAGATGCCAACTATCAGAGTTATGGTGAGTGTAGCTGCATCCAAGAATTGGAACATGTACCGATTGGATGTGAAGAATGCATTCTTGAATGGATGGATATCTGAAGAGGTCTACATGTCACAACCACCTGGCTATGAGGATCCTAATAAGGTAAATCATGTTTGTAAATTGAAGAAGGCTCTGTATGGATTGAAGCAGGCACCTAGAGCATGGAATTACAGGTTGACAACCTATCTCCTAGATCAAGGATTTGTGATGAGTAAAGCAGATACTTCATTGTTTATAAAGAGGAACAATTCAGAGGTAATATACTTGTGTGTCTATGTTGATGACATCATTATTACAGGAAATGATGTTCAGGGAATAAGACACATCAAAGGACAGATGATGAAGGAATTCAAGATCAATGATCTTGGATTATTGAAGTACTTCCTAGGACTTGAATTGGTCTACACAAATTCAGGTATCTTTATTACTCAGAAGAAGTACATTCAGGACATGGTCAAGAAGTTTAATTTGCAGGAAGCTAAAGTCTCAAACATTCCTATGGAGGTCAACCACAAACTCAGTACACATGAAGGAGAAGAACTCAAAGATATTACAGGTTACCAAAGTTTGGTAGGTAGTCTAAATTATGCTACCTTAACCAGGATTGATATATCATATGGTGTTAGTGTACTTAGCCAATTTATGCATAAACCAAGAGTACCTCATTTGGAGGCAGCAAAGAAGATAGTAAAATACCTAAAGGGAACACAAAATCATGGTTTGTACTTTCCATATTCATCAGACATTGATATTAAGGTATACTCAGATGCAGATTGGGTAGGTTGCAAGGATGACAGGAGAAGTACATCTGGTTACATATGTTTTGCAGGTGATAAACCAATTTCTTGGTCATCCAAGAAACAACCCACAGTGGCTCTATCATCTACTGAGGCAGAGTACAGAGGACTAGCCAATGCCACTCAAGAAGCTATATGGTTGAAGCTATTATATTCAGAATTGGGCTTATACACAAGGCCACCAATCATATTTGGGGATAACACAAGTTCTCTTCACCTAGCAGCTAATCCAATTTATCATGCTAGGACAAAACACATAGAGGTTCATTACCACTATGTGAGGGAGAAGTTACTTAGCAAAGAAATTCAATTATCATATGTGTCTACTAATATACAATGTACAGATTTGCTTACTAAAGCTCTGGATGGAAGCAAGCTATGCAGATTTAAATCCATGATTGGATTGCAGGAAATAATTGAAGACTAGAGATGAAGACTTGAGGCAAAGTGTTTGGCTTGAGGGGGAGCTGTTGGTGCAAAACAAGCCTACACACATTGGCTTGGAACATTGGAATCTTGGAAGACTAAAAGCTTGAACCCTTGAAGGATGTATTTACATGAACCTTGAACCATAGGAACCAATGCTTAATTGGTTATTACCATTTATCCAATGTAAAAAGTTTATATGACTTTATCAATCATGTAATCACACCTACTAGACTAGAGTCGTGGAAAAGCAGATGATTTGATTGAGGGAATATCTCCCTAAGTTTAGTGGAGAGATTGAAGGGAGCCAAAACTTGAATTCAAAATCCAAACTTTTTCAAAATTCTTATAAAAAGCTATGTAAGAAAGTCGCGGGTGTAGACTCTCTTCCCGAGGCAATTCTGAGCCAATCATTGAGTGTGTATGAGCTACACCATAGCCTACACCTCTGAGTACCATTGAGCATCACATTACATGCCAATGGGAATGTACAATCATTAGATTTAATCAATATACTTATATTCATATTCTCTGGTTTCTCTGAGTGACTACCTCCAACTCTGTCAACTTCCAAGAGGCATATCTCAAGATCTACTGAACGAAATTGGATGATTCAAAGTGCATTGGATTCATCTCAAAGTCTACAATACACCTACAAAGTTTCAAAGCTATTGGATCAACCATTGCAGAGAAATCCTAATCGAGGTGCTCACTGGTCTGTGACTGTAAGTCTCCTAAAAAGTCGGGGGTGTACCTTATTTTGCTAAAGTGATTTTTCTGAGTATGGTTCATCATTTCCATTCATTCCACTTGCAAATGGAAGCTTACTAAGCTAATAGAATATCTCTAGAAGGAATTTTGCTAATTGTAACTACACTGGTCACACTGAGCATAACACTGAGTAGGTATCAAGACCAAAATAGAAAGTTTTCAAGTCTTGTGATTTGTAAAGTAGCCTGTTTTGATAAGTCATTACTCAAACCTTTTCCAAAGTACATATAGTATATTTTGGTGTCATTTGGAAGCTCAAAGAGTCTACTAAGCATATCTGAAGAGAAAAGAGGGCAGGTGTGAAGCAGGTTTTGCAGCACCAACTGATCTTCTGAGTGCATCCAGCCATCACATCCAACAGTGGTATCAGAGCAAATAAGGTAATCATGGGTGATGGTTTCCCTTCCTTCATTGACAAATTGGAGAGGAACAACTACCAAGCTTGGTCATTGAGAATGAAGACCTATCTACAAGGGAGAAGCTTGTATGGATACATTTCAGGAGATGAGGAGTTGCCCTCATTCAAGACTAGAGGCCTACCAACAAAGGATGAACATGAGAGGCTCAACCAATGGTGTGCTAAAGATGCTTTGGCAAGGTCATATCTTCTAAACTCTATTTCTGATTTCCTTCTACCTCATGTAAGGAATTGTAAGACTTCCCAAGAGACTTGGGAAACCTTGTCAACATACTTTTCATCAAGCACAAGGGCCAGAAAGAATCAGCTATGGATTGAGTTTACAACTCTTAGGAAGCAATCAAAACAATGTGTCTCAGATTTTGTCACCAAAGTCAAAGACATTGCAGATCAACTTGCAAGTGTTGGAGAAGAAATTGAGGAAGAGCAAATAGTCAGACAAGTGATCAATGGACTAAAGGCAGATGACAAGTGGGAGAGCTTTACCACAACAATGGACTTATACATGGACATCCAAGCACCTGATCTAACAACTCTGATTGGACAACTCTTTACACATGAAGCAAAGATCACAAAGAATGGAGAGCAATCAAAAGGTAACAATCCCTCTGCCCTTTATACTGATAAGAAGGTAAAAGACAAAGGTAAAAATAAGAAGGGTGATGAAGAAGGCTCTACCTCCCAAGCAAACTATGCAGGGAGAGGTAGATCATCTAGAGGTAGGGGCAGAGGAGGTAAGTCAGGTAGGGGGAGACCCTACAACCAATCTCCATGCAATATTTGTGGCTTATCTAACCATACCACAGATGAATGTTACAAAAACTACAAGAACCAAAGAGGAAGAGGTCACCAAAGAGGAGGATACTCTCAAGGCAGAGGCAGATTCAACCAATCTCAAGGCTACCATGGCTACAACAATAATTACAACAATAGCTACAATCACAATGGCAACTATCAAGGTGGATACAGAAATAGGAAAGACTACAACAATTATGCAGAGGAGCAAGATGATGCCTTGTTGATTATGAACATGACATCTAAGTCAGGTATCAATGATGATCATTTGTTCTATATTGATTCAGGTTGCTCTAACCATGTAGCTGGAAATGTTGCCTTACTCTCTGATTTGGAAGAACCCAAAGGCAAGCACCAAGTGCAGACAGGTGATGACACTAAACATTCAGTTGTTAAAGTAGGCAATGTCAAAACTAGTGATGGTAATCAGAATCTATTGAGCAGAGTGTTGTATGTTCCAACAATCACCAAGAATCTGATGAGTGTAGGTCAGATTGTGGAAAAAGGTCTACAGGTCAGGTTCACTCAACATGGTGCATATGTGGAGGATCCAAGACATGGATTCAAAAGGATAGCCAAGGGAGAAAAATCAGGTAGATTGTTTACCTTTGAACTTGAAGACACTAAGAGTATTGCTTTGTACAACTATAAAGACCAAACTCTATCAGAATTGGAGATTTGGCACAAGAGGTTAGGTCACATTGGAGAGAGGACCATAAAACAAATGAGCAGGGATCAATGTGTGCTTGGGATACCTAATGTATCCAAGCAACACATGATATACAAGTGTGGGGCTTGTCAATTTGGTAAGTCACACAGATTGCCCTATAACAAGAAAGGTTTTATGCATGAAGATTATCTGGAATTGGTGCATACAGATGTTTGGGGACCTAGCAAGGAGCCATCTATATCTGGATCAAGGTACTATGTGTCCTTTATTGATGACTATAGCAGGTGGACTGTTTTATACTTCATGAAACATAAAGATGAAGTATTTAATTGTTTCAAAAGGTATCTTGCATTAGTTGAAAATCAAACAGGTAGACATTTGAAGAAGCTAAGGTCAGATGGTGGTGGAGAATACTTCTCCAATGACTTTGAAGATTTCTTGCAGGAAAGAGGCATCAAGAGGGAGATTACCACAAGGTACTCACCTGAACAAAATGGGGTAGCTGAGAGAAGGAATAGACTCATTGTAGAGACAACTAGGTCTATGCTAAATGAAAAGAAATTGCCAAACTATCTTTGGGCAGAGAGTGTATCTACTGCCACATATTTGATTAACAGGTTGCCATCAAAGACACTTGATGGAATGACACCCTATGAGGCTTGGCATGGTAAGGGACCATCTCTGGATCATTGCAAAATCTTTGGGTGTGTTGCATATGTGCATATTCCCTCACAGGTAAGGGGAAAGCTAGACCCTAAGGCTGAAAAGTGTATCTTCATTGGTTATGATTTGAATCAGAAGGGATACAGATTCTACAACCCCTCAAACAAAGGCTTCAAGGTAAGCAGAGATGTCATCTTTGATGAAAATGATTCATGGTATGAAAATGAGTGCAGGAAAGTTAGCCTACCTTATGACATGGAAGAAGACTTTCCAAAGCTTATCAGGCAAGAACCAATTCAGAAAGAGGACACAAGCTCAGATGATGAAGACACCATCAACATTGAAGAGTTCAAGGCTTGGAAATCCAAAGGGAAGATGAAGATGAAGCAACTAGAAGACAATCCAGAATCCTCAACTCAAGCTATGAGGAGATCTCAAAGAGAAAAGAAGAAACCTATTAGGTATGGGTGTGATACTTCACTTGTAACCAAGCACTCTGTATATCTTGCAAAGGATCTCTTGAATGAAGAACCAGGTACATTTGAAGAAGCAATTACTAAATCAGAATGGAAGGAAGCAATGGATGAAGAAATGGAGGCTCTCAAGGAGAGTGATACTTGGGACTTGGTACCCAAGAAGGACTCCATGAAGGTGATAGGATCCAGATGGATCTACAAACTCAAAAGAAACTCAGATGGTACAATAAACAGGTATAAAGCAAGATTGGTAGCCAAGGGTTTTGCACAAACCCAAGGCATTGATTATGAGGAGACATTTTCTCCTGTGGCCAAGATGCCAACTATCAGAGTTATGGTGAGTGTAGCTGCATCCAAGAATTGGAACATGTACCAATTGGATGTGAAGAATGCATTCTTGAATGGATGGATATCTGAAGAGGTCTACATGTCACAACCACCTGGCTATGAGGATCCTAATAAGGTAAATCATGTTTGTAAATTGAAGAAGGCTCTGTATGGATTGAAGCAGGCACCTAGAGCATGGAATTACATGTTGACAACCTATCTCCTAGATCAAGGATTTGTGATGAGTAAAGCAGATACTTCATTGTTTATAAAGAGGAACAATTCAGAGGTAATATACTTGTGTGTCTATGTTGATGACATCATTATTACGGGAAATGATGTTCAGGGAATAAGACACATCAAAGGACAGATGATGAAGGAATTCAAGATCAATGATCTTGGATTATTGAAGTACTTCCTAGGACTTGAATTGGTCTACACAAATTCAGGTATCTTTATTACTCAGAAGAAGTACATTCAGGACATGGTCAAGAAGTTTAATTTGCAGGAAGCTAAAGTCTCAAACATTCCTATGGAGGTCAACCACAAACTCAGTATACATGAAGGAGAAGAACTCAAAGATATTACAGGTTACCAAAGTTTGGTAGGTAGTCTAAATTATGCTACCTTAACCAGGATTGATATATCATATGGTGTTGGTGTACTTAGCCAATTTATGCATAAACCAAGAGTACCTCATTTGGAGGCAGCAAAGAAGATAGTAAAGTACCTAAAGGGAACACAAAATCATGGTTTGTACTTTCCATATTCATCAGACATTGATATGAAGGTATACTCAGATGCAGATTGGGCAGGTTGCAAGGATGACAGGAGAAGTATATCTGGTTACATATGTTTTGCAGGTGATAAACCAATTTCTTGGTCATCCAAGAAACAACCCAGAGTGGCTCTATCATCTACTGAGGCAGAGTACAGAGGACTAGCCAATGCCACTCAAGAAGCTATATGGTTGAAGCTATTATATTCAGAATTGGGCTTATACACAAGGCCACCAATCATATTTGGGGATAACACAAGTTCTCTTCACCTAGCAGCTAATCCAATTTATCATGCTAGGACAAAACACATAGAGGTTCATTACCACTATGTGAGGGAGAAGTTACTTAGCAAAGAAATTCAATTATCATATGTGTCTACTAATATACAATGTGCAGATTTGCTTACTAAAGCTCTGGATGGAAGCAAGCTATGCACATTTAAATCCATGATTGGATTGCAGGAAATAATTGAAGACTAGAGATGAAGACTTGAGCCAAAGTGTTTGGCTTGAGGGGGAGCTGTTGGTGCAAAACAAGCCTACACACATTGGCTTGGAACATTGGAATCTTGGAAGACTAAAAGCTTGAACCCTTGAAGGATGTATTTACATGAACCTTGAACCATAGGAACCAATGCTTAATTGGTTATTACCATTTATCCAATGTAAAAAGTTTATATGACTTTATCAATCATGTAATCACACCTACTAGACTAGAGTCGTGGAAAAGCAGATGATTTGATTGAGGGAATATCTCCCTAAGTTTAGTGGAGAGATTGAAGGGAGCCAAAACTTGAATTCAAAATCCAAACTTTTTCAAAATTCTTATAAAAAGCTATGTAAGAAAGTCGCGGGTGTAGACTCTCTTCCCGAGGCAATTCTGAGCCAATCATTGAGTGTGTATGAGCTACACCATAGCCTACACCTCTGAGTACCATTGCGCATCACATTACATGCCAATGGGAATGTACAATCATTAGATTTAATCAATATACTTATATTCATATTCTCTGGTTTCTCTGAGTGACTACCTCCAACTCTGTCAACTTCCAAGAGGCATATCTCAAGATCTACTGAACGAAATTGGATGATTCAAAGTGCATTGGATTCATCTCAAAGTCTACAATACACCTACAAAGTTTCAAAGCTATTGGATCAACCATTGCAGAGAAATCCTAATCGAGGTGCTCACTGGTCTGTGATTGTAAGTCTCCTAAAAAGTCGGGGGTGTACCTTATTTTGCTAAAGTGATTTTTCTGGGTATGGTTCATCATTTCCATTCATTCCACTTGAAAATGGAAGCTTACTAAGCTAATAGAATATCTCTAGAAGGAATTTTGCTAATTGTAACTACACTGGTCACACTGAGCATAACACTGAGTAGGTATCAAGACCAAAATAGAAAGTTTTCAAGTCTTGTGATTTGTAAAGTAGCCTGTTTTGATAAGTCATTACTCAAACCTTTTCCAAAGTACATATAGTATATTTTGGTGTCATTTGGAAGCTCAAAGAGTCTACTAAGCATATCTGAAGAGAAAAGAGGGCAGGTGTGAAGCAGGTTTTGCAGCACCAACTGATCTTCTGAGTGCATCCAGCCATCACATCCAACAGTGGTATCAGAGCAAATAAGGTAATCATGGGTGATGGTTTCCCTTCCTTCATTGACAAATTGGAGAGGAACAACTACCAAGCTTGGTCATTGAGAATGAAGACCTATCTACAAGGGAGAAGCTTGTATGGATACATTTCAGGAGATGAGGAGTTGCCCTCATTCAAGACTAGAGGCCTACCAACAAAGGATGAACATGAGAGGCTCAACCAATGGTGTGCTAAAGATGCTTTGGCAAGGTCATATCTTCTAAACTCTATTTCTGATTTCCTTCTACCTCATGTAAGGAATTGTAAGACTTCCCAAGAGACTTGGGAAACCTTGTCAACATACTTTTCATCAAGCACAAGGGCCAGAAAGAATCAGCTATGGATTGAGTTTACAACTCTTAGGAAGCAATCAAAACAATGTGTCTCAGATTTTGTCACCAAAGTCAAAGACATTGCAGATCAACTTGCAAGTGTTGGAGAAGAAATTGAGGAAGAGCAAATAGTCAGACAAGTGATCAATGGACTAAAGGCAGATGACAAGTGGGAGAGCTTTACCACAGCAATGGACTTATACATGGACATCCAAGCACCTGATCTAACAACTCTGATTGGACAACTCTTTACACATGAAGCAAAGATCACAAAGAATGGAGAGCAATCAAAAGGTAACAATCCCTCTGCCCTTTATACTGATAAGAAGGTAAAAGACAAAGGTAAAAATAAGAAGGGTGATGAAGAAGGCTCTACCTCCCAAGCAAACTATGCAGGGAGAGGTAGATCATCTAGAGGTAGGGGCAGAGGAGGTAAGTCAGGTAGGGGGAGACCCTACAACCAATCTCCATGCAATATTTGTGGCTTATCTAACCATACCACAGATGAATGTTACAAAAACTACAAGAACCAAAGAGGAAGAGGTCACCAAAGAGGAGGATACTCTCAAGGCAGAGGCAGATTCAACCAATCTCAAGGCTACCATGGCTACAACAATAATTACAACAATAGCTACAATCACAATGGCAACTATCAAGGTGGATACAGAAATAGGAAAGACTACAACAATTATGCAGAGGAGCAAGATGATTCCTTGTTGATTATGAACATGACATCTAAGTCAGGTATCAATGATGATCATTTGTTCTATATTGATTCAGGTTGCTCTAACCATGTAGCTGGAAATGTTGCCTTACTCTCTCATTTGGAAGAACCCAAAGGCAAGCACCAAGTGCAGACAGGTGATGACACTAAACATTCAGTTGTTAAAGTAGGCAATGTCAAAACTAGTGATGGTAATCAGAATCTATTGAGCAGAGTGTTGTATGTTCCAACAATCACCAAGAATCTGATGAGTGTAGGTCAGATTGTGGAAAAAGGTCTACAGGTCAGGTTCACTCAACATGGTGCATATGTGGAGGATCCAAGACATGGATTCAAAAGGATAGCCAAGGGAGAAAAATCAGGTAGATTGTTTACCTTTGAACTTGAAGACACTAAGAGTATTGCTTTGTACAACTATAAAGACCAAACTCTATCAGAATTGGAGATTTGGCACAAGAGGTTAGGTCACATTGGAGAGAGGACCATAAAACAAATGAGCAGGGATCAATGTGTGCTTGGGATACCTAATGTATCCAAGCAACACATGATATACAAGTGTGGGGCTTGTCAATTTGGTAAGTCACACAGATTGCCCTATAACAAGAAAGGTTTTATGCATGAAGATTATCTGGAATTGGTGCATACAGATGTTTGGGGACCTAGCAAGGAGCCATCTATATCTGGATCAAGGTACTATGTGTCCTTTATTGATGACTATAGCAGGTGGACTGTTTTATACTTCATGAAACATAAAGATGAAGTATTTAATTGTTTCAAAAGGTATCTTGCATTAGTTGAAAATCAAACAGGTAGACATTTGAAGAAGCTAAGGTCAGATGGTGGTGGAGAATACTTCTCCAATGACTTTGAAGATTTCTTGCAGGAAAGAGGCATCAAGAGGGAGATTACCACAAGGTACTCACCTGAACAAAATGGGGTAGCTGAGAGAAGGAATAGACTCATTGTAGAGACAGCTAGGTCTATGCTAAATGAAAAGAAATTGCCAAACTATCTTTGGGCAGAGAGTGTATCTACTGCCACATATTTGATTAACAGGTTGCCATCAAAGACACTTGATGGAATGACACCCTATGAGGCTTGGCATGGTAAGGGACCATCTCTGGATCATTGCAAAATCTTTGGGTGTGTTGCATATGTGCATATTCCCTCACAGGTAAGGGGAAAGCTAGACCCTAAGGCTGAAAAGTGTATCTTCATTGGTTATGATTTGAATCAGAAGGGATACATATTCTACAACCCCTCAAACAAAGGCTTCAAGGTAAGCAAAGATGTCATCTTTGATGAAAATGATTCATGGTATGAAAATGAGTGCAGGAAAGTTAGCCTACCTTATGACATGGAAGAAGACATTCCAAAGCTTATCAGGCAAGAACCAATTCAGAAAGAGGACACAAGCTCAGATGATGAAGACACCATCAACATTGAAGAGTTCAAGGCTTGGAAATCCAAAGGGAAGATGAAGATGAAGCAACTAGAAGACAATCCAGAATCCTCAACTCAAGCTATGAGGAGATCTCAAAGAGAAAAGAAGAAACCTATTAGGTATGGGTATGATACTTCACTTGTAACCAAGCACTCTGTATATCTTGCAAAGGATCTCTTGAATGAAGAACCAGGTACATTTGAAGAAGCAATTACTAAATCAGAATGGAAGGAAGCAATGGATGAAGAAATGGAGGCTCTCAAGGAGAGTGATACTTGGGACTTGGTACCCAAGAAGGACTCCATGAAGGTGATAGGATCCAGATGGATCTACAAACTCAAAAGAAACTCAGATGGTACAATAAACAGGTATAAAGCTAGATTGGTAGCCAAGGGTTTTGCACAAACCCAAGGCATTGATTATGAGGAGACATTTTCTCCTGTGGCCAAGATGCCAACTATCAGAGTTATGGTGAGTGTAGCTGCATCCAAGAATTGGAACATGTACCGATTGGATGTGAAGAATGCATTCTTGAATGGATGGATATCTGAAGAGGTCTACATGTCACAACCACCTGGCTATGAGGATCCTAATAAGGTAAATCATGTTTGTAAATTGAAGAAGGCTCTGTATGGATTGAAGCAGGCACCTAGAGCATGGAATTACAGGTTGACAACCTATCTCCTAGATCAAGGATTTGTGATGAGTAAAGCAGATACTTCATTGTTTATAAAGAGGAACAATTCAGAGGTAATATACTTGTGTGTCTATGTTGATGACATCATTATTACAGGAAATGATGTTCAGGGAATAAGACACATCAAAGGACAGATGATGAAGGAATTCAAGATCAATGATCTTGGATTATTGAAGTACTTCCTAGGACTTGAATTGGTCTACACAAATTCAGGTATCTTTATTACTCAGAAGAAGTACATTCAGGACATGGTCAAGAAGTTTAATTTGCAGGAAGCTAAAGTCTCAAACAGTCCTATGGAGGTCAACCACAAACTCAGTACACATGAAGGAGAAGAACTCAAAGATATTACAGGTTACCAAAGTTTGGTAGGTAGTCTAAATTATGCTACCTTAACCAGGATTGATATATCATATGGTGTTAGTGTACTTAGCCAATTTATGCATAAACCAAGAGTACCTCATTTGGAGGCAGCAAAGAAGATAGTAAAGTACCTAAAGGGAACACAAAATCATGGTTTGTACTTTCCATATTCATCAGACATTGATATTAAGGTATACTCAGATGCAGATTGGGCAGGTTGCAAGGATGACAGGAGAAGTACATCTGGTTACATATGTTTTGTAGGTGATAAACCAATTTCTTGGTCATCCAAGAAACAACCCACAGTGGCTCTATCATCTACTGAGGCAGAGTACAGAGGACTAGCCAATGCCACTCAAGAAGCTATATGGTTGAAGCTATCATATTCAGAATTGGGCTTATACACAAGGCCACCAATCATATTTGGGGATAACACAAGTTCTCTTCACCTAGCAGCTAATCCAATTTATCATGCTAGGACAAAACACATAGAGGTTCATTACCACTATGTGAGGGAGAAGTTACTTAGCAAAGAAATTCAATTATCATATGTGTCTACTAATATACAATGTGCAGATTTGCTTACTAAAGCTCTGGATGGAAGCAAGCTATGCAGATTTAAATCCATGATTGGATTGCAGGAAATAATTGAAGACTAGAGATGAAGACTTGAGCCAAAGTGTTTGGCTTGAGGGGGAGCTGTTGGTGCAAAACAAGCCTACACACATTGGCTTGGAACATTGGAATCTTGGAAGACTAAAAGCTTGAACCCTTGAAGGATGTATTTACATGAACCTTGAACCATAGGAACCAATGCTTAATTGGTTATTACCTTTTATCCAATGTAAAAAGTTTATATGACTTTATCAATCATGTAATCACACCTACTAGACTAGAGTCGTGGAAAAGCAGATGATTTGATTGAGGGAATATCTCCCTAAGTTTAGTGGAGAGATTGAAGGGAGCCAAAACTTGAATTCAAAATCCAAACTTTTTCAAAATTCTTATAAAAAGCTATGTAAGAAAGTCGCGGGTGTAGACTCTCTTCCCGAGGAAATTCTGAGCCAATCATTGAGTGTGTATGAGCTACACCATAGCCTACACCTCTGAGTACCATTGAGCATCACATTACATGCCAATGGGAATGTACAATCATTAGATTTAATCAATATACTTATATTCATATTCTCTGGTTTCTCTGAGTGACTACCTCCAACTCTGTCAACTTCCAAGAGGCATATCTCAAGATCTACTGAACGAAATTGGATGATTCAAAGTGCATTGGATTCAGCTCAAAGTCTACAATACACCTACAAAGTTTCAAAGCTATTGGATCAACCATTGCAGAGAAATCCTAATCGAGGTGCTCACTGGTCTGTGACTGTAAGTCTCCTAAAAAGTCGGGGGTGTACCTTATTTTGCTAAAGTGATTTTTCTGAGTATGGTTCATCATTTCCATTCATTCTACTTGCAAATGGAAGCTTACTAAGCTAATAGAATATCTCTAGAAGGAATTTTGCTAATTGTAACTACACTGGTCACACTGAGCATAACACTGAGCAGGTATCAAGACCAAAATAGAAAGTTTTCAAGTCTTGTGATTTGTAAAGTAGCCTGTTTTGATCAAGTCATTACTCAAACCTTTTCCAAAGTACATATAATATATTTTGGTGTCATTTGGAAACTCAAAGAGTCTACTAAGCATATCTGAAGAGAAAAGAGGGCAGGTGTGAAGCAGGTTTTGCAGCACCAACTGATCTTCTAAGTGCATCCAGCCATCACATCCAACACTTTCTTCGACTTCTCTTTAGTTTCTCTATCACATTCTCTTTTATCAATTTCCATTTGTTCTCTTAATATCTGTTCAATATTATGTTTTTCAACCTTTATCTGTATACTTTTGGTTTCTTGAGTTGGCTTCTCTTGACTCTCAATAGATGTCATACTCTTTTGTTCCTGAGATCTATTATCTTCATGTCTTTTTGGTCTCCACATCTTTTGAATTGGATTTGATCTACTCTTGGTCTCTTCAAAATATTCTTTCATCCCACCTTTTCCTACATTCAAATGCAAAGGTGACCTATCTTGATATCTACAAATCATATTTTCATGTTCACTTATTATTTTATGTTTGCATGCACTTTCATATGCTATACAATCCTAGAACATATGTCCATACTAGTCACACCAAAAGCAACGTATAGGTCTCTTCTCAGCCAAACATGATCTTCTAGGTATCACTCTAGGCATGGTTCTTCTGAGACCTAATGACTCTTTTTGTGCAGATATTCCTTGGACCTTTACCACATGTTCATGTTCACTTCGATACTTGTAGGTTCTTAACTTGGTTTGTCAACAAGTCAACCTTATCTTTGAATTCTAAAATCTCATAATCCATTTCCTTTTTAAGATCTTTAATACTAATGCCCATTAGCTAAATATTGTCCGATATTGCATTTATTGTTTGCATTAAGGTCAACACGATACCAAATTTTGATTTTATGGATTCATTTGTGTTAATTTCTATTTCTTTAATTCGCTCTTCATATTTTCTAAATTGTTCTTCAATTATTTTATTCATTTTTTTTCCTCTTCTTATGATCTAAGTTGAGAAGTGGATTCTTAATCTATGCCTCAATGGAAAAGTGCACACTCGTATGATCAAAACTGATGCAAAAAGTGTATGATATTCAAAGTCAAACAGTCAAAAGCAATCTTTGTGTTCAAGTGCGTGGAACAATGCAAAAAATTCAAACAACTTGAAATGCTAGTACCTGGAATATCTGTTTCGATGCCGAGGTTCCCATATATCTTCTCAAGGAGTGGGTGACGCATCAAAGATCACTGGGCAACCGCCTCGCTTCACATCGGGTTCAAGGTGTCGGGAAGAACGAGGTCGGGCAGGAAGCCGGTGCTGGGGTTGGATCAGGCCTCTCTCTGGTGTACCGTTCCTGCTGTCTTGCGAGTGGCGTCTGCGCGCTGGGCGCCTCGCCTATACTCTCAAGAGTGTGTGTGATCCTCGTAGGGCCCGTGCTCCTCGGAAGTGACGAGACGTGCATGCGTACGCATGAGACTGTAGGCGTCGAGAGCACGAAAATCCAAGTATACAACACTAAGGCATGAAATTCAAATGCAGCGGAATTCGTCCAATAAATTCTGAATGATACAAATATGCCCGCGACAGTGCGGATTGATGGTACAATAAAACCGCTACAATGCGGTGTGGTGATACAATATATATGCCACCACTACAGTGTGGATCAGCAACATATAAACTAGAACCCTCACTACAGTGCGAGAAATCGCCCACGAGACTCCGCTTCGGTCTTTGGGGTCCAAGCTTTTCTTCCAATATTCGGTCTTCAGTCAATGCTTTAAATCTTCTTCAAATAATTATCCTCACTTTATAAACCTTAAAAGCCTCCAATCGCGAAATAACCTGGAAAGAAGTTCCGCAAGGACAATCCACGAGGTGGGGCAATCATACATTAGTATCCTTAAAAAATAGAACACACTCTTTATGCTTTGATTTTTACTTTCAAAGTTCTCTATTTCCGTTTATTGAAAACAAATGTAATGATTTGCAAAACATTTCAATGGATGAGGTGAGTCTTATGTGGCAGTGGGTAAGTTGCAAGTGGGTAAGTTGCATAAGCCTTGACTTCGATGTCCTAGAGGAAACAAGTTCTTGATAAGAGCACCTAAGATGGTAAAATTGCTTGATATCCATGTATACCTTGGTTTTGCACAGAGTAGTCTTAGTCAACAAATACAAACTTTTAAGTTTCATGTTATTATGTCAACAACACATTTCGATTCCACGCTCTTAATACCTTTGAGCTTGATTTTAATCGTTATCTTCATCAATATACCAGATCGTAGGAAATGAGCACATACATTATCTAACCTATCAATTTGACCTTTTTGAGGAAAGTCGAAAGCCTCTCTGCTCTCAATGATAATGCGACCCATTAATCCTAAAAATAAAACACTTGCTACACTTTCATGGTGACTAGATGGGTTTCTCTTCCTTTCTATTTTTGTAATATTGCTTTGACTTATCTCTGTCTAATCTCTGCGCAACCTCGACCTTCATTAATTCTGTACTCTCTGTCTCTACACGACCATCATCACCAAGAATCTCTCTCTTGCCAACTCCAGAAGGTTTTGGGAAGGTAACATGGACAGGCCTAATAAACATATGTATGACTTGCTTAAGCAGAAGAAAAACAAGGATTTCATCCCTTTGTTGTCTATAAGTAATGGAGTTTCTGCTGCTAACATGGAGGAGTCTTTACAATTTGCTTCAAGTTTCTTTATGAATGTTTTCTCTTGTCCTCCCAAGAGAGGGGAAGACATCCAGAGAGCCAGAGCTCACATAGCTTCTGTCAGGGCTAAAACTCTCCCTCAAGGGATGATTTCTCTTCTGGACTTGCCCCTCTCTCCTGGTGAGGTGAAAGAAACCATTGATAAATTGAAACTTGGGAAATCTCCAGGGATTGATGGGATTCCTAATGAGCTTTTCAAAGAACTCAAGGACTTCATTACCCCTTACCTTCTGGAGATCTGGAGAGAGGCCACTAGGAAAGGTTCTTTGTCCTCTGACATAAACATGGGGGTTATCAGACTCATCCACAAGAAGGGCCCTAAGGATGATCTCAATAACTGGAGACCCATCACTTGTCTGAACTCTGTTTACAAAGTTTTTGCTTCTGCCCTTGCTAGAAGACTTAGCCCCATCATGGATTCTATCATTTTACCCATGCAAAAAGGTTTTATCAAAGGAAGGTACATATTAGATGCTATCATATCTTTGTGGGAAGGCTTTGATCTTGCTGATGAAAAAGGTCTTGATTTCTACTTTTTTAAAATCGATTTCGACAAGGCCTATGACAGAATCGAATGGGACTTTGTTCTTCAATCTTTGCAGGATATTGGTCTGGGAAAAAAGTTTATTAAATTTGTTAGTACTCTTTTTGGGAATGCTTGGTCCAGAATCTCTTTGAATGGTCATCTCTCCCCCCCTTTTAAAATTGTTAGATCCATTAGACAGGGGTGCCCCTTGGCCCCTCTGTTATTTGCCATTGCCAGTGATGCTCTTGGGTGGTTGGTGAATCATGAAATGTCCAGAGGCAATATTAAAGGCATCCCCATTCCCAACTCCAATCACCAATTGGGTCTCCAAATGTTTGCGGATGACACTAACATGTGCACTTTGGCTGAGCCTATTTTTGTTGAAAATTTTCTGGCTTGTTTGAATACTTTTTGTTTGGCTAGTGGTTCTCACATTAACCACTCAAAAACTGGTTTTCGTTCCTCCAATAAAATGATTCCCATCTGTATTTCTAACTCCAATTGTATGATCTTGCAGGAACAGGTTGTTTTTAGACTCCTGGGTATCCCCATGGGATTCAATGTTACTATGCAACAAAGATGGGATTGGGTGATTAACAAATTTAAAGCTAAAATGTTCAGGTGGTATAATGTTTATGCCTCTTTGTCTCACAGGTGTTTCATATTAAAACATTACCTGCTCCCTTCCTTGGTGTACTTCTTGTCTTGTTGGAGCCCTTCAAAGAAGCAGCTTGGCCAGGCCATTGCCCTGGCCAGGAGGTATCTATGGGGTGGCAATGATCAAGTTAATAAAACTCCTAAAGTTTCTTGGAAGATTTGCTGTTTGCCTAAGCATGAAGGAGGGCTAGGCATCATATGTCCCATTAAAATGGCTGAGAATATGGCTTCTAAATGGATCCTCAGAGCTTTAAGCTCTTCTGATATCTGGGCTGTTCTCCTTAAAAGGAACGTACATAAATTTCATGTCAAAAATTACAAAGCATGGTCTAACAATCACTTGTGGGATATTGTTATCTCACCCTCCATTTTTTCTCCTGTTGGTAGTACTCTTTCCTGTAGATTTTGGTCTATGTGGATGAAGGTCAAGTCCTGCTTCTCTCCCAGTTTCAAGTATACTTCTAACATTAATTTCTTTTTGCAGGAATCTCCTTGGCTGGGTTGGATTGCTTTATGGAAGAACAAAAGTATTGGCATTAGAGAGCATAAATGCTTCAAACTGGGAATTAGAAACTGGGCTTGGTTCCTCAAAGATGGGGAGTTGATCTCTGATAATTATATCCGTGTCCTGACACAATGCTCTTCTGGTTGTTTTCAGATCCTGTTGGAGATGAAGTCCCTCTTGAAGGAGAAGTTGGAGGAGTGCAGGAATAGCAACACTCACATCAAGGACATTGCTAAAGATATGTGGCAAAGCTTTAAAGCCAACAAAGGCTCTGTTCTCTGTGTGGTCAACAAGCTGAATAAGAGATGGGGTTGCAACTGGTCAGCCATCCAGTGGAGATACAGGTTCAAAGTTATCTGGGCTTTCCCCTTCAACATCAAACATTCCTTCTTGGAATGGTTGATCTTACATAATGGTCTATGGACAGGCAACAGGGCAAAGAGAGTAAATCCCAATAATGGAAAATGTTCTCTGTGTAGCAGGGAAGAGGATTTAACCCATCTGTTCATCAAATGTTGGCATGCCAGACAGTTCTGGAGTCTGCTTGATCCTATTCTAGCAATTAAAAAGATCCCCCAACTTGGCGTTAGTGAAATCCTTCTTGGCTGTTGCAATAAACTTGATCTTGTTCTCTGGAATCTGTGGAGGGGGCATATCTTATGGTATATATGGATCAGTAGAAATCAATCGGTGTTTAACAGTGGCAAAAAAAATTTTTTGTGTGCCCTCAGGAAAACATTGTATCTTACTGGTATACATAGTCTTCAAGCCATTAAAAATGCCCCCCAGGATCTCAATAGCACTATCAAATCCTTGCCTCCTTCTAAATGGAGGAAATCATTACTTGAATGTTACTCCCAAGACAGATTTACTATGGTCTGTAATTTGTAACCCTTTGCTTTTTGATGGGATCTCTGCTTCCCTGTATACTTTGTAACTTTTTCCATTAATTTACTCTCCTTTCCTGTTGTCTCAAAAAAAAAAAAGAATCTCTCTCTTGCTCTCTCTCTCTCTCTGACTTCACGAATTCTCTGCAGCGCCAGCATAAGCATGCGTCTCTCTCTCTGGATGACATGTATTTGCCACCGATGCCATAATCCTCTCACCACAGAAATTCTTTGGGCACATCATCAATGATTAGCTGGATCTCTCTGCGTGACTCTCTCTCTCTCCCAAAATTTTGCGCGTGCTACCTCCGAGTCTGTACCCTCTCTCTATCCCTCTCTGATCGTCACGGTCCAACAGTCTTATCTATTTTTTTTTTTTTGAACAGAACAGGAAAGATAAAATTAGTGCAAGGAGAAGAAAAATACATCCAGGGGCTTAGCCCCAAGGGCTTATCACAGACTAAGGGATTCCAACAGTCCTATCTAGCTGCCGCCGTGCTCTACACCAATTTCTCTCTCCTGACAAATCAACCTGTCGCGCACCGTCCTCCTAACTCTCTCTCTGCGGAGAATCTTTCTCTCTCTCTCTCTCCTCTCTCTCTAATCGAATACGCGTCGCCTTCACTCAGCCTCTCTCTCCTTGTATCTTTCTGCCACATCAGCGCACGCGAAAACAGCTCCGAATAGCGCCGCCCTGGCTTCTCTCGGACTTAGTCCAAGAACACTATGAATCTGTACCACTAATCTTCTCCAGCTTGGTAATCGCGCCACACAAGACTCCGCCAGAGGCACTGTCTAGTACACACACAAGCTATCCAGCCATCGACTCCAACTCCTTCCCTCTATCTCTCTCGGCTACAGCGCGTCCACAATTTTCTCTCTCGCTCCCTACGGGGCCAATCTCATCTCTCTCACTATTTCTGTCTAGAGAAGTCTCAGGCGCCATTAAATGCTGCTGGGCACATCCATCTCTACTATTCATGCACCAATTGAATCTCTCTCCGTTTGTTTCTCTCTGCGCAATTG
Source organism: Ceratopteris richardii (assembly GCA_020310875.1). Classification (NCBI taxonomy): domain Eukaryota; kingdom Viridiplantae; phylum Streptophyta; class Polypodiopsida; order Polypodiales; family Pteridaceae; genus Ceratopteris; species Ceratopteris richardii. The sequence continues at coordinate 229,158,861 of CM035406.1, forward strand.
TCTCTCTACGTGCGTGGTAACCTCCACTTGCGTGCGTGCGTCATCGCTACCTCTCTCTTTTTTTTTTTTTTTTTTTTGAAGGAACAGGAAATTTAAAATTGATGCAAGAGAACAAACAGGACAGTGCACCTTCCAAAAGGAAGGGAACACTTACAATATAAGACTTTCAATATGCCATCTGATGAAAGTGGCCATATTGTCTCTAGTTACAGAATGAGCTTGAAGTAATTTGGACCTCCACATATTACAAGGATACTTTTTGATCAAGGTATGAGGGTTAACATCACCTAACTCATTTTTACTGGAATTCCTGAGGCACCAATCTAAAAGTCTAACCATTCCCAATATACAAGGGTAGAAATGATCTTTACAATGTTTATCAAAAATTTTACTATTCCTATCTTTCCAGATAGCCCACAGGATGTGAGCTCTCAGCAGCTGCCAAATCACAATGTCCATTCTATTAGCTTCTCCAAGAAGAAGAGCTCTGGAGTTAGGGGGTTTAGTTCCAACAGTTTGACAGTAAAGATAGAACACCTTCCAGTATCTGGCAGAGTTCTTGCATTTGAAAAAAATGTGATCCAAATCTTCATTTTTGCCACAGAAATGACAGTTTCCTGCATCAATTTTAAATTCCCTGGCCTTGTTGCCAGTCCATATTCCCTTGTGAAGAATCAACCAAAGAAGGAAGGAGTGTTTGATGGCCAGAGGAAAGGCCCAAACACATTGAAATCTGTATCTCCATTGATGGGTAGTCCAGGATAGGGACCACTTCCTGTTAAGTCTTCCAAACAGCAGATTGCTTCTGGTGCCAGTCCTTTTGAAGTTATTGAACATATCCTGAGAGACATCAGTAATATAGACAGGCTTCTCCCACATATTAGCATCCACCTTTTCCATCAGCACATTCTTCTTGTCTTGCAGGATCTGTTTACAGGCAGCAGACAAGGTATTATTGTTTAAAATTTGACTATCATCAATAAGATTACCATTGTTCATAAGATCCTTCCATCTGCTGAAACCCTTCCTTCTACATTTGTTCCACCTGATAGGTAAGGAGGTTCTGGTTACTTTGTCATGCCATCCTATCCACATAGAATCCTGCAAAAAGAAGGAGAAGTTAAACTGAAACCAAACAGGAAGATTGTACTCCCTTTTAATAGTCATCCATGACTTCCAAAAATTACAGATAAGAATACTCCCTTTTGGAACAAAAATAGCAGGAGAAACAACTACATCCCAGATATCAAAATTAGTCCAGCATTTATTATCTGCAATCCAGAATTTAGGTATATGCCTTCTGATGAGACAAGCCCAGAAATCATTAGAAGACACAGCCCTACAAATCCATTTAGCTGCCATCTGAGTAGCCATTTTGGAGGGACAAATTAATCCCAGACCACCATCAGACTTCCTCAAGCAACAGGTATTCCAGGCCACCTTGGGAATCTTATTATTACCCCATAAAAATCTTCGAGCAAGAGCTATAGCTTGAGCCAGCTGTTTCTTATTGGGATGCCAACAAGACAAGTAGTAGGTTAGACAAGGAAGAATATAATGCTTGAGAACAAAGGCTCTTTGAGCAATATTATTCTGAAAATCAATCCACTTAAAAATTTTTTTCCTAAATTTGTCCAGGACCCAGTTCCATCTTTGTTCTTGAGTGATTTCAAAGCCCATAGGGATGCCCAACAACCTGAAAACAGAGCCTTTTTTTAAGATGTCACAACCTGCCATTTTAACACAATCAGGAATACAACCATTAGAGGAAAAAAAACCAGTCTTTTCATGATTAACCACAGAACCACTAGCCAAGCAGAAGGTATTAAGACACTGAAGAAAAGACTCAGCAGAAAATTCCTCAGCTTTCATAATAAGGTTCGTATCATCAGCAAAAGTTTGAAGACACAAGGGGGAATGGGCTTGGGGGATCTCAATGCCCTTGATGCAATTTTGATTCATAGAGTCCTTAACAAGCCACCCAAGAGCATCAGCCGTGATAGCAAAGAGAAGGGGAGCTAAAGGACAACCCTGACGAATGGATCTACACAGCCTGAAAGAAGAAGAAAGCTGACCATTCATAGCCACTTTAGAATGAGCATTACCAAATAAGATGCTGGTGTACTTAATAAATCTTTTGCCCAAACCAATGTCATGAAGGGATTGAAGAATAAAATCCCAATCAATCCTGTCATAAGCCTTGTCAAAATCTATTTTGAAAAAAAAAGTGTCAATGTTCATCTCCTTGGTATACTCATATCCTTCCCAAATGGAAATGATAGCATCAAGAATAAACCTACCTTTAATAAAACCTTTCTGTTCAGGAAGAATGATACTATCCATCAAAGGACTCAACCTTCTAGCAAGGGAGGAGGCAAAGATTTTATAAAGAGAAGTCAGACAGGAGATAGGTCTCCAGTTATTAAGATCTTCTTTTGTTCCTCTTTTGTGTATCAACTTAATAACACCAGTATTAATGTAGGCAGAAAGAGTTCCTCTTCTCATGGCTTCTTGCCAGATCCAAAGAATAATGGGCACCAAAATTTCTTTGAACTCTTGAAAAAATTCATTGGGAATACCATCATGACCAGGAGACTTACCAGGCCTCAATTTACTAATGGTTTCTCTAACCTCACCAGCAGAGAGGGGGAGATCAAGGAGGGAGACCAAGCCAGGAGGAACCATTTTCTTCCTTCTCTGGGCAATGGCAGCTCTTGCACTCCAGATGAGGTCCCCTCTCTTGGGAGGAACAGAGAAAACATTGGTAAAGAAGCTAACAGCCTCCTGAAGGTTTTCTTCTAAAGAAGTAGCAAAATCACCATTACTTTTTTTAACCAGGGGGATGAAGTCCCTGGTCTTTTTCTTTCTCATAAGATCAAACATATTCTTGTTAGGCTTATCCATTTTACCAGCCCAAAATTCTCTGGACATGACAAGGGCACCATGAGCAAGATGATAATCTTCATGCCTAATTTTTTCCTGGTACTCAAGGATCTTCTGCTTTTTCATTTGGTCAGGAGTTTTAGAGTTCTTCATATTCTCCATCTCCTTAATAATCATCATCCTTCTCTTATATCTAGACAGAGTAGCCTTTCTTTTATACATGGTAAGAGCACACTGCACTTCTTTGATAGCCTCCTCCCAGGCTTTGAAAGGGGAACATCCCTTAATAAAATGCTTCTTAAAAATAAGTCTGATGTGATCTTTCACAATGGGAATTTTAATCAAGGACATATCAAAGTGAGGCCAGCCAGCTCTATAGTTAGGGTTATTACTCATAAATTTAGCAACTAAGGGAATATGATCAGACAGCTGCAAGGAGGGGTCAGCCACACAGTGATAATTCCAAAAGGACTGAGCCCTATTAGCACTCATATAAATCCTGTCAAGTCTAGCAGATAAAAACTTACTATAATTCCTATTATTCCAGGTATGCCCCGTATTAACAGATAAGTCAATGAGATTATGCTTAAGAATCATATTAAACCAAACATTTTTTTCATTGCCAGAAATAATGTTATTTATGTTACCGTTCCTGTCTCCCGAGTTGGTGATCATGTTGAAATCACCAGTGAGAATGACATCTCCAGAGAGATTGCCAATCTCCTCCCAACACTTGGATCTGATAGAAGAACAATTGTCAGCATAAACACAGACAATGGTGAAATTCAAGGGTTCTTTACATTTGATAGCAACCCATTGATTGGTGTTGCTAATCATAACTTCTTCAACCGAATTACACAGACTGGTATTGATTCCTATAGCAGCACCACCCTTACCACAGTGGTTGGTATGAAACCAAGAGGAACAACTGCTAACCATATTTAGATTAGCAGTAAGATGGTAACCATAACTTTTAATTTCTTGAAGACAAATAAAGTCAGGCCTCAAGGAGGCATCAGTTAACCATTTATTAAGAATTTTACTTCTGACAGGGTCTGTCAGACCTTTAGTATTAAGGGAAATGAGTTTGAGACAATCCATAAGACAGAAAAAGGAAAGAAATTACTTTTTATGATTCTTGAGAGGTTTGACTGCCGAGATTGAACTTCTTACCACCTCCTTTCTTTTGGATTTGGTCTTTTCCTTAGCAAGAGGGCTGTCAGATGCCATTATCACATCCATATTGGTAGCCTCTAATTCATCCTGCAATAACCCTTCATCACTTTTGTTCAGTTGCTCAACAAAAATATCATCACTGGATTTCGGATTATTAGCTATATCTTCATCCATACAATAAGAGGTAGGGGGGATACCAGTAGATTTGCTACTACCTCTTTTACCAACAACAGTCCAACCTGAATCTTCATTATTGTTACCATTTTGAACCGGAGAAATACGTCCAGAACTTTCCTTGCTTATATTTCCTGCACCTGCAGCTTCAGAATTATCAGCTTCTTCAAGAACTTGATAAGGGTTACTAATAGTTTTAACCAACATTTCAGGTTTCTGCCCAAGACTAGTATTTTTCCTCCTAATTTTAAAAGAATTTTTTTACCGACTGATCGGAAGTAGCAGCTTCATTTTTAGTATTATTAACAACAGACTTCTTATTATCACCATTATTGATATCTTTGTTATTATTTACCATCAGGCTGGGGCAGTCTCTGATCAAATGACCTTGCTTATAACAATTAAAACAGGCATTAGGTAAGTTCCTATACAAGACCTTCTGTTCATGCAACTTCATACCCTCTGAGTTCTTAAGAACAAGAACAGATTTAATATGTTTGGACGTATCAACTTCAATAAGCATTTGAGGATCCCATTTAGGATTGAATCCATTTCTAGGTTTCTGTCCCAAGACTTTACCAATAAGATTGCCCAATTGTTCAAGCCAGGGATAGTATTCAATAGGCAAGTCAGGAAGTTCTACCCAAACAGGAACCTTGGTGGGTTTTGTCCCCCTGGGATTAAAGCCAGGATGCCACTTAAAGAATGAAATAGGAGTATTCCTTAATATCCAGTGCCCTTCTGCAATAACCTGCATTGCATTATGAGCATCTTCAAAAAAGAAAAGAAAATAATTATTAGGGAGATATTGAATATGTTTGACAAATAACCCTCTGCTTTCCCAGTTTATTTTAATCCAGTACTTGAGATTTTCAAGAGCAGGCCGAGGACCATGACAAAGACCAATCACAACCTTCTCAGACAAGTGATTATTCCATGATTCTAAGGAGGAACTCTCAATTATAAGAGTGCATTCATCCTTATCCTCTTCAAATTCTTCTACATTAATAAAATGAGCAGCACCTTTTTCCTCAGAGACTCCCTCAACCATCTTATCTTTTCCTTTTCTATCGCAGCTATTACTAAAGGTAGAGTGAATACCTGGCAATCCTTGATTATTGTTGAACATTGAATAGTGATTTTGCTGAGGAACCTGTAGAGCACCGGCATACGACAAGACATTGGTGCTTTGTCGAGCATTCGAGTGATTATCAAATACCTGCAAACTATCGTCAGGATGACATCCAGAGGAATTCGCAGAACCAGAACGGGTAAGGGTTTCGCCACAGTCGAATACAGGGTTGAACGCAGTCAGTAAGCCCCCCGACTCTGTCTGCAGAGAAGAAGGACCCGCCATCCCATCCCTAAGGGCGTCGTGTAACGACATAACGAAGACCAAGAGCAGCGCGCCGACAAAAGCAGACCAAGAGAGCTCCACAAGGGAGCCCCTCGAACTGAGACGACAGCAGGGCCAAGACCCCCCTCGTAACGAGGGGGAGAGGGGCACTAAAGGCGGCCCGCACCCCGAAGGGCGACCGCAGGCTAGTACCACGAAGCAGAGTAGTAGAACATGCAGCTAGGGCTTACTTCCTCTGTTCCTACCGTTTCTGCAATACGTCGTCGCTACCTCTCTCTCTTTGATATGCCAACAGAGTTTTCTCTCTAATTCTTTCTTTCTCAACGTCAACCTGCAATGATCTGTCTTTACCATGGTAAAACCTTTAATGGTTCAAGGTGTTCTTACAATTCAAATCAGGCAATAAAAAAAATGCATTCATCCGAGAACCATAAACATTCCAATGAGAACAAAGCTCATAAGTGTGGAATGGTCTCACCACTAATGAGAAGATCAATTCCATCTCGGTGTATCATGGAGCAATGAACAATAAGCAATGAAGGAATGAATGAAATAAGGACAAGGAGCATACCTGGAGGAGACGATCCACAAGCAAGATCCACGGGGTGGGGAAGAAACAAATGAATTTGCACTTATTTATAGGCCTCCCTAGGCCTTGTCTCTAGAATGTTCTAAGCTCCTCAATGAACTTTCTAATTTTGATAGTATTTTAATTTTTCCTTAGACTATGGTTTTTGGTTTCACAATGTATATATACAATTTAATTATTTTTAGGGTTTCACCTAGGATAAACGCCAATTCCAAGGGTCCAACCTAGGATTTTTGATCGGAGAAATTAGGGGTTTGCTCACAATTAACTCAAGCTCATCAATTCAATAGTTTATTTACAGTTTGGACCTAAACTCTAAGGGTTTCCAAGGGTTCAAGTCCGGTTTTCATGGGGTAATTTCATGTTTTCAGGGGTTTTTAAGGGTCAAACCTAGGTTTTATGGGTCTAAAGTCAGTTATTTACACACATGAGTCTAACATGCATCTCTAACATAATTTTGCATCGCACAATCAATCAATTCGGCCAAAACATGTATACTTTTTACCACTTTCTTAGAAAAACATCACACAAAACTCATAAAATCAATCAATTTTGAAAAAAAACAGGCACACTTCCTTGTGGGATTTCATCCCGAAAACGTGTTTCTCCACAACAATAGTACGAGCCTAGAGATGTTTTGGAGATGCTTGGATAATTTTTGCAAAGCCCCTGGATCCAAAATCAACCACTCAAAGATCGCTTTTAGAGCTATTTTCAGGATCCATCCTGACCACCTTTTTTACCATGGCTGGCAAACTATTCCTTGAGGCAAAATTTCCGGGCCTCTTGGGATTTCCTTGGGCTTCTGTATCTCTTTGGAGCAGCGGTGGAATTGGGTCTTCGCTAGAATCGAAAGTAAGTTCAATTATTGGAGAGGTATGCAAATCAATCTCGTTGTATGCAATGGTTATCAACACATTCCTCATTTTGTTAACCATTTACTTCCTCTCTTGTTGGAGACCGAAAGAGCAAGAGCTGTCCAAACTGGAAAGTATTTGTAGAAACTACCTTTGGATGGGCGACCACAACAAGAGGGCGGGTGCCTAAAATCAAGTGGTCCATCTACACTAGCCAAAGGGATGGTGGGGGCCATGGCATTCTAGACATTGGGTGCATGGCTAACAAACTTGCGGCAAAATGGATGATTAAGGTGTGGTGCAATGGGGACACCCGCTTGGTCTCCGATGGCACAATGGTAATTGCCTAACAAAAATCGCACACATCAAAGAAATCATTGATTATCAGGTCAACCTCAACAAGAAGTGGTGCTCGTCATGGACACGGCTGCGGTGGGATATGAGGTTCATGGCTATGTGGCACCTTCTCATAGAAATCAAAATGTCTGTCCTCTTATGGAAAATCCTTCATCGAGGAACCGAGGCCAACCTAAAGGCTAGCAAAATTTGAGGGTTGCCTCCCTGGTGCAAGTGCTACTTCTGGTCCATTGAAGATGTTGCTCACATCTTCTTTACTTGTCCCAACTCCAATAGGCTCTAGTAGATTGTCAGAAAGAAAATCAAACTCCAAAAACATATTAATTCGAAACAAGCTTTGGTGGGAGAAGTGATCGATTGCTTCATGGCTCTCTAGAACACCATCAGAGGGGAGGCCCTATGGAAGATCTAGAGGGAAAGATGTGCTTATAACTTTGGCAACTCCCCCTAAGAGTGGCCGATTGAGAAATCATTGTTCCTCCTCGGCAAAAGAATGGCTAATTATAAGAATCCTCCCTCCTTCAAGCATCATCAAGGGCTCCTTCTGATCAGCAACAAACTTACACCCAAGTGGGTCCCAAATGAGAGTGATGAGAGGGTGATTAACCTTCTTTGTAATGCCATCTAAACTCTGTAAAATCTAGCCCTACTTTGTGGGATTTGGGGGGTCCCCTGGGCACTAGTCCCCTTCACTTGTACTTTTCTTTCTATCAAGACATGTCTAGGAGAGTAGGCTAAGGCTGAACTTTCTTTATGAAAAACTAAAGTAGGTAAAAAACATGGATGTATACCTTGCACCACTTGTGGAAGAGCTGCACACTTTATGTGATGGGATTACTATGCATGACATGTCTCAACCTATAAGAAGATGAGACGTGCAAGTGCAAGGCATACTTATGTGGACGATGCATGAGTGGCACGGTTATGGTGAATGTTCAAGTTTATGGATTTCGGGTTAGCATGCTTGTCCCCTTTGCAGACCATGACTCAAAGTAGGCTATTCCAAAGCAGTTCAGAAAACTATCTATGAAGGACACCATAGATATTTGCCTAATGGACATGTTCTACGTGAAGGGAAACTGGCCGACAAGCACAATGCCAAATGAAAGCAAGCGATTGAAAGAAACTATGGGATGCAAAAATACCAGTTGTTGGCATGAAACAATTGTCAGTCTTTCATGAAATGCCTTATTGGAGTGAGTTATTGATCAATCATTTGGTAGACCCCGTGCATATTTTCAAGAATGTGAGAGAGATTCTCTGGAAGACTTGGATCAAAAAGAAAGAAAGCAAAGCACAAAGGGAGGACTTGGAAGAGTGAGGTCGTATGCAAGAGTTTCTAAGCATGTCAAACCCAAAATGCCTCTCTCTTGGAGTGATGCTGAAGATGTCCATTTTGTAGGGGATGAGCCTCAAGGTAAAGGGATGCAAAGAAAAATGGATGCAACTTTCATAGAGAAGACAATGAAGTTTTGCATCGTTAAATCTAAGCTTGTTGAGAAGTGGTTAGAGAGGTATGAGCTTGCCAAGAATTCAAATGCAAAGGAAAGAGCTCAGTTTCAAAAGAATCATTCCACTCACTTTTTGCCTCTTCCAAAAGTCTTCGACCTCTTCCACCCTTTCCAACGAGTAGATGCCTAGATATAGTGGTTTCACAGGCAAAGGCAGTGGGTGAAGGTATCTATGAAGAAGAGGAGGAGCTCACAAAGGGGTGTGATCGGGAGTATTCTAAATATGGTGCACTATGTTCTTACGGAAGAAGATTTTGGATCGCACGAATAGACGAAAATAGGTCTACTTTTGATAGTGGGGTGATGGTGAGATTTTTGAAAAAAATTAGAGCTAATGCAAGAGACAACAATGCTCAAGAAGGCCAGCTCAATTATTGTGGAGTGGTCCAAGATATCTTGAAGATATCCTTCAGGAGGTTTGATTACTTTCTGTTTGATGTGAAATGGTTCAAATTAGTAACATCTAGAAGAAACACAATAGTGAGGTGGGATAAGAGTGGTTTGCTTCTAGTAGATTCCACAAAGCTATGGATAGATGAAAGAGATACATTTTTACTTCCCAAACACTCTGAGCACGTTTCTTTTATGCCAGATTTGAAAGACTAGAGTGGCTATTTGTTTACAAATCTCCCCATGTAGCAAACAAATTTGTGAGAACATAGAGGCAAAAGAACTTCAATCTATAGTGGACTCTGAAACTCATTCGATAGCGGAGGAGGAAGAGATCATTATCTGAGATGGACATGTTTGAAGAAGACAAGATATGACATGAAGTAATAGACAATATGTCGTATGAAAATGATGATCAAGAAAGAGATATCATACCAAGATATCTAAAAGTTACCTATGTAGAGATAGATATCCTTTGTGCATTAGATCTCCAAGAAGATGCTAGAATAGAGGATTTATAAAGCAAACAATTATATGTATTAATTTGTGTTTATTTTTTTTGCTACATTATTTTGTAGATTATTATTTTTCTATATTACCATTATTATCGTATGCTAATCATTTGAGTTTTTTTGTTGTAGAGTAGGATGGGAGATAGTCCTCCGATCACTCTGCATTCCATGACAAAGGAGCAATTCTTAGAGTTTATATCTCAGGTACCTCTTGATTATATGGCCACCATATCACAGTAGTGGAGCGTTTATGGTAGCACTCCCCCTGGCCTCACTCTTGCCGGTCTCACTTTTGCCAGCCTCACTTCCATTGGCATCACTCTCGTCGATGTCACTTCCACTGGCATCACTCTCATGGGCAAGGCTACTGCTACCAGAGGTACATCTCATGGCTTTATGAGTCCACCATGATTGCCTTCTTAGCCATCCCCTAGTTGCTCCAATAGTCAACATATGAATTTGACACCTCAACGCGATAAAGTTGGTGGCCCGTCTCTTCGATCGAGGTCACACTCTAAAGGAGGAGGTTCCAGAAGTGGATCTACAAGTTGCTTTGGAGGAGGTGAATGTTGTGGAGGCACTATGAGGAACATTGTGTCTCCCACTTCTACTCCTAATGTGAGTACCTCTACATGTTGAAATGGAGTGAACACGATAAAGATCGTAAAAATTATATCACAGAGATGATCTATCAAATGTACTCGCCAACACGTGGCAATCCTATTGTTAGCTTAGAGTAGATTCAGCCTTAGTGTAGAAATGGTTTGATCTACATGAAGAAGAGAAGAAGCAGCATAAGAAAGACTGATTTTGTTTTTTGACATGAGTGATGAACAAGAGTGTTGCCTTATCCAAATCACTTGGCTGTATTACCTGATTTTCCATCCTTCAAATAGCCATTTCTAAAAAGCCATTTCTAAAATGCATCAAGCGAGGTCATATGTGAGGATGAAGATGAGCAACTTTTGTGAGGTGATTGAAGGTATCATATATACAATGCATTATGATAATATGGAGAACAATCTAAAAGTCAACATACCAATAGAGGCCGTACCACAATGGATTGTGATTTACTTGTGATCTTCATGCAAACAAGTAGAGCAAGTGCACGAGATAAAAACAATCGAATATCTTATCTAGAGTATTGTGGAATGATCAGACATATGTTGAAGATTTCTTTCTGGTTGTGAAATGTTTTTGCTAATCCATTTAGAATCGCTCAAAGTGATCACTGGTAGCCAAAATAAAATTATACGACAAGATCTTAGTGTCTTTGTACAAATAGATTCAACAAATTTTTTTTCCGACGGTTGTGAAATGTTTGCATGTCTTGCACAATAAAAATAAATAGTTGTAACGCTAGATAATGCTCATGAAAACTTCTGATATGTCATATAAGTGCATCCAAGAAAAAGTAAGTAATATAAGATCATGGTACACTAAAAATTGCACGTCATTTAGAACTAACGTCTTTTCCAAATACCATACAGGATGATATAATATAACATGCTCCTAAGCAATTAGATAATGATACTCAAGAAACCCACAAAGAGGATACTAGAGCAAATGATGATAAAAATCTGGTACCTACAGAGGATGAGAACATACTTTTGAGATTCAAATTGAATCTATATTAGAAAGTGGAGAGAGATCTTTATGCTGATTAGTTTACATGAAACATCTCGGAGTATCCAATGATTTATTCGGTCATGTCGATTCCTGTTCTATAGACCTATGCATACATAACCCTACTTAAGCCTACATGGTCCTGCATAAGCCTACATAGGCATGCACAAGCCTAGGAAAATTTATATATATTTATATTTTTTCTTGACTATCGAGGACTATTGGGAAGCATATAGTGACTATTATAGCAATGCCTATTTATTTACTTTATTAAAAAAGATACTCTATAGCTCGTATTCCAATGGATATATGGACTAGCATTACAATCATTATGCCAACGAAATTTACGAATGTGCATTATGAACAATATTACAAGCGCCATTTTGACATTTTCAAGTGAGCACACACATATATTTAGACGCCTATTATGATACAAGCAAGTATACTAGCTTTTTCATAGTGAAGGATATTTAGATGTGGTTTGCAACATTTTGGATCAAAATACATGTAGGACATTGTATTGTATCGTCTTCCAAGGGAACATTTGCAAATATATATATCTATGGAAAAGCTATATCTAGACTAAAATATGATATAATCTCTTATCAGTTGAAGTCTCCCTACTATATTCACTATAACATATCAGGGATATACCAAGGCTTCTACCAGTGCAAACACATGAGCACCATTTTTCCCCGATGCCGGTATAGGCATCGTTATGAGCATCGGTATAAGAATCGATAATCTCTTTCACAAAAGCACCGGTATAAGCATCAGTATGCAGTGGGGAATACCAATGCTCATACTGGCGCCTATACCGATGACCATATCTGCAAAAATGTTTTTGGGTAGAGTGTGTTATCTCTTGTTGCATCAACATTTCCATGCTGTTGTGTAGCAAAAGACAATAGAATCTGCCCAAAAAAGACCGAGTACATGTCATCGAGTACATGTGACATGTACTCTAATGGTTGTCAATCTAGTGGTTAGACAAGTTGTAACCAAAACATGATTTGATAAAGAAAAACACTATCGGGCACAAAAGTGATGAGTAAAATGAACCATGAACCATGTACAAAAGAGATATATATTCCATAATTGAACCATGTACAAAAGTGTGGCAAACCACTGCCATATATGAGCCAAATACAAAATGTGGCAAATCACTTTCATATAGGAACCAAATACAAAATTCGGATGCACCACTATCATATATGAGCCAAATACAAAATTGTGAATCTTCTCTTGAGAACATAAACATAGCATCTCCAAATGTAATACCGATAGTTTGTTGTCAATATTAATGCCTCTTGTACTAACCAACCTTCTGCCATACTTTTTTTACGTTTTTGACACACAAATCCTTCTAAAGTATTCATAAAACTCTTTATAATGAACATACATCTTGTATGGATAGTCCTTGCAATAGCAGCGACCTCAAATACTATGTGCAAACGAAAGTGTATCTAAATGGTTTTAAAATTCGCGGGTAGCTATTCCTCTGCAAAGGCATACAATATCAGTAAAGTTGAGACAAGATTTTGCAATGGAATGTTCATTTATTTCTTTAGAAGAAATCCATCTAATAGAATCACCAAAATTATATAGAATACTTTGAATCTTAGATTCCAAAGGTTCCTTGATAGAACTTGATAGTACGAATTGAAGAAAGTTATGACAATCATAAGTTTTCATGGAAGATACTTTTCCTACTCGAGTGAAGGTAGTCTTCATTAATTGCACAAATCTAGTTAACGTTTTATAAGAGGAAATTATTGATTTCAATAATTGTAGTTCATCCTTTTGTAGAACCAATGGTGATCATGGAATTTCATTAGTATCCATAATACATTGTATGGAAATTCATCAATTTCTTTTAAGTCTTCTCTTTGTCCATGGGTATCTCCTTTGACCTCTGATCATTTTCCAAGAAACTCACCTTTAGTCTTCAAATCATGCATGGGATCTATCAAGTGATTGATAAATAGTTTATCTCAATAGGAAATGAATCAAAATAGAGAATGTGTTCATTCCCAAAATAGGTGAACCTTCACTTCTCTCCTACATAATATGCAAATTGCATACATGCAAACAAAAATTTCCCTTTACATCCAATTGGCCATCACATAAATGATTTCCATTTAGAAGACAAAGGTTAGCACCTTGACTCATATCACTTCGTTTAAAGATTTTGACCATAAACCGTGTAATGAAGTGCCACATATTCGACATGCATTATATCTATAAATTTGTAATCTTGAAGATTCAATATATCTAAGCGAATTATGCATGGTCCACATCAAAATACCTTTTATATCAATATCTCTTTGTGCAATACTTGTGATGGATCTTCTACATCAATTCATCCCCATAATTCTCGAAAGTCTTCAATCAAAGGTGCTCAGTAAACATCCATATGTTTTCAGTTTATATTTTCATGGTAGTAGATGAAAACATCAAATATCCTCTCTTGATCGTGAACCATGGTGCAATTTTGTAATTCCGTAAGCACACCAGCCATGGACTCTATGAAAGACATTTTAATCCACAAGGATTCACTCCATCCATAGCTAATCCTAATCGTAAAATTATAAGGCAAGTTTCAAATTGAGGGCATTGTTGCTTAATATGTTTCCATGCCCTAGAGTTTGTAGGGACACGACATATATCATATGTAGATATTTTTGATGCATGCCATTGCATCAAAACTCCTAGGCAAGGACATCACATCATACTCTATATTCTATGCACTGTAGGGAAATGATGTTTGCATCCTTGTGAACCTTATTTGTATCCTCTTTCTCCACATTTGGGACATTCTTGATGAGCTATGAATTCCCCTCTATACAAAATACAATCATTGGGACATGTTTGGATCTTGTTGTAGTCCATTCCTATTGATATGAGTATATTTTTTTATCCACTCTATGGTGGAATTTCATTTTCTATTGGCAATAATTTCTCCCTTAATAATCTAAATAGAGTACTAAGGACACTTGCATCTCTCAACTTGGAAATTCATAAATGAAATAGTGTTTGAAAAAAAAAAAGAATATTTTCATCTTTATATAGAGAAGGATGAACGAATGCTCGTAACATATCTTTTGATATTTCACTATGAGTAGTACATTCATGACGATTGTGCTCAAAATATGTTCATCTACAGTAGTACTATCATCCAAAATGCATTGATCATGTCTTCCATTCCTTCACTTGTTATTGCATTGTTGAATTCAACATGATCCTCCTTGACTACTCTCACTCCCTTTGGATCATGAATTGGATCTATATTATTTGAATGCACTAAGACTCTTCCATATGATTCTTATATTTCAGCCAATAAAATATTATGCTCAAAGTCGCGATACTTCCACACATGCTCTCTAGTTATTCTTATATTCCTTGCGATTTGATACTTATAATTATTGAAAGGACATGTTAATTTTTCATTTTAATGATCCGAATGGTCATCACTTTTAGATGCCATAGATACATGAAATATTCAAACATGAACTTCTTTAATTAATAATATAAATCCTAAAACCCTATATACATATATATATATATATATATATATATATATATATATATATATATATATATATATATATATATATACTTGATTGAATATAAAGTAAATATTGAATACATGTTGATCTTATTTACCTTATTTCATTGTATTATTCATGCAAAAAACTGAATTCTCTTGTGATTGATTCTTAGTTTAATTATTGTAGTCTCCCTTCTCTTTGTAACTTCCGTGGTAATTGGTTTTGAAATTATTATTTCCATTATATCCATAGTTATTATGGTACGTGTCTATAGGAGCTCCATAGCCTCCTCTTTTGTAACCTCTTCCTCTCTAATTTATTGGATTCTTAATGAACTTCTCAATAATAAATTTGGGAATTCCGTAGATGGCACAAGGTGAGGAGCTTTGGGATCTCCCTCTACCTTTTCTACCTCCTCGACCTCTTGCTCTTATATCTCTCGCTCTATGTGCAAAGTTAGCTTGGAAGGTACTTGCTTCTTCATGAGACAACTTCCCTTTACCTTTAGTATCTTTACTTCTACCTTACTAGGGGGGAGGATTGATTACCTTTTTTGTGTATCTCAATTCTTCATAAGTTTGAATTCATGAGTAAATACCTTATCCCATGAGTATCTTCAAATCTAGTACCTACATATCCATGTATAGGTCCATCAAAGTGGTGAATGATTCCCACTTATCATCTCCTTTGATCCCATTGATGAATTTCATGACTACTTGCTCTTCATCTTTGATCTCTCTAATGCTTCATAATTGATCAATTGTGTCTTATATCTTGGTGACAAAGCTAGTGACATTCTGCTTGGCTTGCTTCTTAAGAGAGATGCGCTCCACCCACAAGTGATTTTTCCTAGCTTTAGTGCTTAAAGAGAAGAATAGTTGAAGTGCATTCAAGGTTTCTTGTGATGTGTTCCAACTCGTAATATGTGAAACTAAGAAATTAGAGATATATTTTAAGATATATGTCCTTGCCAAAGCATCTTTTGCACATCATGGATTCAACCTCTTTTACTCTTCTTGAGTTAGTTGTCATTTGGTCCTTAGAGTTAGCATCCACTCATCTCCAAATATGTATCCATAGAGATTTCTTCCTTGAAGGTATGCTTGGATTCTTAAATACCATGCTATAAAGTTTCTTTGATCCGATTTTTCAATTGAAGAAGGAAAACCATCACTCATAATTTATATACTTTGATGATACTCGGATACCACTGTGAAGGGGTGATTATAGTGTGGAGATGTGTTGCTGGTCGCTAAAAAACATCCTCTAGACTTGCCTAATTCTTAATTTGGAGCAGTAGTAACGTTGTAAAGATTGTTGATGATGAATCTAAATGACCATAGTCTTTGGAGAAATATTCTCAAATTTTTATACCAAGGCACTCCCTCTTGATTATAACATTGAGAATAAAACCTTTTATTTATGGAAGATGCTACTCAAAAAAATACTCATTGTCTTTAACCTCCTATGAATTAAGCAAAATCCTTTTGCACAAATTCCAATAGAAAGCTAAGTGAGGTATCATTGAATATATAGTTCCTAGAGTGAGATAAATATACTTAAGAAGTTACAAGTGTGATCGTGATATTAGTCTATGAGCTTATGCAGCCCATGACACAAAATGCTAGAAGCAATAATCATGTTGCCATTTGATAGATCATGAACTGTACAAAGAATAACACATATCTTAACACAGAGAGAGCTTCATTTACTAAATCCTTGCATACACAATTTTAGTAATATTTTACCTTCTTGATCCATGCATTGTCTATGAAATTGAGACCGTAGATCAATTTCAATGACATTTAGAAGCAAGTAGATTCTGGATAGATGAAAGTGAGCAGTACAGAGTAGGACAAGTATGATGATATAACTTCATGTATACGTATATTCCTTGCAGAATACAATGTGTAGAGATGTTGGAGGACTCCTATGGCTTTGGTGAATGATTAATGAGCATTCTTGAAGAGCATGAAATCATAGTTATGTCCCATGATAGTGTTGTGAAAAATGGATGGACACCTCAAGAAATGAGTTGGTAGTGCTAAACCCTGCTTTGTACCAACCCTATTTTTTTCGGAGTTGAGTTGTAGGCCCTTCTAGCTTTCCAAAGACACTAAATAAATGCCTATGTACTTTGGAGATGATGCTTGAACCAATAATATCGTGCTTCAACCAATAATATCAAAACAGATAAGTTTGTAACTAACTTATGACCAAAAAGTTGCTATTTTGGTCTTGATACCTACTGGAAGTTTTGCTCATTACTCACACTACACTAGCAATCACAAAACTTCTTTCAGAGAGTATCTATTAGCTTAGAGAGCTAATGGTTCCAAGTGGAATCACTTAAAATGATAGACTATACTCTGAGCAATCATTTTAACAAGTAGAAGCTTACCCACGACTTTTTAGGAACTCTGTAGAGAATGACTAGTGACCACATCGAGACGATTTTCTCCCAATTGGGTAAATGAAACTTCTTCAAACTTTTATAGATTTTAATAGACTTTGAGGGTGTGCCAATGAGTTTTGAAATTCAAATGCAATTCCACCTAAAAGTTCTTGCTTTCAATAAGGAGATATTCCCTCAAGGAAACTCATACTATAAAGTTCTCCTAACTCCACGAGTTTAGTGGCATTTACAAAATTCTTGTAAGCCAAAATGACTTTTAGAAAAATTTAATGGTAAAACCATAAGCAATGGTTCATAAGCAATGGTTCATAAGCAATGGTTCATGTGGTTCTTCAAGTAATTGCACATAATACTTTCAATGTCTAGCGAAGTGTGAGGCTTGGCATTTGCACCAACAGATAGTTCAACTAAATTTTAATGAGTCATTTTTGCATAAATATATATGGTTAGTATTCAATGACCCTACCAAAAGTTTCCAATCATCTCTTTAACCACTTAATTGAATGTTGAATTCAGATAGAACTCGTGGATTTTGGCTTTCTATAGTTCCCTTTAGGTTTGGACTTTAAGGTTCTTAGAACGTTTATGCAAAAGAGAATGAACAAGTGTTCTTCAAATATATGAATGGAACATATGGTAGGGATGAACATGTATGTATACAAGTGATTGGAAAAGCCCATAGAGTACATGCTATATGGTCAAACTCTTAGGATTTCCATATGCACCAAGAAAATGGAGGGGAGAGAAAAAACCATGGGATCTGCATGGAAGCATGCATCTTTCCTACCCGTAGCAAAGGGTTTAAAAGATACTAAAATCAAACAGTGGTGTGACATAGCAATACAGATGCTTTGGGGAGACCCCAGTTATCAATAATGGTTCGAAAAATATAGCATTGATCAAGTCTGGCCTTGTAAAAATTGACACCAAATTTGAGGTTCAACCAACAAAAACCATGAGAGCTCTTCACTTCTATCAGACCACGAAGAAGCTTGAAAAGGTCTCAACTCACTTTTCCCATCTCTCAATGGCATGGCCTTTCTACGTCCATCTACTAGAAAGAGCTCACAACATGATTTAATCCCCAGAAATTATGATATCCGAGGGAAAAGAGTCTAAGGACTGCCACATGGAGATCCAACAATGACGGGTGTTGATACTTTGTAACGTTTTCATGAGATCATCAAGGTCAATTTTGACTTCGTAAAGATAGATAATATCTGACTTAATGCTCTTTTCCCTGATCCTCTGGCCAATTATAGCCACTATGGAGGGGACAATATGCCCTTACACATTGAAGTAAAAGACGATCATCTCCAACCAGGATGGTCTTTCGGAATCGGGTCTTGATCTCTATTTTTCTTTTGTTTTTACTCTATTTTTTTCTCACTCATAAGAGTGGTATGTGAGGGGAACTCCCCTTTGATGGGGATCTTCCATGGGAATTCCAACAAAAAATTTCCCTTCACTATTTTCTTTATTCTAATAAGAATCTAAAATTGTGGACACAATAATAAATCTCTCACTATTCTGAAATTGTCAATGGTATATGGGTTGAGAGAAACAACCGACAACTCATATACTATTGAGGGAACGGAGGAAGAGGATGAAGGATTTAACAAAAAGAGGACTACATGGAGAATGTTTTTTGACATATCTACCACATAAGGCCATTATCCAAGGGGGTGCGAAGAAATGGACAGCAATTGCAACAAAGGAAGGTATAAATCCACAAATCACATCACATATAGCGGTAATAGGAATGGACATCCCGTGTCAAATAAGCCACGTAGCCAAATCATAGCCTACATGTGCCAACCATCACAAGTAATCTAATTGCTATAGGTCAAACTGGGGACATAGGAAAAGACCAATGAGCTTGTAACATGTTGCAATAGGAAAATAAGTATTTAAATTCTCATTAAGTCCCCAAGAGGACGTGTCGGACACTCCATCATCTCTTGAAGACTTATTCGCTTCAAGCATTTGAAAGGTCTAGTTTATATGAAAGGATACGTTGATTGGTCATGCAGGTGTGTTCAACGAACGAGGGCAAGCACCGTCCATATGTGATGAATGCGTGCCTCTTCAGAAGCCTTAGTTCAATGAACAGCAATGGGAAGTTGTACTTGTTGATAACAGAAAAAATCTGATGACTTTGCTTGCAGAGTTGACTTAGAGGAATGGTGCTTTTAAGTAGTAGAACTAATAGTTGACTTAGAGGCTCAATGGTAATTGGCTAACAAAAATCTCGAACATCAAAGAAATCATTGATTATCAAGTGAATCTCAACAAGAAGTGGTGCCTGTTGTGGACGTGGCTACGGTGGGATATGAAGTTCATGACTATCTGGCACCCTCTAATGGAAATCAAAATGTTTGTCTTCTTATGGAAAATTATTCATCGAGGAATCCACACCAACCTAAAGGCTAGCAAAATTTGTGGGGTGTCTCCCTAGTGCAAGCGCTGCTACTGGTCCATTGAAGATGTTGCTCACACTTTCTTTACTTGTCCCAACTCCAACAGGCTCTGGCAAATTGTCGGAACGAAAATCAGACTTCCGAATCATATCAATTGGAAACAAGCTCTGCTGAGAGAAGCGATCGGCTGCTCCGTGACTCTTTGGAACACCATCAGAGGGGAGGTCCTATGGAAGATCTGGTGGGAAAGGTGTGCTTACAACTTTGGCGACTCCCCCAAAGAGTGGCGGATTGAGAAATCATTGTTCCCCCTCGGCAAAATAATCACTAACTGTAAGAAAACCCCCCTTCGGGCATCATCAAGTGCTTCTTATGATCAACAACAAGCTTAAACCCAAGTGGGCCCCACATGAGGGTGATAAGAGGGTTATTCACCTTCTTTGTGATGCCATCCAATAAAATCTACCCTTGCTCTATGGGATTTGAGGGGTCCCATGGGCACTATTCCCCTTCACTTATACTTTTCTTTTAATCAATATAAGTCCGAGAGAGTAGGCTAAGGCTGAACTTTCTTTATTTAAAAAAAATAGTTGACTTAGAGAAGTGGTGCTTCTTAAGTAGTATAACGAATGCCTATGAGAAAATAAAGGCTGCTTTGGATTGGCTAGGATCCCTCTCACATCGAAGGTTTAAGTTGGATTAGTGGCTACAAGATGGATGTGATTCCAAGGATCAAAAGGAAGGTGGGTTATCACTATGTGCTTAACGTCTAGTGTTTGAATTGGTCTTGGATGAGATGAGATTTCAATTTTCAGGACCTATTACATCCGTTTATCGAGAAAAGAAAAATCCTTGTGTTGGAAATTCTGGGCAAGGGGATATGGATCAATGTCAAAGCAAGTAAAATTTATAGTGTGTCCCAATGGTGCAAGCCTTGTTATAGAGGCAGTTGGTACTCTAGAGATGGAGAAGACTTGGTTCATCTTTTCTTTTCCTTCCCTAAGAGTAGGGATTGCTTTGTGAAATGATCGGCTACTCCTAAGCTATGCTATGTGGACTGATGTTAAAAGAGAAGTGCACTAAAAGATTTGAAAAGAAAGATGTGCGGCCAACTTCAATAAACTTCCTACAGAAATATATATATATACCCTGTATTTTAATTTAAAGTGAGCTTAGAAAAAGGATTATATCGATAGAATGAGTAAAAGAATTATCTGCATGTGTATGTGTATGAAGAAAAGACAATGGTTGCCCTTGATGATGCTAATGGCTCTTCAAAATATATCCTGAGACTTCCACGTAGAGACGTTCATTGGTTTGATGTATAACATGCCCTTGAATTTAGATCTTCTCTTTTCTTTATATATATATATTTCTGGAAAATAGTGACTATGGAATATATAAGATAATTTCTAATCCAGAGGATGCACAAATAACAACATCAGCTTTTGTTGTGAAAACGCACAACACCAACTGTTTTTTCTTCGATCTTTTCCTTCCCTCTCTTTCTGCACGACATCATTTTCAGTAAGTTGAAAAACACAGCACATTAACACAACGTTTTCACGAATTTTCTCGCGCGCCCTCTCTCTCTCCTATAGTTTGAGCACTTTTTATGTCCACTACTTTCATAGTTTGAGCACCCATGAGCTTTTTAACAATCCTTTGCTTCTTCTTATGTCCACTTCTTTCATAGTTTGACCACTTTATGAGCTTTTACCAATCCTTTGCATCGTGACTATCCAATCCACAATGTTTGCATGTCCAAAATGTGGGATTTGTAAACATGAAAGATTCATTTTAATGTGTTGGTGTCTCCAAAACCTTCTTATCTTCTTCATCCAAAGAATGAATCACATTTTCTAGAGATGGAGATGGCTCCTTCTCTTTTATTACCTGAACAACATTACTATATTTTCAAGGTAATACTCTTAAAAGATAGAAAACTCATCTTCTTATTCATTATTCCATCCAATACATACGAGTCGAATGCAAAATGCTCTTTATATTGTTGACGATAGTAGGAAGGTTCTTCTCTTTTGTTCATGCAAGTCCATATAACTTCATATTCAAAGAAACTTTTGAATACTTTGGTTTAGCTTCAAATGTCGACTCCAACATTTCCCAAGTTTGACATGTAGAAAGAGCTTCATGAATATGATGTATGAATTCATTGTGTAGAATTAAAATCAAAACTCCAAGAGATTCCACGACCCTTTGAGATTTCACGACCCAAGCTTGACATGCGGCGAGAGCTTCATAAATATGAGGTATGAAGTCATTGTGTAGAATTGAAATAAAAAATGAGATCTTTCATTTTGCGACTACAAGCTTTGATCCCTCTATTTGACTTTACCAAACTCCAGCGCCCTTTTTGAATTAATTAGACCTTAAACTTGACATGCAAAGTGTGGAAGCCATCTCCATTACACTTGGCTAGTTTTCCATTTCACATGGAAGATTTTGGCATACACAAATAGAAACCTTTTAAGGTTTAAAGAGGTCCCACCAAGAGAATCTCTTGGTGGCATCTATCCCTTTTACAAATAGAAAAGAAATCAAAGCTTTGATGTATCATGAATAAAAGTGCAAAGATCTAGAGATATGATAATGAGGTGGCAATTTTGTATGTTTCGCAACCTTGAATAACATGAAATACAGTGATAAAATCACCATAGAAAATTGAATGGTCATTTGATATAGTGCTGAGAGTTTGTGAGTGTTCCATCCTATATTTTATTGCACACGCGTTGTTGGTTTATCATGAGCACATCAAATCCTACGAGCCATAGTACTCAAGGAAATGCAGTCAACCCTAGGAATAGTATCCAAGTCAAAGTACTCATTAAATCCCGAAGAAGACGTGGCGGATACTCCATTACCTCTTCATAAGGCTTAATCCAATAAATGACGATGCCAAGTCGTAGTTGATGATAACAAAAAACATCCATTGACACTTGTCAACAGTAGGCAGCTACTTGGGATGCTTGTCTGCAAGTCGAATAGCTTCAGTTTTCTTCACCTTGTATTGCCCTCAAATTTCCCTATCATGTCACTCCTACTTTGTGGGATATGGGGGTCCCATGGGTAGTATGCCCCCTTCACTTGTAAGTTGTTCTTTCCGATAATTCAAGCGAGGGAGGGTTGACTTCAATTGAGCTTCCTCTTTCAAAAAGAAAAACACTATTGACCCTTCCTGTTGAGGTAACTTAGATGACTAATGCTTCTTAAGTAGTACAACTAATGCCTTGCACAAAACAAAGAGTTGGCTTTTAATTGGCCAGGATCCGTCTTGCCTTGAAGGTTTGAAATGGATCAAGCGCTTAAAAAAGGACATGATTCCAAGAATAAAAAAAAAGATGGGCTACAATTGTGTGCTAAATAAGAAGTGGTGTCATAATTGGTCTTGGATGAGATGGGATTCCAATTTTGACCTATGACACCGGTTTATCAAGAATAAAAAAGTAATCTTTAGGTTGAAAATTCTTGGCAGGGGATATAGGCCCATGCCAAGCAACTGAAACTTGTAGTGCGTCCCAATTGTCGAAGCATTGTTGTAGAGGTTTAAAAAACTTGGATCACCTTTACTTTTGCTTCACTAAGAGTATGTTGGTGTGGTACAACCTTGGGGAATCCTCATGCTGCCATATCAAGTCAGCTGGAAGTAATGTTGCTTGGTGAAGTGATCGGTTTCTCCTGAACTTTGACAAATGATGTTAGAAGAGAAGTCCTCTGCAAGAATTGAAAGAATTGATGTGCCATCCACTTTGATAAACCTAGAAAGTGGTATATTGAGAAAATCCTAGGATGCCCAAGGAGAAGAATGTAAGAAGCCTCTCCCCTCCCCTTTGAAACTTCATTATTAGGATCTTCGTTTTCAAAAACAACAAACTAAAAAGTTTAAACTATTGGAGAGGTATGCAAATCAATCTCGCTTGTCGTGCTATGGTTATCAACACGTTCCTCATATCATCGACCATTGACTTCCTTTCTTGTTGGAGACCGAAAGAGCATGATTTTTCCAAATTGGATAGTATTTGCAGAAACTTCCTTTGGACGGGCGACCACAATAGGATGGGGTGCCTAAAATCAAGTGGTCCATCTGCTCTAGCCAAAAAGATAGTGGGGGCCTTGGCATTCTAGACATTGGGTGCATGGCTAACAAACTTGCGGCAAAATGGATGATTAAGGCTTGGTGCAATGGGGAGGCCTCATGAGCCAAGTTGATCTTCAGAAAAAAGAATGAGTTGGCTCTCATGGGATTCCCAAATCGGAAGAATCTTGACATTTTGACCCTGTTGTTTTCCCCCATCCCGGTCTTCCTGAAAGGCTCGAATCTTGTGTGCTCCCTTTGGAAGAGTTGGAATAAAGTCAAAAGCTACACAAGAATAAGTGAAGATTGGATGTGGGCATCCGGTATCAGACAAAATGACTCTATCTGGTTTCCGATTCATGGCATTCAGAGAGAGTAATCTTGGAACATTCGAAACGCCAAGAGGCTATGGAACAAAGGCTTCAAAAAATGGAAACATCTCTGGAATCAAGACACCAACCAATGGATCAACTTTGCGGATATTGACCCTAGCATCAACATTTCATATGAAGAATGGAACACTTTGCAAAGGAGACGTCTTGCCTGGGACTACTATAAAGTTCGCCTTCTCATGGGGCACAACTCACCAAGCTCGCTTGGTCTTAGATGGCACAATGGTAATTTCCTATCAAAAATCGTGATCATCAAAGAAATCATTGATTATCAGGTTAACCTCAACAAGAAGTGGTGCGTTTCGTGGATGCGGCTTCGGTGGGACATGAAGTTCATGGCTATCTGGCAGCCCCTCATAGAAATCAAAAAGTCCGTCCTCTTATGGAAAATTCTTCATCGTGGTATCTAGACCAACCTTAAGGCTACCAAATTTTGTGGGATACGTCCCTGATGCAAACACTACTACCAGTCTACTGAAGATGTTTCTCACAATTTCTTTACCTGTCCCAACTCCAACAGGCTCTAGCAGATTGTCAAAAAGAAAATTAGTCTTCCGAAACATATCAGTTGGAAGCAAGCTCTGCTAGGAGAAGCGATCGGCTACTCTACGACTCTCTAGAATGCCATCAGAGGGGAGGTCCTATGGAAAATATGGTGGGAAAGATGTGCTTTTAACTTTGGCGACACCCCCAAAGAGTGGTCGATTGAGAAGTCATTGTTCCTCCTTGGCAAAAGGATTGTTAACTATAAGAAACCCCCCCCCCCCCCCCCCCCCTTTAGACATCATCAAGTGCTCCTTTTGATAAAAAACAAGCTTAAATCAAAGTGGGCCCCACATGAGGGTGATGAGAGGGTGATTAGCCTTCTTTGTAATGCCATCTAAACTAAGTAAAAGCTACCCCTTCTCTGTGGGATTGGGGGGGTTCCCGTGAGCATTAGTGCCCTTCTCTTGTACTTTTATTTTAATTAATTCAAGTCCGAGAGAATAGGGTAAGGCCGAACTTCCTTTATTTAAAAAAAAAACAAACTAAAAAGTTGGTGGGTCTCCCGCAAAAGGAACGAAAAAGTTTAAAACCTCTTTTGTAGTTCTTCCTAACACTTTTAGTTTTTTTTTTCGTACTTTAATTTCAAACGCGCTTAAAAAAAAAAAAAGTATATTGATGCAATGAGTAAAACAATTATCTGTATGTGTATGAAAATGCATGCCAAAATATAACTTGAGGCTTCCATGTGGAGATGTCTATTGGTTTGATGTACAACATGCCCTTGAATTCAGATCTTTTCTTTTCTTTAATATTTGTGGAAAATAATGAATGCCCTTGAATTCAGATCTTTTCTTTTCTTTAAAATTTTTGGAAAATAATAAATATAGAATATATATCCCTAGAAAGCTTTTTTTCTGTCATGTGTATCACATTTGGGTACATATGCATGGCCGTTTACGCCTCGTAGTGTTCTCGCTTTTCTCTTCGATCTTTTTCTTCCCTTTGCTCCTTTTATGGAATCTTTATCCCTCCCTCTTCTCATGCCCTATGCTCTACCTGGTACATGCAGGGGTTAGCCCTCCTCCACCACATCTATTAAGATGAGAATATAGCACATCGACACAACGTTTTCACGCATTTTAATGTATTACTCTCTCTCTCCACTCTAAAGTTGAACTTGCTCTTCGAAAAATGGATGTATATGGTTTATGATCGTTCTATAACAGAGTGCTGTTGTGCTTCCGACAACAAAGTTAAATAGACTTAGATATGCAGCGAGAACAAGCGTAAAACCTGATTGCTTGAAGCCAATCAACACGCGTTAATCGAACTCAACCCATGGTAGAATTTTCTGTGGTAGACAACAAAAGACATGCACATGCATATGAAGAGGAGATGGGTTGCGTCCATGCCAAGCTTCATATGCAGTGATTGATTGTCGTGCTTTGGTGGGACACCTATTAAATACATATGATGTACACATTACACCTCATGTGAGAAGGTATGTAGTAAAGTCTCACTTTTGATCATGCACAACAGCATTTACATCAGAGACATATTCTTCCTTTCAACAACTCCATTTTCTTGAGGTAGATATGACATTGTACGGTAATGTTTTATTCCATGCTCAACAAGAAATGCATTAAAATCAAAAGACATGTCTCCCCTCCCCTCGATCAGAACAGAAGATGCATAATTTATGTGCTCACAAATTTTCCACCATTACTAGGAATTGTTTGAAATACATATGGGTACAAGCATGCATGCCTCAAGAAGTCATCAATAAAAGTAACAAAGAAAAGGTAGTTTCCAAACAAAGGTTTCTACATAAGGCCACAAACATTTTTATGAACAAGCCTCAGTTTATGAGTATCTCAAATTGAACCATCTTTTCAGAAGGAGGAATCAGTACAAGAATAATGAAGGCATAGTGATGCCCCCAATTGAAAAAGAAAAGCAGGGACCATCGCTTATGCGATGCTCCTATTAGAAAACATCGCATAAGTGATGCCCTAAAAAAAGAATTAAAAAAACAAAGTTGGAGTGTTGAATAAGTGATGATTAGAATCACTTACATGATGCTTATAATCACCATCACTACAAGCATCAAAGCCTAGTGATGCTTCTAGTGATGATGGCAAACTAGTTGCGATGCTTTGGTGTTGCATAATCGACGCTCTGGAAATTATAGAAAAGAAATTGATTTCTCCTAGCACATTTGTGTCGGGATTAATTGAGAGAGCACAGGAGCGGCCGAAGAAGCAAAGTTACATGCACATATGCATACATACACACATGCACATACATACACACATACATATAGATTCAATGCATACGTACACACACATGCATACACATGCATATGCATACATACATAGACACATGCATACACATACATGCACATATATACACACATATGCATACACACACATACATACACACACATAAATACACACATATACACACATACACATGCACACACATAGACACACACACATACACACATGGATATACATACACATGCATACACATGCATATGCATACATATATAGACACATGCATAAACACACATGCATAAACACACATGCACATACATACACACATATGCACATATAGAAACACAAAAACACTATAAAAACACATGCATAAACACACATACAAACACGTGCATACACACACATGCACATACATACAAAGACATATACATGCACACACATGCATACAAACACACATGTGCATACATACTCACATGCATTCATACACACACTTGCATATGTATACATACATGCACACATGCATATGTATACATACATACACACACATATGCATACACACACCTACACATATACACATACACATCCAGATAATTACACATACATACATGCACATAGACACACATATACACTCACATGCATATATACATTGAAATGCATACATATAGATACATGCATACACATACACATATAGATACTTACACATACATACACACACATGGACACACACATACGCATACACATATAGATACTTGCACATACATACACACACATAGACACACATACACATACACATATACATACAAGCTTACACTCACATGCATTCATACACACACTTGCATATGTGTACATACATGCACACATGCATATGTATACATACATACACACACATATGCATACACACACCTACACATATACACATACACATACAGATAATTACACATACATACATGCACATAGACACACATATACACTCACATGCATATATACACTGACATGCATACATACAGATACATGCATACACATACACATATAGATACTTACACATACATACACACACATGGACACACACATACGCATACACATATAGATACTTGCACATACATACACACACATAGACACACATACACACACACATATACATACTTACACATGTTGGAACATCAAGCTTACACTATGCTTAAGGGGGATTTGATCTACATCAAAAACTATTGTTTGGACATTAGGGGGAAAAATGAACCCCCTTTGGGACTTGTAAGGATTCCTAATTTTTAGGGATTATAGTTCTTAATCTAGGAGATTAAAGGTCCTCATGAAACCACTGGTGGTTTTGGGAAATAAAATAATATCTAATAGAACTTTGAGCATTCTTTACCTTTGGATTCATTTCATCAATGGCCAATATTCGAAGGCGTGGAACGGTAGAGAGAGAAGGACTAACATTTTGTGGGGATTCGCACACGCTCTGCAAGAATTGAGGCCGTTGGATCATGCCACATCCAACGAGTAAGTGGAATTCGGGCTGATACTCTTCTTGGCAAACCTCTAGAGCCATTGGATCTCGTATAAATCCAAGGGAGGAGGTTCAAAGGCACATTTTTTGCCATGAGAAGCCTCAGAACCATCGGATCCTGTAGGAGATCTAATGGATAGTATTGAAACGCGCTTTTCTATGGAGGGAAAGGCTTTGAGCCATTCGATCCCATCCAGATCCAATGGCAGAGATGAAAAGGCACCTTTTAGCATGAAGGCGCCTCATCTCCCATGCTTTTGAATAGAATCCGTTGGATCTAGATCACATCCAAGGGGCCAAATTTAATTCCACCTTGAGTTTTACACTTCAAGCATAGCCCTTAGATCTTTGGGATTATCTAACGGACGTGGTTCACGCGTAGAAGATCTTAAACCACTATTGAGAAACAAACCACCAAAAAAAAGTAGTTTTAGTATCTTTGACCAAGGAAAACCAAGGGAAGGCTATGCCTAGTCTAGTTGATTAAGAGACTAGATTGTGGCCACTGCCTTCTTCCTACTGGTGGATCACTAATCACTCCTTAAGCTAAAAGGCCCAAGAAGGGTTCATTTTTTCCCCTAATGGATTACGTCGAAAGAATATATGTTGGAGAGTTCTTTTTCTTATGCTCACTTATTTTCTTTTTAAAGATTTTTCATGGATCTTTTACTATTGTAAAAGCCTTGAGCTTTTCACATGTAAAAGTAGAAAGAGAGAGCCCAAATTCCATGAGTTTGTGGTGGTTGAGCTTCATTCAATCAATCAATCACCTAAAAGTAGATCAAACTAGATCTTCACTTTTCCTAGATTGTAGGAAAGTGAATTGATTCCCTCCAACAACCATTCCCACCTTCATTTGAATTCAAAATCCACTTATAGAATTCGTGGATCACTTCTAGAGTCTATATAAAGACTTCAAAACACTTATACAATACATGGAAGCAATATACATACACTTGTGGCCATCATTGTCTTGCTCCTTCATTTCTCTACATCATCTTCTCTACCAACAACAATCTTGTAGAGGTTGTTGCTCTCTCAACAGAGTTGCAAATTGGATGAGAGATGGGTCATTGAAAAGCTATCAGTTTCTTATGTATGCTTACAAATGTTTATAGCATTTGGTTCAATAGATTGGGAGAAATCTCAGATTTTTTGTATTGGGAGATGAATCATAAACATAGTTTTTATGAAGGTGATAAAATTGAAGACATGAAAGAATATCAAAACTTGGTAGGTAGCTTGATATATGCTACTCATACAAGGGCAGACATCTCTTATAGTGTCAGAGTGCTTAGTTAGCTCATGCATTCACCGAGAAGACCAAACATGGATGTAGTTAAGAGAGCACTTAAGTATCTTAAAGGTACAACCAATGAAGGTATATTCTATCCTTACTTTTCAAATTTGGATATCAAAATCTATTCAGATGCAGATTGGCTTGGAGCTAAGGATGATAGAAGAAGTACTTCTGGTTACTTAGCATTTGTAGGTTCAAATATAGTTTCATGGAGTTCCAAGAAGCAACCAACTATTGCTTTATCCTCAACTGAAGCAAAGTAGAGAGTTTTGACCATAGCAACTTAAGAGGCAATATGGTTAAAAGCATTGTATACAGATTTGGGACTTCTGAGTTCCAAACCTCACATATTTGGAGATAATGTAAGTTCCATGCATCTGGCAACAAACCCTATTTTCCATGCAAGAACCAAACACATAGAGGTTCATTACCACTTCATCAGAGAGAAGCTCATGGTAAAGGAGATTGACATTCCTTTTGTTCCAACTAAAAATCAAGTAGCAGATATGATGACGAAGGCACTTGATGGAATAAAGCTTTCTAGATTCAAAGCTATGGTAGGTATTCAACCTATTAGAGAATGAAGACTGAAGCATACTTTAGCCTGAGGGGGAGTTGTTGGAACATCAAGCTTACACTATTCTTGAGGTGGATTTGATCTACATCAAAAACTATGGCTTGGATTACATCAAAAGAATATCCATTGGAGAGTTCTTTTTCTTATGCTCACTTATTTATTTTTGTTTTAAGAATTTTCATGGATCTTTTACTATTGTAAAAGCCTTGAGCTTTACATTTAAATTTAGAAAGAGAGAGCCTAAATTCCATGAGTTTGTGGTGGTTGAGCTTCATTCAATCAATCAATCACCTAAAAGTAGATCAAACTAGATCTTCACTTTTCCTAGATTGTAGGAAAGTGAATTGATTCCCTCCAACAACCATTCCCACCTTCATTTGAATTCAAAATCCACTTATAGAATTCGTGGATCACTTCTAGAGTCTATATAAAGACTTCAAAACACTTATACAATACATGGAAGCAATATACATACACTTGTGGCCATCATTGTCTTGCTCCTTCATTTCTCTACATCATCTTCTCTACCAAAAACAATCTTGTAGAGGTTGTTGCTCTCTCAACAGAGTTGCAAATTGGATGAGAGATGGGTCATTGAAAAGCTATCAGTTTCTTATGTATGCTTAGAAATGTTTATAGCATTTGGTTCAATAGATTGGGAGAAATCTCAGATTTTTTGTATTGGGGTCAATCTTTGTGTATTCTTGAAACATTTTTTTCCTAATTGTAATGAGGCTATTCACTTATTGCATGCCTAGAAGGTCCATTTGAGTCTCCATAAGCTTAAGGGCTGGTCTTGTGCCGGTTGGTTGGACCAAACTTCATCGCTTTGAAACTGACCTTTCTACCTCCTACAAGCTTCTCGAAGTTCTTTCAATGATATCAAAGCTACATCAAGAGGGGTGACGGCTTTCCCTCAATGATATAGAAGCTTGATTGACACAAACTACATGGCTTGGCAAATCAGAATGGAGGCCTATTTGCAAGGTAGAAATCTTTATGGAATTGTAACAGGTGATGAACCTATGCCTATTCCAAAATCCAAAGGAGGACCTACACAAGAGGAGACAGATAAGATCACACTTTGGTGTGCAAGGGAAG
Source organism: Ceratopteris richardii (assembly GCA_020310875.1). Classification (NCBI taxonomy): domain Eukaryota; kingdom Viridiplantae; phylum Streptophyta; class Polypodiopsida; order Polypodiales; family Pteridaceae; genus Ceratopteris; species Ceratopteris richardii. The sequence goes on from CM035406.1 coordinate 229,190,415, forward strand.
CTCAAGCAAGGTTGTACATACTAAAATCTATCTCTGACTTTCTATTACCACATATGAGAGGATGCAATACATCTCAAGAGAATTTGGATGCCCTCGAGACTTTCTTTTCAGCTAGTACCAAAGCAAGAAAGAATCATCTTTGGAACGAATTCAAATAAATGAAGAAGACACCTAAACAAACCATCACGGATTTTGTTACCAAGGTCAGAGAGGTTATGGATCAGTTAGCATCCATTGGAGAGCTGATTGAAGAAGAGGCTATCATGAGGAAAATTCTCAATGGCATTCAAAGTGATAAGCAATGGCAATCCTTCACGACGGCTTATGATCTCATCATGGATGTGCAAAACTCAACCCTTCAACATCTTTCTTGGACAACTCTTCAACCAAGGCCAACAATAGCATAAAGGAAGGTAACTCCTATCATGGTAATTCAACTAGCACTCTATATGCAGATAAGAAGGATAAGAAAGAGAAAGGCAAGAAGAAGGAAGAAGATGAAGAGGAGAATTCCCAAGCCAAATTTGTAAGCAAGAGCAGGTAGAAAGGTAAGAAGAAAGGACCAAAGCATGACAAAGCCAAAGGTCAGAATGTTCAACCTTGTGCCATCTCAGATAACACCAACCACACCACTTAGAATTGTTGGTTCAATGGGAAGACTGAGAAAGGAAGTGGAAGAGGTGGATATGGCAGCAATAGAGGCAGAGGTTGACACAACTTCAACAATAACAATAGAAGCTATAATAGAAGGAACTTCAACAATTATTCAAAATATCAACCACATGAAGAATCATTGCATCTTATGAATCTAAGCCACAAAGAAGGTAAAGAAGATGATCATTTTTTCTACATAGATTTTAGATGTTCAAATCATGTTGCAGGCAACATTGCTCTTCTATCTGATTTCAAAAGTACAAAGCATAGACAAGAAGTTCAAACAAAGGGATGTCACAAAGCACAATGTGGACAAAATTGGTAATGTCAAAGCTTCCAATGGCAGGACAAACATTCCAAGTAAGGTTCTCTATGTACCCACTATTACTAAAAACCTAATAAGTGTAGGCCAGATAGTTGAAAAAGGCTTGCAAGTTAGGTTCACCCAACATGGAGCTTTTGTGGAAGATCCATGTCAAGGCTTCAAGAAGATAGCCAGAGGTAAGAAGTATGGTAGGCTCTTTACTTTTGAGGTAGGAGAAACCAAGAACATAGCTCTATTCACTTTTGGGTCTCAAACCCTAAGTGATCTTGAAGTGTGGCATAAGAGACTTGCTCATGTGAATGAAAGAACCTTGAAGGATATATGTAGGGATCAAAGTGTTCTAGGACTACCGAACATATCAAAGCAACACATGATCAACATGTGTGATGCATGTCAGATTGATAAGGCACAATCACAACCATTCAACCACAAAGGCTACATCCACAACAACTTATTGGACTTAGTACATACAAATCTATGGGGACCAAGTCAAGAAACTTCATTGGTTGGATCATAGTATTATGTCTCATTGATTACCATAGTAGATGGACTATTCTATACTTTATCAAGAGTAAGAATGAAGTGTTTGATTGCTTCAAAAGTTATCTCGCACATGTGGAGAATCATATAAGTAGATCACTCAAGAAGCTCAGATTCGACGAAGGGTGAGAAAAATTCTCCAAAGAGTTTGATGAGTTCTTGCAAGATAAAGGTATCAAAACAGAAGTGACTAACAGGCACTCTCCTCAATTGAATGGAATCACTAAGAGGAGAAAAAAGACAGTGGTTGGATAATCCAGAACAATGCTTGAACAAAAGAAGTTTCCACATTATCTATGGGCGGAGGCTATTTCAACTCTTGTGTACTTTGTCAATAGACTACCATCCAAATCACTTCAAGGTATGACTTCATATGAAGCATGCCATGGAAGAAAACCTAGTCTTGCACATTGCAAGGTGTTTGGTTGTTTAGCTTATATTCATGTATCATCACAAATAAGAGGTAAGCTAGATGAAAGGGCAATAAAGGATATGATTTGACTCAGATGGGTTATAGGTTCTATAATCCTTCATCCAAGCAACTCACTACAAGTAGAGATGTTGTGTTTGAAGAACACAGTTCTTGGTATGATGATGACAACCAAAAGTTAACTCTACCATATGATCTTGATTCTTATTCTCATCAATTAGGAAGCAAACATGATACAAAGTTCCAAGATCCAAGAAGTGATACAGACGATGACCAAGATGAAAGAGAAAAGGATTACAAACTATGGAAGTCAAGAGGCAGAGCAAAGATGTAAGAGGTTGGAGAATGCTCCAAACAAGCACCTAGAAGATCAGCAAGAGAGAAGAAACAACCAGAAAGGTATGGATATGATTCCACAATTGTTACAAAGCATTCAATCTAATTGGCAAAAGATTCAATTTCATAAGAACCATCAATCTATGAAGAGGCAAAGGGAAATCCTAATTCGAAAAAAGAGATGAAAGAAGAAATAGACGCATTGAAGGAGATGGACACTTGGGATTTGGTTCCAATGTCACCGAATAAAAAAGTAATTGGTTGCAGATGAGTATATAAAATTAAAAGAAATTCACATGGATCAATTTGTAGGTACAATGCAAGATTAGTTGCCAAAGGATGCTCACAAACTCATGGTATAGACTATGAGGAAACATTCTCACCAATTGCAAAGATGACTACAATCAAAACATTGATAAGTGTAGCTACTGCAAGGAACTGGAGACTCCTCCAACTTGATGTGAAAAATGCATTCTTAAATGATGGGATAAGTGAAGATGTATGCATGTCAACACCACCATGTTTTGAAGACCCTAATCATGCATCTTATGTTTGTAGACTTAAGAAAGCATTGTATGGATTGATACAAGCTTCTAGAGCTTGGAATTACAAGTTGGTTACATATCTTCAATATCAAGGGTTCAAAGCTAGCATCTCAGATCTTTCTCTATTCATCAAAAGGGATCACAATGAGGTTATCTATCTATGTGTATTTGTAGATTATATTATTGTGATAGGAGATTATTTAAATGGCATTCAAAGGATCAAGAGACACATGCAAGAGGAGTTCAAAATTAGTGACTTAGGTGAGCTCACATATTTCCTAAGTATGCAGGTGATATACATAGAGGATGGAATGTATTTGACTCAGAGAAGATACATTCAGGATCTACTTCTCAAGTTCAAAATGGAGAACACAAAACCTACAAGTACACCTTTGGAGATGAATCATAAACATAGTTTTTATGAAGGTGATAAAATTGAAGACATGAAAGAATATCAAAACTTGGTAGGTAGCTTGATATATGCTACTCATACAAGGGCAGACATCTCTTATAGTGTCAGAGTGCTTAGTTAGCTCATGCATTCACCGAGAAGACCAAACATGGATGCAGTTAAGAGAGCACTTAAGTATCTTAAAGGTACAACCAATGAAGGTATATTCTATCCTTACTTTTCAAATTTGGATATCAAAATCTATTCAGATGCAGATTGGCTTGGAGCTAAGGATGATAGAAGAAGTACTTCTGGTTACTTAGCATTTGTAGGTTCAAATATAGTTTCATGGAGTTCCAAGAAGCAACCAACTATTGCTTTATCCTCAACTGAAGCAAAGTAGAGAGTTTTGACCATAGCAACTTAAGAGGCAATATGGTTAAAAGCATTGTATACAGATTTGGGACTTCTGAGTTCCAAACCTCACATATTTGGAGATAATGTAAGTTCCATGCATCTGGCAACAAACCCTATTTTCCATGCAAGAACCAAACACATAGAGGTTCATTACCACTTCATCAGAGAGAAGCTCATGGTAAAGGAGATTGACATTCCTTTTGTTCGAACTAAAAATCAAGTAGCAGATATGATGACGAAGGCACTTGATGGAATAAAGCTTTCTAGATTCAAAGCTATGGTAGGTATTCAACCTATTAGAGAATGAAGACTGAAGCATACTTTAGCCTGAGGGGGAGTTGTTGGAACATCAAGCTTACACTATTCTTGAGGTGGATTTGATCTACATCAAAAACTATGGCTTGGATTACGTCAAAAGAATATCCATTGGAGAGTTCTTTTTCTTATGCTCACTTATTTATTTTTTTTTTAAGAATTTTCATGGATCTTTTACTATTGTAAAAGCCTTGAGCTTTACATTTAAATTTAGAAAGGGAGAGCCCAAATTCCATGAGTTTGTGGTGGTTGAGCTTCATTCAATCAATCAATCACCTAAAAGTAGATCAAACTAGATCTTCACTTTTCCTAGATTGTAGGAAAGTGAATTGATTCCCTCCAACAACCATTCCCACCTTCATTTGAATTCAAAATCCACTTATAGAATTCGTGGATCACTTCTAGAGTCTATATAAAGACTTCAAAACACTTATACAATACATGGAAGCAATATACATACACTTGTGGCCATCATTGTCTTGCTCCTTCATTTCTCTACATCATCTTCTCTACCAACAACAATCTTGTAGAGGTTGTTGCTCTCTCAACACAGTTGTAAATTGGATGAGAGATGGGTCATTGAAAAGCTATCAGTTTCTTATGTATGCTTAGAAATGCTTATAGCATTTGGTTCAATAGATTGGGAGAAATCTTAGATTTTTTGTATTGGGGTCAATCTTTGTGTATTCTTGAAACATTTTTTTCCTAATTGTAATCAAGCTATTCACTTATTGCATGCCTAGAAGGTCCATTTGAGTCTCCATAAGCTTAAGGGCTGGTCTTGTGCCGGTTGGTTGGACCAAACTTCATCGCTTTGAAACTGACCTTTCTACCTCCTACAAGCTTCTCGAAGTTCTTTCAATGATATCAAAGCTACATCAAGAGGGGTGACGGCTTTCCCTCAATGATATAGAAGCTTGATTGACACAACTACATGGCTTGGCAAATCAGAATGGAGGCCTATTTGCAAGGTAGAAATCTTTATGGAATTGTAACAGGTGATGAACCTATGCCTATTCCAAAATCCAAAGGAGGACCTACACAAGAGGAGACAGATAAGATCACACTTTGGTGTGCAAGGGAAGCTCAAGCAAGGTTGTACATACTAAAATCTATCTCTGACTTTCTATTACCACATATTAGAGGATGCAATACATCTCAAGAGAATTTGGATGCCCTCGAGACTTTCTTTTCAGCTAGTACCAAAGCAAGAAAGAATCATCTTTGGAACGAATTCAAATAAATGAAGAAGACACCTAAACAAACCATCACGGATTTTGTTACCAAGGTCAGAGAGGTTATGGATCAGTTAGCATCCATTGGAGAGCTGATTGAAGAAGAGGCTATCATGAGGAAAATTCTCAATGGCATTCAAAGTGATAAGCAATGGCAATCCTTCACGACGGCTTATGATCTCATCATGGATGTGCAAAACTCCACCCTTCAACATCTTTCTTGGACAACTCTTCAACCAAGGCCAACAATAGCATAAAGGAAGGTAACTCCTATCATGGTAATTCAACTAGCACTCTATATGCAGATAAGAAGGATAAGAAAGAGAAAGGCAAGAAGAAGGAAGAAGATGAAGAGGAGAATTCTCAAGCCAAATTTGTAAGCAAGAGCAGGTAGAAAGGTAAGAAGAAAGGACCAAAGCATGACAAAGCCAAAGGTCAGAATGTTCAACCTTGTGCCATCTCAGATAACACCAACCACACCACTTAGAATTGTTGGTTCAATGAGAAGACTGAGAAAGGAAGTGGAAGAGGTGGATATGGCAGCAATAGAGGCAGAGGTTGACACAACTTCAACAATAACAATAGAAGCTATAATAGAAGGAACTTCAACAATTATTCAAAATATCAACCACATGAAGAATCATTGCATCTTATGAATCTAAGCCACAAAGAAGGTAAAGAAGATGATCATTTTTTCTACATAGATTTTAGATGTTCAAATCATGTTGCAGGCAACATTGCTCTTCTATCTGATTTCAAAAGTAGAAAGCATAGACAAGAAGTTCAAACAAAGGGATGTCACAAAGCACAATATCGAGAAAATTGGTAATGTCAAAGCTTCCAATGGCAGGACAAACATTCTAAGTAAGGTTCTCTATGTACCCACTATTACTAAAAACCTAATAAGTGTAGGCCAGATAGTTGAAAAAGGCTTGCAAGTTAGGTTCACCCAACATGGAGCTTTTGTGGAAGATCCATGTCAAGGCTTCAAGAAGATAGCCAGAGGTAAGAAGTATGGTAGGCTCTTTACTTTTGAGGTAGGAGAAACCAAGAACATAGCTCTATTCACTTTTGGGTCTCAAACCCTAAGTGATCTTGAAGTGTGGCATAAGAGACTTGCTCATGTGAATGAAAGAACCTTGAAGGATATATGTAGGGATCAAAGTGTTCTAGGACTACCGAACATATCAAAGCAACACATGATCAACATGTGTGATGCATGTCAGATTGATAAGGCACAATCACAACCATTCAACCACAAAGGCTACATCCACAACAACTTATTGGACTTAGTACATACAAATCTATGGGGACCAAGTCAAGAAACTTCATTGGTTGGATCATAGTATTATGTCTCATTGATTACCATAGTAGATGGACTATTCTATACTTTATCAAGAGTAAGAATGAAGTGTTTGATTGCTTCAAAAGTTATCTCGCACATGTGGAGAATCATATAAGTAGATCACTCAAGAAGCTCAAATTCGACGAAGGGTGAGAATAATTCTCCAAAGAGTTTGATGAGTTCTTGCAAGATAAAGGTATCAAAACAGAAGTGACTAACAGGCACTCTCCTCAATTGAATGGAATCACTAAGAGGAGAAAAAAGACAGTGGTTGGATAATCCAGAACAATGCTTGAACAAAAGAAGTTTCCACATTATCTATGGGCGGAGGCTATTTCAACTCTTGTGTACTTTGTCAATAGACTACTATCCAAATCACTTCAAGGTATGACTTCATATGAAGCATGCCATGGAAGAAAACCTAGTCTTGCACATTGCAAGGTGTTTGGTTGTTTAGCTTATATTCATGTATCATCACAAATAAGAGGTAAGCTAGATGAAAGGGCAATAAAGGATATGATTTGACTCAGATGGGTTATAGGTTCTATAATCCTTCATCCAAGCAACTCACTACAAGTAGAGATGTTGTGTTTGAAGAACACAGTTCTTGGTATGATGATGACAACCAAAAGGTAACTCTACCATATGATCTTGATTCTGATTCTCATCAATTAGGAAGCAAACATGATACAAAGTTCCAAGATCCAAGAAGTGATACAGACGATGACCAAGATGAAAGAGAAAAGGATTACAAACTATGGAAGTCAAGAGGCAGAGCAAAGATGTAAGAGGTTGGAGAATGCTCCAAACAAGCACCTAGAAGATCAGCAAGAGAGAAGAAACAACTAGAAAGGTATGGATATGATTCCACAATTGTTACAAAGCATTCAATCTACTTGGCAAAAGATTCAATTTCATAAGAACCATCAATCTATGAAGAGGCAAAGGGAAATCCTAATTCGAAAAAAGAGATGAAAGAAGAAATAGACGCATTGAAGGAGATGGACACTTGGGATTTGGTTCCAATGTCACCGAATAAAAAAGTAATTGGTTGCAGATGAGTATATAAAATTAAAAGAAATTCACATGGATCAATTTGTAGGTACAATGCAAGATTAGTTGCCAAAGGATGCTCACAAACTCATGGTATAGACTATGAGGAAACATTCTCACCAATTGCAAAGATGACTACAATCAAAACAATGATAAGTGTAGCTACTGCAAGGAACTGGAGACTCCTCCAACTTGATGTGAAAAATGCATTCTTAAATGATGGGATAAGTGAAGATGTATGCATGTCAACACCACCATGTTTTGAAGACCCTAATCATGCATCTTATGTTTGTAGACTTAAGAAAGCATTGTATGGATTGATACAAGCTTCTAGAGCTTGGAATTACAAGTTGGTTACATATCTTCAATATCAAGGGTTCAAAGCTAGCATCTCAGATCTTTCTCTATTCATCAAAAGGGATCACAATGAGGTTATCTATCTATGTGTATTTGTAGATTATATTATTGTGATAGGAGATTATTTAAATGGCATTCAAAGGATCAAGAGACACATGCAAGAGGAGTTCAAAATTAGTGACTTAGGTGAGCTCACATATTTCCTAAGTATGCAGGTGATATACATAGAGGATGGAATGTATTTGACTCAGAGAAGATACATTCAGGATCTACTTCTCAAGTTCAAAATGGAGAACACAAAACCTACAAGTACACCTTTGGAGATGAATCATAAACATAGTTTTTATGAAGGTGATAAAATTGAAGACATGAAAGAATATCAAAACTTGGTAGGTAGCTTGATATATGCTACTCATACAAGGGCAAACATCTCTTATAGTGTCAGAGTGCTTAGTTAGCTCATGCATTCACCGAGAAGACCAAACATGGATGCAGTTAAGAGAGCACTTAAGTATCTTAAAGGTACAACCAATGAAGGTATATTCTATCCTTACTTTTCAAATTTGGATATCAAAATCTATTCAGATGTAGATTGGCTTGGAGCTAAGGATGATAGAAGAAATACTTCTGGTTACTTAGCATTTGTAGGTTCAAATATAGTTTCATGGAGTTCCAAGAAGCAACCAACTATTGCTATATCCTCAACTGAAGCAAAGTAGAGAGTTTTGACCATAGCAACTTAAGAGGCAATATGGTTAAAAGCATTGTATACAGATTTGGGACTTCTGAGTTCCAAACCTCACATATTTGGAGATAATGTAAGTTCCATGCATCTGGCAACAAACCCTATTTTCCATGCAAGAACCAAACACATAGAGGTTCATTACCACTTCATCAGAGAGAAGCTCATGGTAAAGGAGATTGACATTCCTTTTGTTCCAACTAAAAATCAAGTAGCAGATATGATGACGAAGGCACTTGATGGAATAAAGCTTTCTAGATTCAAAGCTATGGTAGGTATTCAACCTATTAGAGAATGAAGACTGAAGCATACTTTAGCCTGAGGGGGAGTTGTTGGAACATCAAGCTTACACTATTCTTGAGGTGGATTTGATCTACATCAAAAACTATGGCTTGGATTACGTCAAAAGAATATCCATTGGAGAGTTCTTTTTCTTATGCTCACTTATTTATTTTTGTTTTAAGAATTTTCATGGATCTTTTACTATTGTAAAAGCCTTGAGCTTTACATTTAAATTTAGAAAGAGAGAGCCCAAATGCCACGAATTCGCAGTGGTTGAGTTGCATTCAATCAATCAATCACCTAAAAGTAGATCAAACTAGATCTTCACTTTTCCTAGATTGTAGGAAAGTGATTTTCCTCCAGCAACCATTCCCACCTTCATTTGAATTCACAATCCACTTCTAGAAGTCTTTGATCATTTTAGACTTCAAAACACTTGTACAATACATGGAAGCAATATACATACACTTGTGACCATCATTGTCTTGCTCCTTCATTTCTCTACATCATCTTCTTCACCAATAGTAGCCTTGTAGAGGCTTCTGCTCTCTCTACAGGGCTCCAAATTGGATGACAGATGGCGCATTGGAAAAGTATTAGTGTCTTATTTTTGCCTATAAATTTTCATTGCACATAGCTCAATAAATTGAGAGAAACTTGAGTTTTTGTGTGTCAGGATCAATCTCTACGTATTCCTAAAAAATAAGAGGTATCACCGTTGAGTATCTGATTCATTCCTATAGCATATTTTTCTTATTCTTGATACTTTTGTGCATTCTATACAATTTATTAAGAATCCAAAAGAAGGATTCAAGACCCTTGCTCAAGGAAGGAAATAAGGTAGAATGTTCACTTTGGACAGTCAACAAACCACATGGAAAGGTGATCTATATTCAGTTCGGAAACAAGAGGATTGTTAAAATGGATTTGTGGCACAAAAGGTTTGGACATATCAACATTCCCAAGCTCAAGGACATGGGAAGCCATGAAGTGATAAGAAGTCTTCCACGATTCAATGATACTAGACTCCATGAGTTTTGTGAAGCATGCCAACTAGCAAAGCAAACTCAACCACCATTCAAGAAGAGCAACTATGTGGCAAGAAATGCCCTCCACGTAATACACACGGATGTATGGGGACCATCACAACAACCATTGATGGTTGGTAACAGATATTTTATCACTTTTATAGATGAGCATTCAAGAAACGTACGGATCTTCTGCATAAAACAAAAATGAGATGTGTTCTCTATCTTCAATAGATTTAAAGCACACACAGAAAAGGAAACAGGACGGTACATAAAGACTTTGAGGTCTGATAGAGGAGGAGAATATTTCTCCAAAGAATATTCAGATTTTTAATATTAAAATGGTATCAAATGAAAATTTACATGTAGGTACTTAACTCAACAAAATGGAATCGCTAAAAGGAAAAATAGACATAGCACAGAAGTTGCAAGATGCATGCTCAACGAGATGAAGGTGCCACTAAACTATTGGGATGAAGGAGCTAGTACGGTTGTTTATTTGATAAACAAGTGCACAACAACTAGAGTGCATAATTTAATTCCGGGGAGGTTTATTCCAGTAAGAAACCTGACCTTACACATCTCAAATTTTTTGGATGTGTGGGTTATGTTCACATTCCTCAAGAACTAAGGGCAAAGGTGGAGCCAAAGTTAGAAAAACGTATTTTCATTGGATATTCATCGGAGCAAAAGGGATATAGGTGCTACAATCTGGTGATAAAGGAGCTACGAGTCTCACAGGATGTGGTATTTGATGATCTAAGACCATGGTTTGGAGAGAAAGAGAAAGAGAAGATTCTTGAAGAAGATTATGACGATGATGGAGGTGTTGTCCAAGAAGAATTTCAGCAAACAAGCACTCAAATGTCAAGTCCAGAAGCTTCTATATCACATGGAGAAAGGTCAACATGGAAGGGCAGACCGAGTAATTTCTCATCACTTATGAAAGATTTGAAGCTAAAAGTGATTCCCAAAATAGTGATTCAAATGCAAGTGAAGAAGAGTATGAAGAGGTGATTACACCAAAGGTAGAGTTGAACTGGTTGAAGACGCAATATTTAAAAGGAAATTAAAGGAGGTCTTCAAGAGAAAGGTATCCAACTCAAAGGCTGAGCTATGATATTTTATTGCAAAGCATTTTGCATATATGATAGAGGTGGTCAAAAACAAAGAACCGGATGCATATGAAGAAGCATGTACACAAAAGAAATGGCAGCAAGCTATGCAAGAAGAGATAAAAGCTTCCAAGGGCAATCACACATGGGAGCTAGTTCCAAAGGTTGAAGGTATCAAGATTTTTCCAAATAAAAGGGAGCTTAAAACAAAGAGGAGTGTTGATGGTTCTCTAGCTAGGCATAAAGCTAGACTAGTAGCAAAAGGGTTCAAGCAGACTCATGACATGGACTATGAAGGGACTTTCAGCCCGGTTGGAAAGATGGGAACAATTAGAACCTTGATCATAGTGAGTGTAGCAAAGACATGGCCATTGTACAAATTTGACATAAAAAATTCTTTTCTCAATGGTGAACTTCAGGAAGAGGTATACATGAGTCAACCGATTAGATTTGAAGATAAAAAGCATCCAAATTTTTTTTGTACATTGAAGAAAGCTTTGTATGGGTTGAAGCAAGCACCACATGCTTGGAACCAAAGATTGGTTGAGTACCTCAAAAGGTGTGGGTATAGTCCAAGTAGTAGTGCAGATCCTTCTCTCTACATGAAGAAAGAAGAGGGCAAGCAGGTATACATCTACATATATGTTGATGATCTCATCATAACAAGAAGTAATGTTGTAGGAATACAAGAGATAAAAAGAAAACTTAGTAAGGAGTTTAAAATTTCAGGCATTGAGGTAGCCTATGGGAAAGATGTCTACTTGATGCAAAGAAAGTACTTGTTAGATGTTTTTTTCAGATTTGGAATGAGTGAATGCAACCTATGGACACAAATGTGAAGCTATGCTCAAATGATGGATAGAAGTTACATGATGTAACCACATAGAGGAGTATTATAGGTTCAGCGATCTATGCTATGATCACAAGACCAAATTTATGTTATACCATTGGAGTTCTTTCTCAATTTATACAAACTCCAACAAATGAACATTCAAATTCAGCCAAACGAGTGCTAAGATATGTAAAGCACATAGTCAATCATGCCTTGTTTTATATATATGATGAAGCATTGTAGATGAAGGGCTTTAGTGATGCTGATTGAGTGGTTTGAAGCAAGACAAAAGATCCACTTCAAGTTATGTATTCATAATAGGTAGAAAACCTATCACATGGAGCTCAAAGAAGCAACCTATTGTTGCACTATCATCTATAATAGAAGCTGAATATAGAGGATCAGCCTTTTCAACTTGTGAAGCTATGTGGATTAAGAACCTCTTAGCTGATCTTGATGTGCAAGTATAGACCATTCTAATTTATGGTGACAACATGTCAAGCATTCACTTGAGAAATAATCCAATGTTTCATGCACAAAGTAAGCACATAGAGGTGCATTATCATTATTTTGGAGAAAACCTTTTGACCAAGGATCTCAGTATCGAGCTCATTAGAACTAATGTCCAAGTTGCAAAAATGTTTTACAAAGCTCTTAGATGCTTCTAAACTAACATGTTCAATGATGAAATCAATTTGTAGGATATGGCTGAAGGTGCAAGCTCACATGTGAGCTTGAGGGGGAGTGTTAAAAAATAAAGAAGCAAGGTCATATATATTTCCCGAAAAGGATTTTCTTCAAATAGGAGACAAATAAAAAATGAAAAATGGAAGAACTTACTTTACCAGTAGTGGAGATCAAAAGAGAATCAATCCAAAAACTGAACTGAACATGAAGAGTGGCTGCTCAAAGTAGTGGAGAAGTTATGGAGAAGAGATCATAAATTCATCATGAGAGTTTGTGGTCACTTGGATACAAAAGAGGCAAGGCACAACACTCAAGTACAGAGGAAGAAGCTACTGAAGTCCCCTTGTAGGTAGTTCATTTGGTTTCAGTCATTTTGTTTTCTATAGTCTCATGGACTATGTCCACTCGCTCACCATTTTTGGGTAGCTTGATTGCAAGAGTCTTATCTCTCAATATGTGTGTCCATTTTTAGAGTTTAGATACTCCTTAGAAAGCTTATCTTGTTTACTTTCTCTATGTAAAACATGTTTGTCACATTCATCATGCTTTGTGAGGTATTAAGTGTTTAGTGAAGCCTAGTTTTTAGCCTAACTAAGTGGACAGGCAACCTGTTTTAAGGCAAAGAGTTGCCAAACCAAAACTACTCCAAATATCATTTTTGATAGCACATTTGAAAGCTATTTGTGTCTAGTTTGAGTGAGAAAAGTCTCAACTTCATTTGTTTCTTCAATTGATATGCATTTTCATTCTAAGCTTCAGTTGTAGGTAAAAGTCTTGATCTTGAGAAGGCCTTCTACACTTTTTGTTGCGCATAGGAGAGGAATTCTCCAAAAAATCATCCATAAGGCATCTAAGCCACAACACTCAATAGTTGTTTTGAAAGCTACCCTATACTCAGCCTCACAGCTAGAAGTGGCCATATTAGGCTGCTTCTTGGTCAACCAAGATATGCATTAGGTACCAAGCCTAAAGCAAAGACCACTTATGGAAATACAAGTGTCATAGAAACCAGCCCATTTAGAGCAAAAAAAAGCATGTACATTTGGTGGTAGTGATCCCCCTTGGGATAAAACAATCTAGGTAGTCGGGGACCACTCAAGTAGAGAAAGATGCACTTAACTACTTGCAAATGCTTAACACGTGGGCAATGCATAAACTTGCTCATCTGTGAGATAGAAAATTGAATATATGGCTAATGCATAAGTAAATCAAACATCCAACAACCTACTGATAGAGAACAACATCAAATGCATCTCTAGCATCATGATAACTCAACCATAAACATATTTCCATAGGACTCACAATAGGTTTGCAGTCTTGAAGGCCAAAACATTGTAATAATCTGTTAATATATTTTGTTTGACAAAAAGTTATTCTGCCATCAAGTTGAATAAAGTGAATGCCCAAATAATGATGCAAATGCCCCAAATATGACATCTCAAATGAGGGATGCAAATCAACATTAGAATCAGCAAGATGCTTCTCATTAGCTCTTGTGAGTAGCATGTCATGAACATACAAAAAAATTATCAAAAGCACATCATTTGCATGCTTAACATATAAGGTTATCTGAGTTGGATTGTTCTCAAAACCATCTGTAATCAAGTAGGCATGTATATTCTCATACCAAGCATGTGGTGCTTGGTTTAAACCATATAATGCCTTTTCAACCTCTTTATTTTCATGAACATTCTACACAAAACCATTTCGTTGAAAAACATACACTTCTTTGTGCAAGTCACCATTAAGAAATGCAATTAGTCATTCAGCATGTAGGAGAAAATCTCTTATCAAAATCAATGCCTCTTTCTTAAGCATAACCTTTTGCAACAAGCCTAGCCTTATACGTATTAATTGCTCCATCACGCTTATGCTTCAACTTGTATACCCACATAGTGCCGATGGCCTTCTTGGCACGAGGCAAGTCACAGGAAGTCTAGGTACAATTCGTCATAATAACATCATATTCTGACTACATAGTAGCCATCCAATTTTCTGAATTTTGTGCTCCATTAAACAAAACAAGCTCAATCTCATCACAAAGACTAGAGGCAATCATAGCACAACAATGAGATGCAAAAGAAGCACTATGAGAGCCTAAACGAGTATGATATGATAGATGTGCATCCAATTTGCTATCTCGCAAAGTCTATACCAACCATTTATGCATGGTTCTTGTCTCCTCTATATTAAAACTCACATGAACAAGTGCATCATGTAAATCTGCATCAAAAATGAAATGATTGACATCATCATGTGGAACCTACAAAGGCTGAGAAATTGCCTCATGTGTACTAGCACTAGACTGTCCACCCATAAAAAGAGGCAACAAAGAGCCATACACATCTTTGGAGCTAAGTGATGTCTTCTTAGTACATGAAAGTAATGGCTCAAGTACATCTTCCACAAAAACAACATCATGGCTAACCAAAATGTGTTTAATATATGGATGATACAGACAATAGCCTTTGCTTTCAAAATTGTACCCAATAAAAATGCATTTCACTACTTTACCATCCAATTTCCTACGTTGTTGTCCAAGCACTAATGCATACGCCAAACAAAAAAAGACACACAGGTGAGCAACAAATGGCTTCCACCATGTCAAGCCTCATATGGAGTGATAGATTGCAATGCTTTCGTGGGACACCTCTTGAGTACATATGCTACACATATAACAGCCTCAAGCAAGAAACTATGTGGTAAAGCCTCACTCTTGACCATAGACCTCATCGTGTCCATGAGTGGCTTGTTCTTCCTTTTAACAACTCCATTTTGTTGAGGTGTATATGGCACTATACACTAATGTTTTATCCCACGTTCAACCAAAAATGCATTAAAATCAAAGACGTACATTCCCCCTCCCCTCGATCAGAATGGAGGATGCCCATTTTACATGCTGGACGATTTTCAAACAAAATGAGAAACTATTTGAAGGACATAACCATTTCCAAATTTTCTTTCAATGGATATACCCATGCATGCCTAGAAAAATAATCAATGAAAGTCACGAAGAAAAGGTAGTTCCCAAAAGAAGGTGTTTGCATAGGACCACAAACACCACTATGAAGAAGCTCCAATTTCTAAGTAGCTGATGCTGAACCATGTTTGAGGAAGGAGAAATGCTACATTTCTCCCAAAATATAGCCTTCACAAACATGTTTACTAGGTGCATCAAGTTTGGGTAGAGAGGACACCATTTCCGATTTCAACAGGTGTAGCAAACTAGCAAAATTTAGATGACCAAAGCATGCATGCCAAAGCTTTGCATCTGACATAGCTTGATAATCTTGAACTTCACATGCTGAATCATTCACAAAATTTGCATAATCTATGAGCTTATATATCCCACGACATAAAATTCCAGAAGAAATAATGATATCACCATTTTACAGATCATGAACTGTACATCTGTCACCAACAAATTTCACAACCAAGCAATCTTGGCTAATTTTGAAACTGATAACAAATGTTTCTTTATTCCTACCACAAATAAAGAATTCAAAAATGTAAAAGAACTACCATCAAAAATAGTCAAAATGATCTTGCCAACTCCCATGATAGGATAAGAGACGTTGTTGGCACATATGACAGTATTCCCTGTAGGGGTGTGCTCAAGTGAAGTGAAGAAACTGTGATGCGAGGTAATAACTTTGGTTGTCCAACTATCAAAATACCAAACATCTAAGTCTACTACGTACATACATTATTCATGAGAATATGGTTCATAATTGCAAATGGTAGTAAATGTTCATTCTTCATCTTACATATGATTTGAATACTCTAATTTGGGTGTAGAAGCCTAAGCAACAACCATTCTAGCCTCTTTTTTCTTTGCCTCTTTTGCACCCAGTTTTGGACAACTCTTTATGACATAATCATTTCCTTTATAGTATTTGCAAAACAATTTCTATTTCTTATTGTCTTATCATCTTTGTGATCCTTCTTTGATTGTGTAGAATTAGTAGATTTTTGCTTACTAGTAGATGAGTTCCATTTATCCTTTCCCTTCAGACTAACCAAGAAAGCTTGATGTGCAACATGCATAATGGACCTGTTCTGTTTAGACTCATCCTTTTGCAACAAAATAGAGACTAAATTCTCAGATTTCAAGGCATTTGGATTTCCATTCACCATCAATCGAAGAGTAAAAGCAAAACTTTTATATGAATCTTGAAGACCATTCAACACAATCTGCAGAAGTGAACTGTCTTGCAAGACTTTTTCAGCACATATCAATTGCTCCTTCAAATCTTTGATCTTTGTCAAAACATTATCCATGGAATCTCCTTCAAACAATGTGCTAACTATACAATGCTTTTTGAAGGTAAGCAACACAAGCCTCATTCCTTGCCAAGTCTTAAGTGTTAAGTGTATCCCAGTCATCCTTTGTTGTTTTGTAGGAGTGAATGTGAGGAACAATGGCATGTTTGATAGACAAGGCTATCAATGCATGTGTTGAGCATCTCTAGCATCCCAATGAAGTTGCTCTACAATAGGTGCAACACGAAGTGCAACACAAACAAGAACCTAAAGAACATCATCTTCAATGCCATCAGCATCACATTCAATAACTTTATTTGTACTCGTAGTTTGATGTTTTTCAACATCTTGTACAATATTCCATAGTCCTTTTCTAACCAATACATGATGCATCATATATGCCCATAATGGGACATTGGTACCATTCAACTTATCCTCAATAGCCAACCTATGGAATACATCACTACTTTAATCCATGGCCACTAACTAAAACCGTGATGCAGAAAAATGATTGTATCCCACAAAGTTGAACAAAACTACCTTATTGAGTTCTGTTAAACCTATAGCACACCTTGAGCATTTTATACTGGAAAATCAAAACCTCTGTATATCTTTGGCACAAAAAAACAAAACTACCTGCAATGCACTATGATAGTGCATTCGCATGCCAAAATGAGCTGAGATTGCACTAAGTATGCTCACCAATTTTTGTGCGATTCTAAGACTGTTACAAGAGGGGTGTTGATGATGCCCTAGATGAAGCAGTGACTTGCTTTGATACCAATTGTTTGAGTTTGAGGTCTGCAAAAGCACGTGAACAACATAAGGAGGAAGAAGAAGCTTGGAGCACAACATGCAATTCTGAATAAATTACCAATAGAATGTACAAAGATAAGTAACCCATTAGGGTTATAGATGTATATACAAGCCGAGTGAAAAAAACTTCCTAAAGAGGGAAAAAAGAGCCCTAGCAATCTGAGTGTGTTCACACACATCATTACGAAAATATATCAATAAATATTTGAGGTAAACGAACTCCATATCCATTATTTTATGTAGACCCTTCGACTACTTCTTGTAAATTGATTTTCATATAGACCTAAACAAGCTTATCCATCTATCTATGAAATAAAGATTCTTGTACCTCTTTTTGCGTGCACCTAACAAAAGTTGTTCTTTCTTGGATACCATGCATGAGAATATCTCTCTCTTTCTTTTTTATATGATGCTTCAGACATCCTTTCTCTACTACAAATTACTAGAAGACATGAAGCATTGGAGCCCTTCTTTATCGATCTCATGAGGGAGCTATGCAAATCATATTACGTGGTATTAGAGCTTCAGTGCAAGGTAACACTTCTTTTTGCTTCAATTCAGGGATGTGGTGCTCCTTTTCTCTTTCTAATGAGCTACCAATCTAGTTTATAATCAGTAAAGATAAATGACATATTGGAGTTACATGCATATATACAAGGTGGGGAGAAAACCCCCTAAAGAGGGAAGTAAGTGTCCCAACAATCCTAAGTGTGTTCACACACCACTAACCAAACATATCAACATTTATGGCCAAAAATCTATCAATATATAAATTGGGCACCTTATGTTCTGATTGAAGGGGGATATATGTGTTTTGAGTTCAACGCATTTTAGGTTGCTAGTGTGATAAAACATCAATGTACAATATACACCTCAACAAAATAGAATTGTTGGTATGAAGAATAGTTTCTTTTATGGAAATCGCAAGGTGTATGGTCACAAGTCAAGCTTTACCACGTAACTTTAGGCTTGAGGTAGTTGTTTGTGCCGCATATGCACTTAAAAGATGTTTGACCCGAAGCATTGTCATCTACCACTCCATATGAGACTTGGCATGGTCACAAGCCATCATTCTCTCATCCATGTGTTTATTTTAATGACATATATATTATCTCCTAAACAACAAAGGCTATCATCTGTCATGTTGGACCAGTATTGATGCTTCACTCCATCTTTTGCCAAAACGAAGCTCAAAGAATACACATTACTTGAATTCATGAAAAGAGAAAAATGTTTGTTTTATAAGATTTTATAGACGTCCACATCTTCAAGAAAGGCAAGTTAAATACAAGAAAATTCAAATTTACCTAAAATTCAGGAGAAACAATCACTTTAGAATAACTTTACATGAACTTTAAACGGTTTCTAAATATATCAAAATCTAAGATATTTTTTTAACGATACATTTTAAATAAGCCACTGTGACCATTTTAGAGGTGATTTGACAAGCTAAATCCTATTTGATTAACAATTAATGAGATTCCTCACATAGCCCCTTTTTCATCGATTTTGGCGCTAAAGTGCTTACCTTCAAGGAAAAACATGTTAGGGCAAACGTCTTAAGGTGCAATGGCTATGAACATGCCTAAGAGTTTCATTGTCAATGTTGTCTAGACAACACCTATTGATCTATCGAACATCAAAGAGCTTCCTCCTATCTCCATTTTCTAGTTGCACAAAAGGATTGATCTACCACAAGTTTTAAGAATTTTCATTTCAATTATGTATAGCATTTCAATTACATCTTTCCATAGAACATTGAAGCATGCAAGAAATATTCGTTCTCTATAAGATTTCCATTCTTAGATATGTTATCTATTTGAACTAATATCTACATTTTTTATATCTTTAACCTCATTGAGAGCGACACGTATTGTAGGGTTATCCCAAGGCCATGAAACCTCTTGTGTCTTGAGATCCTTGCTTGATTAAGAAATCAATTTTCTCACAAACATATAAGTCAAAAACTTTCTATTCAACTCCATTTATAGTCTCTCCTATTGGACTTCTTTCCTTTAAGAAAGTGCATCTACGAGTTCTCACAGGCATTATATTCTTTAAAAGCAAGAATAATGTCATAGTGATTTGTAGCTCAATCCTTCAATAGCTTGCATCAAGGATAATCTCCCTCAAAAACAACCTATATATCATTGCCATATGTAGGGCTAGGAACCACTATACACTCTACAATCCAATCTCATGCCTTTCTTGACCACCTTTGGGTTTTGTGGGTGCCTCATTTGTAGTTTATGTTCCTAGCACATCGTGTATGATCTTTACTCCAAGACTCAGTGATGCTAGCATGGATCATAAGCCATGAAGCACTTTGTAAATGAATTTCTGATTGCATTGTGTCCATCGGTTGGGCACATTGGCTTCTAGATTGGACTTTACTAATGAGCATCACTCAACCTTGTCATATATAATGTTTTGCCCGTCAAGCCAGTACCTATCAACCATCAAACACAGAAAATGCTAGGATTATGCCAAGCTCAGATAACAAGGCATTATAAAATTTCATTGCGTTACTACAACGTATATTGCAGTAACACGTAATATAGTTAATACTTATCTTTTTGCGAACTACCAATTCGTTGTTTTGTCATTGAGAATAAATTTCAATGATCAAGACTTTTCACGTCTACACTAGATATCCATAATACTACATGCTCTGTGTTTCTCCTTTGTCTTGTCAACAAGGAGTGTTCTATTGAAAACTCAAGTTACATGTGTATCACCGAACACGTAACCATGCACATGTGTGCAGCGATTTATGCACATCTTTGGGATGTGTGTGACTCGTCCTGTAGTTTATCAACTTCATTAATGAATCAAACAGCTCGTACCTTCCTCCGTGTTCCTTTTAGCCTCTCTTTCCGACACTCTCTCTATATCTACCTCCGTGAATGCCTCCCGTTGGTCTGCGTGCGCCTCCATGGCTGTTGTTATTGATTTCTAAAAGTTACTATTTTATGTTTTAAGAGGTTAGCTGCGTGGAAAGCTTTCAAAGCATAACAGAATGGATAAGCATTCTTGGAATTTCTTGATGCACGTGTTTTCCCATTGACATATAGCTGCCAACACAGTAACGATGATGCTGACAATTCTAAGGAGCGACAGTGCTGAAAAAGCAAGGTATTGTAACAAGATCATCGATTGTAATAGGAAGTGGAATAATCAGAAAGTATATCAAGTTGATACGCAATCTAAGAACAAGACTTGATACTGAGAGAGAAAGAGAGATCAGGGAGGGTGATGTAAGGCAAGGACAAGGAGCATTTTTGAAGGTGATCAGGCAAGGTGATGTAATGCATTTTTGAATGGTGAATTACAAGAACAGGTTTACATGGAGCAACCAGAATGACTTGAAGATGAAAAGTATCCAAATTTCTTTTGCGAGCTAACAAAAGGAGTATATGATTTGAAACATTCACCTAGAGCTTGGAATCATTGATTGTTAAGCTATTTGGAAGATCAAGGATACAAACCAAGTGTTGTAGATCCTTCTTTATATGTGAACTTTATAAGAAATCACTGTGTGTATATCTCCATTTATGTTGATGATATTATCATTACAAGAAGTGCTATTGATGAGATAGACAAAATTAAGAAGAAACTTAGTATGGAATTTAAAATTTCAGATCTTGGGATTTTATGTTATACATTGGGGATTGAAGTTATTTCCAACCATGGCACTTTCATTTACAGAAGTAGAGTATCGTGCACTTGCAGAATTGACATGAAAAGTAATGTGGTTCAATAAGTTATTTGAGCATTTACATCTTCCTTATATAGCTCCACAAATTTATGGTGAGAATGTGGGTAGTATATATTTTGTAGCTAATTGAGCTTTCCATGCACATACCAAGCATATCCAAGTTTATTATCATTATGTTTGTGAGAAGGTAATATCCAAAGAGATCAAAATTTCTTTTATATCTTCAAATATGCAGGTTGATGACAAAATCTCTTGATGAAACAAAGATACAAGAATTCAAACAGTTGGTTGGATTGCTGGAATGTTCAAGCAAAGCTTAAGGGGGAAATGTTGTGCATCAATTCTTTTTAGAGCTTTAATTCGCATCCATTCTTTTTGAACTATGAATTAGCTTCCATTAATTTTGTGAAAAAGTTGTTTAATAAATTTTTAGTCATAGTCCATTCCTTTAGAGCTTCAATAATCCTCCATTTTTTTTGTAAAACAATTCTTTGGTATGTATTCATTTCCAAAAGTCTATATAATGAGTTTAGGAATGCATGTTTTGTAGAGTTGTTGATACTCAATCATTGTGATTATACACTTGTTTTTTGTATAGAGAGTTTAATTTCTTATTATCTACTTTTACTCATCTGCTTTGTCATCTCCGTAGTCTATGCCATTTTCTGCTTCCTTTCATGTTTCTATTTTGTGCCACTTCTTACAATTCTAATTTTCAACACAGTGCCATCTTACATGGGAGGAAAGGTTGTTTCGAGGATGCACAAATGAGAATGAAGTTTTTGCTTCTGATAGCAACATTTCTCGTGGACTAGATTCTAGAATTTGTACATAGAATATGATATAAAATGCACCTCATTATCATGTTACAGAGTAGTAACGTGTATTCAACAAGAACAATGTCAACGGTGATTAAAAAGGCCATGAAATGGATTAGCCCCCAAGATAAACTCAAATAATAACATGCCAAAAATTATGGAAGAAGAATAGAAACATGAAACGGATATGCTGAGGAAGGCACTTGATGACGAAGGCACTTGATGTAATAAAGCTTTGTAGATTCAAAGCTATGGCAAGTATTCAACCTATTTAAGAATGAAGACTCAAGCATATTTTAGCTTGAGGGGGAGCTGTTGGAAGATCAATCTTACACTATGCTTGAGATGGATTTGATCTACATTAAAAACTATGGCTTGGATAACATCGAAAGAATATCCATTGGAGAGTTCTTTTTCTTATGCTCACTTATTGTATTTTTCTTTAAGAATTTCCATGGATCTTTTACTATTGTAAAAGCCTTGAGCTTTACACATGTAAAAGGAGAAAGAGAGAGCCCAAATTCCAGGAATTTGTGGTGGTTTAGTTGCATTAAATCAATCAATGACCTAAAAGTAGATCAAACTAGATCTTCACTTTTCCTAGATTGTAGGAAAGTGAATTGATTCCCTCCAACAACCATTCCTACCTTCATTTGAATTCAAAATCCACTTTTAGAAGTTGTTTAGCACTTGTAGATTCTATATAAAGACTTAAAAACACTTGTACAATACATGGAAGCAATATACATACACTTGTGACCATCATTGTCTTGCTCCTTCATTTCTCTGCATCATCTTCTTCACAAATAGTAATCTTGCAGAGGTTGGTGCTCTCTCTACAAAGTTGCAAATTTGATGAGAGATGGCTCATTGGAAAGGTATTAGTGTCTAGATCATGGTTAAAAATTTCCTTAGTAGTTGAATCAAAAGATTGGGTGAAATCACTATTTTTATGTCTCGTGGTGAATCTGTGTGTATTCCTGAAACAAAGGAGGTACGACTATTGAGTGTCTGATTCCTTCCTATAGCATATTTTGCTTATTCCTTATCCTTTTGTGCATCCTATACACTCAACCCTATGTGTATGACCCCCATAAAAGGATTTTTTCTAATTTTAATCACGATGGTCTCTATGAGCATTTGAAGTTGATTGTTTCTTCAAACGATAGTAAGTTTGTTGAGCTAGTCGATGTGCGAACCTATCTCTTTTCTATCAGCTCGTTGTCCTTGATGCTCCAAAGTACATAGTGCATTTTATTGCGCTTATCGCATGCCTATAAGATCTATTTGAATCTCCATAAGCTAAAGGGCTGGTCTTGTGCCGGTTGGCTCGAGCAAACTTCATCGCTTTGAAACTGACTTTTCTACCTCCTACAAGCTTCTCCAAGTTCTTTCAACACATACATATACACCTAGATATGCACACATACACTCACATGCATACATACAATCACATGCATACATACACACACATTCATACATACACACACATGCATACAAAACACACATAGACACACACACTATACATACATATGCATACATACACATACACACATGTATACATACACACACATATACATACACCCACATATACATAAATTCTAGGATTATGCAAAGCTCACATAAGCATGATGAAATTCCTTGCATTACTACAACATATGTTTCAATAACACGTAATATAGTTGATAGTTCTCTTTTTGTGAACTACCAATTCGTTGTTTTCTCCTTGAGAATAAATTTTCAACGATCAAGACTTTTCAAGGGGAGCATGCATTAAGAATGATTCAAATCTAAGTACGGAAACGATCAATTGCATAAATTTCACTCTTTCGTCTACACTAGATATCCATAATACTACATGCTCTGTGTTTCTCATTTGTCTTGTCAACAGAGAGTGCTGTGTTGAAAACTCAAGTTTCATGTGTAACACCGAACACGTAAACATGCACATATGTGCAGCGGTCTGTGGTTTATCAACTTCATTAACGAATCAAACAGCTCGTGCCTTCCTCCGTGTCCCTTTTAGCCTCTGTTTTCCGAGACTCTCTATATCTACCTCCGTGCATGCCTCCTGTTGGTCTGCGTGCGCCTCCATGACTGTTGTTATTGATTTCTAAAAGTTATTATTTTATGTTTTAAGAGGCTAGCTGCGTGGAAAGCTTTGAAAGCATAACAGAATGGATAAGCATTCTTGGAAGTTCAGTGTTTTCCCATTGACATGTAGCTGACAATTCGAGGGAGCAACATTGTTGAAAAAGCAAGGCACTCTAACCTCTTTGCTTTTGCCATTTTCCCAGCATGCTTTCATAAAACTGAGAAGGTAGGCTTCGAAAATATGGAAAACCCAAAAAGCTCATTTATTTTATTTGTTTAGTAACCCAAAAGCTCATAATTGATTTAATAGGCAATTAAATTTATTTTATTTTATTTAGTAACCCAAAAGCTCATATTTTATTTTCCTTTGTATTCTATACTAGCAATTAAATTTATCAAATGAGTAGAACATACCCTTACATTGGCACATATTCCTTCCTTTTATCTAGCTGCTCAGCAACATGGCTTGATAAAAATCGAGCAGCATCATGTTCCAATGCTTAAAGCGAACTATCAACTTTCTTTATTGGAAACAAATGCAAGTGGCAAAAAGAAAAATGTAATACTATTAAAATTCATAGACCGCGAAGGCATCGCTCGAATACTTGCAAAGGCAAAGATTGATCGTCCTCCTAACAAAGTCTACATCACAGAATGAAAAACAGAATCCGAATTTTAACTAATAAGAAGGGATTCTATATAAATGTTGCGTCACAGATTGTGTTTCCCGTGTCTTGTCTTCTGGACTTTCCAGTGTCAAGATACCGCAGGTTGAAAATATCGCCTCTTGATATATTGGAAGAGACAATTGTAGAGAAGATACTAGCCGAACTATACAGAAAGTTCTAAGAAATGTTTTTTTTAATCAAATAAGTTTTTCTTTTAACAAACAGGAAATGATAGGAGATACAATGGAGTCCAAACAATCTATTTGCCCTAGCAATACATCCGCAATCTTCCAGGCCGAAACATTACAATATTATGTCAATATATTTTCTTTGACACAAATCTATTCCCCCATCAACTTGCATACACTAAATGCCCAAATAATGATGCAAATGTCCCAAATTTGACATCTCAAAAGAGGCATGCAAATCAACCTTAAATTCAGCAATATGCTTCTTATTAGGACTATTGAGCAGATTTTCATCAACATATACAACGATGAACAAAAGTACATTTGCACGCTTAACATATAAGGTTCTCTCACTTGGATTGTTTTCAAAACCAGGTGCAATCAAGTAGGCATGTATCTTTCCATACCATGCACATGGTGCTTGCTTCAAACCATATAATGCATTTTTAAGGCTATAACTTTGTTTTCATGCCCTTTTTGTACAAAACCATGGGGCTGAAATACATACACTTCTTCATGTAAGTCACCATTCAGAAACGCAATCTTAATGTCCAACTGATGTACATTCCAACCATGATGAGTTGCAAGTGCACAAATGCTACCAACCGTGGTCATTCAACATGAGAGGGCAAAAGTCTCATTGAAATCAATGCCTCTTTCTTGAGCATAACCTTTGCAACAAGCCTTGTTTTATACCTCTCAAGTGTTCCATTAGGTTTATGTTTTGGCTTGTATACCCATTTAGTGCCAATGGTCTTTTTGCCTAAAGGAAAATCACATAAATAACAAGTACCATTTTTCATAATAGCATCATATTCTGATTGCATAATAGCCATCCAATTTTTTGAATTTTGTGCTTCATCAAAAGAAGCAAGCTCATTCGCATCACAAAGACTACAAGTAGTCATTGCATAGCAATCTGATGCAAAAGAACCACTATGATAGCCTGAATGAGTATCAATATGACAAAACTACATCTAATTTTCTATCTCTCAAAGTCTTCACTACCCATTTAGGCATAGTTTTAGCCTCTTCCATGTCAAGCCTCTCATCAACAAGTGCATCATGTAAATATATACCACAAATGGAATGATCTGCATCATCATGTGAAACTTGTAAAGGCTAAGAAATTGAAATATAAGACCTAACACTTGATTTTCCACCTATAAAAAGAGGCAACAACGTGTCATACACATCTCTGGAGCTAACAGATATCTCCTTCGTACATGAAAGTAATGACTGAATTACATCTTCCACAAAAACAACATCACCGCTTACCATAATGTTTTTACTCTATGGATGATATAGATCATAGGCTTTTCTTTCCAAAATGTTCCTAAAAAATACAATCACTAGTCTATCATCAAATTTTCTATATTTTTGTTCAGGAACTAATGCATATGCCAAACAACAAAGACACGTAGATGAGCAACATATGGCTTTCAACTATGCCAAGCCTCATATGGAGTGATCGATTGTAGCATTTTGGTGGGAACTTGTTAAGTACATATGTTGCACACATAACAATCTCAAGTCAGAAGCTAAGTGGTAAAGCCTGACTTTTGCCCATACACGTCGCCATCTCCATGAGAGACATGTTCATTCTTTCAACAACTCCATTCTGTTGAGATGTATATGACATGGTACACTAGTGCTTTATCCCACGTTCAACCAGAAATACATTGAAATTGGAAGACATGCATTCCCCCCTTGATCAAAATGAAGGCTTTATCTCAAGGCTTTACTAATGAACGAATAGAAAATGGATTCACCAACAATAAAGAAGATAATATTGATAGTGAAATTTTTATCATTAGATCAGATATAGGATTCTTTCAGAAATACGATTTCTTTGAAAGGAAAAATTCTAGTAAAACTCCCTTGGAAGAGCCCCCTAAAGGATAGACTTTTGTGTGAAGAGGAGCTACCAAGCATGAAGCAAAAACCACTAGTGGACACGTGAGTGCCATAGCAACCAACCTAGTCAGAGTCAAAAAAATCATGTAAATTTGGCAGTAGTGATCCCCCCTTTGGGATAAAAATCCAAGTAGCCAGGTACCACTCAAGTGGTGAAAGATTATCTTAGCCACCTGCCAATGCTTGACATCTAGGTAATGCATAAGCTTTCCAGAGATAGAAAATTCAATATCAGGTTAGGTTTTGCATTAGTAAATCACGCATCCAACAACCTACTAATACAGAACAACTTCAAATGCATCTCCAACATCATGAAGACTCAACTGTAAACCTCTTTCCATAGGATTGGCAATAGGTTTACAATATTCAAGGCCAAAACATTGCATTAATGTGTCAGTATATTTCATCTGAGACAAAGTTATTCCCCCATCAACTTGCATTAATTCAATGCCCAAATAATGATGCGAATGCCCCAAATCTGACATCTCAAAAGAGGCATGTGAATCACCCTTAAATTTAGCAATATGCTTCTCATTAGGAATAGTGAGAAACATGTCATCAACATACACAAAAATGATCAGAAGCACATCATTTGCATGCTTAATATATATGGTGCTCTCAGTTGAATTGTTCTCAAAACCATGTGCAATGAAGTAGGCATGTATCTTTTCATACCAAGAATGTGTGTTGGCTCAGTTCTCGATGAAATCCCACCATTTTCCTGCACTTTTCACGCATATCGTTGCCTCAACGTACACGGAGCTCGAGATGAATCGCCGCCCAGCCACGTATCTACTTCCATATATTCCTCTCTCATTTCTTACCCACAAGGGGTATTATCTCATGGCCTCTCACATGAGTTCCAAGTGGCACTCACGTGAGTATCCTACTCAATGTATCTAAGAGGTGGTTCACACCTCTTATTCAGAACTAATGAGTAGTACTCCATGTTACATTTCCTTCCCCTTAACTGCATTTTTGCCCTCAAAAATGGTATTGGACGGTCCTAAGAAAGAGAGAATATATAAAAGCAATACTCCCACTATATCCCCATGCACCTCATGTACATGTTCATATCTCCTTGTTGTTTCCCCATATCCTTCCTCTTAAGAAGACTCTTGGGAAGGTAACTGTTATACTTTATGGGATATTTGGAATGAAGGTGTAATGCCTTGAGGATTTTAATGTGTTTTGTGTTTTGATTAGCAGGTGAAGATCCATGAGGGTGTGAACGCACATGGACTTGGAGATATTTAGAAGATGGTTATTTTTAGTTATTTTTGTAAAAAATAATGGATCGCTTTAGAAAGCGACGTTTTTGTAAAAATAGAAAATTACGAACTTGTAAATAAAGCAAAAACACACTTTTCGGAGCGCGGCCCTCATGTATCTTCTATTCAGGACATAATAGGAATTTACTATAAATACGCATGCTCTGGTAGAGTGTCCATCAGAGCATGTGGGGGGAGATTGTACCCAATTTGGTGTCGTCTCTTATCTCTTTCTGTCTTTGAGTATTTTTTTCTCTGCGTTCGTATGTCTGTTATTCTCTGCGTTCGTGCATCTGTGGTACCTGGGGCAACAGTGGTATCAGAGCCAAGACGTTCGCGGAGGTGGTTGCAGCGTTTGATTGCGATTTGCAGCATTCAGGTCTGTTCGCGATTCGGCGTTCATCTCAACCGTCTGATCCAATTGCGGCGTTTGATTGCGATTTGTGGCATCCAGTCCGTTCGCGAATCGGCGTCCATCTCAACCGTCTAGTCCAGTTGCAGCGTTTGATTGCGATTTGTGGCATCCAGTCCGTTCGCGAATCGGCATCCATCTCAACCGTCTCGTCCAGGTTTTTCGTTCATTAAGTTTTTTTGAAGTTTTTTGGTTTTAGTTACGCCGGTCAAGTTTTTCGAATTTCACACTGTCACACTCTGTACCCCCTGTGCTCACTGTGCTCTCTGTGCTCTCTGTACCCTTTGTACCCCCTATGCTCCCCTGTGCTCCCCTGTGCTCCTTTTCGGTTACTCCTTCGGCTTACTCCAAGGTGTCGACTAAGGCGTCGACTAAGGCATAGAACTATGGCATAACTTTGGCATCTTTGGCTTCTCTGGCACTCATGGTTCTCTTGGTTCTCTTGGTTCCGTTGGCAGCCGTTGGCTACGCGCGAACCAATTCTAACATATGAGTGGCAATAAGGGCTTAGTTATTTCCCTAGTTAGCCTAGTTAACCCACATAGTTCCTTATTTAGTATGTAGGGGATTTGAACCCACAACCTCATACTACCAAGAGATAAGTTTTATCCACTAGGCTATTTCCTCTTTTTGATACTCTATTCCTTTTAATAAATATTTAACATAACTTTTATCTCTCTCTCCTTTTATTTATTTGTTTATTTATTTATTTATTTTTATTTTATTTTTCTTTTATTTATTTATCAAAATACTTCTATTTATTTATTAATAATACTATTATTATTATTATTATTATTAGTAGTTATTTAAATGTTATTGTTAAACGTCTTTTCCTATGTTTAGACCTAGGTTTTGCATCTTTCCATACGGCCATGGACACTACTCAAAATATCGATGATTTTAGTTCCTCACCCCTCCCTGGGGTATCAATTGAGCAACAAGTCGAACTTTTACGACATGAACTTCAACATGCCCAAAATGAAATAAAAGAACGTGATGTTGCACTCCAACAACTACAAAGCGATGACAATAACCTAGTGCGGGTAGTGAAGGCCATTATTACCGCCCAAGAGCAAGGAACACAATCCAAGATTGGTGCAAAAAATTTCCAATTTTCACGATTTGACGGACGAAAAGATGGCCAATTTGTTCTCTCATGGTTATCCCAGTTTGATGATTTCTATTCTGATGAATCTTATTCTGAATAGGAAAAAGTGAAATTTGTAACCAACTACTTAGTGGGAAAGGCTCAGTTATGGTGGAATGTTTCGCGCCATAGCAGAGATCGCCCCACCACATGGCAAGCCTTTCAAGACAAGCTCAAGGAGTCCTTCCTTCCTCCTCAGTTTCACTTACATGCCCATCGCTCTTGGACGACTTTTGGATGGAAAGATGGAGATACTGTTTCTACCTATACTGAACGTTTTTGGCAACGTTTATTACTTATACGTTCACTTGAAATGATTCCTCAAGATACTTTACAGCGGAAATATGAAGATGGTTTGGAGATGGGAATCCAAGCTAAGCTCAACACCTTATGTTCGACGACACTCTATGAAGCTATTTCTTTTGCACATGATGCTGAGAAAGAATTTCAATCTATCACTAAGTCCATTCGCTTACAACAAACACGTCAACGACCACAACTAATCAAACCCACTTTTCCACTCAAGCGTTCCTTTTCTACTTTTTCTTCTCCTCCTTTTCAACGTCCACCTACTTTTCAACGACCACCTATTTTTCAACGACCTCCTCAATCCACTTTTTCCCCAATCCCCAAGACAAACCCCTTACACCCTACCAAACCTCCAACCTTTCAAACTACGACGATGGATGCCCAACAAAAGAGGTCCCGTATCATTTGTTGGAATTGTGGTAAGATTGGTCATACCAAAGCTAGATGTAGGTTCCCAACTAACCACATGCAACCTGGCGGAGCTAAAGTACATAACATGGAGGTGGTTCCTGAAGATATTCAATTTGAAGACATTCAACCTGATTGGACTGAAGACGCATTGGAGCAGGATCTAAGTACCTTGGGTAACACAATTTCTATTCATTCTTTACTTTGCATGCAAGGTACTATTAATGGTAAAGTTATTAATATTTTACATGATGATGATAGTTCACATGACTTTATTTCTCACATATTAGTCAAAGATCTCCAATTAACCCCACTTCCTTCTATGAACAAAGTTAAGGCTGCATTCCAAGGAAACAGATATAATGTTACAAGTGAAGTGCATAATGTTCAAATTTGTATAGGCTCATACATGGATAAACGCACATTCTTAATTGCTCCTTTGGAGTCCTATGATGTTATACTTGGTATGCCTTTTCGTCACCATTATAATCCATGCGTTGATTATCATACACACACCCTGCGTTTTAAGTTTAACCATCAAGATATCTGTTTGTCTGCAATACATGATTTCCAACCATTCCCATTAATTAGTCATACACAAGTAAAACGTGCATTCCGAAAAGGCTACAATTCATGTATTGTTTTTGTCAATAACATAGTCGATTATCTACATCCACTTCCTAATACCCATAAATCATTTATGGATTCTTATAAGGATTGTTTTATGGCTGATTTTCCTTCTAAACTACCACCTTCGAGAGGATCCCTTGATCCTAGTATAGAATTAATTCCTGGTAGTTCTCCTCCCCATAAAGCACCTTATAGGCATGGACCTTTGCATCAACAAGAAATAACCAATCAAGTTAAGGATTTACTTCACAAAGGACTTATCAGGCCTAGTTCTTCTCCCTTTGGAGCACCTGTTCTTTTAGTAGAGAAGAAGAACAAGACTTATAGGATGTGCATTGATTATAGAGCACTCAATAAGATCACAATAAAAAAAAGATATCCTATTCCTAGGATAGATGATTTATTAGATAAACTTCGTGGAGCACGTGTCTTTAGTAAAATTGATCTTAAATCTGGGTATCATCAAATAAGAATGTCACCAAATGATATTTTTAAGACTGCCTTTCGAACTCAGACCGGTCACTTTGAATTCATGGTAATGCCTTTTGGACTTACCAATGCACCTGCTACATTTGCACGCATGATGAATAATATTTTTCTTGAATACCAAGCTTTTGTTCTTTTTTTCTTTGATGACACACTTGTCTATAGTAAGAATGATGATGACCATGAAAAGCATTTAGCAATAGTTTTTAATTTGTTACGCACCAACCAACTTTATGCAAATCCTGAAAAGAGTTACTTTTTCCAAAGAGAATTAGAGTACTTAGGCCATATTGTTTCCAGTCAAGGAGTTCATGTAGATCCAAAGAAGATTAAAGTAATTAAAGAATGGCCTATACCACAATCGGTGAATGATGTTCGCTCTTTTCTTGGATTAGCTAGTTTTTATAGAAAGTTTGTAAAAGGTTTTTCTTATTTAGCCCTCCCACTCACTTTATTATTAAAGAAAAAGTTAAAATTTGCATGGGGATTGCCACAACAACAATCTTTTGAAAAACTTAAACAATCACTTTCTCATGCACCTGTTTTGCAATTACCTGATTTTACACAACCTTTCCATGTAGTTACAGATGCTAGTGGCTCAGGTATAGGTGCTGTATTGATGCAAAATGATCATCCCATTGCATTTGAAAGTAGGAAGCTTAAACCTTCTGAAAAGAACTACAGTACATATGATAAAGAACTTTTGGCAGTTGTACATGCTTTAAAAATTTGGAAACATTATCTCATGGGTACAGAAGTCATAATCAAAACCGACCCACAAGCTATTAAACATTTACTCAATCAACCATTGATTTCAGATCGACATATCAAATGGGCTTCATACATACAAAATTTTCAGCCTATGATTCAATATCAACCTGGCAAAGCTAATGTTGTAGCTGATGCCCTGAGTCGTTTTCCATCCCCACAAACAAATATTGTTTTTATTAATAACATTTCTGTGGTTCATATTCATTCATTTCATGACATGATTCCTACATATGCATCTGATTTATATTTCTCACAAACATGGAATGCTTTCAATAATTCTACTACATTTAGTGAAGACCATTAGACATTTCATAATGGATTCTTGTATTTTGATCATAAGCTATGTATTACACAAGATTTTAAAGAATTTGTTATGAAAGAGATGCATGAACCACCATATATGGGTCATAGGGGCATACAAAGTACTGTTTCTACATGTAAAGAATTCTTCTTTTGGCCAAATATGGAAAAGGATATTACACAATATGTTTCCCAATGCATTGTTTGTCAACGTGTCAAAAGACATCATGGTAAAGCATTTGGATTATTAATGCCACTTCCCATACCTAATGGGCCATGGGAACAAATTTCTATGGATTTTATTACTGGTTTTCCTACAACTTCATCACATCATGATATGATTTGGACAATTGTTGATAGGTTTAGTAAACAAGCATATTTCATTCCTTGTACGAAAACTCTTTCTGCACCTCAAGCTGCCAAATTATTTATTAAATGTATTTTTCCACATCATGGTTTTCCAAAAGTAATTTTATCCGATCGTGATGTTCGTTTTTGTAATCACTTTTGGGTTGCATTATTTAAAAATTTAGGCTCTAAAATAGATTTTAGTTCTGCATTTCATCCTGAAAGTAATGGGCAAAGTGAAGCTACGAATAGTACTATTTTGGATCTATTACGTTGTTATTCTTTAGATAATCCAACTAATTGGGAAGAGAAACTTTCTTTACTCCAATTTTCATATAATAACACAACACATACCACTACTGGACGTGCACCAAATGAAATTGTATATGGTAAAAAGCTTCCTACTCCCATGTCTATCATTCAAACTGACATACCTATGGCTGATTCTTTTGCACAAGATCATATTTCTATACTTCATGAGGTTCATGAGCATATTAAAAGGAGTCAGGAACGTTATACCCGTAATATTAATAAGAAACGAGCAGCTAAACAATTTAATGAAAATGATTATGTTTGGTTACACATAATTAAACGACGTTTGAAAAATATTCTACAACATCCTAAGGTAAAACTTGCACCACGTTATTATGGACCTTTTCGTATTATTCAAAAAATTAATGAGAATACTTTTAGATTAGATATACCTTCTCATTGGAATATTCATAATTCTTTTCATATCAGTTTATTGAAACCATTTAAATGAATTTTACCACTCATTCCTATTTTGGATGATCCTCCATTGTTAGAAGAGGATGCTGAAGTTTTAATTCCATAAAAAATACTTGATCATGATGTTATTACTACACGCACATGTAATCAATACCATAGATATTTGATTAAATATAAAAATCATTCATTCGAAGAATCACAATGGATTCACAAAACATCACTAATTCCACATTATCATCATTCGATTTCTGCTTATCATTCACAATCACATTAAATTCCAGTTTTCCAGTTCCATGCATGTTTTTTTTATTTACATGGCACATGCCTATGATTGTTCAGTGATGCGACATGTGATTGGCCATCCATGTCTATTTTATTTTTTATCAACTGAGGTCAGTTGCTCGTCAACTGGGCGGCATGTTATACTTTATGGGATATTTGGAATGAAGATGTAATGCCTTGAGGATTTTAATGTGTTTTGTGTTTTGATTTAGAAGGTGAAGATCCATGAGGGTGTGAACGCGCATGGACTTGGAGATATTTAGAAGATGGTTATTTTTAGTTATTTTTGTAAAAAATAATGGATCGCTTTAGAAAGCGATGTTTTTGTAAAAATAGAAAATTACGAACTTGTAAATAAAGCAAAAACACACTTTTCGGAGCGCGGCCCTCATGTATCTTCTATTCAGGACGTAATAGGAATTTACTATAAATACGCATGCTCTGGTAGAGTGTCCATCAGAGCATGTGGGGGGAGATTGTACCCAATTTGGTGTCGTCTCTTATCTCTTTCTGTCTTTGAGTATTTTTTTCTCTGCGTTCGTACGTCTGTTATTCTCTGCGTTCGTGCGTCTGTGGTAGCTGGGGCAACAGTAACCTATAATTGGGAAACCATCTCTGAAGGGTGCTAACCGGCTCCCATGTAGCACTATCTTCTAAACTATCTTTCCACTTTACTAGGCACTCTTTATACAAGTGACTTCGCATCCATTTCTCTCGATTATGTAGAATGCTCTCAGGCTCATGTGGAATAGATTGAACAGAAATAGGCTCTGATATCTCACTATCTAGAATGAGGTTGTCAGATTTACCCAGCCCTTTCTTAAGCCGGCTAACATGAAAAACTAGATGGATTTGACTATTCTCTGGAAGTTGGAGCTGGTAAGCCATCTTTCCTATTCTTTTAAGTATTTGGAAAGGTCCACAATACCTAGAAGATAGTTTTGGGCAGGGTCGCATCTTCATGGTTTTAGACCTAGATGGAACTCTAAGATAGATGTGCTTTCCTACCTCAAAGTTGATATCTCTCCTTTGAGGGTTAGCATAGGCTCTAGCTCTATCTTGAGCTCTCCTAATGCTGTCCTTAGCAAGCCTAAGCATATCGTTCATCTCTTCCAAGACGTCCTTTGCAGCTTGAACTTTCTCATTCTACAAGCCTACTCCATAAGGAGCTCTTGGCTGAAACCCATACATAAGCATAAATGGACTATGCCTAGTGGAAGAGTGCTTGGCACTGTTATATGCAAGGTCTACTATAGGCAAGTACTCTTCCCAATTAGTTTGCCTTTCATTCACATATGCTCGAAGCATATGCTCTAGGATCTGGTTAACCCTCTTTGTTTGCCCATCCGACTATGAATGCTCGGCCGTACTCATGCTAAGTTTTTGTATCCAACCTTTTGAAGACCGCTCTCCAAAAGTGGCTAGTAAACTTCCTATCCCAATCAGAAACTATGTCTAAAGGAAGACCATATAACCAGTATAGGTTCTCTACAAAGAGTCTAGCCAACTGTGGTGTCTTCACTGTAGAACGTGTCGGAATAAACCTAGCCATTTTGGTTAGCCTATCCACAATTACCCAGATGGAGTCGTGCCCTCTCTATGTCTTAGGTAATCTGAATATATTATAGTCCATCGAGATACTCTTCCACTTCCCATTAGGAATATCCAATGGGTGGAGTATTCCTCCAATCCTCAATCTCTCAGCTTTGTGGACCTGGCATTTGGTGCACTTAAGCACATACTCTAGGAAATCCTTATGAAGTCGAGGCCAATAAAACTTCCTCTTAACAAGATCATAATTCTTGTTAACTCCTGGGTGTCCCACACTATGTGTGTCATGACACTCATACAAAATATGCCGTCTCATCTCGAGATCTCTAGGATACACACCATACCTTTATATAACAAATATCCATCATGAACATTGTAGTTCTTCCACTTGAATCCTTCTTGAGTACCCGTCGATACTCCATCCTCACAAGAAACCCGTATATCTCGATCCCCATTCTCTATGGCTTCCCAAATCTCGGAATATGCATGATCAAGCCTACATTTCCCGCTAATGGACTCAAGTAGCTCACTAGTGATCTGAGTAAAACTCAGTCCATTGAGCATATGCATGCGGCTAAGTGAATCAGCCACTACATTAAATTTTCCCTTCCTATACCTAAGCTCATAATCAAACTCTTGAAGGGTCTGTGCCCATCAGGCCTTATGAACTTTAAGGTCTGTTTGATTAGAGAGCCACTTAATGCTCTCTTGATCAAACACTATTGTAACTTTGGCACCATATAAATAATGATGCCACTTCTTCAAAGCATGGACAATTGCATACAACTCCTTCTCATAGACAGAGTAATTCTTCTCAGCCGGTTCTAGTTTCTTACTCTCAAAAGCTGCTGGTCAACCATCATGAACTAGAACCGCTCCTATGGCAAAACCACTCGCGTCAGTCTCAACCACAAATGGTTTGTTGGGATCTGCTATATGTAAAAGTGGAGCTGTAGCAATTGCTACTTTCAATTTCTCCATACTTTGCTTTTGTTTGTCTCCCCAATGAAAGGCTTTTCCTTTCCCTTTAAGTTGTTCCATCATTGGGATAGCAATTTTGGCATAGTTCTTAATGAATCTTCGATAGAACCTTGATAAACCTAGGAAGATCTGCAACTCTTCCAAGTTCCTTGGATGTGGCCATTCCATAATAGCCCTTACGTTTTCAAGATCCATCTGGATTCCATCCTGGGAGACTATATGCCCAAGGTATCTGACCTCTGTCTTGAAAAAATCACACTTTGACTCCTTAGCAAAGAGTGAATTCTCCCTTAGCACTTGAAATACCTTTCTTAAGTGTTCCAAGTGCTCCTCCTCTAATGCACTATAGATCAGAATGTCATCCAACAATTCTACTACAAAGTGTCCTAGATAAGGCCATGAAACACTATTCATGAGCTTCATGAAAGTGGCAGGAGCATTGGTGAGATGAAAAGGCATCACCAAAAACTCATAGTGCCCATAACTAGTCCTTAATGCAGTCTTAGGGACATCCTCTGTCCTAACCCTGATCTGATGATATCCTGATCTAAGGTCAAGCTTGGTAAAGTACCTAGCTAGATGTAACTCATCAAATAGATCTTCAAATCTAGGCATTGGAAACCTATTTTTGATAGTTACCTTATTAAGTGCTCTATAGTATATACATAGTCTCATAGAGCCATCTTTCTTTTTAACTAGGAGCATTGGTGATGCCCAAGGTGAGTTACTAGGTTTAATGAAGCCCTTATCTAAATAATCCTGCAATTGCTTCTCAACCTCCTCATGCTGAGAAACACTAAGCCTATAAGGTGGCCTACAAATAGGTTTAGTGTTAGTAACAACCTCAATGGCATGGTCAATGTCCCCTCTCTCAGGTGGTAGCCCTCTAGGTAAGTCAGTGGGAAAAATATCTCGATACTCAAACATAAGATCCTTAAAAATTTTAACCACACACTCTTGCAAAAAAGAATAGTAGAAAGTCCTTTCCATATTTACATTCCTAGCATGAAAATTTACATCAGATGAGATGTCTATACGATGCTCCATATCATGACTATACAATAAAAACATCTCATGTACATGTTGAGAATAACAAAGACAATGAGAGGTGCACTAGGTACATCTCTCTCTCCCTGAATAAAAACTTTACTTCCATTCTTTTCAAATTCCAGTGTGTTGTTTTGATAGCTGCATTTAAGTGTGTCTTTGAACCCCCATAGCCACTCTCTTCCTAACACAAGGTATATCCTCTCCATATTCATAATTTGGAAGTCCATGTAATCTATATAGTCCTGTATCTTGACTTCCAAATTGGATACCATAGTATCCCATATCCTCTTATCTTGCCCTTGCATCATAGATACAATGTATTTATGTGCACTGGGTTGTTGGGGAATCTTTTAATTTCTTGACCAAAGCATGGTTTATAAAGTTATGAGTGGCAGATTCATCTATCATGACCCATACCCTAGTCCCGTACACACTACCATGGAGTTTAACTAGGTCATGTGGTCCGAATTGCGGTGACCACAATGACTTAGTCAAACAATCTGTGTGCTCAATATCCTGGTGCATCACCTCCACTCCCTTATAACTGGAGCTGCCATGAATAGGAAGGTTCTGCACTAGGTGGATTGCCTTTTTGCCCTTTTTGGGGGCCATACTAGTCTCTGGTTCCTTCTTCTTTTATTCCCCCTTCTTGAGTGGACAGCTCCACTGTGAATGGCTAAAGGACAAACACCTAAAACACAGGTTCTCTCTTTTGGCCCTCTCAATTAACTGATATGTAGATAACCTAGGCCCTTGTGATCTTTGTTTTTTAATAAAAACTTTGTTTTTTTCCGAAAAGGCAACTTCTTTTGAATTTAGCAATACTAAGAGGCTTGAGGGGCTGATCCATCTCCATAAGAGTATATTGAGGATGGTTATAATCCTCATAAATCTGTGCATACTTGATCGCCTCCGCAAACGTCTTACGCGCATTCCTTCTGACTTCCCTCTTTATGGCTTTATCTAAGCCCCTAACAAACCCTCTAGTCTTCTGGAAATCATCTAAGCCCTTAAGTTTCAGAATGATCTCTCTATAGTGGGATAAGTAGACCATAAGAGGCCTACCTCTCTTGGTAATCCTATCCCACTCATCCCAGTTCCTCTCCTCCTCATTCTCAGGAACAAAATCTTTTAGAAAAAGAGTCTCAAATTGATTTCATTCAGTAGGGATAGAGTTCGCCCACTTAAGACTCATGCACCACTTGTAAGCATGCGGGTCGAGCAAGAGACTCCCCTCTAGCACACGGTACTCTGGTGGAGTGCCCTTTAATTGATGCAAATCATGCCTCTTTTGTAAAAAAGTGTAGATTGCATCCTTATTCATATCTTGATCATCCCCCATAAAGGTAGGTGGCTTTAAATCTTTTAGGAGGGGAGCTTCCCTAGAGCTCTCTCCTTTATGCTTAGTAGGAAGAGAAGTATCTTTCCTAGTAATCTCTAGAGGAATAGGAGAGGTTTCTCTTTCCTTCCTAGCTAGGAAAGAGGTGATGCTAGTCTGAAGTGAGATCATTTGAGACTTTAGTTGTTGAATGAGAGATGTGATGCTACCAAGATCTCTCTCTAATTTAAGGGTTTGCTCTTTCAAATCTATGAATTGATCATGAGTGACAAACTCATCTAAAAGTTCCTCATATGTATACTCTTCTTGTTGAGGCTCTTTCTCTTCTAAGTTTTCTTCTACTTCTTGCCCTAATTCTACTTCTTCCATTCTAGAATCAGATCCTCTAGTTGCTCTTTAGATGGAGAAGTGTGTTCAACTACTTTTTCCCTTCAGATTCCATGTTTTACTTCCCTTCCCCTATTTGCTAACTAGAGTATGTGAAAATGAATGGAAATAAAGCTTAAATATACAAGAAGAAGAGAAATATATCACAAGAGCACTTCCCTGTTACAAAATGAAGCTGCGGAAGTGAAATCCAAGTGATCCTTCAAGCCTTAGGTCTCAAATTTTGAATCCTCACCAGTCCCAAATAAAAATTGGAAATGTCCAGTTGGTCCGGAGAGGTTCTAATCACCAAAAACCAAAAAGAACAATGCCAAAACCACGTAGCAATAGCCCCAAACAGGCAAACTAAGTGAAACTGAACAAATTTTGAGATTTGATAGTCCTTGCCACTCCAAGAAATATAGCCCAGCACCTGTACTTCAAAGATATGATACTATCCCAAGTGAAAAAAGTGAATTTGGACACGAAATGATAAAAAACTAGGCCTGAAAGTGGTTGCCTTCTTGTTGAAGTGCTGCAAAGAGATTTTGGTTGACCAAATCTCATCCAAATCCAAGATTGATGGTCTTTAAGCAAAGCTTAAGAGTGCAGGTTCATAATGTGACCACGAGTTTTGAAATCGGATATCGTATGAGCAAACTAGGGTGCAGAGAAGTCAGGTATCTCACAAGTAGGAAGTGGAAAAGCTAATTTTCATGGAAGGGTGACTTTGAGAAGCTCAAAACTGAAGCATTGAAGCTTTTTTATCAAACCCAAGACCCATAGCCCATCTCCACAGCCCATATTACATATATGCATCATACTTTTTCCCTCAAGGCTAGATTTTTAGCATGATTTATCTCCTCTAGGTTGGAAAAAAAAGACTGGAATATTTGACTCCTTTTACCTTCTACAATATACTCTTCTTCCCAAATTCAAACTCACAGTAGCTGCGCATCGAGTAGATTTGTCCCATATTCGCTGTTGAAGGGGCCATTTTCTCTCTATATAAAGGAAACCATTTCCTTTGTGCTTTCATCCAAGAGGGTGGGAAGAGGGAGAGAGGGAGTCAAACTCCCCTCGTTGGCTACTCCTCTGTGCGTGGGCTCGTCGCCTGTGGCTGATGGCATCCGTGAGTTATGGCCACCTTCTAACTATCGGCTGCCTTTGATACCTATATGCATGCACTCCAATACCAATGTTGGCTCAGTTCCCAATGAAATCCCACCATTTTCCTACAGTTTTCATGCATATCCTTGCCTTCACGTACATGGAGCTCCATATGAATTGCCGCCCAACCACGTATCTACTTCCATATATTCCTTTCTCATTTCTTACCCACAAGGGGTATTATCTCATGGCCTCTCACATGAGTGCCAAGTGGCACTCATGTGAGTATCCTACTCAATGTATCTAAGAGGTGGTTCACACCTCTTACTCACAACTAATGAGTAGTACTCCATGTTACAATGTGGTGCTTGCTTCAAACCATATAATGCCTTTTTCAAAGTGCACACTTTCTTTTCATCTGTGTTGGGATGTAAGGATCATGTGACCTTACCTCTATATTCATATATATACATCATATATAGAGCATTGCCTCAAGAGCGATCATTATGTGGGTTTCGAGGCTCCCATGCATCTATGTGTGTCTCTCCTCTTCTCTCTCTCCCTCCATGTCATCCTTGCTCCTCTATTTCAGCACAATAAAGCCCTTCATTGGTATCAAAGCTTTCTTAAGGCTTGTGTGCAAGAAGATTCAATGGAAGCCTAGGTCACAAGAGGTGAATATGCAGGTCGGCACTTTTTGACAGTTGCTTAGTATTTTGACAATAACGCAAGCTGCAAAGCTCAGACTTGTGCATTTTAAAGTTTAAGCCATAGCTGAGATAGAGCGCTACAAGTTCTAGAAGGATGTAGAATCTAGTTTGGAGTGCTAAATCACTGAAAATTTGAAAAACACAGACTGATGTAGAAGACGAATCTACAATCACTTGAATAGTAGGGCAGTTTTTGGGCCATAACTTGAGTTTTACAAGTCGGATTCAAGTGATTTAACTTGTTATGTGTAGCATGAAAAAGAGGCTACAACTTTTTAATGAGATCAAATCCAGATTCTAAGTGATATGTCACCAAAATTGAAAAATACAAAGCAACAATGTTGCAAGTGAAGGTGAAATTGATAGTAGATGCTTGTTTTGTGTATATCTTGATCTACACACCTGTAATTGAGGTTCTATATATTGTTATGTAGCCAAGAAAGAGTTCTTGAAGTTTGTTGAGAAGAGACAAAGTTCAAATTTAGAGGTTATTATCCTTGAAATAGTAGCATAGAGAGCTGCATATTTTCACCATAAGAACCCTAATTGCTTTTGGAGGTTCATTTTGTTGTGAAACTTTTTCAAGAGATAATTTTTTGTCTATAATCTCTTATTTTTAAAGCTTGAAGGCATTCTTCATGTATGATCATTGTGGTAGCTTCTCCGTATAGAGAATGAACTTGTCACCTGTTGTAGCTTCTCCATAACAGAGTAGAGCGTGATCTTCTCACGTGTTTGGCATGTGAAATAACATTGTGGTATACCTTCTTTGAGGTTTATGTCATCATGCATTTGATCATAACATTGTGAGTGGATGTATAGTGGCACTGTGGTCTCTATCTCATTTATGCCACTTGGATATGACTTATCTTGTTGGTTGCACATAATTTTATGAGAGTTGATTTAGGATCTTGGTTGCTACTTGTATCTTTGTTTTTTTGCAGGTATATGATCCAGATTGGAGCCTTAGTTGCACATCCATTTGTCACCTTGATTGGCTACTATTTTAGCATATAGTCATTGATTTGATATCTATTTACGAGTGTGATTCTTGGCATGTGTGGATGGTGGTTCCCACATGGTCATTTTGGTTCACATTCCATTTTATTGAGGAGATGCTGCATAAAATTTGTTGGCTTTTATGATAGAAGAGAGCTCTAGTGGATCTTGAAGCTTGTGTGATAGCTTTGGATCATTGCTTATCTCCGTTTACTTGGACTTTGTCATAGGCTTTTTGTGATAGGTTGGACTTGAGTGGAAGGTGTATCGCCATTGTATTGGTATGTATTTCCATTTGTTTTTGACATCGGTATTTTTTTATATTCTAGAGATGTACATGCTTGGAGGAACGAGAAGTTCCTTGCTCAGGGGATAGCCAAGGCCAAACTCTAGAGAGTTTATACGAGGCACCTACTCATGATGGTCAGATGAGTAGAGGGACCTTAAAGAGAACTATAGATGTTGACTAGGCAAGGGCTACAAATATGTTGTGAGGTGAGTCTCAGGCATGTCATTCTCCAGTTCTCACATTTGGTATCAGAACTTGAGCGAGAGAGAGACCTTGGGGGAGAGCTTGATGGAGATGAATAACAATCCTATGCTTGCATTAATAGGAGTTAGATATCTTCAACATTCATATGTGAGCTACATATTCGAGTTTCATCTTTGAATTGTGTGCAGAAAATGGAGCCGACCATGATTAACAAAAAAATAACTCTAACAAGAAAAGTGCAACTTATCTGGGTTTGTAAGGTTTTCTGCCACTTTTCTGCTATGAGCTATTGAACCCATGACCTCCACTACACACATAAGTACTCCAGCCATTAGGATAAACCAACGCATTGATGAAATTACAATGCATGTTTATTGTGCTCATTTCTATGCATGATGAAGGAAGAAATAAAGAGAAACAAATAGAGAAGAAGGAGAGGGAAAGAAAGAAAGAAAGAAATAGACAAGGAGAGAGACACAAAGAGAGAGAGAGAGAGCCAGAGAGAGAGAGAGAAGGAAAGAGAAGGAAAGACAAAGAGAAGAAGGGGAGAGAGAGAGAGAGAAAGAGAAAGAATGCATGAGAAGGAAAAAGTTAAGAAGGAAAGAAAGAGAAGGATAGAGAGAGAGAGAGAAGAAAGAGAAAAAGAAAGAAAGAAAGAAAGAGGAGAAAGAGAAGATTAGATAAACAGAGAAGGAAGTAGAAAAAGAGAGATAAGAAGAGAGAAAGAGAAAGGTAGAGAGAAAGAAAGAGATAGAGGGAGAGAGGAAAGAGATAGAGAGATAAGAAAAGAAAAAGAGAAAAGAGAGAATAATTAAGTAAGGAATTAAGAGAAAGAGTGATAAAAGGAAAGAGAAAGAGAGAAAGAGATAGAGAGAAGAAGAAGGAGATCCTGATTGAGATAAATTTAAGAGTAGAGAGAGAAGGAAAAGATTAGAAAGAGAGAGAGAAGAGTAAAGAAAGAAAAAAAAAGGAAATAAGTGATGTTGGTGCAAGATAACCATCAATTGATGTCTTGGATAAAGAATTGAAGTCAAAAGATGAAGAAAAAATCAACAAATGAAGTTTGAAGATAGGGTATATTCAAGAAATGAAGACTTGTATACATATCTACATTAAACTTGTAGTTAGCTCACTTATACCTTTGTTATGGTCATGAGCTTGTACATATATGCCTATATACAAGTAAAAAGTTGAGGCAAGTATGAGAGAGCATGAGACAAGAAGAATTAGAAGTTTTAAGAGTCATTAGACACTTTAGAAGTGTAGAAGACCTCTCTCATCATTCAGATGTAAAACTTTTCAGAGAAGAAGAAAAATTGCACCCCATTCTGAGTACTCCTTGTGTGATTAATCTTTTATGAAATGCTTTTGTACAAGTCTAAGTCTAAAGTTGACTAATCTCTGCACAAGTTTTTAAATTCTAATTGTAATCAGGCTGAGAGAATTGAGAGTAGGAACATTTACATGTGTAAATGTGAAGAAGTGAAGTTTGCAATAGGCGCAAATTCGATGCTAATGTTTTGGTCAGTTCTCCTTCCACAGTGTAAAGTTTTGAGCAAGAAAGCACTGATTCTTTAGGTTGGAAGGAAAGCTACCTATGGCTAAAAGCATTTGAATAAAGGGGTTGTACTTTGAGATAACTATGCATTAAAAGTTATAGGTGTCAAAGTCGATTATAGAA
The DNA here is from genome assembly GCA_020310875.1 of Ceratopteris richardii. Taxonomy (NCBI): domain Eukaryota; kingdom Viridiplantae; phylum Streptophyta; class Polypodiopsida; order Polypodiales; family Pteridaceae; genus Ceratopteris; species Ceratopteris richardii. Next base: position 229,234,899 of record CM035406.1, read on the forward strand.
AAGTACAGTTTTAGACATAGATCAATTGTTTGTATCATTTCTCAAGATCTACTAAATCTTTTGAGATGTTTTGACTTAGAGAAGGTGGGCAATCTTTAGGGACATCTTGTGCAAAGTTTCATCACAAACTTTACACATTTGGTCAGTCAATGAGTGAGTTATGTGCAGTGAACTTTTCTGAGTAGTGACTCTCTTAACAATTAGTGCAAATTTTGATAATTTAACATTGGTCTTCCAAAATTGATCAAGGTTTTGAGTTATTCTTGATATAGAAGTTTTCTAACATCAAGGATAGCTTGTTTGTTTGGAGATTAAACTCTCCATCAGTGGTATCAGAGCAGGAATGATCAAAATAGAAGAAAGGAGGACTCCTACTATTGCAATCATATAGAAATCAACATTTGAAGGTCCAAAAGGTGAAGCTTAAAGGGAACTTGAGAAGGAGGCCTAAAGCTATCAAGAAGATCAAAAGGAACTTCATTCAAAGTAAAGGTACACTTATTCCTCATAAAGCTTGAGGAACTTAATACACAGGTGAAGAAAGGATGGGAGATTCTCTTCAGATAGATAAATTGGATAGAGAAAACTATCCATCTTGGTCAATGAGGATGAAAGCTCATCTCATGAGCAAAGAATTCATAGGTTATATCATAGGTGAAGAAGAAAAACCAGAATTCAGAGATCCTAGTGTTCCAACTAGGGGTGAACTCTCAGATTTGAAGATATGGATGAAGAAGGATGCTCAAGCAAGGAGCATTATCTACATGGGAGTCAATGACTACTTGTTACTCCTATTAGAGGACTTGAAAGTGCAAGTGACATATGGAATGCTTTGGAAGAGCATTTCCAAAATAATACAAAGTCAAGGAAGGCATCCTTATGGGCAGAGTTCACTACATTCAAAAAGAAAGCTTCTCAATCCATTTCTAATTATGTAACAAGGATGAAGGACATTGCAGATGCATTAGGAGTAGTTGATGAAGATATTGAGGAGGATAAATTGGTAAGGAAAATCCTCACAGGTTTGAGAGGAGATGAGAAATGGAAGCCATTCATTTTGTCTTCTGAATTGTCACACTCCTGATTTAAATCAGTTGCTAGGACACATGCTAAATTTTGAGAAGGATGTCAAAGGTGATGTTGATAAGAGTACATGTCAAGAAATGTATTCAAAGGATAAGAAGAAGAATAGCAAAGGCAAGCAACAATTAAATGAAGAAGAAGGTACAACTAGTCAAGCCAACTTCCGAAGAGGAAGAAGAGGTGGCAAAGGTAGAGGAAGAGGCAGAAGAAATAAAGATGTAGCCAAAGCCTGTTGGATTTATGGTAAGACAAATCATTTAGCTGATGATTGTTGGCATAATAAACAGAATAATGGAGGATATAGTCAGAACTTTAATTCAAGAGGAAGAGGTGGTAGAAACCAAAGAGGTATTTTTAGAGGTAGAGATAGTAGAGGTTACTTTGGAAGAAATGCAGGTAGAGGTTTCCAAAGTCAATCCTACAACAATACCTACTACAATTATGCTTCAGATCAGAAAGAAGATTCAACCTTAATCATGAATGCAACTTGTGAAAGACAAAGTGAAGACCAAAGAATCTTCTACATTGACTTAGGGTGTAGCAATCACCTAAGCAGTAATATAACCTTGGTGACTGATTTGCAGAATAAGGTAACTAATAATGTAGTTCAAAGAGGTGATAATACAAAGCACAATGTGAAGTCAATTGGATCAGTGAAGGCCAAGGATGGAAGTACTCTTCTGAGTAAGGTCTTGTATGTTCCTACAATTCCAAAGAATCTGATAAGTGTAGGGTAAATTGTTGAAAAAGCTTATGAAGTAAGGTTCACTAATGATAGAGTTTTTGTGGAAGACCTTAGCAATGGGTATAAACAAATTGTTTCAGGGAAGAAAGAAGGAAGACTCTTCACATTGAAGATTCAAGGTAATGTTGGTCATGCCTTGTTCACTTATGGAGGACATAAGATCTTTGAGTTAGATCTTTGGCATAAAAGACTTGAACATCTCAATGAAAGAGGTATTAAGTATATGGTTAACAATGGTTCACTGCTTGGATTGCCTAATGTTGTAGGTCAACATATGACATACATATGTGAGGCATGTCAATTAGATAAGGCTCATAAGCAATCATATTCTAAGCATGGATTTATGTATTCAGATAAGCTTGAATTGGTACACATAGATTTGTGGGACCATCAAGGGATTTAAGTAAATGGTTCAAGATATTATGTGATTTATGTTGATGATGCTACCAGGTGGATCACTATATATGTGATCAAAGATAATCAGATATTCAATACATTTAAACACTATCATGTGTATGCAGAAAGAATCACAGGTCAAAAGTTGAAGAGACTAATGTAGCTCAAGCGTAAGCACCACCTCCTTTACTTGTCAATCCGTGGAGATGTGAGGACCGGTATGAACACCACGAGCAAGTGAAGGCACAAGTGCGTGAGTGAAAGCACACAAACATGCACACATATACACACACGCGCACAAGGTAAGATCAAAGAGAGGAACAATGGAAAGCTTTGATTGCAAAAGAGTTCTCTTACAAAAGCTCTATTCTCTAACAAGCTAACCTCAAAAATGAGCTTTCTATCTCTTTTTATAGTTTTTTGACTAGTTTTGGCCCTGTCTAGACCTAGTGTCCGGCCTAGGTAAAAATTAGGTTCCAGGGCTTATTTGAGGGCTCAAACGAACTCTAAAAATTATGAAAATTGGTAGGATGATTCTTCTACTATCCTCAAGCTCAAGGACTCCTCGGCTTGAACAAAATGGAGTTACAAAAATAGAAAATGGTATTTACAATGGTTTTTAGTGATGGAAATCACTATTTTTGTAGGGGATTCTTCTAAAAATTTGACATGTACTTCTTGGAGATCCCTATTGGCTCCTTCTTCTTGTGTGTGTCCACCTTTCTGATGTGCTTCCATGCTTGTGCTTGACCTTGAGTTCCAACACTCTCCCCCCTCTCGAGTCTGTCGTCCCTGACAGACCCTTGTTGTAGTGGTTGTTCCAAGTAGTGCTTTGAGAGGGAGTGCCCGTCTGTATGAACAAAAGTCGTCTGGCTTCCAGATGTGGCAAGGTTGGCTGTCTGGTTCTTCATCTTTCACTATGAGCCTTTGCAAGTTGTAGTGCCTTGGTATGTACTTCTTTGTTGGATTCCAGCATGAATGTGTTGTTGTGAGTCTCCGTTGATGTCCTCTAGATCTTCCAAAGTTGATGTTCATAGTAGTCATGCCAAGTACTCATAACCCATGATGGATGATGGGTAAGTGTGTTCGTGCATGGGTTTAGTAAAATATGTGCCTTGTGCACGGCCTTGTAATGTAGCCCTATGCATGCTTACTTGGAAAATGCATTGGAAGAAGTATGGTGCAAAAATTGGGGATCTTGAGCGAAGTGCTCAAGGGTATGCCGACGAAGAGGTTTCCTAATATATCATGGTTATGGTGTTTCCAAAGTAAGGATACTTACCACGGTGAAGGGTCGATCGATGTTTATCTCTTCGTGTTGTACAACCGGCATTTGTGATGGACCGTCAGCTAATCTTTCATTGTCGATGAATGTCCGTGTGGATAATTCACTTATGAAATTATTTGAGTGACTCGTCCTGTCTCCTCTTTTCAAAGCAACATTTTCCAAGGATTTATTGGTGCAGAGCAATCAACAATTGAAGTTTTGGAAGTCAAAGAATGAAGACAAGATCAAGTTTGGAAGCATAGAAGGAGTTTACATTCAGGATTTGAAAGATATGTACACATGTACATTAGTTCAGATATAGGTCACTTATGTTTTTGAATAATCATAAGTTTGTAAATATTTGCCTATAAATACTATGGAAAATGTCAAGGAAAGTATGAGAGAGCATGAGAATAGAGTAATCAAGAGTTGTAAGAGTTATTATACATCTTAGAAGTTAGTTGAACTCTCTCTCATCATTCAGTTGTAAACTCCTCCAAAAATGAAAGAAATTTGCACCCGATATTTTTGAGTTTTCTCCTTCTGTGCTAGATCTTTTGTGAAATGCTTTTGTACAAATCTAAGTCTATAGGTGATTGACCTCTGTACAAATTTTCAGCTTCTAATTATAATCAGGCTGAGAGAACTGAGTGTAGGAACATTTACATGTGTAAATGGAAGAAGAGAGGTTGCAGGAGGCGCAAAATTCGAAGTCAATGTTTTGATCAGTTCTCCTTCTATAGTTTAAAGTTTTGAGAAATCAAGCATTCAATCTTTAAGTTGGAAGGTAAGCTACTTGTGGCTAAAAGCATTTGCGGGTTCTAGTCTTGGAGAACCGTGTCTTAGAAGTTATAGGTGTCAAAGTCGACTCTACAAGGTGACCGTTTTAGACATAGGTAACTTGTGGAGTTCATTTCTCAAGTTATACTGAATCTTTTGGAGTAATTCAACTTGGAAAAGGTGTGCAATCTATAACCGACACCTTGTGCAAAGTTTTATAAAAAACTTTACACATTTGATAAGTCAATGAGAGAGATATGTGCAGTAGACTTTATGTAGAATCATTCTCTTCACAGATTTTTCAAAATTCTTATAATTGATTATTGATCCTCCAAATTGGTGAAGGTTTTGACTTAATCTTGATATAGAGGTGTTCTAATTTCAAGAGTAGGTTGTTCTTTTGGAGATTAACACTCTCCATCAGTGGTATTAGAGCAGGAAACATCAAAATTGAATTGAGGAAAGGAGGATCTCGACTGTTGCAGCTACAAAGAATTCAACATCTGAAAGTTCAAAAGATGAAAGCTTGAGAGCAAAGCTTGAGAAGGAGGTCATACAACACCAAGGAAGACAAAAGCACTATCATTCGAAGTAAAGGTACATCTGTTACTCATAAAGTTTGAAGAATTCAATACACAGGTAAAGAAAGGATGGGAGATTCTCTTCAAATAGAGAATTTGGATAGAGAAAACTATCCTGCATGGTCTATGAGGATGGAAGCTCATCTAATGAGCAAAGACTTGATAGCCTACATAACAGGTGAAGAAGAAAAGCCACAATTCAGAGATCCTAGTGTTCCAACTAGGGAGGAATTATCAGATTTGAAGAATTGGATGAAGAGAGATGCTCAAGCTAGGAGCATTATCTATATGGCAGTCAATGATTACTTGCTGCCTCACATTAGAGGTCTTGAAAGTGCAAGTGATATATGGAATGCTTTGGAGGAGCATTTCCAAAACACCACAAAGTCAAGAAAGGCATCTTTGTGGGCAGAATTTACTACATTCAAGAAGAAAGCCTCTCAATCCATTTCAGTTTATGTAACCAGAATGGACATTGCAGATGCATTAGGAGCTGTTGATGAAGACATTGAGGAGGATAAATTGGTAAGGCAAATACTCACAGGTTTGAGAGGTGATGACAAATGGAAGCCATTCATTTTGTCTACTGAATTATCACTTGATCATTTTACTCATGATTTAAATCAGTTGCTAGGACATATGTTAACCTTTGAGCAGGATGTCAAAGGTGAAGGTGACAAGAGTACAGGTCATGCAATGTACTCAAAGGACAAGAAGAAAAATAGCAAAGGGAAGCAACAAGCAAATGAAGATGAAGGCACAATTAGTCAAGCCAACTTCCTAAGAGGAAGAGGAGGTGGCAAAGGTAGAGGAAGAGGCAGGAATAACAAAGATGGAGTCAAAGCTTGCTGGATTTGTGGTAAGACAAATCATTTAGCTAATGATTGTTGGCATAATAATCAGAGTAATGGTGGATATAATCAGAATTTTAATTCAAGAGGAAGAGGTGGCAGAAATCAAAGAGGTAATTTCAGAGGTAGAGGTAGTAGGGATTACTTTGGAAGAAATGCAGGTAGAGGATTCCTAAGTCAACAATACAATAATACCTACTACAATTATGCTTCAGATCAGAAGGAGGATTCAACATTAATAATGAATGCAACTTGTGAAAGGCAAAGTGAAGACCAAAGAGTCTTCTATATTGATTCAGGGTGTAGCAATCACCTGAGTGGTAACATAGCATTGATGACTGATTTGGAAAATAAGGTATCTAATCATGTTGTTCAAACAGGTGACAATACAAAGCAGAATGTGAAGTCAATTGGATCAGTGAAGGCTAAGGATGGTACCACCCTCTTGAGTAAGTTCTTGTATGTTCCTACAATTCCTAAGAATCTGATAAGTGTAGGACAAATTGTTGAAAAAGGTTATGAAGTTAGATTCACTAATGAAGGAGTGTTTGTGGAAGACCCTAGCAATGGGTATAAACAAATTGTTTCAGGGAAGAAAGAAGGAAGGTTGTTCACATTGAAGATTCAAGGTAATGTTGGTCATGCCTTGTTCACTTATGGAGGATATAAGATCTCCCAGTTAGATCTTTGGCACAAGAGGCTTGGACACTTTAATGAAAGAGGTATCAAAGACATGATCAACAATGGTTCAGTGCTTGGATTACCTAATGTTACAGGTCAACATATGACATACAGATGTGAGGCATGTCAATTAGGTAAGGCTCATAAGCAATCTTACTCCAAGCATGGTTTCATGTATTCAGAGAAGCTTGAGTTGGTACACACAGATGTGTGGGGACCATCAAAGGATTTCAGTATCAATGGTTCAAGGTATTATGTGATTTATGTTGATGATGCTACCAGATGGATCACTATATATGTGATCAAAGATAAGTCAGAAGTGTTTAATACATTTAAACACTATCATGCATATGCAGAAAGAATTACAGGTCATAAATTGAAGAGACTAAGGTCAGATGGAGGGGGAGAGTATTTCTCTAATGAGTTCAGTGATTACTTGTGGAATGCAGGTATAAAAAGGGAAATTACTTGTAGGTACTCTCCTCAACAAAATGGTGTAGCAGAAAGGAGGAATAGAACTCTTGTTGAGTTTGCAAGATCCATGATGAAGGAGAAAAATTGCCCTAATTATTTGTGGGTTGAGGCTGTAAATACGACAACTTATTTGGTTAATAGGTTACCATGTAAAGCCTTGCAGGGTATGACACCATATGAGGCATGGTGGGGTAAGAGACCTACATTAGACCATTGCAAAGTATTTGGATGTTTGGCATATGCATATGTGCCATCACAATTAAGACACAAATTGGAACCTAAAGCTGAAAAGTATGTGTTCATTGGTTATGATGACAAGCAGATGGGTTATAGATTGTGGAGCCCATCTAAAAAGCAATTCATTGTATCAAAAGATGTTACATTTGATGAGCAAGGTACTTGGTATGCAGGTACAATCAATATTAATACAGGTGATGAAGAAGTTGTGAGTCAAAGGAAAAGTAAATCAAAGGTTCAGATATTTGATGAAGAGGAGAATAATGAAGTGCAAGTTGAAGTTGAAGAAATGCCAAGATTTGATCCTGAGTGTGATGAACCATAAACCTCTAGGAGTGGAGAACTCAGAAGGTCATCAAGACACAAGTGGCAACCTACAAGGTATAGCTATGACACTTCTTTTTTGGCTACTAAAGATTATGCTTACATGATAAAGGCAGATGAAGACCCTTCTACATATGAAGAGGCAAAAGGTAAGGAAAATAGGGAGAAAGCTATGCAGGAAGAATATGATGCATTAATGGAGAATCAGACTTGGGAATTGGTTCCTAAACCAAATAGCTAGAAGATCATTGGATGCAAATGGGTCTACAAGACAGAGATTTGCATATGGAAATGTGTCTAAGTACAAAGCTAGACTTGTTGTGAAAGGGTTTGCTCAAACATATGGTATTGATTATGATGAAACTTATAGTCCTGTGGCAAAGATGACAACTATCAGGACACTCATAGCTATTGCTGCATGTAAAGGTTGGAAATTATGTCAATTAGATGTGAAGAATGCTTTCTTGAATGGCTATATTTCAGATGATGTTTTCATGGAGCAACCTCAAGGATTCAGAGATGGAAGGTATCCAGATCATGTATGTAAGCTCAAGAGAGCTTTGTATGGCTTGAAGCAGGCCCCAAGGGCATGGAATTATAGACTTGTGAAGTTCTTGAAGGAACTTGGATTTCAAGTATCTAAGGCAGATAGTAGCTTGCTTGTTAAAGCAAGTGATGATGGGTTCATTTACATGTGCATATATGTTGATGATATAATTCTTACAGGTACAGATGAGAAAGGCATTCAAAGCCTAAAGAAGCAAATGGAGAAAGAATTCAAAATCAGTGATTTGGGAGACTTGTCATATTTCTTGGGCATGGAGATTTCATATACTCAACATGGAGTGTATGTGACTCAACAAAGGTATTTGAAGAACTTGTTAATCAAGTTTAAAATGAACGATTGTAGGGTAGCACCTACTCCAATGGAGGTGAATCACAAATTGAGCAGATATGGTGGAGAAGAATTTAAGGATATGAAGTTGTATCAGAGTTTGGTTGGTAGTCTTATCTATGCTACATTAATTAGACCTGATTTATCATATTAAGTTGGGGTTTTGTCTCAATTCATGCATTGTCCTAGGAAAGAACATTGGATTGTAGGTCAAAGAGTATTGAGGTACATTAAGGGTACACTCAAAGAAGGTTTGTATTATGGTTTTACATCAGATACAAATATCGAGATTTATAGTGATGCAGATTGGGCAGGTAATCCAAATGATAGAAGGTCAACTTATGGATACATGTGTTATGTGGGAGATAAGTTAATCTCTTGGTGTTCAAAGAAGCAACACACAGTTGCCTTGTCATCTACAGAAGCTGAGTACAAAGGCATGTTGAAGCTGCAAAGGAAGTGATATGGCTTAAGACTCTGATGAAGAGTTTTGATATCATTTGTTGGAGAAACAATCACTAATTGGACATATATTTGAGGGTCAAAGCTTTAGAAGGAAACCACATGCCTATGTAAAGGGACAAATTCACAAATGTATTATACTTGTAAAGTTAGTTCACTTTAGTTCTAGAAGTTTTTTAAAAAGTCACGGGAATGAGAAAATCTATATAAGTTAGTTAGTATCAACTGACGCGGTGAGAAGAAGAAGGAGGAAGACAATGAGAAAGTGAGAAGAACTCATTTTTGTATGACTGAGTATAGTCGGGCTTCTCTGAGTGAGAAAGCACTTGTAAGCTTTTGAGTTTTCATAGTTATGACAAGAACTAGTTAAAGTTCTGTGTATAAATCTTCTTCCTCCATCTCCAGCGTTTGTCTTCTGTGTAATGATTTGAAAGGTTGAAGTTTTCCAAGCAAGTCGATGGGTGGCATCGAATCTCACTTGATAAGTCCTTATCTTCATATCTGATTTTTATCTACTGCCAAATCTTCTTGAAAAGATGATGTTGTTGGAGCAACTCGATGCCTGGCATCGAATTCCAGTTGATAAGTCATATTCTAAGTGTGCATGAAATCACCTATAGTTTTGGTGTCCAAAAGATCAAGACTTTATGCGGGAAGTCGATGCCCGGCATCGAATCCCTGTTGAAAAGTGGCCAAAAACATCCCAAGTTGATGCCCGGCATCGAATTCTCGTTGCAAGTCGATGCTAGGCATCGAATTCTAATTTTAAATAGGCGCTCTTACTAAAACAGGTAAAATTTCCAATTTTGGAAGGTCATACAGGGTCATCTTGTGAAGGCCAAAACTTGAGTTCTAGAGGTCCGTTTGATGCATATAATAGCTTGTTGGAAAGCTCTACTCTTTTAATTTTAGCCTATAAAGTTTCATGGAGAAATAATACTTGAGCTAGGAGAAATTAGCAAAATACTGAAGGTATGTCATTTCAGTGACTAGGAATTTCTGTAGAAGCAAAGTTCTCACTTTAGGCTATCATTTCTCAAAGTTTGGAGTGGCAATGAGTTAATGGTGACCATAGAGGTGTTCTAGTGTCACCTTAATTCATTTCTTGTGGTGTTTCATACATCAACAAGTGGTATCAGAGCAGAAAGATTCTCGAGAGCAGAAGGCGGCAAAGGTGCAAGAAGTTTTTGGAAAGTTTTCCATTAAAGTTTCAATGGTGAAGCATTTGAAGACACAAGGCATCAAAAGACTACTTTCAAAGTATCCTCATATACAAAGAACTTCAAAAGGTATTATTCTTTATCCTTTAAGCTCACAGGTTGTAGCAGAAGGAAAGGAGTATGGCATATCATATCTCCATTGACAAACTGGACAGAGATAATTACCCCGCATGGGTAATGAGAATGGAAGCCTTACTTATGAGTAAGGATCTCATGATATATGTTACAGGTGAAGAAGAGAAGCCAGTATTTGAAGATGAAAGCCGACCAAAGAAAGAAGAACTTGATGCTTTAAAGCATTGGCATAAGAAGGATGCAAGTGCAAAAGCCTACATCTACAATACAATCTCTGATCATTTGCTACCACACATAAGAGGATTGGAATCATCTAAAGATATTTGGAATGCATTGGAGTATCATTTCCAAAGCATTACTAAAGCAAGGAAAGCAAGTCTATGGTCAGAGTTTACAACATTCAAGAAGAAGTCAAGTCAAAGTATTAGTGATTATGTTACTAAGATGAAGGATCTAGCAGATAGTCTTGGATCCATAGATGAAGATGTTGAAGATCACAGATTGATTGCTCAGCTACTTGCAGGTTTGAGAGGGGATGAAAGGTGGAAACCTTTTGTCTTATCAACAGAACTTTCATTAAATCATTATGTTCCAGATTTGAACCAGTTGCTTGGTTTGATGCTCACATATGAGCAAGACTTGAAGGGAGATGGAGATAAAGGACAAAGTTCTGCAATGTACATGAAGAACAAGAAGAAAGGAGATAAAGGTAAAGCAAAGGATGAAGAGGAGTCTAGTTCTCAGGTTTATTATGCAAGAGGTAAAGGCACTGGTAGAGGAAGAGCAAGAGGTTTTGGAAGAGGAAGAGGTAATCAGAATAACAACAAAAAGGCTTGCTGGATCTGTGGATTGAGTAATCATTTGGCTCATGACTGTTGGCACAACCAACAAGGATCAAACTAGAATCAAAACAACAATAGCAGAGGCTGAGGTGGAAGATATCAAAGTAATTTTCAGAGAGGTAGACAAAGTCAAAGAGGAGGCTACGGTAGAGGTGGAGGAAAAAGTTGGGGACAGAATCAATCCTACAACACCACCTACTACAACTATGCAAATGACACACAGAATGAAAGTCATACATCATTGATGATGAACTCAATCAACACATCAGATAAAGAAGATCTAAAGGTATTTTACATTGACTCTGGATGTTCTAATCATTTGTCAGGAAACATAGAATTGATGTCAGAATTGGAAAAAGGCATTTCTAGTCACACAATTCAAACTGGTGATAATACAAGACATAGTGTACATTCAATTGGAAAAGTGAAATGCAAGAGTGGAGCAGATTTGCTAACCAATGTTTTGTATGTTCCAACAATACCTAAAAACTTGATTAGTGTGGGACAGATAGTTGAAAAAGGTTTTCAAGTCAGGTTTACAAATGAAGGAGTATTTGTGGAAGATCCAGAGAATGGATATAATCAGATTGTCTCTGGTAAGAAAGAAGGTAGACTCTTTACTTTAAGAGTGCAAGGAAACATTGGTCAAGCTTTGCTCACACATGGTGAAGCACTGATTACAGAACTTGATCTCTGGCATAAGAGATTAGGTCACTTTAATGAAAGAGGAATTAAAGCTATGGTTGCTAATCAATCTGTACTAGGATTACCAAATGTGCAAAGTCAACATATGGTTTATAAATGTGAAGCATGTCAAATGGGTAAAGCACACAGGTTACCATTTCAAAAGAAAGGTTTCAAACATGATGGAGTACTTGAGCTCATTCATACAGATGTATGGGGACCAACAAAAGAAGGATCTATCAGTGGCTTAAGGTATTATGCTCTTTTCATTGATGATGCTACAAGATGGATAACATTATATGTTTTGAAGGAAAGATCAGAAGTGTTTGGAGCTTTCAAGCATTTTCATGCATATGCAGAGAGAGTCACAGGTCAAAAGCTTAAGAGACTGAGGTCTGATGGAGGGGGAGAATATTTCTCCCAAGAGTTCAATGATTATCTTTGGAATGCAGGTATTAAGAGAGAAATAACCTGTAGGTATACACCACAACAAAATGGTGTAGCAGAAAGAAGGAACAGGACTTTGGTTGAGTTTGCTAGAGCTATGCTAAAGGAGAAGAACTATCCAAATTATCTTTGGGCTGAGGCTGTATATACAGCTACATATCTTGTGAATAGATTACCATGTGCAGCTCTGAATGGAATGACTCCATATGAAGCTTGGTGGGGTAAGAAACCAACACTAGATCATTGTAGAGTGTTTGGATCAATTGCATATGCTTATGTGCCATCACAGCTTAGGCATAAACTTGAACCAAAGGCAGAAAAATATGTGTTCATTGGTTATGATGAAAAGCAGATGGGTTACAGGTTGTGGAATCCTTTAACCAAACAATTTCTTGTTTCTAGAGATGTTACATTTGATGAACAGAAAAGTTGGTATGCAGATCAAAATCATACAGCTAAAGAATTTGAAGAAGAGGTAAGAAGATGTGAGAAAGGAAAATCAATTGTGCAGGTAAATAGAGATGAAAACTATATGCAAGCAAGTACATCCAGAAGTGGATTAACAAGAAGGAATGAAGAAGCTCCTATATTTGATGAAGAGGTGTATCCAGACACTTATGAAGAATGTGAACCAAGAAGGTCAAGCAGGACTAGAAGACAACCAGAAAGGTATTCTTATGATACTTCTTACATAACTCAGAAGAACTATGCATATATGGTCAAAGATGATGAAGAACCTCAGAACTATGATGAAGCTAAAGGTAAGAAGCAATGGGAAGAAGCAATGAAGGAAGAATTCAATGCACTGGAGGAGAACAAGACATGGGAACTTGTTCCTAAGCCAAATGGTAAGAAAGTAATTGGAAATAAATGGGTTTATAAAGTGAAGAAGCTTGCAGATGGAAGTATAGCCAGATACAAAGCTAGATTGGTGGTGAAAGGCTATGCCCAGACCTATGGCATAGATTATGATGAGACATTCAGTCCCGTAGCTAAGATGTCAACTATAAGGACAATCATTGCTATTGCAGCTTCAAAAGGATGGACTCTAAGTCAATTGGATATAAAGAATGCATTCTTGAATGGATACATATCAGATGAGGTATACATGGAACAACCTCAAGGGTTTATAGATTCCAGGTATCCAAATTTTGTTTGCAAGTTGAGAAGAGCATTGTATGGATTGAAGCAAGCTCCAAGAGCTTGGAACTATAGACTGGTGAAGTATCTCAATGATCTTGGATATCAAAGTTCAAAAGCAGACCCAAGTCTACTTATCAGAAGAACAGAGGAAGGTACAATCTACATTTGTATTTATGTAGATGACATTATAATCACAGGTACTTCAGATGAAGGAATCAAGGAGGTAAAGGGATTACTTGAGAAAGAGTTTAAGATCAGTGACCTAGGAAAGTTGTCATACTTTCTTGGAATGGAAGTTACTTATACAGATCATGGCATATATGTATCACAAGAAAGGTATCTTCTGAATTTATTGAAGAAGTTTGATATGGAAAATTGCAGAGAAGCTTCAACTCCACTTGAAGTTAATCACAAGCTCAGTAAATATGATGGTGCATAATACAAAGATATGAGGAAGTATCAATCTCTTGTGGGTAGTTTGATTTATGCTACACTAAGAAGACCTGATCTTAGTTATGCAGTGGGAGTTTTGTCACAATTCATGCATTGTCCAAAGGACCCACATTGGATTGCAGGTCAAAGAGTTCTCAAATATATCAAAGGAACTATAAAGGAAGGATTATATTATCCTTTTACATCAGATTTGAAGTTGAGAGCCTATAGTGATTCAGATTGGGCAGGTAACCAGGATGACAGAAGATCAACTCATGGTTACATTATATATTGGTGATAAGCTTGTAAGTTGGTGTTCAAAGAAACAACATACAGTAGCATTATCATCAACTGAAGCTGAGTACAAAGGACTTGTGGAAGCAGCTAAGGAAGTCATATGGATGCAAACATTGTTCAAGAGCTTAGGCATTGATCAAGGTACACCTACAATACATGGAGATAATATGAGTTCACTTTATCTTGCAGCAAATCTAGTATTTCATGCAAGGACAAAGCACATAGAGATACAGTATCATTTTCTCAGAGAAAAGGTAATGGAGAAGGAGATTGAAGTGGAGTACATTTCTACTAAAGATCAGTTAGCAGACATAATGACAAAGAGCTTGGATGGTGTGAAGACCAGCAGATTCAAAAGCATGGCAGGAGTAAAAGAAAAAGATGATTTGAAGAAACAGGGAATGTCAATTAGTGATTGAGGGGGAGCTGTTGGAGAAACAATCACTAATTGGACATATATTTGAGGGTCAAAGCTTTAGAAGGAAACCACATGCCTATGTGAAGGGACAAATTCACAAATGTATTATACTTGTAAAGTTAGTTCACTTTAGTTCTAGAAGTTTTTTAAAAAGTCACGGGAATGAGAAAATCTATATAAGTTAGTTAGTATCAACTGACGTGGTGAGAAGAAGAAGGAGGAAGACAATGAGAAAGTGAGAAGAACTCATTTTTGTATGACTGAGTATAGTCGGGCTTCTCTGAGTGAGAAAGCACTTGTAAGCTTTTGAGTTTTCATAGTTATGACAAGAACTAGTTAAAGTTCTGTGTATAAATCTTCTTCCTCCATCTCCAGTGTTTGTCTTCTGTGTAATGATTTGAAAGGTTGAAGTTTTCCAAGCAAGTCGATGCGTGGCATCGAATCTCACTTGATAAGTCCTTATCTTCATATTTGATTTTTATCTACTGCCAAATCTTCTTGAAAAGATGATGTTGTTGGAGCAACTCGATGCCTGGCATCGAATTCAAGTTGATAAGTCATATTCTAAGTGTGCATGAAATCACCTATAGTTTTGGTGTCCAAAAGATCAAGACTTTATGCGGGAAGTCGATGCCCGGCATCGAATCCCTGCTAAAAAGTGGCCAAAAACATCCCAAGTCGATGCCCGGCATCGAATTCTCGTTGCAAGTCGATGCTAGGCATCGAATTCTAATTTTAAACAGGCGCTCTTACTAAAACAGGTAAAATTTCTAGTTTTGGAAGGTCATACAGGGTCATCTTGTGAAGGCCATAACTTGAGTTCTAGAGGTCCGTTTGATGCATATGATAGTTTGTTGGAAAGCTCTACTCTTCTAGTTTAAGCCTATAAGGTTTCATGGAGAAATAATACTTGACCTAGGAGAAATTAGCAAAATACTGAAGGTATGTCATTTTAGTGACTAGGAATTTCTGTAGAAGCAAAGTTCTCACTTTAGGCTATCATTTCTCAAAGTTTGGAGTGGCAATGAGTTAATGGTGACCATAGAGGTGTTCTAGTGTCACCTTAATTCATTTCTTGTGGTATTTCATACATCAACATCATTCAGAGTATTCCTACTATTCATGGAGATAACATGAGTTCATTGTATCTAGCTGCTAATCCTGTTTTTCATGCCAGGACCAAACATATTGAGATTCAGTATCACTTTCTAAGAGAGAAGGTGATGGATAAAGAGATTGAAGTCATACATACTTCAACAAAAGATCAGATAGCTGATATGCTTACCAAAAGCTTGGATGGACCAAAGCTACAGAGATTCAAAGACATGGCAGGTATAAAGAAGATAGAGAAAACCTCAATTGATGATTGAGGGGGAGCTGTTGGTGCAAAGCAATCAACAATTGAAGTTTTGGAAGTCAAAGAATGAAGACAAGATCAAGTTTGGAAGCATAGAAGGAGTTTACATTCAGGATTTGAAAGATATGTACACATATGTACATTAGTTCAGATATAGGTCACTTATGTTTTTGAATAATCATAAGTTTGTAAATATTTGCCTATAAATACTATGGAAAATGTCAGGGAAAGTATGAGAGAGCATGAGAATAGAGTAATCAAGAGTTGTAAGAGTTATTAGACATCTTAGAAGTTAGTTGAACTCTCTCTCATCATTCAGTTGTATACTCCTCCAGAAATGAAAGAAATTTGCACCCGATATTTCTGCGTTTTCTCCTTCTGTGCTAGATCTTTTGTGAAATGCTTTTGTACAAGTCTAAGTCTATAGGTGATTGACCTCTATACAAATTTTCAGCTTCTAATTGTAATCAGGCTGAGAGAATTGATTGTAGGAACATTTACATGTGTAAATGGAAGAAGAGAGGTTGCAGGAGGCGCAAAATTCGAAGTCAATGTTTTGATCAACTCTCCTTCTATAGTTTAAAGTTTTGAG
Source organism: Ceratopteris richardii (assembly GCA_020310875.1). Taxonomy (NCBI): domain Eukaryota; kingdom Viridiplantae; phylum Streptophyta; class Polypodiopsida; order Polypodiales; family Pteridaceae; genus Ceratopteris; species Ceratopteris richardii. The sequence continues at coordinate 229,251,182 of CM035406.1, forward strand.
CAAGCAAGCATTCAATCTTTAAGTTGGAAGGTAAGCTACTTGTGGCTAAAAGCATTTGCTTAAACGGGTTCTAGTCTTGGAGAACCATGTCTTAGAAGTTGCAGGTGTCAAAGTCGACCTACATGGTGACAGTTTTAGACATAGGTAACTTTTTGAGTTCATTTCTCAAGTTATACTGAATCTTTTGGAGTAATTCAACTTGGTAAAAGTGCGCAATCTACAGGCGACACGTTGTGCAAAGTTTGGTCAAAAACTTTACACATTTGATAAGTCAATGAGAGAGATATGTGCAGCAGACTTTCTGTAGAATCATTCTCTTCAGAGATTTTTCAAAATCCTTATAATTGATTATTGATCCTCCAAATTGGTGAAGGTTTTGACTTACTCTTGATATAGAGGTGTTCTAGTTTCAAGAGTAGGTTGTTCTTTTGGAGATTAACACTCCATTAGGATTGAGAATTGAATTTCTTTATATTCCTTGACAAACGACATTGGGTAACTACGTTAAGCTTAGTTTCACATCTTCTCATTAGCTCACCATAAGCAGGAGTCTTCTCATCCAGTATACATACAAGGATTTTTAGTGTACCAAAACTACCCTTTGCAGATATCTCCTTGGATGCTCCCGTACATACAGTAGTTAAGCATCTCTCAAATGCCGGACCTTCAAACTCTTCCTCCTACTAAGGTAAGGGGAAACAATAGTTGTGGATGCCATGTGCATGCCAAGTGCTTGACGTCTACCAGATAAGGCAGCACTAATATCATCTGCTAGCCAAGACACACTTCTATCCAAACTGATAAATGCCCAGTAATCAATGGTTCCACCTTCAACTAAGCATGACTCATTCCTGTTCCATGAGCCAAACCTCGGAACAAGTTCTTTCTCTCTTTTTTTTTTTTAGAGAGAGAGAGGAACAACGTCACAAAATAAGAAGACAAAGCTTAGTATCAAAAAATGGTTTACATGTGTCAATGTGCTCTTGTGCATGGGACTCTCAATTGTGTCTATGCACAGCCATGTAATGTGGCCCTATTTTAATGCATACTTGGAAAATGCATGACCTGAATGGTGCAAAAGATAGGGTTGTGCAAGGAGCACATGGTTGTCGCTCGTCGAGGCTTTTGATGTTACTTGTAGATATTGATGCCGGCTTTGGTAGAGGTATCCATTGGGTCTCCAAATGATGTAATCCTCCTTATTGGGGTCCATTTTAGAACAACATTTGGCACTATAGAGATCACTTTAGGCATCTTCCTCTTTGGATGCTTTCTAAACTGTGGTATCCAGTGTGGTTGGCGCTTTGGTTCGATGGAGGTCACTTGTACTTTTGGCTTCCAAACCCATACCCTTTTTACACATCTTCCTATTATTGTTGAAGAGGTGATTTGATCTTCTTTCGATCTCTGTATGCGGTTCTTACCCTTTTCTCTTTGTGGCATCTTTGTTGAGACCTTTCGCATGTGGGATAACATAGGTTGTCGTGGATGTAAGAGCTTCTTAGGTACCCACATCTGTAATCGCCCTTGTCGAGCTGCAGCTAATTTCTTAGGCACCCAAATTTGTCGGATACCTTGTGGTTGAGCTTGCTAGAGCTTCTGTCTTCGTTTTCTGGCCTGGTTGGCTTTCCTGGATGGGATTTGTGGGGGCAAGGCTGGTGGTTGCTCTCCTTTGCATACCCAGATCTGCTTCATGCTCAGACTGCTTTCTTGTTGAAGGGTATCTTTCTATTTGCTATAGTAGTTGTCATGAATTGTTGTGCTTGCTTCTGAGGTTGAACTACTATGGATGCTTTACTCTTCAAAAAAGGAGGAGGGTCTGCTTGCCTTGGTGACTGTCCTTCCATGATCGCGTACTTCTGGATCATAGAGCGTTTGACACATACAACATCTTGTTCATGAAGATTAGTCTTAGAGGAACTAAGGGAGTGTGTGGTGCCATGATCTATGAGCATGAAGTTCTCTAATTCTAATTTAATGCATTGTTCATGTACCCAAGACAAGGGGCTCTGTAAGGTCCCCATCGTGGCACACTAGCATGTTGACTTTGATTGCGACATCTTGAAGGCAGATGGGAAGTTCCACCTCACCCAAACAAGGGGTTTCCACACCTCCCAAACCTATGAGATAGGCTTCTATGGGCTTGATGTTCAATTGCAAGTGTTGGAAATATGAAAGTCTAACTGCACTAGTTGCTGCACCTGAGTCAACCAATGCTCTCACAGTCCTTACACTCTTTCCTTGTCCTACCTCTACAGTCATAAAGGGGTGTCGATCGATTATTCGAGAAGTATGTATGCCCGATTTTTGGCACATGTCCATGTGATATTTTTGGGCTTTCGGGTTGACATCTAGGCCTAGTCGCCTTAACTTATTTCTCTTGATGCGCTCTCTTGCCTCGGCTTATGCTTCTTCTTTAACCCTGAGCTCTTCTTCTTTTCGCTTCTTAGCAGTGTTGAGTCTCATTAGCATATCCTCTGTAAGAGGTTCTTGATATAAGTTGACTCAGCATCCACTAATATAGTTTGGCAAGATGTCACCTTCCAGGGTGGCCAATTGAACCGCACTGCTAGTGGAAATTCTATTAATGATCATGGGTCCATATCCTCGTTTTTCCAACTTACGGGCATGTTGCTTTAGCGTATAAATCAGCACTAGATCTCCTTCTTTCAATCCTTTATGCTTTATATGGGCGTCAAAGTATGCCTTTTGCCGTTTCTTTGTAGCATAAATGCCTGCTGCGGCTCATAGCCTTGTCTCACCTAAACATTCTAGATCAAAGATCCTGAAGGACAACTCATGTCCATTCCACTCATGCTCTTCTGCTACTTTCAAGGCTGGGATTAGGAAGTCCAATGGTAGCATCGCATTTTGTCCGAAGACCATCTGAAATGGGGTGGCATTGAGTACCGTTTGTAGGCAACTCGGTAAGCCCAAACAGCATGATGAAGTTGTTTGTCCCAATTAGAGCGTTTATTATTTACGAGTTTTGTCAATACGTTACCTAGGATCTTATTCGTGCTCTCCGCTTGTCCATTAGCCTGTGGATGATAGGGGGCCGACTTCTTATGTATCACCAAGAATTCTTGGAGAAGATTTTCAATGACTTCATTCAAGAAGTGTGTGCCTCTATCACTTACTAACTCTATTGGTAGTCCATATCTCGTGAACATGTTCTCGAATAAGAACTTAGCCATCGTCTGAGCATCATTCTTTGTTATGGCTTTGACTTCAACCGACTTTGTAAGGTAATCTGTGGCTACAATAATGTACTCTGCATGGGAGTTTCTAGTTGGGGGTTTAATAGGTCCTACAAAGTCTATACCCCACTTTGAAAATGCACGTCCTCCCATCATTGGCCTCAAAGGCATCTCATCTTTTCTAATTGGATACTGTGCACGTTGGCATGTGTCACATTTCTTCACATAGGTATGTGCATCCATATGAAGAGTGGGCCACCAAAGTCCTGAGAATAGAATGGTCTTGATTACTCGATCAGGACCGAAGTGTCCACCTGTAACACCTCTGTTTGCAGTTTATAAGACTTTCAAATAGTCTGATTCATGAACGCACAATCTTAAGTAACCATCTTTGCCTCATCGGTATAGGTTGTCTCCTACTAAGGCATAGTCTTGAGCCTCTTGCTCCATGCTTCATTTCCTTGCTAGACTAGCCTCATTGGGTAATGTTCTTGATCTCATGAATTCTACCAATGGAGCACTCTAGCCTGGAATTAATGACAGACCATACAGGGTGGCATGCTCCACTGGGGGTCTCTCTTTGCACATTGGACAATTCTTAATCCACTCATGAATTTCTTTGTCCATGCTAGGCCAATACACTCCTAAACGTTTTAGATTCTGCAATGTTCGTTGTTTAGAGTAGTGATTTCCTAGCAGTCCCTCATGGGCTTGTTGCAACCAACTAGTATGTTCATCATCCTCGACACAACAAATTAATACACCCTCTGTACCTTGCTTCTACATGCTTCCTACCAATATTTGATATTTTTGTGATTTTACAATTTCATCTTTGTTTGTTTTCACATTTCTATTTGCGGGTCTGAAGATTAGGACTGGTACCAACTTATTTTCCCATTTAGGAACAACTTCCAAATTGAACAGATAAGCATCAGGTAGTTCATCAGACACTCCTTGCGATGACTCTCCTGAAGTAATGCGAGAAAGGTGATCTGCCCGGAGGTGGGTTCTACCTTTTCTAACAATAACTTCAAAGTCATATTCCATTAGTAAGAGGAACCATCTTACTAAGCGTCCAGTATTGCAAGGTTTATTGACCAAGTATAATAAGGCTTGATGATCAGTGAGAAACTTGAACTTGTTGGCCAATAGATAGTGTCTAAACTTCTTCACAGCATATACCATGCCTAAGCCTTCTCGCTTGGTTGTGGTATAGTTTCGTTCAGCTGCGGTTAGTTGTCTGTTAGCATATGCTATAGGCAAATCTAAATTTCCTTCACCTGTTGGTTGTGCTAGCACACATCCTATAGCATGATTGGATGCATCGACATGGACATGGAATGGTTTGTTCTAGTCAGGAGTGGTCAATATTGGTGCTGCGCACAAGCGTTTCTTCAACTCATTGAAGGAATTTTCACATTCGTCATTCCACTCAAAATTTGTCAACATACCATAAAGAGGTTTAGCAATGATCGCATACATGTGGATAAATCTATGATAATATCCACAATGGCCCATAAAGGCTTGTACCTCTTTAATGTTCCTTGGCCTTGGCAACTCCGCTATGGCTCTTACTTTGTCCTCGTCTGTTGAGATTCCGTTCTTAGAAACAATATGACCTAAGATTTTACCTTGACGCACCATGAACACACACTTTTCTAGGTTCAGACACGCTCGATATTCTCTGCACTTGTTGAATATCTGTCTGAGCTCAGGGATGTGGTATCTTCTTTCTTGGGAATGAGCACATAAATCATCCACATATACTTCCAAGCTCTTTCGCAAGAACTCTTTGAAGACATGACACATGAGCCTTTGGAATGTTGCAGGTGCATTTGTGAGCCCAAATGGCATCACTCGAAATGCAAAGATTCCCCACTCTGTGGCAAAAGCCGTCTTGTGTTGATCTTCTGGAGCAATGGCTACTTGGTTGTAACCTGAAAATCCATCAAGAAAGCTATAGACTTCCTTGCCTGCAACATGCTCCAATAAATGTTCAGTGATTGGGAGTGGATAGCTATCTCTAATTGTTGCGGCATTAACTTTTTTAAGGTTAATACACACTCGTAACTTCCCATTCTTCTTGGGCACCACTACAATGGGGGACACCCATTCGGTATGCTCAATTTCATAGATAAATCCGGCTTCAATCAATCTATCAATTTCTTCTTTTATTTTGGCTGCATAAGTGTCATTATATGTGTAGGGCTTTTGTTTGGTGGGTTTGGCATCAGCAGTCATGGGGATCGTATGAGAGCATATTCTTGGATCTACCCCCTTCAAGTCTCTATAGTGCCATGCAAACACGTCCCTATATTCCCTTAATAGAGGTACAAGCTCCATTTCTTCTTTTGCGCTTAGGTCATCTCCTATGTATGTACATCGTTCTTCATTCTTTTCAATGGTTACCATAATTTTTTTGGTCTTTTCTTTATTATCGTATGCTTCTCCTGTAATGGCCTCTCTCTTAGGCATTCCTACCAAAATTTTTCGATCGTCAACTTCATATTTCTTGAAATTTTCTAGTACCTCAAACAATGATTCCTCCTCTTCTTGTTTTACTGCTTTTCTTTTCTTTTTCTTTTGGCCACCTTCACTTCCATTCTTTGAATTTACATTTTTAATGCTTGTGAGAGGTTCTTCTTCTTTTTGAGTAAACACTCCTACATCTTCTAGATAGTGCTGCTCTGAATTAAAGCAACTATCAATCACAATGGACTCTAGATCATTGTCCTTCTCCTCTTCTTCCATGACATCATTAGGATCACACTCTTCTAACAGTGGCTGACACATGAACACTGAAATATCATAGCCCTCCTCATCGCAATGAGGTTTCCACTGTTCTTCATTGACAACAATGTCCATGGTGGCTAAGATTTCTGTCCAGCCATGAGGCTCAAATTCCTCATCTAGAAAGATCATCGGTGTGTAGGCTGGGTCTCTAACTGGTCTATTTCCTAGCGAAGTCCCTTCTTCTCTCGCCTTTAAGCGTTTTTCCTCTTCCTCTACGACCTTGCACATCCACAAATGAGTATCTTCATGCAACCAAGATGGGTGAGGAGAACTTCCAGAATGCACAGAGATTGAATCTTCTTTTGCTTTGTGGATAGGATTCCAATGTAGGGGTGGTACATCTCTGAAGGTGTAATCCTTCAGGTTGACCTTGGTCGTGACCCCTAAGTGTTGCAAGTACAAAGAGTTGGTTCCCCAATCCTGTACTATTTGCAATTGTCGTAGGAAGGGCCTTCCTAGGATCATCTCATAGACATTATTTTTCTCAAAGTCACATATATCAAATGTATGTTCAAACTCTACACCACAAGTGGTTAGAGTTATCCCTTCGAGCAATCCTAGAGGTCTTTCAAAATGACCGTCTGCCATTTGAAGCTTCATTCTAGTTGGTCTTAATGTGGGTTTGCCCCATCGCTTCCACAAGGAGGTGGTCGCAATAGCAACACCAGCACCTCAATCTATGATTGCTTTGGTTGTGTAACCCTGATAGGTGATCGGAAGATAAGTATTACCTTCTTCACCTTCGCTCATGTCTCCTATTTTGTCGAGAGGTATCTATGGAACTTTTTGCTTAGAGCTTACTTTTGGCATGTTGGAATCAAGTTCTGGAACCTGATCCTTCACATGATTCCATAGCTCAGGTTTTGCTTTGAGCAGCTCTTTTACAGTGAGATGACACTAAACCTTAGTGTTCTTCACGACATCAGTGTTTCTTGGAACCACTGAGTCTTCATTTCTTACCAATATTGTGGGAGCTCTGATCTGAAGAGATTCAGATCAGGGGACCTGTGAATTGTGGCAACTCTTGAAAAGAATTAGATTCAAAATCTAATCTCTCATCTTCTTGTAGTTCTGATTGGTCTCCATAGATAGAAGGAATGTCTTGGGGAAATTGATCGTGGAGATCATCAATTTCAGGAATAGGAGGGGGGTTACCCTTCTCCTTGGCCCATTTCTCCTCTTGTATTTCCCGCAAGAACTCTTGAGAGTATTGCTGAATTGAAAGAGGTGTTCCATCAGCAATGGAATCAGGAACATAAGCTTTCCTTGGTGGTAAGCTTTCTCTTTCAATAACTAGTTGAGCCTGTGGAGGTAAAGAAACATGCGGCTATTCACCAACTGCTCTAATCTTTCTAGTAAGCCTTGGAAATGCAAATCCGGTTTGACAGAGTTTGTCTGATTGAACTTTTGACTAGTCTCGAGCATAGCTTGAGCTAGTTCTACCATTTTCATGCACATTTTTGTCCGTTCAATCTCTAAGTCAGCTCTAGGGTAACTCTTTTCTAGGTTTGCAGTAGTCGGCCCTTCTTGAAGTCGAGCCTGATAGGCCTTGAACATCATGTCCAAGCCTTCTGGGGTTGGATCTGCAAGAACAGACCCTGGTTGCGGTTTATTTACAATGGGTGGTGGGGTGGGATGAGGTGGCATGGATGGAGCTTCGTCATGCGAGGGGTTTTGAGATGCAATGTCTTCTATTTTTGTTTTTGCGTCTTTCAAGATTTCTTCTAGTTTAGATAACTTTTTATTCCACTTACGATTGGCCTTCTCTCTAGTATCCTTCCATGTTCTTGTTTTCCTCTTACTAGGCTCTCCCAATTCACTCGACTCTGATTGCTCAGCGGGTTTTTCTTGTTGTACAATTTGTGCCCTAGTAACTACTTGTATAGGAGCCACATTATTATTGCTTGAACTTGAATCCACCACTAACCCGACTACATTAATGGGTGTAACCTTGGATGCACTAGAGGGGTTCCTAGGAAAATCTCTCGGGAGATGTTCTTTGCCACACTCAAGACAAAAGCCTTGTATTGTGATGTTTTGTCCTTGTCCCGTAGTTGGTGAGTGGGGACATTCACGAATGAAATGGTCACCCTGACATCTAAAACATGGTCCTCTAGGGGCTTGTGGTCTCACTTGTCTTGATTGGGGCCTAGGGTTGGGGTTTGTGTACATGACATTGGAGTATTCTGGCTCCCAATTTTTTTCCATAGATGGTGCCTCATATTGATATGAATAATTCTCACTATGCTCAGGTGACTCTGTGTAATAACCGTGTGGGCTATCTTCATGGGAGTAGTCTGAACTATGAGCATGAGAATCATTTTCTGGGACTAAAGGGATCACTAGCACCAATGGCAGGTGTGGGTAACTCTGGAGCAGGGCATCTTTCTAGGTATTGTATGAACCTTCTTCCTGCTAGTCGCACTGTTTCATGGGGTGTCTGCTTGAAGCTGTTTATCAAGGATGATGTGTTATTCCTGATACCACTCTTGGAAAATTCTACAATGAATTCTTCTAGCAGTTGACCTATCTCTCTATAGTTGCAACTGTTTAGAGGTTGAAACCAAGCTAAAGCAGTACCCTTGAGAGTCAAACCAAATGCCTCGAATTGGGTAAACAAGTCCTCGACCTGTTCAGCTCTTAAGACCTGTTTGAACTCGGCCACATGATCATAAGGATCTCCGAATCCATCAAAATATTTCTTCATTGCCTTGACCACTTGAGAGGGTCTAAGGGTTCTTGAGTGCTCTTGGGGTCTGGGCAATGAGAAATCATGTTCATCTCTTTGATGCCTCTGAGTTCGATGTCTCTCCCTTTCACGTCTTTCACCTTCAAGTCCTGATCTGTCTCTGCCCACAGTGTTTGCAAAGCTTACATCAGGTCTCTCTCTGGTTCTTTCTTATTGTGCTTCATGAGCCTTGGATGATCCTGCTCCTTGGAAGCTATGGGAAACACTGGGTCTTGGTGGTGGGAAAATTGATTCACCTTGCCAAGTGTAGGCATGCCTATCCTGCTCAGTTACCAAGAACATTTTTTCCCATGTGCCATCTAGATAGACAACTTTGTCTGGTGTCTCAGGATCCTTGAACTCGTAGATGATGACTAGTGGGCAAGGTTGATCTGGCTTGAATCTCCAAAAGGCTTCCTCCGTTTCTCTATTCACAAATAGTTCTATGCTTTTGTTGTCCTGAGGAATCCAATCTGGAGTGATTACTCTAGTCAAGACTGACTTATCTCAAGGAGTCTTTGGCTCTCGTCCTACATCTCCCTACTTTAGGTCTCCTATATCGTTTTCAAAAATGCTATTTCCAAACTCATCGGTCTTATCTGGTAGGTTGGTGACCACATACATGGTTCCTTCCTTATCAATGTACGACCCCTCTTCGAACTTGACTACTGGGTGTTCAAGCCCAAAGGGTTGATCTGGATTTTTGAGTTGAACCACTAGTTGCCTTAGGCCATCCTCATAGATGCGAGCACCTAATGGATTGGTCCGCATATATTCCAATTGTGTCTTATATGGACCTTCGGGTGTTTGTAGATAGGCCGTTCCTGAGTTACCTGCAGGTTTCCCCATGCTAAAAGACATTTCCGAGTCACTTGTGTCTGAACTTAGTACGTAAGGATAACCACTTTGTTGTTGTGCTCAAGACTTAGTTGTATGGTTGACACTAGCCTCAGAAGATCTAATGCTTTGTGTATCCTTGCCTAGGTGTCTACCACATCTCAGGTTCATAAGCTTTGGTTAAGAGTCCAAAATTTCCCCTTGGTATGGTTCAAAACCCTTTGGAGTCCCCTTGGTTCCCTAGTCACACCTGAGGGTCAACGAGCTATAGAGCTCAAAAAAAGGACTTTGGATGAAAAATTTATGTCAAATCAGGCTCCTAGGGGTCAAAACAGGCAAATAGGACCTTTGGGAAAAAATCACGATTTTGTGAATCTCAAGAGAATCGCGATTTTGTGAATCTCAAGAGAATCGCGATTTTGTGAATCTCAAGAGAATCGTGATTTTGTGAATCTCAAGAGAATCACGATTTTGTGAATCTCAAGAGAAAATTGTGATGCTATGAAACCAAGAGAATCGTGATGTTGTGAATCTCAAGAGAATCGTGATGCTATGAAACCAAGAGAATCGCGATGCTATGAATCTCAAGAGAATCGCGATCGTATGAAATCATGGAATCGTGATGCTATGAAAACAGAGAATCGCGATCCTCTCAAACCAAGAGAATTGCGATGTTGTGAATCTCAAGAGAATCGCGATCCTATGAAATCATGGAATCGCGATGCTATGAAAATCAAGAGAATCACGATTTTGAGCACAACCACAGAATCGGGATTTTGAGAATGACCTTAGAATCGTGTTTTGAAAATCGTGATTTTGTACCTTGGATGAGAATCGTGTTTTTGAAAATCGCGATTGCCAATAGAGAATCGTGTTTTCACAAAATCGTGTTTTTGGCTGAAAATCGTGATTCGTGAGAATCGCGATTTTGAGCCCACTGAAAATCCTCTTTCCTTAAAGTCGTGGTTTTGACATGAAAGTCATGATTTTTTACCTTGGATGAGAATCGTGTTTTTTGAAAATCGCGATTGCCAACAGAGAATCGTCTTTTCACAAAATCGTGTTGGCTGAAAATCCTGATTTGTGGGAATCGTGATTTTGAGCACAACCACAGAATCGCAATTCTGAGAATGACCTCAGAATCATGTTTTCTTCAGAGAGCTAGAAAATTGTGATTTTCAAAAAAATTGAATTTTTCACAGAATCACGATTTTCATCACAGAATCATGTTTTTTGACGGGAAATTCAAATTTCTGAGCGTCGAGCAATGGCGAGCTCCGTATGTGCAGAAAATCATGAAAAAACACAGCGCTTGCTCTCCCTTGCACCTCCTAACTCCTTCCCACTCAATAATGCATGAAATGTGGCATGGAAATGGTGAAAATGCACTAAAAAACAAGAAATTTCTATGAAGAAGAAGATGGAAGAAGATGGAGGTGGTGATTATGATGAAGATGAAGAGGAAAAATCAGAAAATGAACAAAAATGACAGTTTTTTTACCTTCCAACGTCGTAAATCTACGATCTTACCATCACAACGCTCGTCCTCGAAGCTCTCTCCCCGGAAATGGCGCCAAAATTTGGTGTAGCTCAAGCGTTGTGGAGGTGATCGCAATCCGGGTGGATCGGGTCCGGTCGTGGCACACACAGGGTGTATGCAGCTAATGAATGTTGGATGGTTTAAGGACATGAAAGTGAAATTAATGTTGAGTATGGAGAAGAGAGAGATGTTGAAATGATTATGGGAATGGGAAAGTAGGAGTGCAAGTTAGATTTACGAACATGAATGATAAGAATGAAAGAGAACCATACACACGAATCAAATTTGGAAGGAAGAATGGTCCATTGAAGGAGCTTCTTAAACACTTCCTAATTCTAATCCATATGCATAGTCTTCTTTGGATGATATGTATGCATGACGGGATGGAATCCTTACACATAAACCAGTTTCGAAAGGAAGAATGGTCCAATATTGGAGCTTCTTATACACTTTCAGAAACTAATCAATATGTATAGGTATGTATGGATTATATGCATGCAAGTGAATTATGATGATAGAGTTTACTCACAAGCTCAAAGAAACATCCTCACTGGTTCAACGCAATACTGCGGAGCCTTCTCACACATAGAAGAAATAGAAGACATGTAAAAATACTTAAGAGACTGAGAGAGGAGACAAGAGACAAGTGACAAGTGACATGAATTAAAAGGATTTGAATTAAGATACATGTATAAGATCGTCGTGGTACGTCAAGCTAGGTATTCTACTGATCAAAGGTGGTTCCGACCCTCAAACCATGACAGCTCAATCGAATGTCACACGTAAGAAGGTGAGTTCCACTTTAGTGACCCTATGTATGTCTAGGCTCGTAACGTCTAACTAAAGAGTCTAAGACTCATTAAAACCAGCTCTAACTCACTCACACGCTCCACCGAGGGTGAGTCAAGATAGAGATGCTGGTTTCAAGAGCCTATCCTAGATTGGAGTTCTAACTTAAATTTGAAACTAGGTACTATACTCATACTAGCTCACCTTGGATCCTCACTCGCTCAACCGAGGGTGATCGTCTCAAGGAAACCGTAAGCTAGCATGAGCCCTGTGGATGCCTAACAATGATGCTCTAGGATTTTGGAGGGGGGTTTATATAGTTTTTTGAATGAATTTGGGCCCTTGGATCTAGAGAAATCAACTCTCAACTCTAGGATCACTACTTTCGATTACAACCATTTGATTAATCAAATCAATGGCTTGGAATTGTTCTTTCTATCAAATCTAGTTTAAAGGAGTGAAATTTAGGCGCCTTCATTCTCCACCATTGGATCTGGGGATGATCTGGACCGTCGAATCAATGCTGACATCAGTTTGGATAAGATAAGCCACTATTTTTGGAGAAAAGCTGCATTATTGATCTTTGATTGTCAAAAAAATCTTCTTTTATGGAAAAACTCGTGGATCCTCCTTGCTTTAAGCATAAGTGCATCTCCACCCTTGAATATGAGCTCATCTTGATCGTACAACATGGCTCAATCAGCTTTCGCCATGTGGTGGCCCTTCAACCCTTCAATTTGCTTAAACTAGAAAATTGCGGTGATCCTGAAAACTGGACTTTGTACTCTTTGACCCTCCAAATAGGCTTTGATGAAGATGAAACTTTGTAGGACTATGTTTCCAAAGATCTCCTTCACGAATATGCAGAAAAAACTCCCATCTAAATCTCCCTTGTACAAGTTTGACTACATTTGGAAGCTTGCAAGGTGGCATTAAGGTGTCTAGGAAGCTCTGATAGCCTTGAAAATTTGTACAAATATGTAGCCACATATGATCTTTATACATGCCAAACCATATGGCTAACATAAATTTCTATACAAGAATTCGTAGGGTCAAACTAGAAAAATTACATTTTTATAAAATGAACATAGCATATCAATGTGCTACAAAATCCATTTTCTACTGAAATTTGAGCTATAGACTGCCTTTGACAATCTTTACAAGTATATGAATTTTCATCTAATTTGGTGACAATGAAATTTTTGCCCTAATTTCCCAACTTTGACCAGCTTTGACCGCTACCATGGACTTTCTTGATTTCTTAAAAACTTTGTATGTGAGCTTCCTTTGACATCCTTGATGCATCCTGGACTTCTCGGGGAATTCCGGCTACCTTCACCAAATATGTTTTTTGTAGGCCTTCACAAGTGAGAGAGGAGAGAAAATCTCGACGACATTTGCCTCCAGTAAACCTGCAATTCCTCCGGAAGCACCACTCTAGCATCTGTGAAAAACAAAATGTTGCAGGCATCAAATTATTTTATAGGCAACATAAGAAACATGGAAGGAAAATTGATTATATGCATGAATAAGTAGGTAACGTGACATGAAGCAAAATTTGCATGAAAGAAAGAATTGAAACAGGCAACATGAATATGCATGAACAAATAGGCAACATGTATGCAAATGAACAAGCAACATTGGCAACAAGAAAGAAAAAAACAAGCATCAATATGAAGTGGAAGTGGATGTATTGAGTCGTTTTAAGCATCAGTTCCTCTCATCTTGAAGAAAATTTTGTACCTTTTTCATAAAGCAATCTACCTTAACTATGATTATAAACAAAGATTTAGGATTTTCAAGAGACATCTTTCATCTTTAGCTTATTTTAGATCAACTCCTTTCCTACATAAATATGAATATGCTCTTTCTCTAATAACATGCAAGGAAATCTAACTAAACTCCACTAATGCATAAATCTGCCTATATAGCCCGTGATTTATTCTACTATGCCTCTTTATCCTCCTTTGGCTTGCTCTCTTTTTTTTTTGATGATGATGATGATTCGGCAACTTTATGGTTACGATCACTTTTTTGGGGTGGAAGAAAGTGTAAACTTCTTGGTAACATGTAGCAATTTTTTTTTTTTGACGAGGAAAAATTAAACCCCGATACAAGGTACAACCATTTTTGATGACGGAGAACAGTCATTTAAACTCCGATACAAGTGCTGTGAGATGGACTAAGGATGTAGAAACATGCAATAGCAGGAGCTAGGATTTCAACAATTATGCTTTCGATACAGGATACATATGCATGTTTATATATGAAAGTCATGTCACCAAAATAAACCTCCAAATCTACATGCCCTATCTTTCCACAATCCTAGATTATAATCAATTCCTTAGTAGATAAGTTACTACTTAAGATACAATTTTACACAAGTAGAGAAATCATCATTTGCCCTTTTTGACTCAAGTGATGTGGATATGCAATGCAATGCAAAGACTGAAAAAAAAACATGCATGAAACAAGCATGGAAAAAAAAAAAGAATGAACCTGAAAAAAAAACAAAGCAACATGAACTTGAAAAATTAATGATATTTTTATATGTTTTTTTATTTTTTTTTCTTTTTTATTTATATTTTTATTTTTTATAACATGGATACTCCTGTTTATGAATCGGCCTCATTGTTGTCATCTTCTTCAATGTCCTCATCCAAAATGTACTCGTCATTATCACGCTTCTTGAATAACTTTATCCTTTTACCTGCAATCAAAGTTTTTAGTGCAACACCATTTAATTCACAAAGAGCATACGTACCATTGTTGTTGACTTTTGATACAATGTATGGCCCAAACCACTGTTGAGTGAGCTTTTTGCGTGCATCATATTGAGAGTCAAATGTACTATCATAAATGAGCACCCAATCTCCTACTTCAATTGGCTTAGGACGCAATCGATGAGTTTTATCAAAATAATGCTTGTTCTTGATTCTAGATTCTCTTAATTTTTCAACGGTATCATCAAGTCTTAATTTACCTTGTTGTAACTGTTTAATGCGCAAACTCAAAAAATCATCAGTAGACATGTTTTCAGACCAAGGCAAATTTGACCATGCAAAAATATGAGACTGAATTGGAAACAATGGTTTTTGACAGTACATCAGTTCAGCAGGCATATATCTAGTAGTACGTGTGCATGTAATTCTATCTGCCCAAAGTGCAAAAGGTAAGAATCTAGGCCATTGTTTGATGTCACCATTACATGCTTTAGATATGGCTTTCACAATAGGTGGATGCCCTCTCTCTATTTTACCATTGGCCTCTGGGTTATATGCAGTAGTGAGAGACAAACGAATACCGTGACGCTCAAAGAACTCTTTAGCTTCTCTCGCATTTAACTCTCCACGATCGGCAACTACTTTCTCTATGTACCCAAAGCGACTTATGACATCTTCAAGCAAGAATTTGCAAACATTGTAAGTGGTCTTAGATCGTAGTGCACGTCCCTCTACATGATTAGTTAACTCTTCTCTTGCAAGTACAATGTAACGCATTTTGCCAATACCTTTAGGCATAGTTACAAGATCTACTACCCACTTGTAGTGAATACAAGGTGGATAAGTAGGATGCAACGGATCTCTATGTTTGACTGATGAATGAAGTTGACAAGTAGAACATGTAGAAACATAGCTACTAATGTCAACATACATCATAGGCCAATAATAGGTACTTCCAATTTTTTCATATGTTCCAAAAAATCCTTTATGACCTGCCCATAATGTCTCATGCATTTCCTTCATTACTTGCAATTGAAGACCTCGTTTTCCTAGGACTAGTTGTGGATTCTTAACCTTACCCTTAGCATGTCTCCAAAGATAACCATTACATAGGAAAAAGTTATAAGCTTGTTTCCTAATGTTACAGAATCTATTCGTAGTCCAATTAGTTGTAGTGTACTCAGATACTTTCCTATGTCTCTCCATTCATTTTCATACTCAGACTCATGAAATTGCTCATACTCGTATATATGTGGAACATAGTCAACTAAATTCACATTCTTTATTAGATCACTTTCAAGATCATCAAATTTAGCTCTCGATAACATATCAACAACTGAATTTGACTTACCTGAAATATGAACTAACTCAGGATTTATGAACTTAATATATGAGATTCATCTAAGCATGGCTATATCAGGAGATGAACAATTGGCTATCATTCCAATGAGAGGCAAACAATCAGTCTCAACTTTGACATTTGCACCAATGAAATATTCTTTGTCTGTTTTCAAAGTTGTTACCATACCCCATAGTTCTCGTTTGATTTGTTGATATTTTCGTTGTTTTTCATGTAGAATTTTGGCACCAAACCTAATTGCATATCTATTCCCTTCACTATCATCTTGACTTATGACCCAACCTATACCAATAGGACTAGTATCAACAGTCAATATAATAGGTTTGTTAGCAGAATAGTCTACACGCTTAAGGATGGGAGCTTCAAGCAATAATTTCTTCAATTTACGCATAGCTTGAGTGTGTTTATCAGTCCAAATCCTCAATAAGTCATAGAGACAATCAGCAACATGAGCAAAGTGTGGGATCCAAATAACATAAAAGATGCAAGCACCAAGAAATCTACGTACCTCACTCACGTTGTTACATGTTTCAGAAATGTTGCTAATGGCATCAACTTTTTGTGGGTATGGCTTTCGACCATAATGGCCACATAAATGTCCAACAATAAGAACCTCGTTGACACCAAAAACAGATTTTTCTATGGAAAATGTGAGACCTACCTCTTCAAATCATTGAAATATTCTTTCACAATCAGAGATATGGTCAAGAACAAATTTACGACATCCAGATGAATCTAAAGTAATGTCCTTTACATGTTCCTCACTCCCTTTAATTAGAATATCATCAATGAATGGCATAGTTATATGAGGGATAAAATCATGTAAGACCATATTCATAGCACTCATCATATGAGCCACAGAATTAGTCGCTCCTTGAGGTAAAGTACACATTCGCACTAAGCCTAAAGGAGTTTTCATTGTGGTTATGTCACAACTATCAATTGCTAATTGGAATTGATCATATCCAGAATATAAATCACCCATTGAATAGATAGAATGTCCTGAAAATGATTCAGAAAACTCATCTACAATGGGTCTTATTCCTACATTCCTTATGGTGACTTTATTGACGGGTTGGAGATCTTGAATAAAACGTAGTTTCCCATTCTTTTTAGGCACAGTGAACCATCGATTTGAGTAAGGTGCAAAATATGGCTCTAAAATTCTCATGTTTATCTTCTCCTTAAGTAGTTTCATTAGCTCAGGTAAGTGAGCCTTTGGAACTGGTATAGGACAAAGATTCCATGGAATATGTGGAATAGTAAAGATTATCATGGGTGCAACTAGCTTAGGATCTACACAACCAATCTCATGAGGATACATAGTAAAGGCTTTTCCATGGCTACGTATGAAACCTGTTTGATTGTCTCATCCGTGAATGTATGTCCCATGTTTTTCTTATCCCGAAGAATTGGATCATTTTTCACATCAACAATTTTTTCATTACTTCCTTGAGGTAATGGTTGAGCTATGGGTTTGATTTTTTTGTCTACAGTTTTGTACTTTGTTTCAACTATGGCATCATGTGTTTGGTTAAATTTTGAGCACTTGTCAACAATGAGAGCATACTCTTGGATTAGAGCATACTCATCAAGGGAAGAAAGAAGAATAATATGGGAATTAGAATTTTGTTGAAGACATAACTCTAACTCCTCAAGAGTAGAGAAACAATGAGATGTTTCAATCACATGCTCAATGTTCTCATCATGTTCCATGATTTTGTTGTTTTTATAATTTTTTTGGGTTTTTTGGATAAAAGACTTGGACAATTGACTCTTATGAAGAAAATCTAATCTAGAATGTGGAAAACAAAGTGACAAACTATTGTACATATTGGTTGGATGCAAGATGTCAAACCAATATCCACTGTTGTCCCGCTCAACAATGGATTCTATCCAAAATCTTGATCATATGTAGCCCCAAACATGAATCGAGGTGCACAATCACTACAAGCATGCTCATGACCCTGAGTAACAATAGGTTTCTTTCTAATTGACAATCGATTCCTAGGATGATTCACTCCTACCGTCATGACTTGAAGTGATTGCATTCCATCCTTAGACTTAAATCTAGCATAGGTAGACCCATCATCCATGGCTTTAGTTTCCATACGACTCTCACAAATAAAGGGTTGACCTAAGAGAACTTCATAGGAGCAATTATCTTGAATAAAAAAGTGAAACTCATCTATGATTCCTCCTATGGATATGGGCACACTAGCACAAGCTCCATACAGGGTACCTACACCATTATCTGTAGTTCTCATATGCCATCCATAATCTTTATCTATGGGCCATCGAAACTTATCATAGACTTCTCTTGAAATCACATTGATTTCAGAGCCGGAATCTACTAATGCATTTACAGTGATAGTGTTCTTATCATTTCCTATTTTAACATGCATCTCTGATGTACCTCTAGACCAAAATGTTCTTTTAAAGTGACTTTCAGGATTGTTTTCATGATTTTCATGGTCAGGTTGAATAGGTCCTAAGAAATTTTTATTAACATTTACTTCATCATCATCAAAGTCCTCTTAATCAGATTCATCAAAGTTTAAGGCTTCATTCATAGCTTGATCTTGATCTAGAGAATCTTGCATCTCAGTATCTAGATTAAGCGGAAACCTCTTCCTTTTAATTAGGCCGATAAAGTTATCTTTAAAAACAGGCTTTGCAATAGAGAAAACTTGTTCTAAAGACATAGTCACTTGACTCTTAAGCAAAATGTCATCTAAAATCTCCATAGGATCTATTTTTCTCTCAATTTCTGAAATCAAGATGGCTTTAGGTTTTCTCTTTGGTTTCTTTTGTTTTTGCTCAGGATCTTTTTTTTGTTCATGTTCTCGTGTTTGTTCTTCAGTTTGTTTTGATTGTTCTTGTTTATCTAAAGGCTTTGGTTCTGTTTTTCTTTGCTTTGTCTTCTTCCCTTTTTGTTTCTCCTCTTGTTTTTGTTCATTGGATTCCGATTCTTGTTTTTTATCTTTGGATTGTGATGTTTCTCCTTGCTCTATGATTGTTTCTACTCCCTCTGAGGTTTGTTTTCAAGTCACTCTTCTTTCACTAGGCTCAGCTTCATCTCTTTTTCGTTTTTCTTCTACATTGGATATTTGAGAAATAAGAGATTGATCTTCTATCGGTGACTCCCAAGCCGTTATTCTCCTAATCTCATCTCGTACTCTTACTAAAGCCTCTATGGAAAAGTCAACTTCCTTTATGGGTTTACTTGATTCTACTTGTTGTTCATCAAGAGCTTATAGTTTCACTCCTCTAGTTCCTACATCCGTTATGGTTATATTTTCATAGTGTTTTTTCATTCCTCCCTTGCCATAATTTCCTTGCAAAGGTAGCCTAGATCGATAGTCACAGATTTTCTTGTCTACGTCTATTACTAGTCGTTGCTCCTTAGCAGCCTTCAATAGTTCACAATCTCTCAAAAAGTGCTCTAACGAATCACACCAAGGACACCTACGAGGGCCACGCAAAAAACCATTTTGATTTTGAGGATTTTGATTAACTTGTGGTGGGAAATTTCGAAATTGAGGATTTTGTTGATAAGGTATTGCTTCAACAGGATAATTAGGATTTTGATAAGGCAATTGATGTATTTGAGGAGCTTGGGGAGCAACATGTGGTACTTGAGGTGCAAGAGGAGTTTCCATATTATATGGTTGATGATTTTGAAAATTTTGATTTTGAGGATTTTGAAAAGCTATTTGTGAAGCTTGAGGATACATGTTTTGATACATTTGAGGATTTTGCACATGAGGATGAGGATTTTGCATTGAAGGATTATGCATTGGAGGAACTTGATATGCTTGAGTAGGAGCTACTTGTGGATTTTGATTGGTAGCTATAACATGTTGATTAGTCTCTTGAAAAGTCATTGGGTTCATCTTATTTTGGAAAGTTTTGGTGTAATTAGATTGTAAAGCATCTATAGTCTTGGCCAAATTGGATTGTGTAGCAATAAGACTTTCCATTTGCTTAGTAAGAATTTCCACTTGAGATTGTTCAACTACACTTTTATTTGGCTCTACTTTAAAACCTTGAGTAGGCTCCATCATTTGAGGAATAGGAGTAGAGTCGAAAAGCATAGCATGGGATTATTCTCTAAATTGCTCCTTAATTTGTGGAAGGCTAGCTTGAGGAAGACTAGTTTGCTCATAAAGCATGGATTGTCTTTGATGTCTATGGGCTACAGCCTCTACTACTTTACGCACTTTTTGCCCATTGTCAGTAAGACCATAGCGCTTATCCGATTCTTCTAATCGTCGTTCAACTTCCCTACGAGTTTCAGGATGAAGAAGCTTAAGAAAATTGATCACAAGATCAGGTTCCAAGGTTATCTTATCCTCATCAAGAATTTGTTCATAGCGTCTAATATACTCATTTTGTAAGTGAGTAATAGAGCTACTAGGCTTCGGTGAATTGACCCATCGTAAGAATCCATCCCGATTATGTTGGCTATAATCTTCAAGATAGAATTCTTTGAGCATCTTTTTTCTAAAATCACTCCAAGGAAGACTATCATATTGAGTGACACGGTTTATGATAGAGCTATCAATAGTTCGTTCAACGAATGATATCAAAAGATCTTCGGGAAAACCAAAAATCATAGCTTGCTCTTCAAACAAATCTAAGTAGCTTGTAATGTTGATGCCATTGAATTTTCCCTTCTCTCTCAACATAGAAGAGACTATTCTTTGGCCTTGTTTCTCAACAATAAGGGATTTGAATCCTTCCTCCATCTTATGTGAATAAGCAAGTGATGCACGATGCTCTAGATCTCTCACAAATGTGTTTAGTTCACGACGAAGATGTGCACGATACTGTGAGAAATCCAGTGCAACACTCAAGACTGACGATGATGATATGATGAGGATGAAAAATATGAAACAAAGGATATGGATCACAACCTCCCAACAAGATCAGAAGCAAATGCCACAAAGCGTTTCATGTCGGGTTCAAATGTGGAGGTGATCGCAATCCTGGTGGATCGGGTCCTGTTGTGGCACACACACGGTGTATGAAGCTAATGAATGTTGGATGGTTTAAGGACATGAAAGTGAAATTAATGTTGAGTATGGAGAAGAGAGAGAACTTGAAATGATTATGGGAATGGGAATGTAGGAGTGCAAGTTAGATTTATGAACATGAATGATAAGAATGACAGAGAACCATACACACGAATCAAATTTGAAAGGAAGAATGGTCCATTGAAGGAGCTTCTTAAACACTTCCTAATTCTAATCCATATGCATATTCTTCTTTGGATGATATGTATGCATGACGTGAATAGATGGAATCCTTACACATAAACCAGTTTCGAAAGGAAGAATGGTCCAATATTGGAGCTTCTTATACACTTTCAGAAACTAATCAATATGTATGGGTATGTATGGATTATATGCATGCAAGTGAATTATGATGATAGAGTTTACTCACAAGCTCAAAGAAACATCCTCACTGGTTCAACGCAAGACTGCGGAGCCTTCTCACACATAGAAGAAATAGAAGACATGTAAAAATACTTAAGAGACTGAGAGAGGAGACAAGAGACAAGTGACAAGTGACATGAATTAAAAGGATTTGAATTAAGATACATGTATAAGATCGTCGTGGTACGTCAAGCTAGGCAGTCTACTGATCAAAGGTGGTTCCGACCCTCAAACCATGACAGTTCAACCGAATGTCACACGTAAGAAGGTGAGTTCCACTTCAGTGACCCTATGTATGTCTAGGGTCGTAACGTCTAACTAAAGAAGTCTAAGACTCATTAAAACCAGCTATAACTCACTCACATGCTCCACCGAGGGTGAGTCAAGATAGAGATGCTGGTTTCAAGAGCCTATCCTAGATTGGAGTTCTAACTTAAATTTGAAACTAGGTACTATACTCATACTAGCTCACCTTGGATCCTCACTCGCTCAACCGAAGGTGATCGTCTCAAGGAAACCGTAAGCTAGCATGAGCCCTATGGATGCCTAACAATGATGCTCTAGGAGTTTGGAGGGGGGTTTATATAGTTTTCTGAATGAATTTGGGCCCTTGGATCTAGAGAAATCAACTCTCAACTCGATTACAACCATTTGATTAATCAAATCAATGGCTTGGAATTGTTCTTTCTATCAAATCTAGTGTAAAGGAGTGAAATTTAGGCGCCTTCATTCTCCACCATTGGATCTGGGGAGGATCTGGACCGTGGGATCAGTGCTGACATCAGTTTGGATAAGATAAGCCACTATTTTTGGAGAAAAGCTGCATTATTGATCTTTGATTGTCAAAAAAATCTTCTTTTATGGAAAAACTCGTGGATCCTCCTTGCTTTAAGCATAAGTGCATCTCCACCCTTGAATATGAGCTCATCTTCATCGTACAACATGGCTCAATCAGCTTTCGCCATGTGGTGGCCCTTCAACCCTTCAATTTGCTTAAACTAGAAAACTGCGGTGATCCTGAAAACTGGACTTTGTACTCTTTGACCCTCCAAATAGGCTTTGATGAAGATGAAACTTTGTAGGACTATGTTTCCAAAGATCTCCTTCACGAATATGCAAAAAAAACTCCCATCTGAATCTCCCTTGTACAAGTTTGACTACATTTGGAAGCTTGCAAGGTGGCATTAAGGTGTCTAGGAAGCTCTGATAGCCTTGAAAATTTGTACAAATATGTAGCCACATATGATCTTTATACATGCCAAACCATATGGCTAACATAAATTTCTATACAAGAATTTGTAGGGTCAAACTAGAAAAATTACATTTTTACAAAATGAACATAGCATATCAATGTGCTACAAAATCCATTTTCTGCTGAAATTTGAGCTATAGACTGCCTTTGACAATCTTTACAAGTATATGAATTTTCATCTAATTTGGTGACAATGAAATTTTTGCCCTAATTTCCCAACTTTGACCAGCTTTGACCGCTACCATGGACTTTCTTGATTTCTTTAAAACTTTGTATGTGAGCTTCCTTTGACATCCTTGATGCATCCTGGACTTCTCGGGGAATTCCGGCTACCTTCACCAAATATGTTTTTTGTAGGCCTTCACAGGTGAGCGAGGAGAGAAAATCTCGACGACAGCGTAAGCACCACCTCCTTTACTTGTCAATCCGCGAAGACGTGAGGACCGGTATGAAGACCACGAGCAAGTGAAGGCACAAGTGCGTGAGTGAAAGCACACAAACATGCACACACATACACACACACGTGCACAAGGTAAGATCAAAGAGAGGAACAATGGAAAGCTTTGATTGCAAAAGAGTTCTCTTACAAAAGCTCTATTCTCTAACAAGCTAACCTCAAAAATGAGCTCTCTAGCTCTTTTTACAGGTTTTTGACTAGTTTTGGCCCTGTCCAAACCTAGTGTCCGGCCTAGTTAAAGATTAGGTTCCAGGGCTTATTTGAGGGCTCAAACGAAGTCTAAAAATTATGAAAATTGGTAGGATGATACTTCTAATACTCCTCAAGCTCAAGGACTCCTCGGCTTGAATAAAATGGAGTTATAAAAATAGAAAATGGTATTTACAATGGTTTTAGTGATGGAAATCACTATTTTTGTAGGGGTTCTTCTAAAAATTTGACATGTACTTCTTGGAGCTTCCTACTTGCTCCTTCTTCTTGTGTGTGTCCACCTTTCTGATGTGCTTCCATGCTTGTGCTTGACCTTGAGTTCCAATAACTAAGGTTAGATGGAGGACTAGAGTATTTCTCTAATGAGTTCAGTGATTACTTATGGAATGCAGGTATAAAAAGGGAAGTTACTTGCAAGTACTCTCCTCAACAAAATGGTGTAGCAGAAAGGAGAAACAAAACTCTTGTTGAGTTTGCAAGACCAATGATGAAGGAGAAAAATTGTCCAAATTATTTGTGGATTGAGGCTCTAAATACAGCTACATATTTGGTTAATAGGCTACCATGTAAAGCTTTGCAGGGTATGACACCATATGAAGCTTGGTTGGTTAAGAGACCTACCTTAGATCATTGCAAAGTATTTGGATGTTTGGTTTATGCATATGTGCCATCTCAGTTGAGGCATAAATTGGAACCTAAAGTTGAAAAGTATGTGTTCATTGGATATGATGATAAGCAGATGGATTATAGGTTTTGGAGTCCATCCACAAAGCAATTCCTTGTACCAAAGGATGTTACATTTGATGAGCAAGGTACTTGGTATGTAGGTACAATCAATAATCATGTGGGTGATGAAGAAGTTTTGAATCAGAAGAAAGGTAAATCAAATGTTCATATATTTGATGAAGAAAAGAACAATGAAGTACAAGTTGAAGTTGAAGAAGTGCCAAGGTTTGATCCAGAATGTGATGAACTAGAAACTTCAAGAAGTGGAGAACTCAGAAGGTCATCAAGACACAAATGGAAACCTACAAGGTATAGCTATGACACTTGTTTTTTTACTACTAGAGATTATGCTTACATGGTGATAGCAGATGAAGACCCTTCTACATATGAAGAGGCAAAAGTTAAGGAAAATTGGGAGAAAGCTATGAAGGAAGAATATGAGGCATTGACGGAGAATGAGACATGGGATTTGGTTCCTAAACCAAACAGTCACAAGATCATTGGATACAAATGGGTCTACAAGACAAAGAGGTATGCAGATGGAAGTGTGTCTAGGTATAAAGCTAGACTTGTTGTGAAAGGGTATGCTCAGACATATGGTATAGATTGATGAGACCTATGGTCCTGTGGCAAAGATGACAACCATCAGGACACTCATAGCCATTGCTACATGAAAAGGTTGGAGATTATGTCAATTAGATGTGAAGAATGCTTTTCTTAATGGTTATGTTTCATATGATGTTTTCATGGAGCAACCACAAGGGTTCAGAGATAAAAGGTATTCAGAATATGTATGTAAGCTCAAGAGAGCTTTGTATGGTTTGAAGCAGGCCCTAAGGGCATGGGATTATAGACTTGAGAAGTTCTTGAAGGAACTTGGTTTCCAAGTATCTAAAGCTGATAGTAGCTTGCTTGTTAAAGCAAGTGATGATGGGTTCATTTACATGTGCATATATGTTGATGACATAATTCTTACAGGTACAGATGAGAAGGGCATACAAAGCCTCAAGAAGCAAATGGAGAAAGAGTTCAAGATTAGTGACTTGGGAGACTTGTCATATTTCTTTGGCATGGAGATCTCATATACCCAACATGGAGTGTATGTGACTCAAGAAAGGTATTTGAAGAACTTGTTGATCAAGTTTAAAATGGAAGATTGCAGGGTAGGACCTACTCCAATGGAGGTGAATCACAAATTCAGCAGATATGGACGAGAAGAATTCAAGGATATGAAGCTATATCAAAGTCTGGTTGGTAGTCTAATCTATGCTACATTAACTAGGCCTGATTTGTCATATGCAGTTGGACTGTTGTCTCAATTCATGTATTGTCCTAGGAAAGAACATTGGGTTGCAAGACAAAGAGTGTTGAGATACATTAAGGGTACACTCAAGGAAGGTTTGTATTATGGTTTTACATCAGATACGTGTTGATATATTTAGGTAGCGATGTCTGAACACACTAGGACCGTTGGGGCACTTTTATCCCTCTTTAGGAGGTTTCCCCCCCCCCCTCTTGTATATACACCTATTGCCCTAATGGACTACTTATCTTTGTACATTCTCTAGTAATACACTGAGTACTGTGTGTTGTGCTCCAAGCTTCTTCTTCTTCCTTGTGCTGTTCGTGTGCTTTCGCAGACGTCTAACTCCAACAATTGGTATCAGAGTAGGTCGTCGCTTCATCTAGGGTGCCATCAACACTCCTCCGTTTGCAGTCTTAGAATCGCACAAATTTTGGTGAGCATACTCAGCGAGTTTTTGAGATCAAAACTGCTTCACTTTGTGGTGCCAAAATCGCAATCTGAGCTTGTTTCGGCCTCGGAACACACTATCACAGTGCTTGTGTAGGCTATTTCATCTTTTTATGCCAAAGATATATACCAGTTTTTGTTCACCAGTATAAGCGTCTCGAAGTCTACTACAGGTTTAGCAGAATTTGTCTGGGAAGTTCTGTTCAACTTTTTGAGATACAGTCAATTTTTTGCATCAAGGTATTTTAGTCACCCGCCCTGGCTAAAAGTAGTGATGTATTCCGTATGTTGGCTGTTCAGGATAAGTTGGATGGTACCAACTACCCGTTATGGGCTTATATGATGCGACATGTGTTGGTTGCAAAAGGACTATGGAAAATTGTGTAGGGTGTCGAAAAACGTCCTATCACACCTGCAATTGTTACAATTGCAAGTACTGAAACAGATGTAGAAGGTGTTGAAGATGATGGTTTTCTGCATATTCTTGTTTGTGCTATGGTTTCTGCTACACCTACTATAGAGAAGATTTGCTGGGATGGCAGAGATGCCTAGGCACATGCATTGATAGCTTTGTCTATCAAACGTGCCATTATTCCTCACATTCGCTCTTGCAGAACAGCTAAGGATCCTTGGGATACACTTACCACATTGTACCAAGCTAGGAATGAGGCTCGTGTTGCTTACCTCCGAAAACATTTGGAGAGTGAGCACATGAATGAACGTGATTTTATGGATAGTTTCCTAACGAAGATCAAAGACTTGAAGGAACAGTTGATTTCTGCTGATGAGGTTATACCAGATAGCTCACTTGTGCAGACCGTTTTGAATGGTCTTCCTTATTCATATCAAAGTTTTGCTTCTACTCTTCGGTTGATGATGAAAGGCAATCCAAATGCCTTATCATTTGAGGAGTTAGTCTCTGTTCTATTGCAAGAAGATCAGTCCAGGCAGAAAAGGTCCATTATGCGAGTTGCAGATCAAAGTTTCCTGGCTAGTCAGAAGGGCAAAGGAAAACGGAGCTCTTCAACTAGTAAGGAGAAATCTGCTAATTCTGCACATTTGAAGAAGGAAGATAAAGATGAGAAGAAATCAGAAAAGCAAAAATTGTTTTGTAAGTACTATAAAGGGAATGATCATTGTTGGTGTAGGGCAATCAAAAATTGATGTCTTGATGAAGAGTTGAAGCCAAGGACTGAAGAAAAGATCAAGATATGAAGTATGAAGGAAGTGCATATCCAGAAGATGAAGATGTGTAGACATATGTACATTAATTCAGAGATAGTTTACTTATACTTTTGTATAGTCAGGAGCTTGTTAATATTTACCTATATATACAAGGAAAAATGTTGAGGCAAGTATGAGAGAGTGTAGATTACAAGAATCAGAAGAATTAGAAGTAATTAGACTCTTGAGAAGCATGAAGATTAGCTCTCTCATCCAAATGTAAAAGTTCTCTAGTAATGGAGAAAAATTACGCCCGATGTTTCTGTGTTTTCTCCTTCTGAGCTTGATCATTTCAAGAATCCTTTTGTAGATATATAATTCCATAGTTAATGAGTCTATGGTTAAAGTTTGAGAGCCTAATTGTAAACAGGCTGTGAGAATTATGAGTAGGAACATTCATATGTGAAGAAGTGTTCACTGTTTTCTGAAACAAGCACAAAATTTGATGTTAATGTTTTGGTCAGTTCTCCTTCCACAATGTAAAGTTTTGAGCAAGCAAGTACTCAATCTTTAAATTTGGAAGGTAAGCTATCTATGGCTAAAAGCATTTGTATAAACGGGTTCTAGATTGAGAGAAACAAGTGTTAGAAGTTACAGGTGTCTGAATCAACTTCTCAGAAGAATAGTTTTAGACATAGGTGACTTGTTAAGTTCATTTCTCAAGATTTATTGAATCTTTTGAAGTGATTTAACTTTGGCGAGGTGCACAAACTATAGTACGACACCTTGTGCAAAGTTTTATTAAAAACGTTACACATTTGATAAGTCAATGAGAGAGATATATGCAGCAGAATTTTTGTAGAGTCTTCTTCTTCACAGTTTATCCAAAATTTTTATTGTGCCTCCAAATTAGTGAAGGTTTTTTAGTTACTCTTGATATAGAGGTGCTCTAAATTCAAGAGTAGCTTGTTCCCTTGCAGACTAACACTCTCCATCATTGGTATCAGAGCAGGACGTATCAAAATTGAAGGAAGGAGGACCCCGACTATTGCAGACATAAAGAATTCAACAATTAAAGATTTAGAAGGGGAAATCTTGAGAGAAAAGCTTGAGAAGCAGGCCATACGACATTAAGGAATACAAAATGAGTATCATTCAAAGTAAAGGTACATCTATTACTCATAAAGTTTGAAGAATTCAATACACAAGTGAAGAAAGGATGGGAGACTCTCTTCAAATAGAGAAGTTGGATAGAGAGAACTATCTAGCATGGTCAATGAGGATGGAAGCTCACCTTATGAGCAAAGATTTGGTAGGATACATCAGAGGTGAAGAAGAAAAGCCTCAGTTCAAAGATCCTAGTGTTCCAACTAGGGAGGAATTATCAGATTTGAAGACTTGGATGAAGAAAGATGTTCAAGCCAAGAGCATTATTTACATGGCAGTTAATGATTACTTGCTACCTCACATTAGAGGTCTTGAAAGTGCAAGTGATATATGGAATGCTTTGAAGGAGCATTTCCAAAACACCACAAAGTCAAGGAAGGCATCCTTGTGGGCAGAATTTACTACATTCAAGAAGAAGGCCTCTCAATCCATCTCAGATTATGTAACAAGGATGAAGGACATTGCAGATGCATTAGGAGCAGT
Organism: Ceratopteris richardii; assembly: GCA_020310875.1. NCBI lineage: Eukaryota > Viridiplantae > Streptophyta > Polypodiopsida > Polypodiales > Pteridaceae > Ceratopteris > Ceratopteris richardii. The sequence goes on from CM035406.1 coordinate 229,279,805, forward strand.
TGATGAAGACATTGAGGAGGATAAATTGGTAAGGCAAATCCTTACAGGTTTGAGAGGTGATGACAAATGGAAGCCATTCATTTTGTCTACTGAATTATCACTTGATCATTACACTCCTGATCTAAATCAGTTGCTAGGACATATGCTAACCTTTGAGCAGGATGTCAAAGGTGAAAGTGATAAGAGTGCAGGTCAAGCAATGTATTCAAAGGATAAGAAGAAGAATATCAAAGGAATGCAATAAGAAAATGAAGATGAAGGTACAACTAGCCAAGCCAACTTCCTAAGAGGAAGAGGAAGTGGCAAAGGTAGAGGAAGAGCCAGGAGTAATAAAGATGGAGTTAAAGCTTGCTGGATTTGTGGTAAGACAAATCACTTAGCTAATGATTGTTGGCATAATATTCAGAAAAATGGTGGATATAATCAAAATTTTAATTCAAGAGGAAGAGGTGGCAAGAATCAAAGAGGTAATTTTAGAGGTAGAGGTAGTAGAGGTTACTTTGGAAGAAATGCAGGTAGAGGATTCCAAAGTCAACAATACAACAATACCTATTATAATTATGCTTCAGTTTAGAAGGAGGATTCAACATTGATAATGAATGCAACTTGTGAAAGGCAAAGTGAAGACCAAAGAGTCTTCTACATTGACTCAGGGTGTAGCAATCACCTGAGTGGCAACATAGCTTTGATGACTGATTTGGAGAATAAGGTAACTAATCATGTAGTTCAAACAAGTGACAATACAAAGCATAATGTGAAGTCAATTGGATCAGTGAAGGCAAAGGATGGTAGTACTCTCTTGAGTAAGGTTTTGTATGTTCCTACAATTCCTAAGAATCTGATAAGTGTAGGACAAATTGTTGAACAAGGTTATGAAGTTAGGTTCACTAATGAAGGAGTGTTTGTGGAAGACCCTAGCAATGGTTATAAAAAAATTGTTTCAGGAAAGAAAGAAGGAAGATTGTTCACATTGAAGATCCAAGGTAATGTTGGTCATGCCTTGTTCACTTATGGAGGACATAAGATCTCTGAGTTAGATCTTTGGCACAAGAGGCTTGGACACTTTAATGAAAGAGGTATCAAAGATATGGTTAACAATGGTTTAGTGCTTGGGTTGCCTAATGTTGCAGCTCAACATATGACATATAGATGTGAAGCATGTCAATTAGGTAAGGCTCATAAGCAATCTTATTCCAAGCATGGTTTTATGTATTCAGAGAAGCTTGAATTGGTACACACAGATGTGTGGGGACCATCAAAGGATTTCAGTATCAATGGCTCAAGGTATTATGTGATTTATGTTGATGATGCTACAAGATGGATCACTATATATGTGATCAAAGATAAATCAAAGCTACTCAATACATTCAAACATTATCATGTGTATGCAGAGAGAATTACAGGTCATAAGTTGAAGAGACTAAGGTCAGATGGAGCGGGAGAGTATTTCTCTAATGAATTCAGTGATTACTTATGGAAAGCAGGTATAAAGAGAGAGGTTACTTGTAGGTACTCTCCTCAACAAAATGGTGTAGCAGAAAGGAGGAATAGAACTCTTGTTGAGTTTGCAAGATCCATGATGAAGGAGAAAAATTACCCAAATTATTTGTGGGTTGAGGCTGTGAATACAGCTACTTATTTGGTCAATAGATTACCATGTAAAGCTTTGCAGGGTATGACACCATATGAGGCATGGTGGGGTAAGAGACCTACTTTAGATCATTGCAAAGTATTTGGATGTTTGGCATATGCATATGTGCCATCACAATTGAGGCATAAATTGGAGCCTAAAGCTGAAAAATATGTGTTTATTGGATATGATGATAAGCAAATGGGATATAGGTTGTGGAGTCCATCCACAAAACAATTCCTAGTGTCTAAGGATGTTACATTTGATGAGCAAGGTCTTGGTATGCAGGTACAATAAATATTTATGTAGGTGATGAAGAAATTGTGGATCAAAAGAAAGGTAAATCAAAGGTTCAGATATTTGATGAAGAGAAGAACAATGAAGTACAAGTTGAAATAGAAGAAGTGCCAAGGTTTGATCCAGAATGTGAAGAACCAGAAACCTCAAGAAGTGGAGAACTCAGAAGGTCAACAAGACACAAATGGCAACCTACAAGGTATAGCTATGACACTTCTTTTTTGGCTACCAAAGATTATGCTTATATGGTAAAGGAAGATGAAGATCCCTCTACATATGAAGAGGCAAAAGGTAAGGAAAATTGGGAGAAAGCTATACAAGAAGAGTATGATGCATTGATGGCAAATGAGAATTGGGATTTGGTTCCTAAACCAAATAGTCAGAAGATCATTGGGTGCAAATGGGTCTACAAGACAAAGAGGTATGCAGATGGAAGTGTGTCTAGGTATAAAGCTAGACTTGTTGTGAAAGGTTTTGCTCAGACATATGGTGTAGACTATGATGAGACCTATAGTCCTGTGGCAAAGATGACAACCATCAGGACACTCATAGCTATTGCTGCATGTAAAGGTAGGAAATTATGTCAATTAGATGTGAAGAATGCTTTTTTAAATGGTTATATTTCACATGATGTTTTCATGGAGCAACAACAAGGATTCAGAGATGAGAAGTATCCAGAGTATGTATGTAAGCTCAAGAGAGCTTTGTATGGTTTGAAGCAGGCCCCAAGGGCATGGAATTATAGACTTGTGAAGTTCTTGAAAGAACTAGGATTCCAAGTATCAAAGGAAGATAGTAGCTTGCTTGTTAAAGAAAGTGATGATGGGTTCATTTACATGTGCATATATGTTGGTGATATCAGTGGGAGTATTATCTCAATTCATGCATTGCCCTAGGAAAGAACATTGGTTTGCAGGACAAAGAGTGTTGAGGTACATTAAGGGTACACTCAAAGAAGGTTTGTATTATGGTTTTACATCAGATACAAACATCAAGATATATAGTGATGGAGATTGGGCAGGTAATCCAGATGATAGGAGATCAACATCTGGATACTTGTGTTATGTGGGAGATAAGTTAATTTCATGGTGTTCAAAGAAGCAACACACAGTTGCCTTGTCATCTACAGAAGCAGAGTATAAAGGTATGGTGGAAGCTGCAAAGGAAGTGATATGGCTTAAGACTCTGATGAAGAGTTTTGATATCATTCAGAGTACACCCACTATTCATGGAGATAACATGAGTTCATTGTATCTAGCTGCTAATCCTGTTTTTCATGCCAGGACCAAACACATTGAAATTCAGTATCACTTTCTAAGAGAGAAAGTGATGGATAAAGAGATTGGAGTCATACATACTTCAACAAAAGATCAGATAGCTGATATGCTAACCAAGAGCTTGGATGGACCAAAGTTACAGAGATTCAAAGACATGGTAGACATAAAGAAGATAGAGAAAACCTCAATTGATGATTGAGGGGGAGCTGTTGCTGTAGAGCAATCAAAAATTGATGTTTTGATGAAGATTTGAAGCCAAGTACTGAAGAAAAGATCAAGATATGAAGCATGAAGGAAGTGCATATCCAGAAGATGAAGATGTGTACACATATGTACATTAATTCAGAGATATTTTACTTATACTTTTGTATAGTCAGGAGCTTGTAAATATTTACCTATATATACAAGGAAAAATGTCGGGGCAAATATGAGAGAGTGCAGAATACAAGAATCCAGAAGAATTAGAAGTAATTAGACTCTTGAGAAGCATGAAGATTAGCTCTCTCATCCGGATGTAAAAGTTCTCTACTAATGAAGAAAAATTACGCCCGCAGTTTCTGTATTTTCTCCTTGTGTGCTTGATCATTTCAAGAATCCTTTTGTAGATATCTAATTCCATATTATTTAATGAGTCTATGGTTAAATTTTGAGAGCCTAATTGTAAACAGGCTATGAGAATTATGAGTAGGAACATTCATATGTGAAGAAGTGTTCACTATTTTTTGAAACAGGCGCAAAATTCGATGTTAATGTTTTGGTCAGTTCTCCTTCCACAATGTAAATTTTTTAGCACGCAAGTACTCAATCTTTAAGTTGGAAGGTAAGCTATCTATGGCTAAAAGCATTTGTATAAATGGGTTCTAGATTGAGAGAACCAAGTGTTAGAAGTTACAAGTGTCTGAATCGACTTCTCACAAGAATAGTTTTAGACATAGGTGACTTGTTAAGTTCATTTCTCAAGATCTACTGAATTTTTTGAAGTGATTTAACTTTGAGGAGGTGTGCAAACTATAGGCAACACCTTGTGCAAAGTTTTATAAAAAACTTTACACATTTGATAAGTCAATGAGAGAGATATATGCAGCAGACTTTCTGTAGAGCCTTCTTCTTCACAGTTTATCCAAAATTTTTATTGTGCCTACAAATTAGTGAAGGTTTTTTAGTTACTCTTGATATAGAGGTGCTCTAAATTCAAGAGTAGCTTGTTCTCTTGGAGATTAACATTCTCCATCAATCATATCATAAAGAACTATCCAAAACTGGTTGCTAAAGAGGCAAAGAAGAAAGAGGCTCGAATGGTTGTTGCAGAGGCCTCTACACCCAAAACAGAGTCTGCTAATCTTGTGCAAGAAGAAGAATGGGTGTTTACTACTATCTGCAGTTTTGAGCCATCTTCTCATGAGCAGTGCATGTCTGCAGTAGACTCAAATGTTTGGTATTTTGACAGTGGGGCGACCAAACATATTACCTTGCAGCATAGTTTCTTCTCTTCACTCGAGCCTGCCCCTACAGGGAATACTATTATATGCGCCAACAACTCCTCTTATCCTGTTATGGGAGTTGGTAAGATCATTTTGACTACTGCTGATGGTAGTTTTTTCACTTTGTTAGATGCTTTATTTGTGCCAGGGATCAAGAAGAACCTGTTATCAGTTTCTGCATTAGCCAAGATTGGCTTGCTTGTAAGATTTGTTGATGATAGGTGTGCAGTTCATGATCTGTCAAATGGCGATGTGATTATTGCTTCTGGCATTTTATGTCATGGGCTCTATAAGCTCATAGACTATGAAAGATCTGTAAATGATTTGGCATGTGCGGTAAATGATTTTCAGGCTATGTTAGATGCAAAGCTTTGGCATGCACGCTTTGGTCATCTGAATTTTGCTAGTTTGTTATGCCTGTAGAAATCTAAAATGGTGTCCTATTTGCCCAAACTTGAGGCACTTGGAAAACATGTTTGTGAAGGCTGTATTTTGGGCAAAATGAAGCGTTCATCCTTTCCAAAAGATGGTTCGGTTCAGGCTACTCAGAAATTGCAGCTTGTACATAGTGATGTCTGTGGTCCTATGCAGACACCTTCTTTTGGGAATTATCTTTACTTTGTGACTTTCATCGATGATTTTTCCAAGCATGCATGGGTATATCTATTGAAGTAAAAGTCCGGTGTTCATGTGCTTTAAATAGTTTTTGGTTTTGGCTGAAAATCTGTCAGCATGTAAAATGGGCACCCTCCGTTTTGATCGAGGGTGAGAATATATGTCTTCTGATTTTAATGCATTTCTGGCTGAACATGGGATAAAACACCAGTGTACAGTGCCGTATACACCTCAACAGAATGGAGTTGCTGAACGAAAGAACAGGTCACTCATGGAGATGGTGAGGTGTATGGTCAAGAGTCAGGCTTTACCACATAGTTTCTGGCTTGAGGTTGTCATGTGTGCAGCATATGTACTAAACAGGTGTCCCACTAAAGCGCTGTAGTCTATCACTCCATATGAGGCTTGGCATGATCGCAAGCAATCCGTTGCTCATCTGCGTGTTTTTGGTTGTTTGGCATATGCATTAGTGCCTAAACAACATCGCAGAAATTTGGATGACAAAGTTATAAAATGTATTTTGTTGGGTAGAGTTCCGAAAGTAAAGGCTATTGTCTGTATCATCCATAGACTAAACGGATTCTGGTTAGCCTTGATGTTGTTTTTGTGGAAGATGCTATTCAACCATTGCTTTCATGTACTAAGGAGACATCTGTTAGCTCCAAAGACATGTATGATACTGTGATACCTCTTTTTACAGGTGGAGAGTCTAGTGTTGGTCCCAATGAGGGAACTTCGCAACCTTTGCAGGTTTCATGTGATGATGCAGATCATTCCATTTCTGATGCAGATTTACATGATGCACTAGTTGATGAGAGAGCTGATATTGAGCAGGCAAAAACCATGCAAAAATGGCTGGTGCAAACTTTGCGTGATAGCAAATTAGATGCACCTTTGTCATATCGTACTTGTTCAGGCTCTCATAGTGCCTCTTTTGCATCAGATTGCTAGGTTATGGCTGCATCTAGTCTCTGTGATGAAAATGAGCCTGTTTCGTTTGATGAAGCACAAAATTCAAAAAATTGGATGGCTGCTATGCAATCTGAATATGATGCTATAATGAAGAATGGTACTTGGTCTTTATGTGACTTGCCTCCTGGCAAGAAGGCCATTGGCACTAAGTGGGTATACAAGTTGAAGCATAAACCGGATGGTACAATTGACAGGTATAAGGCTAGGCTTGTTGCAAAGGGTTATGCACAGGAAAGAGGCATTGATTTTGATGAGACCTTCGCACCTACATGTCGTATGACTATAGTTCAAAGTATCTGTGCACTTGCAACTCATCATGGTTGGAATGTACATCAGTTGGACATTAAAACAGCATTTTTGAATGGTGACTTGTATGAACAAGTGTATGTTTTTCAGCCCCGTCGCTTTGTGTAGAAAGGGCATGAAAACCAGGTGTGCAGGTTAAAGAAGGCATTATATGGTTTAAAGCAAGCACCACGTGCTTGGTATGAGAAATGCCTATTTGATTGCACATGGTTTTGAGAATAGTCCAACTGAAAGCACCTTATATGTTAAGCGTGCTAATAATGTGCTTCTGATCATTGTTGTCTATGTTGACGACATGGTGCTCATTGGTCCTATTGAGAAGCATGTTGGTGATTTTAAGGCTGATTTGCATGCCTCACTTAAGATGTCTGATTTGGGGCATTTGCATCACTATTTGGGCATTCAGTTTATGCAAGTTGATGGTGGAATCGCTTTGTGTCAAATGAAATATATTGACACATTATTGCAACATTTTGGCCTTGAAGACTATAAGACTATTGCCAATCCTATGAAGACAGGTTTATGATGGAGTCTTCATGATGCTGGAGATGCATTTGATGCTATTCTCTATCAGTAGGCTATTGGATGCTTGATTTACTTATGCATTACTCGGCCAGATATTCACTTTCCTATCTCACAGATGAGCAGGTTTATGCATTGCCCAGGAGTCAAGCATTGGCAGGCAGTTATGCACATCTTTCGCTATTTGAGTGGGACTCAGCTACTTGGGTTGTTTTATCCCAAGGGGGGATCACTACCACCAGATTTGCATGCTTTTTCTCAATCTGATTGTGTTGGTTGCTATGACACTCGTGTGTCCACTAGTGGCTTTTGCTTCATGCTTGGTAGCACATGTATATCTTGGTTGAGCAAGAATCAGCCTACTGTGGCCACTTCCAGTTGTGAGGCTGAGTATAGGTAGCTTTCACAACAGTGTCATCGAGATTTTCTTTCCTCTCTCACTCATGAAGGCCTACAGGAAACACATTCGGTGAGGGTAGCCAGAATTCCTTGAGAAGTCCAAGATGCATCAAGGATGTCAAAGGGAGTTCACATGCAGACTTTGGAAGAAATCGAGCAAATCTAGGGTAGCGGTCAAAGCTGGTCAAACTTTAGAAATTAGGGCAAAAACTTCAATGTCTGCAAATCACATGAAAACTCATATACTTGTAAAGCCTATCAAAGGCAGTCTATAGCCCGAATTTCACATGAAAATGGATTTTCTAGCACATTGATATGCCATGTGCATTTTGTAAAGAATGTAATTTTTCCACTTAGACCCTACAAAATTTTGTATAGGAATTTTTGTTAGCCATATGGTTTGGCATGTATAAAGATCATATGTGGCTATATATTTATACAAAGTTTCAAGGCTATCAGAGCTTCCTAGACACCTTAATGCCACCTTGCAAGCTTCCAAATGTAGTCAAACTTGTACAAGGAAGATTCAGATGGGAGTTTTTTTTGCATATTCCTAAAGGAGGCATTTCAAAACATAGTCCTACAAACTTTTATCTTCATCAAAGGATATTTGAAGGGTCAAAGAGCACAAAATCCAATTTTCAAGGTCAACACACTTTTCTAGAATAAGAAAATTGAAGGCCTGAAGGGCTGCCATATGGCAAAATATGATTGAACCATGTTGTACGGTCAAGATGAGCTCATATTCAAGGGTGGAGATGCACTAAAGCATAAAGGAAGGAGGATCCACGAGTTTTTTCATCAAAGAAGACTTTTTTGACAGTTAAAGATCAATAATGCAAAGTTTCTCCAAAAATAGTGGCTTATCTTATCCGAATTGATGTCAGCATTGATCCAACGGTCCAGATCATCCCCAGATCCAATGGTGGAGAATGAAGGCGCCTAAATTTCACTCCTTTACACTAGATTTGATAGAAAGAACAATTCCAAGCCATTGATTTGATTAATCAAATGTATGTAATCGAAAGTAGTGATCCTAGAGTTGAGAGTTGATTTCTCTAGATCCAAGGGCCCAAATTCATTAAAAAAACTATATAAACCCCCCTCCAAACTCCTAGAGCATCATTGTTAGGCATCCATAGGGCTCATGCTAGCTTACGGTTTCCTTAAGACGATCACCCTCGGTTGAGAGAGTGAGGATCCAAGGTGGGCTAGTATGAGTATAGTACCTAGTTTCAAATTTAAGTTAGAACTCCAATCTAGGATAGGCTCTTGAAACCAGCATCTCTATCTTGACTCACCCTGGGTGGAGCGTGTGAGTGAGTTAGAACTGGTTTTAATGAGTCTTAGACTTCTTTAGTTAGACATTATGAGCCTAGACATACATAGGGTCAATGAAGTGGAACTCACCTTCTTACGTGTGACATTCGGTTGAATTGTCATGGTTTGAGGGTCCGAACTGCCTTTGATCAGTAGACTACTTAGCTTGACGTATCACGACCATCTTATACATGTATCTTAATTCAAATCCTTTTAATTCATGTCACTTGTCACTTGTCTCTTGTCTCTCAGACTCTTAAGTATTTTTACATGTCTTCTATTTTCTTCTATGTGTGAGAAGGCTCCGCAGTATTGCATTGAACCAGTGAGGATGTTTCATTGAGCTTGTGATTAAACTCTATCATCATAATTCACTTGCATGCATATAATCCATACATACCCATACATATTGATTAGTTTATGAAAGTGTATAAGAAGCTCCAATATTGGACCATTCTTCCTTTCCAAACTCATTTATGTGTAAGGATTCCATCTATTCTCTTCATGCATACATATCATCCAAAGAAGACTATGCATATGGATTAGAATTAGGAAGTGTTTAAGAAGCTCCTTCAATGGACCATTCTTCCTTCCAAATTTGATTTGTGTGTATGGTTCTCTTTCATTTTTATCATTCATGTTCATCAATCTAACTTGCACTCCTACATTCCTATTCCCATAATCATTTCAACAGCTCTCTCTTCTCCATACTCCACATTAATTTCACTTTCATGTCCTTAAACCTTCCAACATTCATTAGCTTCATACTCCCTGTATATGCCACGACCGGACCCGATCCACTCGGATTGCGATCACCTCCACATTTGAACCCGACGTGAAACGCTTCGTGGCATTTGCTTCTGATCTTGTTGGGAGGTTGTGATCCATATTTTTTTTATTCATATTTTTCATCCTCATCATATCATCGTCATCAGTCTTGAGTGTTGCACTGGATTTCTCACAGTATCCTGAACATCTTCGTCGTGAAGTAAACGCATTTGTGAGAGATCTAGAGCATCGTGCATCACTTGCTTATTCACATAAGATGGAGGAAGGATTCAAATCCCTTATTGTTGAGAAATAAGGCCAAAGAATAGTCTCTTCTATGTTGAGAGAGAAGGGAAAATTTAATGGCATCAACATCACAAGCTACTTAGATTTGTTTGAAGAGCAAGCTATGATTTTTGGTCTTCCCGAAGATCTTTTGATATCATTCTTTGAACGAATTGTTGATAGCTCTATCATAAACCGTGTCACTCAATATGATAGTCTTCCTTGGAGTGATTTTAGAAAGGAGATGCTCAAAGAATTCTATCTTGAAGATTATAGCCAACATAATCGAGATGGATTCTTACGATGGGTCAATTCTCCAAAGCCTAGTAGCTCTATTACTCACTTACAAAATGAGTATATTAGATGCTATGAACAACTTCCTGATGAGGATAAGATAACTTTGGAACCTGATCTTGTGATCAATTTTCTTAAGCTTCTTCATCCTGAAACTCGTAGGGAAGTTGAACGACGATTAGAAGAGCCGGATAAGCGCTATGGTCTTACTGACAATTGGCAAAAAGTGCGTAAAGTAGTAGAGGCTGTAGCCCATAGACATCAAAGACAATCCATGCTTTATGAGCAAACTAGTCTTCCTCAAGCTAGCCTTCCACAAGCTAAGGAGCAAGTTAGAGAACAATCCCATGCTATGCTTTTTGACTCTACTCCTATTCCTCAAATGATGGAGCCTACTCAAGGTTTTAAAGTAGAGCCAAATAAAAGTGTAGTTGAACAATCTCAAGTGGAAATTCTCACTAAGCAAATGGAAAGTCTTATTGCTACACAATCCAATTTGGCCAAGACTATAGATGCTTTACAATCTAATTACACCAAAACTTTCCAAAATCAAATGAGCCCAATGTCTTTTCAAGAGCCTAATCAACATGTTATAGCTACCAATCAAAATCCACAAGTAGCTCCTACTCAAGCATATCAAGTTCCTCCAATGCATAATCCTTCAATGCAAAATCCTCATCCTCATGTGCAAAATCCTCAAATGTATCAAAACATGTATCCTCAAGCTTCACAAATAGCTTTTCAAAATCCTCAAAATCATCAACCGTATAATATGGAAGCTCCTCTTGCACCGCAAGTACCACATGCTGATCCCCAAGCTCCTTAAATACATCAATGCCTTATCAAAATCCTAATCATCCCATTCAAGCAATACCTTATCAACAAAATCCTCAAGTTCAAAATTTCCCACTACAAGTTAATCAAAATCCTCAAAATCAAAATGGTTTTGTGTGTGGCCCTCGTAGGTGTCCTTGGTGTGATTCGTTAGAGCACTTTTTGAGAGATTGTGAACTATTGAAGGCTGCTCAAGAGCAACGACTAGTAATAGACATAGACAAGAAAATTTGACTATCGATCTAGGCTACCTTTGCAAGGAAATTATGGTAAGGGAGGAATGAAAAAACACTATGAAAATATAACCATAACGGATGTAGGAACTAGAGGAGTGAAACTAGAAGGTCTTGATGAACAACAAGTGGAATCAAGTAAACCCACAAAGGAAGGTGATTTTTCCATAGAGGCTTTAGTAAGAGCACGAGATGAGATTAGGAGAATAACAGCTTGGGAATCACCAATAGAAGATCAATCTCTTATTTCTCACATATCCAATGCAGAAGAAAAACGAAAAAGAGATGAAGCTGAGCCTGGTGAAAGAAGAGTGACACGAAAACAAACCTCAGAGGGAATAGAAACAATCATAGAGCAGGGAGAAATATCACAATCTAAAGATAAAAAACAAGAATCACAACCCAATGAACAAAAACAAGAGGAGAAACAAAAAGGGAAGAAGACAAAGCAAAGAAAAACAGAACCAAAGCCTTTAGATAAACAAGAACAATCAAAACAAACTGAAGACCAAACACGAGAACATGAACAAAAGCAAGATCCTGAGCAAAAACAAAAGAAACCAAAGAGAAAACCTAAAGCCATCTTGATTTCAGAAATTGAGAGAAAAATAGATGCTATGGAGATTTTAGATGACATTTTGCTTAAGGGTCAAGTGACTATGTCTTTAGAAAAAGTTTTCTCTATTGCAAAGCCTGTTTTAAAGATAACTTTATCGCCCTAATTAAAAGGAAGAGGTTTCCGCTTAATCTAGATACTGAGATGCAAGATTCTCTAGATCAAGATCAAGATATGAATGACACTTTAAACTTTGATGAATCTGATGAAGAGGACTTTGATGATGATGAAGTAAATGTTAATAAAAATTTCTTAGGACCTATTCAATCTGACCATGAAAATCATGAAAAAAATCCTGAAAGTCACTTTAAAAGAAAATTTTGGTCTAGATGTACATCAGAGATGCATGTTAAAATAGGAAATGATAAGAACACTATCACTGTAAATGCATTAGTAGATTCCGACTCCGAAATCAATGTGATTTCAAGAGAAGTCTATGATAAGTTTCGATGGCCCATAGATAAAGATTGTGGATTGTTACACTTATGTGTTCCTCGAGTAGCTTTGATGTGAACCTTCTCCCTATACATGGGCACTTTTTACTCTAGTGCTGGCTAGAGGTTTTTTCCCCATGTTACCACATACTTGATACTCTCATATGTGGTGGTACTTTGTACTTAGGGATATTATTCAGCTCTTACTTCAGTTCAGTTCATCAATCAATAGAGAGAGCTATTCTAGCCATCGTCTTCTCCGTGTGTCTTGCTGCGTTTGTGCTCCTTGTGTGTACTTCTCGTGTGTCTCTCGCACTTCTACACACACCCAACAGTGGTATCAGAGCAGGTTCAGCTTCTTATTAAGTTTTGGTTTTTCGCGTCGCGGTGTGTGTGCACTTTAACAGTGCAAATCGACTTCGGAGCATAGAATTGTGAATTTCAGCAGCCCGGAAACATTTCCATCAGGTGCGCTGGGGTTTCATCCCCATTTCGAAGCCATTCGTGCAGTTAGAATTACCATCAGAGTGACGGTTTGTGAGCTGAAATTTCAGCACTCATTTCAGCTTTCATCGAAGTGAAGATTTTGTCACATTCTTGTTCCTTAGTGAAATGGCGGGCAGCAATGACTTGTTTGGCATGCTTCAAGCTGAAGATAAGCTTGATGGAACCAACTATCCGATGTGGTCTTACATGATGAAGCATGTTCTTGTTGCAAAGCAACTTTGGAACATAGTGGCACATGTAGATCGAAGACCAGCAGGTGCTTCTACTTCACAGTCTACTGTCACAAATGGACCTTCTTCTTCGAGTACAATGGTTTCTCCTTCTTTACCTACACAGGAGCAGCTTAGATGGGATGGAAAAGATGCTCAAGCTCATGCTTTGATTGCGCTTTCAATGAAGCGTCATATAGTTCCACACATTCGGTCATGTTCTACATCGAAACATGGATGGGACACTCTTGCTTCTTTGTATGCCGTGCGTAATGAAGCACGTTGTCGTCGAGATTTTCTCTCCTCTCTCACTTGTGAAGGCCTACAAAAAACATATTTGGTGAAGGTAGCCAGAATTCCCCGAGAAGTCCAGGATGCATCAAGGATGTCAAAGGAAGGTCACATACAAAGTTTCAAAGAAATCAAGAAAGTCCATGGTAGCGGTCAAAGTTGGTCAAAGCTGGTCAAAGTTGGGAAATTAGGGCAAAAATTTCATTGTCACCAAATTAGATGAAAATACATATACTTGTAAAGATTGTCAAAGGCAGTCTATAGCCCAAATTTCAGCAGAAAATGGATTTGGTAACACATTGATATGCTATGTTCATTTTATAAAAATGTATTTTTTCTAGTTTGACCCTACAAATTCTTGTATAGAAATTTATGTTAGCCATATGGTTTGGCATGTATAAAGACCATATGTGGCTACATATTTGTATAAAGTTTCAAGGCTATCCGAGCTTCCTAGATACCTTAATGCCACCTTGCAAGCTTCCAAATGTAGTCAAACTTGTACAAGTTAGATTCAGATGGGAGTTTTTTCTGCATATTCCTGAAGGAGATCTTTGGAAACATAGTCCTACAATGTTTCATCTTCATCAAAGACTTTTTGGAGGGTCAAAGAGCACAAAGTCCAGTTTTCAAGGTCACCGCAGTTTTCTAGAATAAGAAAATTGAAGGCTTGAATGTCTGCCACATGTCAAAATATGATTGAACCATGTTGTACGGTCAAGATGAGCTCATATTCAAGGGTGGAGATGCACTAAAGCATAAAGGAAGGAGGATCCACGAATTTTTTCCATAAAAGAAGACCTTTTTTACAATCGAAGATCAATAATGCAGCATTTCTCCAAAAATAGTGGCTTATCTTATCCGAATTGATGTCAGCACTGATCCGACGGTCCAGATCATCCCCAGATCCAATGGTGGAGAATGAGGGCGCCTAAATTTCACTCCTTTACACTAGATTTGATAGAAAGAACAATTCCAAGCCATTGATTTGATTAATCAAATGGTTGTAATCGAAAGTAGTGATCCTAGAGTTGAGAGTTGATTTCTCTAGATCCAAGGGCCCAAATTCATTCAAAAAAACTATATAAACCCCCCTCCAAACTCCTAGAGCATCATTGTTAGGCATCCATAGGGCTCATGCTAGCTTACGGTTTCCTTGAGACGATCACCCTCGGTTGAGCGAGTGAGGATCCAAGGTGAGCTAGTATGAGTATAGAACCTAGTTTCAAATTTAAGTTAGAACTCCAATCTAGGATAGGCTCTTGAAACCAGCATCTCTATGTTGACTCACCCTCGGTGGAGCGTGTGAGTGAGTTAGAGCTGATTTTAATGAGTCTTAGACTTCTTTAGTTAGACGTTACGAGCCTAGACAGACATAGGGTCACTGGAGTGGAACTCACCTTCTTACGTGTGACATTCGGTTGAACTGTCATGGTTTGAGGGTCGGAACCACCTTTGATCAGTAGACTGCTTAGCATGACGTACCACGACGATATTTTACATGTAACTTAATTCAAATCCTTTTAATTCATGTCACTTGTCACTTGTCTCTTGTCTCCTCTCTCAGTCTCTTAAGTATTTTTACATGTCTTCTATTTCTTCTATGTGTGAGAAGGCTCCGCAGTATTGCGTTGAACCAGTGAGGATGTTTCTTTGAGCTTGTGAGTAAACTCTATCATCATAATTCACTTGCATGTATATAATCCATACATACCCATACATATTGATTAGTTTCTGAAAGTGTATAAGAAGCTCCAATATTGGACCATTCTTCCTTTCGAAACTGGTTTATGTGTAAGGGTTCCATCTATTCTCGTCATGCATACATATCATCCAAAGAAGACTATGCATATGGATTGGAATTAGGAATTGTTTAAGAAGCTCCTTCAATGGACCATTCTTCCTTCCAAATTTCATTCGTATGTATGGTTCTCTTTCATTCTTATCATTCATGTTCAAAAATCTAACTTGCACTCCTATATTCCTATTCCAATAATCATTTCAACATCTCTCTCTTCTCCATACTCAACATTAATTTCACTTTCATGTCCTTAAACCTTCCAACATTCATTAGCTTCATACACCCTGTGTGTGCCACGACCGGACCCGATCCACCCGGATTGCGATCACCTCCACATTTGAACCTGACGTGAAACGCTTCGTGGCATTTGCTTCTGATCTTGTTGGGAGGTTGTGATCCATATCCTTTGTTTCATATTTTTTATCCTCATCATATCATTATCATCAGTCTTGAGTGTTGCACTCGATTTCTCACAGTATCGTGCACATCTTCGTCGTGAAGTAAACGCATTTGTGAGAGATCTAGAGCATCGTGCATCACTTGCTTATTCACATAAGATGGAGGAAGGATTCAAATCCCTTATTGTTGAGAAACAAGGCCAAAGAATAGTCTCTTCTATGTTGAGAGAGAAGGGAAAATTCAATGGCATCAACATAACAAGCTACTTAGATTTGTTTGAAGAGCAAGCTATGATTTTTGGTCTTCCCGAAGATCTTTTGATATCATTCTTTGAACGAATTGTTGATAGCTCTATCATAAACCGTGTCACTCAATATGATACTCTTCCTTGGAGTGATTTTAGAAAGGAGATGCTCAAAGAATTCTATCTTGAAGATTATAGCCAACATACTCGGGATGGATTCTTACGATGGGTTAATTCTCCAAAGCCTAGTAGCTCTATTACTCACTTACAAAATGAGTATATTAGACGCTATGAACAACTTCCTGATGAGGATAAGATAACTTTGGAACCTGATCTTGTGATCAATTTTCTTAAGCTTCTTCATCCTGAAACTCGTAGGGAAGTTGAACGGCGATTAGAAGAACCAGATAAGCACTATAGTCTTACTGACAATTGGCAAAAAGTGCGTAAAGTAGTAGAGGCTGTAGCCCATAGACATCAAAGACAATCCATGCTTTATGAGCAAACTAGTCTTCCTCAAGCTAGCCTTCCACAAATTAAGGAGCAATTTAGAGAACAATCCCATGCTATGCTTTTTGACTCTACTTCTATTCCTCAAATGTGTTGGTGCATTTTGCCCAAGCCTACATGCTTGATATGCTTGATATTATCCTCATTTGTAAGTCACATGAGTAGTCATGTGAACACCTCTTGTAAAAGAGTACATTTTATCTCTTGTAAATGGAAAAAGAAAAAAGTAAAAGGATGGCTTACCTCATCCATGATGTAAAAGCAAATTCGTGGCTCCAACTACCAAAATCACGAATTTTTGAGCTGAGGGAATCTCTCCTAACTTTGGGGATCACTTTTAGGTGGAGCCATTCGAATTCGAATTCAAAACTCCCTCCAAGAATAGCTATAAAAGGAGCAAGAAGGAAGAGGCGATTAGCAAGCCTTGTACGTGACCACTTCATGTCATTTTGTAGAGATTGAAGAGCTTACTCCATAGCTCTATCATTCTACTCCCATTGTGCAAAGATTCATTGCCAATGTGGTTGTAATCATATGTGAATCTATACATTTATTATCATCTACCTCTCTGTTTTGTTCTCTGCTATACTCACTCAGAGCAGTAACTTCAGAAGGTCATATCTCGAGTTTTACTGAACCTTTTTCAGTGTTTTAAAGTGCGTTGGATAGCTCTCACTGTCTAGCTTCTACCTATAAATGTTCAAGGTCATTGGATTTATACTTTTGGAGATATCTGCATTTTACTGCTTACTGGTCTATCTCTGCAGAGCCCCGAGAATTGTGGGAATGTTCCAGAACTTGATGAAACTTGTTCTCAGTGCTCAGTCCATCATTTGAAGTGTTTTAACTTGGAATAGGAAGCTTGCTAAGTCTATTTGCTATGCCCAAAAGGAATTTTTCTAATTCCTTCCAGGTTGAGAGCACTGTTCATTTTTTCCAGCAGGTGTATGTCCAAAAATAGCAAGTTTTGGGAGCTAGTCATTTCGCAACTAGCCTGTCTTGACTTAAACTTTTGGGATACATGTTCCAAAGTACTTGGCTGATATTTTGGTGGATTTAGGAAGCTCAAAGGGTCTACTAATCAACTCTGAAGTCTTAGTTGGCTGGTGTGAAGCTGGTTGTAGCGGCACCTACTCATCTTTGGATTGCATCCACCATCTCTCTTCACAGTGGTATCAGAGCATAGTCAAGCAACATGGGAGATGGATTTCCATCAACAATTGACAAATTGGATCGAAACAACTATCCGGCATGGTCTCTAAGGATGGAGGCTTACCTTCAAGGGAGGAATCTATATGGATTCATATCCAGAGATGAAGCAATGCCAACCATGAGGAACAAAGGGCAACCATCACATGAAGAAGTGGAAGGACTTTCGAATTGGTGTTCGAAGGATGCACTTGCAAGGTCCTATATTCTAAACTCAATCTCTGATTTTCTTTTACCTCATGTCAAGGGATGCAAGACATCAAGAGAAACCTGGAATGCACTTGCTTCTTTCTTCTCTTCCAACACTCGAGCAAGGAAGAACCAATTGTGGATGGAGTTCACAACAATGAAGAAAAGCCCGAAGCAAAATGTGACTGATTATGTCACAAAGATGAAGGAGATTTCCGACCAACTTGGAAGCATTGGAGAGGTAATTGAAGAGGAGCAAATCATAAGACAAATCATGAATGGAATCAAAGCAGACGACAAGTGGGAGTCATTCACAACAGCCATGGATTTATACATGGATATGCATGTACCCGACCTCAACACACTCATGGGCCAACTCTTCACTCATGAAGCAAAGATTAGCAAAGGTGGTGAGTCCTCAAGAGGTAATCAAACTTCTGCCTTATATTCTGATAAAGCTAAGGTCAAGGACAAGTCAAAGAATAGAAAGAATGAAGATGAAGGAAGCTCTTTCCAAGCAAACTTTGCAGGTAGAGGACGAGCTAGAGGAAGAGGCAGAAGTGGAAAGCAAGGCAGGGGGAGATTCCAATCATCTCAACCTTGCAACATATGTGGCTTATCTAACCATACTACTGAAGAATGTTTCAGGAACCCGAGGAACTCAAGAGGAAGAGGATTCAATAGAGGTGGCTATGGATCAAATAGAGGCAGGTACAATGGAGGCTACAACAACAACTACTACAACAACAATTACAACAACAACAACAACTATCAAAGTGGCCATAGAGGAAGAAGAGATTACAATAACTATGCAGAGGACCAAAGTCAAGAAGATTCATTATTGATTATGAATCTATCAACGAAGAAGGGTAAGGATGATGATCACATATTTTACATTGATTCGGGATGCTCGAACCATGTAGCAGGAAATGTGGCTTTACTTTCTGATTTGGAAGATCCTCATAACAAGCATGAAGTGCAGACAGGAGATGACACAAAGCACTCAGTGGAGAAGATAGGTAATGTGAAGACATCAGATGGGAATATGAACCTCTTTGAGCTTGTGAGTAAACTCTATCATCATAATTCACTTGCATGTATATAATCCATACATACCCATACATATTGATTAGTTTCTGAAAGTGTATAAGAAGCTCCAATATTGGACCATTCTTCCTTTCGAAACTAGTTTATTTGTAAGGGTTCCATCTATTCTCGTCATGCATACATATCATCCAAAGAAGACTATGCATATGGATTGGAATTAGGAAGTGTTTAAGAAGCTCCTTCAATGGACCATTCTTCCTTCCAAATTTCATTCGTATGTATGGTTCTCTTTCATTCTTATCATTCATGTTCATAAATCTAACTTGCACTCCTATATTCCTATTCCCATAATCATTTCAACATCTCTCTCTTCTCCATACTCAACATTAATTTCACTTTCATGTCCTTAAACCTTCCAACATTCATTAGCTTCATACACCCTGTGTGTGCCACGACCGGACCCGATCCACCCGGATTGCGATCACCTCCACAACATGTTGCATACTTGAGGAAGCAACTTGAGGATGTATGTATGGCTGAAAATGAGTCGGTGGATGTGTATGTGACATGCATCAAGGACTTGAAAGAGCAATTGGCAAACATAGATCAGATCATTCCGGATGCATCACTCATTTCTACATTGTTGAAAGGATTACCGAAATGTTTTCAAAGCTTTGCTACTACACTCCGTTTGGTTGCAAAAGGAAATCCTAATATGTATGCATTTGATGAGGTTGTGTCTCTTCTTTTGCAAGAAGAGCAATCTAGAGTGAATAGGAGTGGTTTGATTGAGGGAACGCAAGCACTTGCTATCTCACAAAAGGGGAAAAGCAAGTATGGTTCAGCTTTGGGTTCATCAAAACCAAAGCCTCAAGCTTCCTCTTCCACTCATTCCTCTAATGATGGTGATTTGCAAAAGAAGAAGAGATGCAAATATTGCCGAAAGGCTGGTCATACTATTGATGAGTGTAGAAAGCTTGCTAAACGCAACGAAAAGAAGAAGGAATCGGGCATGTCTATTGCTAAAAATTCAGCAAATGCAAAGAATGATGAAGCTAACATGGCTCAAGATTTTTGGGCATGTGTTGTTACATGTCATTATGATGCTTCTTTACATTCTAAATGTATGGTTGTGAGTGAGGGTGATTCGGATTGGTTCTTTGATAGTGGTGCTTCAAAGCACATAACATCATGCAAAAGATTTTTTGCCTCTTTGAAAGATGCACCTAAAGGAGGACATGTGGTGTGTGCAAACAATGCCTCTTATCCTATCATTGGAGTAGGAGAAATTGAGCTTACGGTTGCAAATGGAGGTGTGATTCTCTTGAAAAATGCATTGTATGTGCCCGGTATCAAGAAGAACTTAATTTCAGTTCCGTTGATTGCCAAAGCTAGACTTCATGTACACTTTGTTGATGATAAGTGTATGGTTCATGATTTCAGCAATGGCGATGTTATCGTGATGTCCGGTACATTATGTAATGGTTTGTATCGCATGGATACATACAAGAGGGCTGCCTCAAATGTCTTGGTTGCTCATACTTCTTCCATGGCTGAAATGGAGCTTTCGCATGCTCGTTTTGGTCATTTAAACTTCAATAGTTTGCTCTACTTGCAAAAGAAGGACATGGTTATTGGGTTGCCTACACTTGAGTCCATTGAAAAGCATGCATGTGAAGGTTGCATTCTTGGAAAAATGCATCCTGCTTCTTTTCCAAAAGATAGTCATACACACACTACAAGAAAATTGCAACTTGTTCATAGTGATGTATGTGGTCCGGTCAAGACTCCATCTTTTGGGAAGCATGTATATTTTGTTACCTTCATTGATGATGCTACTCGCCATACATGGGTGTATCCTATGAAAGCAAAGAATGAGGTATTTTCTTGCTTCAAAGCATTTTTAGCTATGGCTGAAAATTTTTCTTCCCAAATGCTTTTGACTCTACGCACGGATCGTGGTGGTGAGTACATGTCACATGAGTTTAATGCTTTTCTTCGTGAAAGAGGTATTTCACACCAATGTATGGTGCCATATACACCTCAACAAAATGGAGTTGCCGAGCGTAAAAATAGAACTCTACTTGAAATGGCACGATGTATGGTTACAGGAAAGCATCTTCCTCATAAGTTTTGGATGGAAGCGGTCATGTGTGCAAATTATGTGTTGAATCGCTGCCCTACAAAAGCATTGAGAGTCATCACTCCTTATGAGGCTTGGAATGGTCATAAGCCTATGGTTAGTCATATGCGTGTGTTTGGTTGTTTGGCATATGCTCTTGTGCCATCACAACAACGTCACAAACTTGATGACAAGGCAAAGAAATGTATATTTGTTGGTTATAGTGTTGAAAGTAAGGGATATCGGTTGTACCATCCATTGAAGAACACAATTATTGGGAGCCGAGATGTGGTATTTGCTGAAAATTCAGTTTTCCTTCTACTTGAATGCAAAAAACTGCCAACAATTAGCTCACAAGATGTGTTCGATACACTCATGCCTTTGTTCCAAAATGGTGCGCTTGACTATGGCCATGTAGAGCAGCCAACTGAGGTTCAAAGGGCTGAAAAATTCCAGCCAAATAGGGCTGAAAATGCAGAGAATTTCCAGTCAAACATGGCTGAAAAAATTCAGCCAAAAATTATCAAAACTGTTGGAAATTTCCAGCCACATATGGCTGAACATTTGTGTCAAAATATGGCTGAAACTGAGCATGAAATTCAGCCCACGCATGATGTACATATTGAAAATGTTTTACATAATGAACGCATGTCTATCAAGAGTGCACAATCTATGCTAAAGTGGCTGAAACAAACTTTGCAGGACAACAAATTGAGTGCACCTTTACTTGGTAGAACAAGGTCAAGCTCTCACCATGCATCAAGTAATTTTGTGGATTATTCTCTTATTGCTACAGCATGTAATGAAGAGCCACTTTCTTTTGAGCTTATAACTTTTTCCTATGTAATGTTTATCTTTGGAGACATGCTAAGGGTAAGGTTAAGAATCCACAACGAGTCCTAGGAAAACGAGGTCTTCAATTGCAAATAATGAAGGAAATGCATGAGACATTATGGGCAGGTCATAAAGGATTTTTTGGAACATATGAAAAAATTAGAAGTACCTATTATTGGCCTAGGATGTACATTGACATTAGTAGCTATGTTTCTACGTGTTCTACTTGTCAACTTCATTCATCAGTCAAACATAGAGATCCGTTGCATCCTACTTATCCACCTTGTATTCACTACAAGTGGGTAGTAGATCTTGTAACTATGCCTAAAGGTATTGACAAAATGTGTTACATTATACTTGCAAGAGAAGACTTAACTAATCATGTAGAGGGACGTGCACTACAATCTAAGACCACTTACAATGTTTGCAAATTCTTGCTTGAAGATGTCATAAGTCGCTTTGGGTACATAGAGAAAGTAGTTGCCGATCGTGGAGAGTTAAATGCGAGAGAAGCTAAAACGTTCTTTGAACATCATAGTATTCGTTTGTCTCTCACTACTGTATATAATCCAGAGGCCAATGGTAAATTAGAGAGAGGGCATCCACCTATTGTGAAAGCCATATCCAAAGCATGTAACAGTGACATCAAACAATGGCCTAGATTCTTACCTTTTGCACTTTGGGCAGATAGAATGACGTGCACATGCACTACTAGGTATATGCCTACTGAACTCATGTACAGTCAAAAACCATTGTTTCCAATTTAGTCTCATATTTCTGCATGGTCAAATTTGCCTTGGTCTGAAAACATGTCTACTGATGATTTTTTGAGTTTGCGCATTAAACAGTTAGAACAAGGTAAATTAAGACTTGATGATGCCGTTGAAAAATTAAGAGAATCTAGAACGAAGAACAAGCATTATTTTGATAAAACACATCGATTGCGTCCTAAGCCAATTGAAGTAGGAGATTGGGTGCTCATTTATGATAGTACATTTGAATCTCAATATGATGCACGCAAAAAGCTCACTCAACGGTGGTTTGGGCCATACATTGTATCAAAAGTCAACAACAATGGTATGTATGCTCTTTGTGAATTAAATGGTGTTGCACTAAAAACCTTGATTGCAGGTAAAAGGATAAAGCTATTCAAGAAACGTGATAATGACGAGTACATTTTGGATGAGGACATTGAAGAAGATGACAACAATGAGGCCGATTCATAAACAGGAGTATCCATGTTATAAAAATAAAAAAAATAAAAAAAATAAAAAAATAAAAAATAATAAAAAAAACGTATAAAAATATCATTAATTTTTCAAGTTCATGTTGCTTTGTTTTTTTTTCAAGTTCATTCTACTTTTTTTCCATTCTTGTTTCATGCATGTTTGTTTTCAGTCTTTGCATTGCATTGCATATCCACATCACTTGAGTCAAAAAAAGGGCAAATGATGATTTCTCTACTTGTGTAAAATTGTATCTTAAGTAGTAACTTATCTACGAAATTGATTATAATCTAGGATTGTGGAAAGATAGGGCATGTAGATTCGGAGGTTTATTTTGGTGGCATGACTTTCCTATATAAACATGCATATGTATCCTATATCAAAAGCATAATTGTTGAAATCCTAGCTCTTGCTACTGCATGTTTCTACATCCTTAGTCCATCTCACAGCACTTGTATCAGAGTTTAAACGACTGTTCTCCGTCATAAAAAATGGTTGTACCTTGTATCGGGGTTTAATTTTTCCCCGTCATCAAAAAAAAAATGCTACATGTTAATAAGAAGTTTACACTTTCTTCCACCCCAAAAAAGTGATCGTAACCATAAAGTTGCCGAATCATTATCATCATCAAAAAAAAAAAAGAGCAAGCCAAAGGAGGATAAAGAGGCATAGTAGAATAAATCACGGGCTATATAGGCAGATTTATGCATTAGTGGAGTTTAGTTAGATTTCCTTGCATGTTATTAGAGAAAGAGCATATTCATATTTATGTAGGAAAGGAGTTGATCTAAAATAAGCTAAAGATGAAAGATGTCTCTTGAAAATCTTAAATCTTTGTTTATAATCGTAGTTAAGGTAGATTGCTTTATGAAAAAGGTACAAATTTTTCTTCAAGACGAGAGGAGTCAATACATCCACTTCCACTTCATATTGATGCTTGTCTGTTTTCTTTCTTGTTGTCAATGTTGCTTGTTCATTTGCATATATGTTGCCTATTTGTTCATGCATATTCATGTTGCATGTTTCAATTCTTCCTTTCATGCAAATTTTGCACTTCCACTTCATATTGATGCTTGTCTGTTTTCTTTCTTGTTGTCAATGTTGCTTGTTCATTTGCATATATGTTGCCTATTTGTTCATGCATATTCATGTTGCATGTTTCAATTCTTTCTTTCATGCAAATTTTGCTTCATGTCAGGTTGGCTACTCATTCATGCATATGATCAATTTTTCCTTCCATGTATGTTGCCTATAAAATAATTTGATGTCTGGAACATTTTGTTTTTCACAGATGCTAGAGTGGTGCTTCCGGAGGAATCGCAGGTTTAGTGGGGGCGAATGTCATCGAGATTTTCTCTCCTCTCTCACTCATGAAGGCCTATAGGAAACACACTCGGTGAAGGTAGCCAGAATTCCCTGAGAAGTCCAAGATGCATCAAGGATGTCAAAGGGAGTTCACATGCAAACTTTGGAAGAAATCGAGCAAATCTAGGGTAGCGGTCAAAGCTGGTCAAACTTTGGAAATTAGGGCAAAAATTTAAATGTCTCCGAATCACATGAAAATTCATATACTTGTAAAGCCTATCAAGTGCAGTCTATAGCCCGAATCTCACATGAAAATGGATTTTCTAGCACATTGATATGCCATGTGCATTTTGTAAAGGATGTAATTTTTCCACTTAGACCCTACAAAATTTTGTATAGGAATTTTTGTTAGCCATATGGTTTGGCATGTATAAAGATCATATGTGACTACATATTTGTACAAAGTTTCAAGGCTATCAGAGCTTCCTAGACACCTAAGTGCCACCTTGCAAGCTTCCAAATGTAGTCAAACTTGTACAAGGAAGATTCAGATGGGAGTTTTTTTTTGCATATTCCTAAAGGAGGCACTTCAAAACATAGTCCTACAAACTTTTATCTTCATCAAAGGATATTTGAAGGGTCAAAGAGCACAAAATCCAGTTTTCAAGGTCACCACAGTTTTCTAGAATAAGAAAATTGAAGGCTTGAAGGACTGCCACATGGCAAAATATGATTGAACCATGTTGTACGGTCAAGATGAGCTCATATTCAAGGTTGGAGATGCACTAAAGCATAAAGGAAAGAGGATCCACGAGTTTTTTCATCAAAGAAGACTTTTTTGACAGTTGAAGATCAATAATGCAAAGTTTCTCCAAAAATAGTGGCTTATCTTATCCGAATTGATATCAACACTGATCCGACGGTCCAGATCATCCCCAGATCCAATGGTGGAGAATGAAGGCGCCTAAATTTCACTCCTTTACACTAGATTTGATAGAAAGAACAATTCCAAGTCATTGATTTGATTAATCAAATGTTTGTAATCTAAAGTAGTGATCCTAGAGTTGAGAGTTGATTTCTCTAGATCCAAGGGCCCAAATTCATTCAAAAAACTATATAAACCCCCCTCCAAACTCCTAGAGCATCATTGTTAGGCATCCATAGGGCTCATGCTAGCTTACGGTTTCCTTGAGACGATCACCCTCGGTTGAGCGAGTGAGGATCCAAGGTGGGCTAGTATGAGTATAGTACCTAGTTTCAAATTTAAGTTAGACCTCCAATCTAGGATAGGCTCTTGAAATCAGCATCTCTATCTTGACTCACCCTCGGTGGAGCGTGTGAGTGAGTTAGAGCTGGTTTTAATGAGTCTTAGACTTCTTTAGTTAGACGTTACGAGCCTAGACATACATAGGGTCAATGAAGTGGAACTCACCTTCTTATGTGTGACATTCGGTTGAATTGTCATGGTTTGAGGGTCGGAACCGCCTTTGATCAGTAGACTGCTTAGCTTTACGTATCACGACCATCTTATACATGTATCTTAATTCAAATCCTTTTAATTCATGTCACTTGTCACTTGTCTCTTGTCTCTGAGGCTCTTAAGTATTTTTACATGTCTTCTATTTTCTTCTATGTGTGAGAAGGCTCTGCAGTATTGCGTTGAACGAGTGAGGATGTTTCATTGAGCTTGTGATTAAACTCTATCATCATAATCCATACATACCTATACATATTGATTAGTTTCTGAAAGTGTATAAGAAGCTCCAATATTGGACCATTCTTCCTTTCGAAACTGATTTATGTGTAAGGATTCCATCTTTTCTCATCATGCATACATATCATCCAAAGAAGACTATGCATATGTATTAGAATTAGGAAGTGTTTAAGAAGCTCCTTCAATGGACCATTCTTCCTTCCAAATTTGATTTGTGTGTATGGTTCTCTTTCATTTTTATCATTCATGTTCATCAATCTAACTTGCACTCCTACATTCCCATTCCCATAATCATTTCAACATCTCTCTCTTCTCCATACTCCACATTAATTTCACTTTCATGTCCTTAAATCTTCCAACATTCATTAGCTTCATACACCCTATGTGTGCCACGACCGGACCCGATCCACCCGGATTGCGATCACCTCCACAACGGTTGTTGTGTGTGTGTGGCTCAGATGCCTTATGGCTGATTTGGGTGTTGGTCAGACTTCTGCACCACCATCTTCACGGACAGTTAGAGCGCATTGGCAGTTGCGACGAATCTTGTGTTCCATGCTCGCACTAAGCACATTGAGGTGCATTATCACTATGTCAAGGAGAGGTTCTCTACTGGGGAGATCAGCTTGGCATATGTGCCCATGCACGAGAACATTGCTTACCTTTTCACAAAGACTCTGCCTAGGGAGAAGTTTGAAGCTTTTCGCAAAGCTTTGGGCTTACTTCTTTTTGTGGAGTAATTTCCTCATCGCTTGGCACTTCCTTATACATGAGTGCCAGCTCCTTGTTCACCGCATCACTCCCAGGGGGATTTGTTGATATATTTAGGTAGTGATGTGTGTGAACACACTAGGACCACCGGGGCACTTTTTTCCCTCTTTAGGAGGTTTTTTTCCCCTGGCTTGTATATACGCCTATTGCCCTAATGGGCTACTTATCTTTGTACATTCTCTAGTAATACACTCAGTATTGTGTGTTGTGCTCCAAGCTCCTTCTTCCTCCTTGTGTTGTTCGTGTGCTTCCACAGACGTCTAACTCCAACAATACAAATATCAAGATATATAGATTGGGCATGTAATCCTGATGATAGGAGATAAACATATGGATACTTGTGTTATGTGGGAGATAAGCTAATTTATTGGTGTTCTAAGAAGCAACATATAGTTGCTTTATCATCTATAGAGGAAGAGGATAAAGGTATGGTCGAAGTTGCAAAGGAGGTCATATGGTTGAAAACTCTCGTGAAGAGTTTTGACATCATTTAGAGCACACCTACTATTCATGGAGATAACATGAGTTCATTGTTTCTAGGTGCTAATCTTGTTTTTCATGCGAGGACTAAACACATTAAGATTCAGTATCATTTTTTAAGAGAGAAGGTGATTGACAAGGAGATTGAAGTCATACATACTTCAACAAAAGATCAGATTGCAGATATGCTAACCAAAAACTTGGATGGACCAAAGCTACAGAGATTTAAAGACATGGTAGGTATAAAGAAGATAGAGAAAACCTGAATTGATGATTGAGGGGGAGCTGTTGGTGCAAGACAACCATCAATTGATGTCTTGGATAAAGACTTGAAGTCAAAAGATGAAGAAAAGATCAACAAATGAAGTTTGAAGATAGGGTATATTCAAGAAATGAAGACTTGTATACATATGTACATTAAACTTGTAGCTCACTTATACCTTTGTTATGGTCATGAGCTTGTACATACATGCCTATATATACAAGTAAAAATTCGGAGCAAGTATGAGAGAGCATGAGATGCGAAGAATCAGAAGTTGTAAGAGTCATTACACACTTTAGAAGTGTAGAAGACCTCTCTCATCATTCAAATGTAAAACTTTTTAGAGAAGATGAAAAATTGCACCTGATCTTTTGTTGACTACTGCTTTTGTGGTTAATCTTTTGTGAAATGCTTTTGTACAAGTCTAAGTCTAAATCTGATTGACCTTTCTACAAGTTTTCATATCCTAATTGTAATGAGGTTGAGAGAATTGATAGTAGGAACATTTACATATGTAAATGTGAAGAAGTGAAGTTTGCAACAAGTGCAAATTCGATGCTAATGTTATGGTCAATTCTCCTTCCACAAGCAAGCAAGCACTCATTATTTAAGTTGAAAGGTAAGCTACCTATGGCTAAAAGCATTTGAATAAGCAGGTTGTAGTCTGAGAGAACTATGCATTAAAAGTTATAGGTGTCAAAGTTGAGTGTAGAAAAGTACAGTTTTAGACATAGATGGATTGTTTGGATCATTTCTCAAGATCTACTGAATCTTTTGAGATGTTTTAACTTGGACAATGTGCAAAATCTTTAGCCACATCTTGTGCAAAGTCTCATAACAAACTTTACACATTTGGTCAGTCAATGAGTGAGTTATGAGCAGCAGACTTTTTTGAGTAGTGACTCTCTTCACAGTTAGTGCAAATTTTGATAATTTGACATTGGTCTTCCAAAATTGATCAAATTTTTTAGTTATTCTTGATATAGAAGTGTTCTAACATAAAGGCTAGCTTGTTTTTTGGAGACTAACACTCTCCATCAAGAGAAAGAGCAAAAGTTAGCATACCTACCTTTACTAAAATGGAGATAACTCTCTCATATGATACCTAAATTGAATGATTCGACTTGGTGTAGAAAGTAGATGCCAAGCACTTTCCAATGTAGCTTCAATGTATGATTGGATAATTAGAAACCACTTGCAAAGAGTATTTAATTTTGTGCATACTTCTTCAAAGAGGTATGTTGCCCATCCACCTAGCTCCATTGTTTTCTCCATAACTTCCTCATGGAAGCTCCAACTCAAGAAATTCAAATTGTTGTAGATTCTACACTTCAAGCCCATTCTTTTGATTTATTAAATGCCATATTTGGACCATTTTAATTCATCTCTACCCAAGGTTTTATATGGCTATTATATGGCAAGAAACGCTTTTTGAATTACTTGAGTGTTATGATAATTAGGTGTTCATAATCGTATTTTGAGCCATTTTGGATAGGAATGAATTGATTTTCATACCTTTGCATCATATTTTTTATCTCAAATATATTCATTTGAATACTTTTTGCATCAAAGTTTATAATTTTGCATTGTATTCTCTTCCAATGTTATGAAACTAACATTGGAATATGCATGAAAGTTATTTTTGATATGAATTCATCTATGCACATGAAGTTATACTAACTTACGATGATTCATGGAAGCATGCAAAAATTATTTTTGTGTGTTTTAAGGCCATTTTGAAGGTATTGGAACAAGAAAGGAACTTGTTATGAGGGCGTGTAGTGCCCAACAACACATGTTGGAAAAGTTCCTTTTTTGTAGGTTTTTGGAGGAAAAAAAGTGGCTTGCTTACCATTAGGTTGATGCTTATCATTATATCGTGGTTATTATTTTCAAGCTTCATTTTCTTGGGGAAGTGTTGTTGACATTTTTGTATCCACTTGGCATTATATGCAATGTGAGAACTAGAGTGATATTGTGTTGTAAGAGAGAGGAAGTCTTATGTGTGCAACATAACTAAAAGCATACAAAGTAATTGAAGTAGAGAAGAAGATGCATGAGTGGATGCATGCATACATAGATGATATGACTTCTACAAAGGTGAAGTGCATGATGCATTTTTCTATGTGTATAAGATCATTTTTATGTATCACCACAATGAGTTAGGGTGAGCATGAGGTATGTGATAGAAGTACCATGAATAGGCTAATTTTTCCTTTAGAAAGTAAATGAAAAAGGTATATTCCTCAAGAATAATTAAGATGCATTTTAGTCCACTAACTCATGAGCACATGAATTGTTCTTCATGAAAGTCTATGTACTTGCTATAGAAGTTTACCCTGCATTGGCACACAAGTGCTATGGTTGTTGGAGTTAGAAATTTGTGGAAGCATGCGAATAGCACAAGGAAGAAGAATAATCTTGGAGCACAACACACAATACTCAATGTATTACCACTAGAATGTACAAAGATAACTAACCCATTAGGGTTATATGCATATATACAAGCCGAGGAAAAAGACCTCCTAAAGAGGAAAAAAAGTGCCCCGATGGTCCTAGTGTGTTCACACACATCACTACCTAAGTATATCAACAAATATTCCCTTTGAGTGATGCACTGAACAAGAAGTTGGCATTCATGTATAAGGAAGTGCCAAGCTATGTGGAATCAATCCACAAAAGGAAGTAAGCCCAAAGCTTTGTGGAAAGCTTCAAACTTCTCCCTAGGTAGAGCCTACGTGAAAAGGTCTGCAATGTTCTCCTATGTGGGCACATATGCTAAGTTGATCTCTCCAACAAAGAACCTCTCCTTGACATAATGATAATGCACCTCAATGTTCTTAGTGCAAGCATGGAACACAGGGTTCCTCGCAACTGCCAATGTGCTCTGACTGTTAGTGAAGATGGTGGTGGCATAAGACTAACCAACACCCAAATCAGCCATAAGGCATCTGAGCCACACACATTCAATAGTCATTGTGAAAGCTGCCCTATACTTAGCCTCACAACTATAGTTCCCCCTCAAGCTAAAGTATGCTTGAGTCTTTATTCTCTAATAGTTTGAATACCTACCATAGCTTTGAATCTACAAAGCTTTATTCCCTCAAGTGCCTTTGTCATCATATCTACTACTTGCTTTTTAGTTGGAACAAAAGAAATGTCAATCTCATTTGCCATGAGCTTCTGCCTAATCAAGTGGTAATGAACCTTTATGTGGTTGGTTCTCGCATGGAAAATAGGATTTTCCGCTAGATGTATGGAACTTACATTATCTCCAAATATGTGAGGTTTGGAACTCACAAGTCCCAAATCTCTATACAATGCTTTTAACCATATTGCCTCTTGAGTTGTTATGCTCAAACCTCTATACTCTGCATTATTTGAGGATAAAGCAACTCTAGGTTCCTTCTTGGAACTCCATGACACTAGCTTCAAACCTGCAAATGCTAAGTAACTAGAAGTACTTCTTCTATCATCCTTAGCTCCTACCCAATCTATATCTGAATAGATTTTGATATCCAAATCTAAAGAGTAAGGATAGAATATACCTTCATTGATTGTACCTTTGAGATAATTAAGTACTCTCTTAGCTGCATCCATGTGTGGTCTTCTTGGAGAGTGCATGAATTGGCTTAGCACTCCCACACTATATGAGAGGTCTTCCCTTGTATGAGTAGCATATATCAAGCTACCTACCAAGCTTTGATATTCTTTAATGTCTTCAATTTTCTCACCTTCATAACCACGTATTTTATGATTCATCTCCAAATGTGTACATGCAAGTTTTGTGTTCTCCATTTTGAACTTGAGAAGAAGATCCTCAATGATCTTCTCTAAGTCAAATGCATTCCTTCATCTCTATATATCACTTGCATACCTAGGAAATATGTGAGCTCACCTAAGTCACTGATTTTGAACTCCTCTTGCACGTGTTTCTTGATCCTCTGAATGCCATTCAGATCATTAAATGTCACGATAATATCATCTACATATACACATAGATAGATAACCTCATTTTGATACCGGATCTAAGTTGCTTTCATTGAACCCTGATCTTGAAGGTATGTAACCAACCTGTAATTCCAAGCTCTAGGAGCTTGTTTCAATTCATACAATGCTTTCTTAACTTTGCAAACATAAGATGGATGATTAGAGTTTTCGAAACCTCATGGTTGTGACATGTATACCTCTTCACTTATCCAACCATTTAGAAATGCATTTTTTTACATCAAGTTGGAGGACTTTCCAATTCCTTGCAGCAGATACACTTATCAATGTCCTGATTGTAGTCATCTTTGCAATTAGTGAAAATGTTTCCTCATAGTCTATACCATGAGTTTATGAGCATCCTTTAGCAACTAATCTTGCCTTGTACTTGAAAATAGATCCATCTGAATTTCTTTTAACTTCATATTTGTACTTGCAAATAGATCCATCTGAATTTCTTTTAACTTCATATAACCATCTGCAACCAATTACCTTTTGATTTGGTGACATTGGAAATAAATCCCAAGTCTCCATCTCCCTCAATGAATCTATTCCTTCTTTCATGACCTTTTCCCAATTAGGGTTTCTCTTTGCCTCTTCATAGGTTGATGGTTCTTTTGAAATTGAATCTTTTGCCAAGTAGATTGAATGCTTTGTAACAGATGTGGAATCATATCCATACCTTTCTGGTTGTTTCTTCTCTCTTGCTGATCTTTGAGGTGCGTGTTTGGAGCATTCTCCAACCTCTTCCATCTTTGCTTTGCCTCTTGACTTCCATAGTTTGTAATCGTTTTCTCTTTAATCTTGGTCATTGTCTGTATCATGTCTTGGATCCTAGACCTGTGTATCATGCTTGCTTCCTATTTGATGAGAATCAGAATCAAGATCATATGGTAGAGTTACCTTTTTTCTCTCTTCAGCATACCAAGACATGTGTTCTACAAACACAACATCTTTACTTCTAGTGAATTGCTTGGTTGAAGAATTATAGAACCTCTAACCCATCTGAGTTGGTTCATAGCCAATAAACACTACCTTCAATGCCCTTTCATCTAGCTTACCTCTTATTTGTGATGGTACATGAACATAAGCTAAACAACCAAACACCTTTCAATGTCCAAGACTAGGTTTTCTTCCATACCATGCTTCATATGCAGTCATACCTTGAAATGATTTGGATGGTAGTCTATTGACAAGGTACACAGCAGTTGAAATAGATTCTGCCCATAGATAATGTGGCAACTTCTTCTCTTCAAGCATTGTTCTGGATGATCCAACCAATGTCTTGTTTCTCCTCCTTGGGATTCCATTCATTTGAGGAGAGTACTTGGGAGTCACTTCCCTTTTGATAACTTTTTCCTGCAAGAACTCATGAAACTCTTTGGAGAAGTATTGTCCCTCTCCATCAGATTTGAGCTTCTTAAGTGATCTAACTGTATGATTCTCCACATGTTCTAGATACTTTTTGAAGCAATCAAACACTTCATTCGTACTCTTGATAAAGTATAGAATAGTCCATCTACTATGGTCGTCAATAAATGAGACATAATACCTTGATCCTACCAATGAAGGTTCTTGAATTGGTCCCCATACATCTGTATGTACTAAGTCCAATAAGCTGTTGTGAATGTAGCCTTTGTGGTTGAATGGTTGTCTTTGTGCCTTCCTAATCTGACATGCATCACACATGTTGAGCATGTGTTGCTTTGATATGTTCGGAAATCCTAGAACACTTTGATCCCTACATATATCCTTCAAGGTTCTTTCATTCACATGAGCAAGTCTCTTATGCCACACTTCAAGCTCACTTAGGGTTTGAGACCCAAAGTTGAATAGAGCTATGTTCCTAGTTTCTCCTACTTCAAAAGTAAAGAGCCTACCATGCTTCTCACCTCTGGCTATCTTCTTAAAGTCTTGACATGGATCTTCCACAAAAGCTACATGTTGGGTGAAGCTAACTTGCAAGCCTTTTTCAACTATTTGGCCTACACTTATTAGGTTTTTAGTGATAGTGGGTACATAGAGAACCTTACTTAGAATGTTTGTCCTACCATGGGAAGCTTTGACATTACCAATCTTCTTCACATTGTGCTTTGTGTCATCCCCTATTTGTACTTCATGTCTATGCTTTGGACTTTCCAAATTAAATAGAAGAGCAATGTTGTCTGCAACATGAATTGAACATCCTAATCTATGTAGAACAAATGATCATCTTCTTTATCTTCTTTGTGGCTTAGATTCATAAGAACCAATGATTCTTCATGTGGTTGATCTTTTGAATAATTTTTGTAGTCTCTTCTATAATAGACTCTATTGGTATTATTGAAATTGTGTCCACCTTTGCCTCTATTGCTGCCATATCCACCTCTTCCACTTCCTTCCTGGGTCTTCCCATTGAACCAGTGATTTTGAGCGGTCTGGTTCGTCTTATCGCAAATGGCACAAGGTTGAACATTCTGACCTTTGGCTTTGTCATGCTTTGGTCCTTTCTTCTTACCTTGCCACTTGCTCTTGCTTGCAAAGTTGGCTTGGGAAGTCTCCTCTTCATCTTCTTCCTTCCTCCTAGGTTTCTGCTTCTTATCCTTCTTATCTGCATCTAGAGCACTAGTTGAATTACCATGATAGGAGTTACCTTCCTTTATGCTATTGTTGGCCGCTTGATTGAAGTGTTGTCCAAGAAGATGTTGAAGTCTGGAGTTTGCACATACATGATGAGATCATAAGCCATTATGGAGATGATCGCAATCCGGGTGGATTGGGTCCCGTCGTGGCACACGCAGAGTGTATGAAGCTTGTTAGTGTTGGAAGGTTTATTTAATAAAAAGTATGAAGGTGAAGATGAATTTGGGTATGGGGAGAAGGATGTCATGATTTGATTATAGAAAGGGGAACATATGAATGCCAGATAAACACATGAACATGAATGACAAGGACAAAAGAAACCATTCACATGAATCAACTTAGAAAGGACGAATGGTCCAAAAATATGAAGCTTCTTAAACACTTTCAAAATTTAATTCATATTCATAGGTTCTTTTGGATGGAATGGATGCATGACGAGAAAAAAAACAAAACCACACACATGAATGAGTTTCGAAAGGAAGAATGGTCCATGAATGGAGCTTCTTATACACTTTCAAAACTAAAACAAATGCATGGGTTTTTGTGGATGGTATGAATGCATGTGGGTCATGATTATGAATGAATAGAAAATTATTCTCTCAACCTCAATGGATCATCCTCACTCGTTCAATGCAAAACTGCGGAGCCTTCTCACACATAGAAAGAAATAGAAGCAGACATGTAAAAACATATAAGAGACTAAGAGGCAAGAGCCATGAGACATGAATTAGAAGATATTATTATGACAAACATATACATGAATGTTGTGGAACATCAAGCTAAGCATTCTACTGGTCAAAGGTGGTCTGCACGACCCTCTCACCATGACAGTTCAATCGAATGTTACACGTAAGAGGATAGGTTCCACTTCATTGACCCTATGTCTTCCTTGGATCGTAATGTGTTTCTAAAGAAGTCTAAGACTCAAAAGACCAGCTCTAACTCACTCACACACTCCACTGAGGGTGAGTAAAGAAAGAGAAACTCGGTTTATGAGCTTATCCTAGAGTGTAAGTCTAAATATTGATTCTAGGAACTGTGCTCTTACTAGCCCACCTTGGATCCTCATACGCTCAACTGAGAGCAAGGAAACCATGTGCTAGCAAGGGCCCTATGGATGCCTAACAATCCTATTCTAGGAGTTTGGAGGGGGGTTTATAAAGTTTTTTGAATGAATTTGGGCCCTTGGATCTAGAGAAATCAACTCTCAACCCTAAGATCAACTGCTTTTCATTACAACCATTGGATTTATCAAATGGATGGATAAGATTGGTTCTTTACATGAAATCTAGGGCAAAGGGGGGAAAAATAGGTATCTTAATTCTCCACCATTGGATCTAGGGCTGATCTGGACCGTCGGATTAGTGCTCACATCAATTTGGATAAGATAAGCCACAATTTTTGGAGAAAATTTGCATTATTGATCTCTGAACATCAAAAAAGCTTATTCAATGAAAAAAACTCGTGGATCCTCCTTCCTTTATGCTTTTGTGCATCTCCACCCTTGAATGTGAGCTGACCATACAACATGGTTCAATCATTGATTGCCATGTGGAAGCCCTTCAAGCCTTCAATTTTTCTTATTCTAGGAAACTGCGTGACCTTGAAAAATGGATTTTGTGCTCTTTGACCCTTCAAATATCCTTTGATGAAGATGAAAATTTGCAGCGCTATGTTTTTAAAGGTCTCCTTTAGGAATATGCAGAAAAAAATCACATCCGAATCTCCCTTATACAAGTTTGACTACATTTGGAAGTTTGCAAGGTGGCATTAAGGTGTCTAGGAAGCTCTCATAGCCTTGAAAAGATGTACAAATATGTAGCCATATATGATCTTTATACATGTCAAACCATATGGCTAACAAAAATTCCTATACAACATTTTAAAGGGTCTAAGTGGAAAAATTACATTTTTTACAAAATGCACATGGCATATCAATGTGCTAGAAAATCCATTTTCATGTGAAATTCAGGCTATAGACTGCCTTTGATAGGCTTTACAAGTATATGAATTTTCATGTGATTTGGAGACATTGAAATTTTTGCCCTAATTTCCAAAGTTTGACCAGCTTTGATTGCTATCCTAGATTAGCTCGATTTCTTCCAAAGTTTGCATGTGAACTCCCTTTGACATCCTTGATGCATCTTGGACTTCTCACGGAATTCTGGCTACCTTCACTGAATGTGTTTCCTATAGGCCTTCATGAGTGAGAGAGGAGAGAAAATCTCGACGACACCATCGTGAAAGATTGCCATTGCTTATCACTTAGAATCTCATTGAGAATCTGCCTCATGATAGCCTCTTCTTCAATGAGCTCTCCAATGGATGCTAAGTGATTGGCAACCTCCTTGAACTTGGTAAGAAACTCTGTGATGGTTTGTTTAGTTGTCTTCTTCATTTGGTTGAACTCATTCCAAAGATGATTCTTTCTTGCTTTGGTGCTAGCACAAAAGAAAGTCTCGAGGGCAACCCAAGTCTCTTGAGATGTTTTGAATCCTCTAATATGTGGTAATAGAAAGCTAGAGATAGATTTTAGTATGTACGACCTTGCTTGGGCATCCCATGCACACCAAAGTGTGAGCTTATCTATCTTCTGTTGTGTAGGTCCTCCATTGGATCTTGCAATATGCATAGCTTCATCACGTGCTACAATTCCATAAAGATTTCTACCTTGCAAATAGGCCTCCATTCTGATTTACCAAGCTGCATAGTTGTTTCGATCACGCTTCTTGATCATTGAGGGAAAGCCATCACCCATCTTTATCTAGCTCTAATACCACTAAAAGAACTTGGAGAAGCTTGTAGAAGGTAGAAAAGTGAGTTTTGAATCTACAAAGTTTGGTCCAGTCAACTAGCACAAGACCAGCCCTTAATCTTATGGAGACTCAAATAAACCTTATGGGCATGCAATAAGTGCAAAGAAATACACTATGTACTTTGGATCATTAAGGAGGATTCGATGCAAAACAGATAGGTTCACGCATCGACTAGCCCAAAAAACTTACTATCTATGGAAGAGACGATGAACTTCCAATGGTCATAGTGACCAACGTGATTACAATTAGGAAAACTCCTTTTATGGGAGTGCTACGCATAGGTTTTAGTGTATAGAATGCACGAGGTTATAAGAAATAAGAAAAATATGCTATAGGAATGAATCAGACACTCAACGGTGGTACCTCCTATTTTTCAAGAATACATAGAGATTCACCCCGAGATAGAAAAATTGAGATTTCTACCAATCTACCAAATCCAATGCTATGAAAATTTATATGAATAGACTAGAGACTAATAACTTTCCAATGATGAATGTCTTATCAAATTTACAGCTTTGTAAGGAGAGCAACAACCTCCGCAAGATTACTATTGGCGCAGAAAATGATGCAGAGAAATGAAGGAAGCAAGACAATGATGGCCACAAGTTGCTTCCATGTATTGTACAAGTGTTTTGAAGTCTCTAAATATACTTTTCAAGAGCTCCACAACTTCTACATGTGGATTTTGAATCCAAATGAAGGTGGGAATTGTTGTTGGAGGGAATCAATTCACTTTCCTACAATCTAGTAAAAGTGAAGATCTAGTTGGATCTACTTTTAGGTGATTGATTGCTTGATTGAATGCAACTCAACCCCCACAAATTCATGGAATTCGGGCTCTCTCTTTCTACTTTTGCATGTGTAAAGCTCAAGGCTTTTACAATGGTAAAA
This sequence comes from Ceratopteris richardii, assembly GCA_020310875.1. Classification (NCBI taxonomy): domain Eukaryota; kingdom Viridiplantae; phylum Streptophyta; class Polypodiopsida; order Polypodiales; family Pteridaceae; genus Ceratopteris; species Ceratopteris richardii. Next base: position 229,317,524 of record CM035406.1, read on the forward strand.
GATCCATGAAAAAGTTTTTTTTTTTTAATACAATAAATCAGCATAGTAAAAGAACTCTCCAACAGATATTCTTTCGACGTCATCCAAGGGATGGATTTTGATGTATATCAAATCCACCTCAAGCATAGTGTAAGCTTGATGTTCCAACAGCTCCCTCTTAAGCTAAAGTATGCTTGATTCTTCATTCTCTGATAGGTTGAATACCTCCCACAGCTTTGAATCTACAAATTTTTTTTCCATCAAGTTCCTTTGTCATCATATCTGCTACTTGTCTTTTAGTTGGAACAAAAGAAGTTTCAATCTCCTTTGCCGTGCCTCTTGAGTTGTTATGGTCAAACCTCTGTACTCTGCTTTAGTTGAGGATAAAGCAATTGTACGTTGCTTCTTGGAACTTCATGATAATAGCTTCAAACCTGCAAATGCTAAGTAACTAGAAGTACTTCTTCTATCATCCTTAGCTCCTGCCCAATCTACATCTAAACATATTTTGATATTCAAATCTGAAGAGTAAGGATAGAATATACCTTCGTTGATTATACCTTTGAGATAGTTAATTCCTCTCTTAGTTGTAGCTATGTGTGGTCTTCTTGGAGACTTCATGAATTGGCTTAGCACTCCCACACTATATGAGATGTTTGCCCTTGTATGAGTAGCATATATAAAGCTACCTACCAAGATTTGATATTCTTTAATGTCTTCAATTTTCTCACCTTCATAAACACTTAGTTTATGATTCGTCTCCAAATGTGTACCCACAAGTTTTGTGTTCTCCATTTTGAACTTGAGATGAAGATCTTGAATGTATCTTCTGTAAATCAAATACATTTCTTCATTTGTGTATATCACCTCCACACCTAGGAAACATGTGAGGTAACCTAAGTCACTGATTTTGAACTCCTCTTGCATGTGTCTCTTGATCCTCTGAATGCCATTCAAATCATCACCTTTCAAGATAATATCATCTACATATACACATAGATAGATAACCTCATTGTGATCCCTTTTGATGAAGAGAGAAAGATCTAAGTTGCTTGGTCTGAACCCTTGATCTTGAAGGTATGTAACCAACCTATAATTTCAAGCTCTAAGAGCTTGTTTCAATGCTTTCTTTAAGTATGCAAACAAAAGATGGATGATTAGGGTTTTCAAAACCTGGTGGTTGTGACATGTATTCCTCTTCACTTATCCAACCATTTAGAAATGCAGTTTTTACATCAAGTTGGAGGAGTCTCCAATTCCTTGCAGCAGATACACTTATCAATCTCCGGATTGTAGTAACCTTTGCAACTAGTAGATTGTTTCCTCATAGTTTATACCATGAGTTTGTGAGCATCCGTTGGAAACTAAGCTTTCCTTGTACCTGCAAAGTGATCCATCTGAATTTCTTTTAACTTTATATACCCATTTGCAACCAATTACCTTTTGATTTGGTGACATTGGAACCAAATCCCAAGTGTCCATCTCCTTCAATGCATGTATTTCTTCTTTCATGGCCTTTTCCCAATTAGAGTTTCCCTTTGCCTCTTCATAGGTTGATGGTTCTTCTAAAATTGAACCTTTTTCCAAGTAGATTGAATGCTTTGTAACAAATGTGGAATCATATCCATACATTTCTGGTTGTTTATTGTCTCTTGTTGATCTTCTATGTGCTTGTTTGAAGCATTCTCCAACCTCTTGCATTTTTGCTTTGCCTCTTGAATTCCATAGTTTGTAATCCTTTCCTCTTTCATCCACTTTTTGTACTTCATGTCTATGCTCTGGACTTTCCAAATCAGATAGAAGAGCAATGTTCCCTGCAACATGATTTGAACATCCTTAATGTATGTAGAACAAATGATTATCTTCTTTACCTTCTTTGCAGCTTAGATTCATAAGAAGCAATGATTCTTCATGTGGTTGATCTCTTCAATATTTGTTGTAGTCCCTTCTATTATAGCCTCTATTGTTATTGTTGAAGTTGTGTCCACCTCTGCCTCTAATGTTGCCATATTCACCTCTTCCACTTCCATTCTAGGTCTTCCCATTGAACCACCAATTCTAAGTGGTGTGGTTGGTCTTATCGCAAATCAAACAAGGTTGAACATTCTAACATTTGTCTTTGTCATGCTTTTGTCCTTTCTTCTTCCCTTTCCACTTGCTCTTGCTTGCGAAGTTGGATTGGGAAGTCTCCTCTTGATCTTCTTCCTTTTTCTTGCGTTTCTGCTTCTTATCCTTCTTATCTGCATATAGAGCACTAGTTGAGTTACCATGATAGGAGTTACCTTCCTTTATTCTATTATTGTCCGCTTGATTGAAGTGATGTCCAAGAAAGATGTTGAAGTCTGGAGTTTGTAGATCCATGATGAGATCGTACACCCTCGTGAAAGATTGCCATTGCTTATCACTTCGAATCCCATTGAGAATGTGCCTCATGATAGCACTCTTCTTGCATCAGCTCTCCAATGGATACTAACTAATCCACAACCTCCTTGACCTTGGTAAAAAAACTCCGTGATGGTTTGTTTAGGTATCATGCATTTGGTTGATCTCGTTCCAAAAATGATTCTTTCTTGCTTTCGTACTAGTAGAAAAGATGTCTCGAGGCTATCCCAAGTCTCTTGAGATGTTTTGCATCCTCTAATATGTGGTAATAGAAAGTTAGAGATAGAGTTTAACCTTGCTTGAGCATCCCTTGTGAACCAAAGTGTGAGCTTATATGTCTCCTCTTGTGTAGGTCCTCCTTTGGATCTTGGAATAGGCATAGCTTCATCACCTGCTACAATTCCATAAAGATTTTTACCTTGCAAATAGAACTCTACTCCGATTTCCCAAGCCATGTAGTTGTGTCAATCATTGAGGGAAAGCCGTCACCCATCTTAATCTAGCTCTTATACCACTGAAAGAACTTGGAGAAGCTTGTAGAAGGTAGAAAAGTGAGTTTCAAAGCAACGAAGTTTGGTTCAGTCAATGGACACAAGACTATCCCTTGAGCTTATGGAGACTCAAATAAACCATATAGGCATGTGATAAGTGCAAAGAAATGCACTATGTACTTTGGATAATCAAGGAGAAGGAGTCGATACAAAACAAATAGGTTCGCACATTGACTAGCTCAAAAAACTTACTATCTCTAGAAGTGACAATGAACTTCAAATGATCATAGCAACCAACATGATTATAATTGGAAAAAATACTTTGATGGGAGTAATACATATAGGTTTGAGTGTATAGAGTGCACAAGAGTATAAGGAATAAGCAAAATATGCTATAGGAATGAATCAGACACTCAACGGTGGTACCTCCTATTTTTCAGGAATAGGAAGAGATTGACCCCAAGAGAGAAAAAGTGAGATTTCTCCCAATCTACTGAATCAAATGCTATGAAAATTTATAACATAAATTAGACACTAATACCTTTCCAATGAGCCATCTCTCATCAAATTTGGAGTTGTATAGAGAGAGCAGCAGCCTCTGCACGATTACTATTGGCGAAGAAGATGATGCAGATAAATGAAGGAGGAAGACAGTGATGGTCACAAGTGTATGTATATTGCTTCCATGTATTGTACAAGTGTTTTGAAGTCTTTATATAGAGTTCTTAAGAGCTCCATAACTTCTACAAGTGGAGTTTCAATTCAAATGAAGGTGGGAATGGTTGTTGGAGGGAATCAATTCACTTTCCTATAATCTAGGAAAAATGAAGATTTAGTTTGATCTACTTTTAGGTGATTGATTGCTTGATTGAACGCAACTCAACCACCACAAATTCATGGAATTTGGGCTCTCTCTTTCTACTTTTACATGTGTACAACTCAAAGTTTTTACAATGGTAAAAGATCCATGAAAAATCTTTTTTTTGTTTAAATACAATAAATGAGCATAGTAAAAGAACTCTCCAACTGGTATTCTTTCGATGTAGTCAAAGCGATAGCTTTTGATGTAGATCGAATCCACCTTAAGAATAGTGTAAGCTTGATGTTCCAACAATGCTCACTCTCCAACTGTTTTCGGAGGTAAGCAACACAAGCCTCATTCCAAGCATGGTACAATGTGATAAGTGTATCCCAAGCATCCTTAACTATTCTATAATAGCGAATGTGAGGAATAATTACATGTTTGACAAACAAGGCTATCAATGCATGTGTCTGAGCATCTCTTCCATCCCAATGAATTTTCTCTTCAGTAGGTGTAGTAAAAACCATAGCACAAATAGGAAGCTAAAGAATATCAACATCTTGAACACCATTTGCATCAGCTTCAACACCTGTATTTGCAAGTGTAATGGGACGTTTTTCAACACCTTTCACAATGTTCCATAGCCATTTTTCAACCAATACATGTCGCATCATATAAGCCCACAATGGGTAATTGGTACCGTCCAACTTATCCTCAATAGCCAACATATGAAATACATCACGTCTTTCAGCCATGGCCACTGACTAAAATACCCAAATGCAGAAAAATGATTGTATCTAAAAAATTTGATTAGAACAACCTTGACGAGTTCTGCTAGACCTATAGTAAACTTCGAGACGCTTATACTGGCAAAATTAAAACGTGTATATATCTTTCACACAAAAAGATGAAATAGCCTGCACAAGCGCTACAATAGTGCATTCAAAGGCCAAAACGAGCTCAGATCATGATTTTTTCACAAAAGATTGAAGCTTTTTTTATCTCCTAATCACTCTGAGTATTCTCACCAAATTTTGTGTGATTCTGAGACTCTAACCAAAGAGGTATCAACAAGGCCCTAGATGAAGCGACAACCTACTCTGATACCAATTGTTAGAGTTAGACATCTGCAAAAGCATGCAAACACCACAAGGAAGCACAACACACAATACTGAATGTATTACCACTAGAATGTATACAGATAAGTAACCCATTAGGGTTGTAGGCATATATACAAGCCGAGGGGACAAAAAAATGTCCCAAAGAGGGAAAAAAGTGCTCGGTGGTCCTAGTGTGTTCACACATCACTACCTAAATATATCAGCAATGGTTATGATCATCAATACAAGTATTAAAATTGTTTGTGATGAGGTTAATGAATATGCAAGAATCACAATGACTAGAATTACATCCATACATATTCACTTTCATTGAAAAGTGGATATTGTAAAGAATCTATTTTCTACGAGATGATTTGGACGCATTGATCTAGACATTCATTATACGCGTGGATATGACTCCATGTCATAATTTATCCAAGAGAATGAATGAGTATGTCTAATCATAAGGATTAACATGTCTCATCATTTTTTTTAGATTTAAAAAAATAATTGAGCAAATAGTTAGTGAGGTAGTTGCCTCATAGAGATTTGGATGCTACTCTTTGATGAATGCCCAAATTTATTGAAATTTAAGGGGAAATAGCTCATAAGCATTTCTTTAAGCTGACCAATTTTCAAGTAATTCGAATACTTCTACATAGGTCAAATGACCTCTACACTAAAAGTGTTGCTAATAGAGGTAGAGGACTCATACAAGTGACATAGGCCTATTACAAAGGGCATTTCTCTTCTTGGTAGATCCAAATTGCATGATTTTTGTTGTACATGAAGGCTTGATAGAAGCACTTTGTCCATAATAATTTTCAATAATTTTGGAGATCATTTATTAGGTCAAAGAATCTTTGCACATGAAAGTGCAACCTATGGAATTTATGAAATGACCAAAGACCATGTCACCTAGAGCGATTCTCTTAGCCCATTTACCTTAATTGGATTATTTTTCTTTCTAACATTAGCTAAACATCTCGAAATGGTATGTACAAAATATCAAGAAGAAATGTCTCTCCATTTAGGAGATATAAAGAAAAGAATAAACATTATCCTCTACAAATGTTTAAAATATTGCAAGTATAGAGGCTTAGTATTTTGGTCAGTGTGAAAGCCTCAAATATCCAAATACTATGAAATTTATATAAATAAACATAGATGGTAGATGTATGCTAATAAAATTTGGAACAAACTAGACATCAATTGGTAGGTCAAATGTCCTATTCTCTTCAAAACAATCATCGGTAAGGATTTGTCAAAGAGTGGTACATATGTCTGATGAACACATGATAATTTCATATTGGGAGCTCCAATTTCAAAAAATTTTCCTGGAGAAGCTACATTGTTTTTAGGCTCACGTAGGCACAGGTGTAGCAGAGATAGAATGATACATTTGAATGAGTATTTGATTGAATTTTAAGTTGAAATTTTTTCAAAAAACCTAGATAAGTTGATCTAGATTCAGGCATAAAGAAAATGAAATTTTGAGTTTGTTTGATTAGTATAAGGGCTTCAAAAAGATGACCCTATACATTTTCAGAGTTGGTCATCAAATATTCGATCCTTCCAATGAAATGGTGATAAAACTCTGAGGAAATGTCAAAATCAAGTGATTTTTGAGCCTAATGAAAGCTTGAGAAAAGTTGTATAAGGTTCGAAAATTTCATAGATTTTGCATGAGAAAAAAGATAGTTAAAGTTAAGATTTAATATACTATTGTTGAAAATTCTTTATGTAGAAGATGTTGTAAGGAAAAGGTTTTCCATAGGTTTTTATGATACTTTTTTGAGATGGTGTGATCATCATGGGCTAGCCATGCCCTAGATACTTGTTTATTGATCATGGTTTTATGGTGACCATTCTTAGTAGGGTAGAGGAGACTCTCTCGAAATTTTCAATAATGTATTTACTGCCATGAGAGCATGGAACAGGAGAACTTTAGTAGTTATTCTCATTTCATATATTTGACTCAAGTTGCATGAGTTGATATTTGATGCAAGCCACATCCTTCACTGGCCTAGTTGATTTGATTTATTATATAGTTTCTTATTTCTCAACTCAAGATGAGTTGATGTTACAGATAGTTATTAGTGATAGACTCATAAGAATGACTCTGTTCTTTCCATAGAGGAAAGGGAAACACTTCAAGATTTCATTATTATCATTTATGGTTGTGAGTATTGACCGATTTATTTTTCTCTTTTTGATAGAAGAAGTTTTCGACTTTAATCTCATACGTGCATCTATGTGGGATATAAACTTTGGTGGTATGGGACATCAAACTTTGTATTATACCTAGATGTAGGACAGATGGTATGGGAGAGAAGTCTCTGAGATTATATTTTTTATATGATTTGGAGTTCATTCATATGATATTCTTATTATTGGACAACAGAGGGGCAACTGAGATAGTCACTCTGTATGTGATCACAAACAAGGCAAGTCCGCAAGCTAGTAGCCTAGAAGTGGAAAGGCTAGGTTTTCACATAAGAACTATGAAAAGGCAATTGCATTGAGAAGAAATTTATAGAGTATGTACTTCTTTATTTGATATGCCTAAGGTTAGGCCATGGTTCATACATAGTATGTATGAGGTGAGCTAGATGCTTAGCCTAGTGGGCTATGAGTGTGCACATATCTACTCAGGATTTTTCAGTGTATTTTGTGGACTCATATAATGGTCCTTATTATATCTGGGAGTGCTAGATTATTATAGTAGTTTGCTAGAGACACCTTATTCCTAGTTGGGAATGATTTGATCATAGTGGTGATCTCAATGATGGTCAGAGATAAAGCAAGGTTCATCCACTTGGAACATCTTGCATGTTATAATTGAGAAGGCGATAGTAGTTCCACTAGTTGCTATACTTTCTTAGCACGTCCTCACTTGGCATGATGGACTTAGTTCCACATAGTGGATTGAGATTTACTTTGTACGACAGATATTTTGATCCATAGTTTGAATTACTATATATATATATATATATGATAGATCGAGATTTTGATATATAGTTTGGATGTGACAGATTGAGATCGTGGTCCATAGTTTGGAGCATTGACAAATTGTCATCGTGTATTCATAGTTTGAATCACAGTGAGACTTTCTTGAGTTTCGTTTCATTATAGTGAGTAAATCAAGAATATTTACTTGAGCTTAGAGATTAAACACTATCTAGAAAAAATTTTCCTTTATTTTTAGTATTTTTTCCAGATACTTTTAGTATTTCTAAAAGGCGAGAGCTTCTTACAATTGGAAATTATTTTTCCTAAAAGGAAAAGAGATTTTTAGATTGACCATTCTTTAGGAGGGCTACAAAAGTTGCAGCACACCTCTCTTTCTAGATGTTCTAGAGGGCCTCTCCTCTTATAGCATTCCATAGTGTTGAGGAATAGCTGATTGCTTCTCCCAGTAAAGCAGTTGCTTCTAGCCGATTTGTCCCTACGGCAACATGATTTTCCCAAGGGCACACCAAACCATCATTGACTTGGGGCATTGACTTACACCAACACACCAAACCATCATTGACTTAGACCATCATTGACTCAAGGCACGCTAGACCATCGTTGATTTTGGTCTGCGTGAGCCTCCATGGCCGTTGTTGTTGATTTCTAAAAGTGACTATTTCATGTTTTAAGCGGTTGCTTGCGTGGAAAGCTTTGAAAGCATAACAGAATGGATAAGCAAGATTCTTGGAATTTCTTGATGCACGTGTTTTCCCATTGACATATAGCTGACAATTCGAAGGAGCGACATTGTACATCGGCATCGTGTCGAAAAGATGCATAGTGCCATCTTACGTGGGCAAAGAGGAAGTTTCGAGGATGCACAATGCACAGCAACATTTTCCGTGGAGTGATACAAAATGCGCCCCATTCTCATGTTACAGAGAAAAAGCAGAAAAAAACATGTGTATTCAGCGCCCCAAATCAGTATAACGATGCTCGCTAATTATGATATCCCAAATCAGTTGAACGGATCGATTCCATCAAAAGAGAAAAATCAGATAAAGCAGCTACTTCTTCCATACACGAAAAAGCACTAAATGAGACGACTTGACAACTTCTTTGCTTTTGCCATTTTTTTCAGCATGCTTTCATAAAACTGGGAAGGTAGGCTTCGAAAATATGGAAAATCATTGAAATGTCGATTCATTGATTTTACTTATTTATTTATTCAGTAACCCAAAAGCTCATATTTGGTTTAAGACGAAAGAAAGGTACACATCTAGGAGGAGAAACAATAATTTATTTTCCTTTGTATTCAATGCTAGGAATTAAATTTATGAAATGAGTCGATACCCTCACATTGGCTACTCATCAACATTATCTACTCATCAACATTATCTGCTCAGCAACATGGCTTGACATCATGATTAATTAATGATAAATAATCGACCAGCATCATGTTCCAATCCTTAAAGCGAAATTATCATCTTTGTTTATTGGAAACATGTCATGTTTTCTTTCTTTTCTCAAGTTTCAAATGCAAGTATTGTGTGGGAGAAGACACATCCTTTCCTATGATTCCAATAAGAGCATTCATTTGCGCATAAGTTTTTAAAACGTTTCAGGCACTGGAAAGAGCCCCATCTCGTAATACTATTAAAATCCATTGATCGCAAAGGCCTCGCTCGAATACTTGTAACACAAAACGGATCTGCGTAGGAAAAGACTCACAATCACTAAATCTAAAACATAGTTTGATAGAATGCAAAGCAAACATGGATCGCCCTTCTAACAAAGTCTACATCACAAGATTAAAAAAAGAATATGGATTATTTCTTTTCCAACACCAAGTTCAAAAATAGTATACTCTCCCAAACTTTCATTAATAGAAAGAACAATTGTACAAATGAATGGGCCTAGTACCCATGGGACCCCCCATCCCACAAAGCAAAGCTTGCTTAGAACTTGCTAGAAAACATTACATAGAGGTTTGATGACCCTTTGTCCCCCTCATGGGGGGCCCACTTGATTTTAATCTTGTTGCTTTCAAGGAAAAACACTATGTGATGTATAAAAGGCGAGGTGTCTAACAATTGGAAATTCTTTGCCCTAAAATAAAAATAAATTTTTAGATTGACCATTCTTTACAAGGGCTACCAAATTTGTGGCACACCTCTCTTTCTAGATCTTCTAGAGACTCTCTCCTCTTATAGCATTCTATAGTGTTGAGGAATAGCTAATCGCTTCTCCCAATAGTGCTTGCTTCTAGTTGATTTGTCCGTTTTTTGTTCGCTTTTACATTAGTTCAAATTCCATGGTGGAGGATTTACCACATAAGAACTGATTTTTTAACCTTGATGAGGGGATGCAAAAGGGATTGAAACTTAAGATCCCATCTAAAACTCGACCAATCCACACTCCATCTCCTATTTAGTGTGACATGAAGAGCCACATTCTTCTTCGATCTTGGAATTTTATCGAGACTATTACAATTGTCTCGTCTATGACCCTCAAGGTGAGGGGAGTCAAACCCAATCAGGAGGCAGGTCCTTGAACACTCCCACGCATTGAATCTGCTCCACACCAAGTACCATTCTTTTTAGTCTACTCTTCTTGCGGAGTCAATGTCCTCAAATCTAATCCATTGGCATGTTTCTTGTTTACTGAGTTGTTTCCACAAGTGAAAACCTTTGTTCCAAACCTTCCTAGCTTTTTGGAGGTTCCAAGGTTCAACACCTTTGATGCCCTTGATACGAAACTAGATCAAATCATTTTGTCTAATATCAAAAGCCCATTTCCAATCTTCATTGATCTTGATAAACTTTTTCACCTTGTTCCAACTCTTCCATGGGGAGCAAACTAAGTTCAAGCCTCTAAGAGTCACCTCATAGGGGGAGAATAAAAGAGTGAGGAGATCAAGACCCTCCCATCATGGAAGGCCCACAAGCCTAAGAACACTTTTGTTTCTAAAAATCAGTTTGGCCCAAGATGCATCTATCTTGCTCCATGCTTTTATTAACCATTTGGCCACCAGCTTATTGGCCATTCCTTCAATGTCTAGAATGCCTAAACCTCCTTGATCTTTTTGGCTTATGAAATCAGCCCATTTAATTTTGGGGACACCCCTTCCATTGGGATCTTCCATCTAGAAAAGTTGCTGCGAATTCTTTACAATTTGACAATCTCTTGGTCCTTCAATCTCCAGCAAGAGAGAAAGTTAACGATTGATGAAATAAGGAATATGTTAACCACCATAGCTTGCCATACTAGTTTGATCTACATATCTTTTCATTATGTCCACTTGTTATCGAGCTTAGAAAGAGCCCAGTTCCATCGTTGACTCATTGAATGTCGAATCCCGTCGGAATACCTTACATGCATAAGATTTGTTTCTCGGGATCATTTGACAACCATGATCAACCAAAATTTGAGGTGGATGCCCAATAAAATCCTTAAAAGCAATTTTAGATTAGTTTATTTTGGAACCCAATGCCTCACAAAATGTATCTAGGCAACAACAAATAGTATTAATGCTAGCCAAAACGTTGTGCACAAAGGCATTCGTGTTATCTGCAAAGAGTATCATGATCATCTAGTCCTGATTGGGGGAAAGAAAGAGGCCTATGATATGACCTCAATGTGTGTGATGTTTAACTTGGATGCCAATTTACAATCCTATTTTTGCTGCCTTTTCAGTGCATAAACTTGATAGCAACTTCATCAAGACATTTGGGCAGTGCACCAAAAGGAACAGCCTCTTGCCACACTAGATGTAATGGAGTAGTCACAATGTGCTTGAAGGTCTTGAAAACCTCATTGGTGAGGCCATTCAGCCCCATGCTTTTTCCATTAGGAAGCTAATCAATAACTTCAAGAATCTCATCATTTGAGATGGGAGCTTCAAGAAGAGGCTTCATATTGCTGGAGTTTGAGGTCTATCGAAGCATGCGAACAGCACAAGGGAGAAGAAGAATCTTGGAGCACAACACATAATACGGAATGTATTACCACTAGAATGTACAAAGATACGTAACCCATAAGGGCAATAGGCATCTAAAGAAGCCAGGGAAAGAAACCTCCTAAAGAGGGAAAATAATTCCCCGGCAGTCCTAGTGTATTCACACACATCACTACCTAAATATATCAACAAATCCCCCCTAGAAGTGAAGCTTTGCATAAAGCTTCAAACTTCTCCCTAGGCAGAGCCTTTGTGAAAAGGTCTGCAATGTTCTCCTACATGTGCACATATGCCAAGCTGATCTCTCTAGCAAAGAACCTCTAGTTGCAATAATGATAGTGCACCTCAATGTGCTTAGTGCAAGCATGGAACATAGGATTCCCTGCAACTCCCAATGCACTCTGACTGCCAATGAAGATGGTGGTGGCAGAAGATTCACCAGCACCCAAATCAATTATAAGGCAACTGAGCCACACACACTCAACAGTCGCTATGGAAGGTGTCCTACACTCAGCCTCACAACTGGAAGTGGCCATAGTAGGCTGCTTCTTTCTCAACCAAGATATGCATGAGCTACCAAGCATGAAGCGAAAACCACTAGTGGACACATGAGTGTCATAGCAACCAACCCAGTCAGAGTCAAAAAAAGCATGTAAATCTGATGGTAGTGATCCCCTTAGGATAAAACAATCCAACTAGTCGAGTACCACTCAAGTAGCAAAAGATGCGCTTATCCGCTTACCAATGCTTGAAACTTGGGCAATGCATAAACTTGCTCCTAGACAAAAAACTGAATATCAAGCTGAGTAATGCATCAGTAAATCAAGCATCCAACAACCTCTTGATAGAGAATAGCATCAAATGCATCTCAAGCATCATGAAGACTCAATTGTAAACCTGTCTCCATTGGATTGGCAATAGGATTACGATTCACAATCTTCAAGGCCAAAATTGTGCAATAATGTGTCAATATATTTCGTTTGATAGAAATTTATTCCACCATTTACTTGCATGAATTGAATGCCCAAATAATGATAGAAATGCCCCAAATCAGACACTCAAATGAGGCATGAAAATCAGCCTTAAAATCAGCAGTATGCTTCTCATGAGGACCACTAAGCAGCATGTCATCAACATACACAAAAAGGATTAGAAGCACATCATTTGCATGTTTAACATATAAGGTGCTTTCAGTTGCACTATTCTCAAAAACATATGCAATCAAATAGGCATGTATCTTTTCATACCAAGCATGTGGTGCTTGCTTTAAACCATATAATGCCTTCTTTAACCTACACATCTAGTTTTCATGCCCTTTCTGCACAAAGCCACCAGGCTGAAAAACAGACACTTCTTCATGCAAATCACCATTTAGAAATGCATTTTTAATGTCCAATTGATGTACATTCCAACCATGATGAGCTGCAAGTGCACAGATGCTACAAACAGTAGTCATTCGGCAAGAAGGAGCAAAGGTCTCATCAAAATCAATGCCTCTTTCTTGAGCATAACCCTTTGCAACAAGCCTAGTGTTATACCTGTCAACTGTTCCATCACGCTTATGCTTCAGCTTGTATACCTACTTAGTGCCAATGGCCTTCTTGCCAATCCTCCTCCAAGTTGTATTTGAGGGGTGTCTTCCTGCCCCTTCTGTGGTCTGTGATGGGCTCTCCCAATCCATCAACCTGAACTTTCTCCTGAATTTCATCGTAACCTTCAGCTGTGCAAGAATTATTAAGAAAAATTCCAAAACAAGAGGGAGAGTTGCCTGCTTGAAGCCAATTTAGAATATCCTCTTCTTCCTCAAAATCTATTTGGGGTTGGTCCTCTATTTCTGGTTCCATGCAAATGCCAACTGTTTGCATCATGCTGGTGTTCCCTTGATTATCTGGGCCCTCTTCTAAATGTATCTGTGTCAACTCTTGCCCTTTCTTTTGTAGCCACATAGTGTCTTTACCCCAATCATGGATGACACTGGCATGCCTCAACCATGGTCTTCCAATTAAGAGGGGAAATCCTCCTTCAACCTGGGGTAGTCTTAAAACCACAAAATCCAAAATGAATAGATTACCTTGTACTTCAAGTGGAACTTTTGGGATCACTCCCAAGGGACTTACTTTGCTCTAATCTACCAAAGTAACAGTGAAATTTGCAGGCCTTGAAGGGTGAAATCCAATCTTTTCCATTGTAAGTTCAGGCATCAAGTTAATGCCAGAACCACCATCCACGATAACTCCTTGAAATTCATGACCTTTGATAGATACTGTCAGTCGAGGACTCTTATAATCTATAAGGGGTGATTCCCCTACAATTTTACCTTTATGTATAACAACAGTCTTTGCCACCAAACTTGTAGTGGAAGCCTCATCAATTATCTGCAAGAGTTCTGACCTGAATTTCCCATCCATCTTTATTAAATCAAAAATACTAACCTCCTTTTTCATGGACTTGAGTAGTTTTGAAGCCTCTAATTCCTTAAGAGCATGGCCTCCAATTGATTTATCAAACTCCTCATGAGCTCTGTTGAATGCATGCCCAATGGCATCACTGGTACATATGAGATCTCCTTTTTGCCTTGTATATGCACATGCGGTGGCTTTGTCTTCTTCAGATATCTCTTTGTCTTTGTTCAATCCATTAATTCTTGATTCTTGAACTATATCTACTTGAGCCTTTCCCTTGTTTCTTGTCTGCACTGTAAAAGATTCTATTTCTTCTAACTGCACCACCCTGGTAGATGGTGATGGCTCATTGACTTGATTTAACATTTCTTCTTTGTGCACAGAAATCATTTGAATATGGGGCCCGGATGAAGAGGCTTGATTCTTAGGACAACAATTTGTATAGTGGTCTCTGGCCTCTGGGCAATTTCTGCAAGGAGGGGCATTTTTTGGTAGAGTGCACCTACTTTGATAGTGCCCACATTCTCCACATCTGAAACAAATGATTGGCCTTCTAGGCCCATTTCCAAGGTTATTCCTCTATCTAGGGTTGTAATTGTTACCTTGATTGGGTGCAACCGCCATTACATTTGCTGGTGGTAGGGGTCCTCCTTATGTCCAATATGTTGTTGCAGGTATTCCCCTTGATTGGCATTCATGGGCCTCATGACCAGCTTTCCTGCATAATTGGCAAGTCACACTTAACATAGGACATTCACTTACTATATGACCTTGCTTGCTGCACATGGAACACCAAGTCCACTCTTGATGCCACCTCCTTTGAGTTCCTGCAACTCCTGTTGCAACTGAGCCAATTCCTCTGCTTGGGCCTCCTCCTCCTTTTGGAGCTTTAGTGCTTCAATCTCCCTTCTCAACTGAGTAACGCGTTCTCCTCCTCTTTGTAGGGCTTATTCCTTTTTAAGTCCTCCAGCTCCTTCCTTAGTTGGATTACTGGATCTTCCATTTCTGTAGAATATGGTAGTTGAGACGAAGTTGCTCCATACTGTTGTCTTATCTGTTCCAATCGTGTAGCTGTGTTGATGAATTCCTCTATGGAGGCTGTAGGTAGCACTAATTCCTTGATTTTACATTGGGTGGCCGCTAGAAGTGGCTTAGCTAACCATTTCTTAACAAAAAAATCATGTGGTGGGTCTGGTAATTTAGCTATTAGTGCCTTGGCCCTAGTCACAAACTCTGGGAACTTTTCACCTGGACCCAATCTCAAATTCTCTAATTCCTCCATGATGATCTCTGTAGTATTTCCATGCTGAAATTGATTTTTTAATGCATCTTTTATTAGGTCCCAAGTTGTAAAATGGTTCTCCGCAAACTGTCTGAACCATTTATCTGCTAATCCTTCTAATGTGGTAAGGAAGAGTATAAAAAAGGCATCCTCCCTACCCATTAAGCCTCTAGTTTTGCATAGTGCTAAAAACCTTCTTATATGCTCGTCCGGATCTTCTTGAGCTAGGCCTTTGAAAGAAGGAAATTTTATATTTAATCTTGATCATAAGGTTTCCAAGTCTACCTGACCAGCCATGCTCCTTACTGATGAAGTTGATGAAAGTGGACTAGATGATCTTCTAACAGCCTTCCTTCTTCTTTGCTTGCAGTTGACCCTCAATGTTTGGGACCAGGTTGCGGTCATGGGCTGTTCATAGTCCTCTTAGTATGAAATAATTGATAAGAATATGTACCTCTTAGTCCACTGAAGTAGTAATGTCGACACTTGAATATTGCTTCTCCAACTGCAATATATCTTCTCCTATGCTCAAATCTCCTTGGAGGTCCCACCGTGCGTGCCAAATTTTGTTGGGGGATTCTTGGACAAGAAGGGATTTGAGTGTTTGTAGGGAAAAAAGGAAGACAAGAAGAAAGATACACACTCGAAGCCTCTATCGATTGATTATAATAAGACAAATACAATGTTGAAGCACAATACAATCCAATGCTTCTGTGCAAAATCCCACAGAGTGCTCAATTACAAAATACCAAATACCCAAGGGACTTGTAGCTGTCGGCCTCCTCTGCACCAAACCTCCACCTTCTCCAAGCCTACACTTTTGCACACCTTGCACCAAGCTTCCACTAAGGGGGAGGGATGGGTACCTTTTGTCGGCACGTGCACACTTCAATAAGACCTTGGGATCCTTGGGGGACTAGCTTAGCACTTCTCTGCACACTTCCTTGGTCACTCTTCATGCACACCTTGCACTTCACTTCTCTGCGTCGCACACTGTGTCTCTTGCACTTCTCTCTCTTGCCTTGCTTAGACTATGCTCACTCTTGCTTACACTTAGAATGGTCCAAGAATAGTCCTTGCCTTGATTTTAGTGTCGATTCATGTACGCTCTTAACTGCAAGAGTATCTTGGTGCTCACTTTGATGTCCATAGATTGTCTTCACAAGTGGCAGCCAACGAATCCCTGTAGTGACTTTAGGCTAAAAACGAAATTTTAATTGGCAGGCCATACTTTCTCTTCTGCTTACACTGCCGCTTCACATACCCTCACATTTTCCTTTTAAGTCTTCACTTTTGTACTTAAGAGAGGGTTCAACTGAACCTTCCAAAACACTTTAAACAACACTTTTGAACTTTAGGGAAATTAGAGAAATACCTCTGCAACCTGCAACCACTTTCTCCAATTCACCCTTTGTGGACAATGCTTGTGCACTACCTATGACTTTGACACCTGTACTTCGAACACTTTGACTTTTACCCTTGTTGACTTTGACCTTGACCATGTTTAGTTTGACCAATTTGACTTTGATCTTTTGACTTTGACTATAGTTGACTTTGACTGTGGTTGATTTTGACCAATATGACTTTTATGGGCTCAACATATAGATTCTTTCTTTGAATTTCCTCTTCATATCTCATCATGCTTATGATTTTTTGGAGCATTGTTTGGTATTGAGAGTCGCCAACATTTACTTCTTCCTCAAGATGATTAAGCCTTTGATAAATATTTTTCCTTCTTATTCGATGAATGTTTTCAAGGTTCTTCTGAGTCGTGATCAAGATGTGTTGTGTCTTCATGACCCCCTTTCTCCAACACTTGGCCGGGTGGGAGCAGGTAACAAAAGCCAAGTTCCAAGTAACTAAAATCTCTTGCTCAACCAAGAGGAAAGAGAAGGTAGTCACATTGACATGAAACCATGCAACTTTCTTGAGAATGATGATTGGCTTGAAGGTAATCATAATCCGATAGTGATCAAACACAACAAGGTCCACACATTGGGAGAGGGAAGGGGTGCCCCACGTATTTATTATGTTATGCACAATATAGCTCCTATCAAGTCTAGCTTTTCTCAACTCAACTCTAGACTTGAGGTTTGACCAAGAGAAATGAGTCTCGTCTTTGATCTCCACCAGATCCAGGTGGATCTTGACTTGGTCTTAGATGTCCCTCTCATGACCATCAATCTTCCTCCCTCTATTCCCCCGTCTATGTGGAAGAGCCTCCACCATATTAAAGTCCCAACAAAGAATGACATTGAGGGGCAGACACACCAATGATTGTTAAGTAACAATTCTTTCTACATGATATTGGGAGCATACATAGAGAAAATTGTGAACTATAGTGGAACCCCAAGGAAGCACCAATCCATCGATGGTTTTGATCCACTTGGGAATCCACAAGCCAAGCGTACCGATAGCTATTAATGTAGATAATATTGAGCTTCCATTTCCCCTGGATGTGCGGTGGAGATCTAGACATGGGAGGATGAAATACATTTCAGACTTTTTTGCAGTTCCTCCCCTTCAATTTTGATCTCTTGAAGATAGATGAAGTCCGGCTTTAGGTTTTTATCATTGATCCACTTTCCAATAACGATCGCTCTTGAGGGTTCATACAACCTCAAATCATTGGGGTGAGAGAAAATCTCCCACTTTATTTTCAACCCCCTCCTATTGGAGCCTCCCATCCAAAGAAATTTCCAACAAGCCCTTTTCATCTTCATCAACTCCAAGTTAGCCGATCTCTAGTAAGTAAGGAAATAAACAATGTGTTGATCATCTTGGCTTTACTAACAGCATTTAGTTGAAACCCAATATCAAATCTTGGATTCCAATTTGTTAAGGACCCATTCCCATATTTTCCTCATCAATGCCTCAAACCCCAGTGGAACCCCTATTAGAGGAAATAATTGACTCGAGGCAAGCTCAAGAAATACATTGTCACAAAGAAGGTATGGTCGCATTTAAGAGATAGACTTGAAAGCAAGCTCAACATGATTAATTTTGGAGCTAGCGGCAATTAAAAAATATTGAGGAATTGCTACAATTGAGAAACACTTCCCATTTCGTTAAGGATGAAGGCATTAGTGTCATAAGTAAACATCCTGAGGACCATTCGATTTTGCTCTTGCAAGAGGAAAACCCTTGATATAGCATGATTGAAGTTCACTTCCCATAGGGTAGCTGAGCCCATTAGTGGCTCTAACAATCAACAAAGGTGTAAGTAAGCAACACTGTGTGATAGATCCTTTCAACCAAAAAGTAGCCCATAAATATCCATTAGTATTAACTCAAATCGAGCCATTCCAAAGAAGGGTGTCCATCATTTGATCAATCTAGGACCGAAGTGCAAATCATTAAGAGATTATTGGATGAAATCCCAGTCCAAACAGTCACAGAATTCGTCAAAATTAGTCATAACAAATAGCACATTTTCTCGGAACCATATGTAAATTCAAGATCATCCCCAATGTCCACAATAGCTTCTAAAATGGACCTTCCCTTGATAAAACCTTTTTCAGGTTTGCAAAGGCAAGCTCAAAGATGTTTAGTGATATGATTATCCAAGGCCTTGGCAATCACCTTGTACATGATTTGAATCATGGTGATCGATCTCCAGTTTTTCATCCTATTCTTGCTCTCTTTCTTGTGAATAATTTTAATAACACGTTTTTTCATTCATATCAGAAGGGCACCAAATATGAGAGCTTCCATCCATGCAAGTAGTAAAGGACCCACAAGGAACTCTTTAAAAGCTTTGAAGAATTCATTAGAGAGACCATCTGGTCATGACTTGTACCCAAGGGAAGGTCATCGATAGCCTCCTTGATCTCAACAATAAGACAACATATCATTAAACCACTTAGGAAATACACTCTTGCCTTCAAGGGCAGAGACAAGAAGAAACACAAAGGAGCCCTAAAAAGTGATTGATGATGAGGCCACAATATTCCACTTCTGAAGCCTAATCAATGCCACTCATAGTAGATATTCTTCGGAAAGGCTACTTGATATGCTTTTTCTTCAAAATTCTACACATTTTGCTTGTTGCCTTGTCCATTGTTGCTATCCACGAGTCTTTGAAGCAGAGAAAGAGCTTCTTTCTTTGAACTTTTTCTTTGGATTTGAGTTTTCTCCTGATTTTGAGCAGGCCTTGTTGAAAGTGTAATTTACCTTAGTTAACTTTCTCTTCCAAGCACATAAGCCTTTGTTTTAGTACTCTATATAGCGTGAGATTAATAAATGATTTTGTTAGAAGAGTACAAAGAGAGCATTATTATGGAGTATAATTAACATCCAAGTTCACTTAGATGCACTCTTTAATATCATAGTCTATATGCTTTCGTATGACAACGTGATCCTTTTCATTTCCAGAAACAGAAAAAGCATTAAACGTATATTACACGTATTGTTTTAGATAGAGAATACGAGAGAAAACACGAGAAAACGAACACGAGAACACGAGAACACGAGAAAACGAAGAAAACACGAGAAAACGAAGAACACGAGAACTAGAACACGAGAAAACGAAGAAAAAGGTTCCATGTTATAGTCCTTAAAATCCCATATAAAATGATAAAAAACTGAGTAATTTTGTAGGTTTTAACCAGATATCGACATCAATCATAAGTTTATTACAATTGGATTCAAGAAACCCTTAGTATGATTAGATCCAATTTGTTAACGACCCATTCCCATATTTTCCTCATCAAAGCCTTATCTCATCAACATATACAATGATGATCAAAAGTACATATGCACGCTTAACATATAAGGTTCTCACAGTTGGACTATTTTCAAAACCATGTGCAATCAAGTGCACATATGCTACAAACAGTGGTCATTAGGCATGTGGAAGCAAAAGTCTCATCAAAATCAATGCCTCTTTCTTGAGCATAACCTTTTGCAACAATCCTTGCTTTATACCTCTCAAGTGTTCCATTAGGTTTATGTTTTGGCTTGTATACCCATTTAGTGCCAATGGTATTTTTGCCTAGAGGCAAACCACGTAAAGACCAAGTACCATTCTTCATAATAGCATCATATTTTGATTGGATAATACCCATCCAATTTTTTGAATTTTGTGCTTCATCAAAAGAAACAATTTTGTTCAATGCATCTAATTTTCTATCTCTGAAAGTCTCTATTATCCATTTATGCATAGTTTTAGCCTCCCCTATGTCATTCATCTCATCAACGAGTGCATCATGTAAATCCGTATTAGAAATGAAATGATTTGCATCATTATGTCAAACTTGTAAAGGCTGATAAATTTCTTCATCTAGACTAGAACTTGATTTTCCATTTGTAGAAAGAGGCAGCAATGTGTCATATACATCTTTGGAGCTAACTGATGTCTCCTTAGTACATGAAAGTAATGGCTGAATTGCATCTTCCACAAAAACAACATCACAGCTAACCAGAATTTGTTTATTCTATGGATGATACAGACCATAGCCTTTGCTTTCCAAAATGTACCTAAGAAAAATGCATTCACTAGTTTATGATCCAATTTCCTACATTGTTGTTCAGGTGCTAATGCATATGCTAGATAGCAAAGACACATAGATGAGCAATAGATGTCTTGTGACCATGCCAAGCCTCATATGAAATGATCGATTGTAGCATTTTGGTGGGATACCTATTAAGTACATATGCTACACACATAACAATCTCAAGCCAGATTCTGTGTGGAAAAGTCTTACTTTTGATCATATGCCTTGCCATCTCCATGAGAGACATGTTCTTTCATTCATCAACTATCATCCGATATATGCTTCCCAATCCAATATAGGATTCTTTCACAAAGAAGGCTTCTTTGAAATGCAAAACTTTGATAGAAATCCCTTTGAGCAACCCCTAAAGGATAGACTTTTGTGTCAAGACAATATATATATATATATATATATAGACTTTTGTGTCAAGACAATATATATATATATATAAAAACGTTGCTACTAATGCCACTGAATATTTTATGTGATGTTTTTCGAGGTGTTAACCCTTTGATAATGCAACTTAAATAGAAGTCTTTATTCGGAAAGTTGTTGTGCACTATCGCAAGTCTGCAAATACATGTTATTACTAGGGCTTCATCTTATACACACACGAATCTTGTAATTGATGGTAACTAAACTCTCATCAACCCTCTATTTAGGGTCCCGTTTGACCGCATTTCCTTAAGTACTATGACTCGCACGATCTCATGTGTGCATGATAAACCATCTCCGAGTGACACACTCTTTGGAGATTTCATCACTTAGTCTATAAAGAAATCTACCTTATGATTAACAAGAATATGTCATTCATCATCATGACTATGTTTATGTATTTTCGCATAATCAACCAATATACACTTTCTTTTAGTATACATCCACCATAATAGTATTTGGGCTAATATCAACATATGACCCATACGATGTATCTTTGAATCAAGAAGGAGCCATCTTTGAATCAAGAAGGAGCGATCTCCATCTTTAGAAAATGTGATTCATTCTTTGCATGAAGAAGATTACAAGTTTTTGGAGCCACCCATTTATTTGTTGAAAACCATTTAGAAAAAATAAATACTATTTATTGCTCATTTAGAAGTCATCATTTATTAGAGTTGACATCGAAGGCATGCGGATGCTTCGATGCTTTATTTTATGTTAAAATAAGAAAACGCAAATCCTCTCATATGTTAACAATCTAGTTTAATTTTACAGTTCATAGTAAGAATAGTCATACCAAAATCCGATGCCCTACTCGTGATGTATATTAAATTTTAAGATGAATCCGTCCAATAGGAATTTGAAGAATCCCTCTTATTCATCATAGCTTAGGGACATTGTGCAATAGATCTATTATTAAAAGACATTTCTCCAAAGAACTACATTTTGATGTCCAAATAACATAGAATTTTAGCACAGACAATTGAAGAAGGGCTCCCTTTCCTTTCAATTACCTTAGACTTCGATAAATTTATTTGTATCATTTTTACCACTGCCTTGAACCCTTTTAGTATTAAAGCACATACCTATGTGTTTTATGCAACCTAGACATATATCGGTAGTAAAATCACTAATAGAGTTACAAATGCCCTATGTCCACCTAGCGATGCCTACCTTCCAAGCCTGTAAACAATTGATTGTATAAAATAAAGTGAAGTTTTACTCACATATTTTTTATTTTTGAAAGTTTGCTTAATCTGCTTACTTATTTGACATATTTCGCATAAATTATTAACATTCGCAAAAGTAAAATAATATAGACCACGAAACATCCTCCTTTTATTTATTTTCTTTACCTTGGGAATCCTCATGTGATCCATCCTCTTGTTGTATAGATTCTTATCCCCACACCTCCTTTCCAGTTTAATACAAATAGAAAGTTTATTATAAATGGTTTTAATCTTTCTTTTACTATTCCCACATGTTAAAAGATCATAGGTCTTACTTGGATGGTCCACAGACTAGACCGCTTGATTGCACCTTAGTCCATATCCTATGTCCACAGTTTGGCCTATAGAAATTACATTACTTGTGATGGTTGGCACAATATGTAGGGTATGCTTTGGTCTCTAGTTCACTTAAAACCACATAGGCTTATTTGACATGTATCTTTCAATAATTTGCAATTTATTTTTCAATGAGTTGCGTTTTTTGTCTTTCCACCTCCTTTTCTCTTACATTCAAAGAAGCTAGTTTTTGCTTAGTAATCAGATTTTTCATTTCCTTGTTTGCTCTATGTCATTGTGTCCATCAGTTGACCATATTGGCTTCTACATTAGACTTTCCTAATGAGCATCATTCAACCTTGTCATAGATGATCTATTGCCAGCACCTATCGACCCTCAAACACACAAAATATTAGGAATATGCCAAGCGTGATGAAACTCCATAGCGTTACTACAACATATATTTCAAGAACACGTAATACAGTTAATAGTTCTCTTCTTGGGAACTACCAATTCGTTGTTTTCTCCTTGAGAATAAATTTCGATGATTCAAATATACTGAATGTATTACTAGAAAATGTACAAAGATAAGTAGCCCATTAGGACAATAGGCGTATATACAAGCCGGGGGGAAAAAACCTCCTAAAGAGAGAAAAAAGTGCCCCGGTGGTCCTAGTGTGTTCACACACATCACTACCAAAATATATAAACAAATCCCCCCTGGAGTGATGTGGTGAACAAGGAGCTAGCACTCATGTATAAGAAAGTTCCAAGCTATGTGTAATCACTCCACAAAAGGAAGTAAGCCCAAAGCTTTGCAGAAAGCTTCAAACTTCTCCCTAGCCAGAGCCTCTGTGAAAAGGTCTGCAATGTTCTCTTGCGTGGGCACATATGCCAAGCTGATCTCCCCAACAGAGAACCTCTCCCTGACATAGTGATAATGCACCTCAATGTTCTTAGTGCGAGCATGGAACACAGGGTTCCTTGCAACTGCCAATGCGCTCTGACTGTCAGTGAAGATGGTGGTGGCAAAAGTGTGGCCAACACCCAAATCAGCCATAAGGCGTCTGAGCCACACACACTCAACAGTCGCTGTGAAAGTTTCCCTATACTTAGGCTCACAACTGGAAGTGGCCACAGTAGGCTACTTCTTGCTCAACCAAGATATACATTAGCTACCAAGCATGAAGCAAAAGCCACTAGTGGACACACGAGTGTCATAGCAACCAGCCCAATCAGAGTCAGAAAAAGCATGCAAATCTGGCGATAGTGATCCCCCCTTGGGATAAAACAACCCAAGTAGCCGAGTACCACTCAAATAGCGAAAGATGCGCTTAACTGCCTACCAATGCTTGATTCCTGGGAAATGCATAAACATGGTCATCTGTGAGACAGCAAACTGAATATCTGGCCGAGTAATGCATAAGTAAATCAAGCATCCAACAGCCTACTGATAGAGAACAGCATCAAATGCATCTCCAACATCATGAAGACTCAAACGTAAACCCGTCTCCATAGGAGTGGCAATAGGCTTAGAGTCTTCAAGGCCAAAACGCTGCAATAATGTGTCAATATATTTCGTTTGACACAAAGCCATTCCACCATCAACTTGCATAAACTGAATGCCCAAATAGTGATTGATGCAAATGCCCCAAATCAGACATCTCAAATGAGCCATGCAAATCAGCCTTAAAATCAGCAATATGCTTCTCAATAGGACTAGTGAGCAGCATGTCGTCAACATAGACAACAATGATCAGAAGCACATCATTAGCATGCTTAACATATAAGGTGCTTTCAATTGGACTGTTTGTCAAAACCATGTGCAATCAAATAGGCATGTATCTTCTCATACCAAGCACGTGGTGCTTGCTTTAAATCATATAATGCCTTGTTTAACCTGCACACATGGTTTTCATGCCATTTCTACACAAAACCAAGGGGCTAAAAAACATACACTTCTTCATGCAAGTCACCATTTAGAAATGCAGTTTTAATGTCCAACTGATGTACATTCCAACCATGATGGGTTGCAAGTGCACAAATGCTTGGAACAGTAGTCATACGGCATGTAGGTGCAAAGGTCTCATCAAAATCAATGCCTCTTTCCTGTGCATAACCCTTTGCAACAAGCCTAGCCTTATACCTGTCAACTGTACCATCAGGTTTACACTTCAGCTTGTATACCCACTTAGTGCCAATGGCCTCCTTGCCAGGAGGCAAGTCACATAAAGAACAAGTACCATTCTTCATTATTGCATCATATTCAGATTGCATAGCAGCCATCCAATTTTTTGAATTTTGTGCTTCATCAAACAAAACAGGCTCATTCTCATCATAGAGACTAGATGCAGCCATAGCATAGCAATCTGATGCAAAAGAGGCACTATGAGAGCCTGAACGAGTACAATATGATAGAGGTGCATCTAATTTGTTGTCACGCAAAGTCTGCACCAGCCATTTTGGCAAAGTTTTTGCCTACTCAATATTAGCTCTCTCATCAACTAGTGCATCATGTAAATCTACATCAGAAATGGAATGATCTACATCATCACATGAAACGTGCAAAGGCTGAGAAGTTGCCTCATTGGGACCAGCACTAGACTGTCTACTTGTAAAAAGAGGCAGCAAAGTATCATACATGTCTTTGGAGCTAACAGATGTCTCCTTAGTACATGAAAGCAATGGTTGAATAGCATATTCCACAAAAACAACACCACGGCTAACCAGAATGTGTTTAGTCTGTGGATGATACAGACGATAGCCTTTACTTTCAGAACTGTATCCAACAAAAATACATTTTACTGCTTTATCATCTAACTTTCTGCAATGTTGTTCAAGCACTAATGCATATGACAAACAACCGAAAACATGCAAATGAGCAACAGATGGCTTGCGATCATGCCAAGCCTCATATGGAGTGATAGACTGCAGTGCTTTAGTGGGACACCTGTTCAGTACATATGCTGCACACATGACAGCCTCAAGCGAGAAACTATGTGGTAAAGCTTGACTCTTGACCATACACTGCGCCATCTCCATGAGTGACATGTTCTTTCGTTCAACAACTCCATTCTATTGAGGTGTATACGGCACTATACACTGGTGTTTTATCCCAAGTCTAGCCAGAAATGCACTAAAATTAGAAGACATATATTCCCCCCCTCGATCAGAACGAAGGGTACCCATTTTACATGCTGACAGATTTTCAGCCAAAACCAAAAACTGTTTGAAGCACATGAACACTTCGGACTTTGCCATCAATGGATATACCCATGCATGCCTAGAAAAATCATCGATGAAAGTCACGAAGTAAAGATAATTCCCAAAAGAAGGTGTCTGCATAGGACTGTTGGAACAAAGCAATCCCAAATTGATGATTACAAAGAGTTTAAAGCAAGTCAATGATTAGATTGAAGTGAAACAAGTCATTTGAGAAAGTGAAGAGATTTCAGAGGTGAAGCTTGTATACATATGTATATTACAGTTCAAAATTCTTGTACTATGAGTATAGATAATCCTTAGGATGATAAGGAGTAATGTAATAGACATGGGATAAGCCTATAAACATATGTATATAAATCAATGATGTAAAGAAATAAGATAGAGAGTCATTAGAAGCCAAGTGTCATAGAGATAGATGTGTAGAGAGTCATCTTCAGAAAATAGCGATGAGTCTTTCTCTGATTTCTCTCAACCTGATCATGTGGATCAAGAAATCTTTTGTACACATCTAATCTAGAAGCTAATTAAGCTATGTTCAAAGTTTCATGGCCTAATTCTTTTCATGTTGTGAGTATGATCAATAGGAACATGTGTATGTAAAGTTTGCAGGTAGACCTCTCAAAGTTGCTCACTTTTTCGTGTCAATGTTTTGCTTAGATCTCAGTGCACAGTGTAAAGTTTTTGATGAATCAGCATTCAAAATCTAAGTTAGAAGATAAGGAAGCTATGGCTAAAAGCATTTAGCAAAATGGGATATGTGCTACGAGAAATCAACCTTAGAAGTTACCTATGTCAAAGTCGCATGTTCAGGAAGATAGTTTCTGACATACTTTTGATCTTAAGGATCAAATTAAAGTTTTAATGATTCTTTTGAAGGACTAATGGTTGATATGAATGCGCAAAGGTAGTGTGGAGATATGTGCATCATTAGTTTGAAGAAATCTAAAGATATGTGCAGGTAATGAAGTCAATTTCTAAAGGAGACTTTCTAAAGAAGGAAGATTTTCACTCAGAGAAATGATAGTGAAAGTTTTGGTAAATGAAGGTAACATTTGTGTAAAGTTTGGTCCATAACTGATATAGAGGTGCTCTTAAATCAGTATAGATTAAACCTTTGGAGATTTAGAGTTCTCCAATAGTGGTATCAAAGCTGAAGGTGCCATACAAGTGAAGTAAAGGCATTGGAAGTCCCGACTGTGGAAGATATTGAAGTTCCTTCTAATTGAAGGTGGACAAAGCCAAATTCTTGGAGATAACCTGCAGAAGTACAAAGCAGGAGTTCAAAGGATCAAGAAGGATTAAAGTTTCATATCAAAGGTACACTCTATTATCATAAATCATAGTAATTGCAAACACAGAAGATCAAAGATGGGAGAAAGCTTGCAGATTGATAAGTTAGATAGGGAGAACTATCCAGCTTGGTCCATGAGGATGGAGGCACACCTCATGAGCAAAGATTTGATGGCATTCATTACAGGAGAAGAAGAAAAACGTGATTTTGAGGATCCTAGTGTTCCAACTAGGGAAGAACTTGTAGGTTTGAAGAATTGGATGAGAAAGGATGCTCAAGCTAGAAGCATCATTTACATGGTTGTAAATGATTATCTTCTACCTCACATTAGAGGATTAGAAAGTGCAAAAGATGTGTGGAATGCTTTGGAAGAGCATTTCCAAAACACAACCAAGTCAAGGAAGTCCTCATTATGGGCAGAGTTCACAACTTTCAAGAAGAAGAGTTCACAATCAATTTTTGATTATGTGGCAAGGATGAAGGATATTGCAGATAGCTTGGGAGCAGTAGATGAAGATATTGAAGAGGATAAGTTGGTAAGGCAAATACTTACAGGTCTAAGAGGAGATGAGAAGTGGAAGCCTTTCATATTGTCCATAGAATTGTCATTAGATCATTTTACTCCTTATCTTAATCAATTGCTAGGACGCATGCTAACTTTTGAGCACGACATTAAGGGAGATAATGATAGGAGTATAAGTCAAGCTATGTACTCCAAAGACAAGAAAAAGAATGGCAAAGGGAAGCAATCAAATGATGATGAAGGAACTTCAAGTGAAGCTAATTTCACAAAAGGAACGATGAACTTCAGATGTAAAGGAAGAGGAGGTAAGAACAAAGACAATACTAAAGATTGTTGGATTTGTGGAAGAACCAATCATTTGGCAATTGATTTTTGGTATAACAATCAAAATGGTGGAAGTCACATAACCAGAGCTTCAATCAAAGAGGTAGAGAAGGCAGAAACCAAAGAGGCAACTTCAGAGGAAGAGGTGGTAGGACATCATATGCTAGAGGAGGTGGAAGAAGTTTTCAATCTCAGTCCTACAACAACAATTATTATAATTATGCATCATATCAGAAGGATGACATGACTCTTATCTTGAATGCAACACATGAAGCAGTAGGAGAAGACCAAAGGGTGTCCTATATTGACTCGGGATGTAGCAATCATCTGAGTGGCAATATATCATTGATGACTGATATGGAAGCAAAGGTGAATGGACATATAGTTCAAATAGGTGACAACACCAAGCATAAAGTGGAGAGCATTGGATCAGTGAAGACAAAGAGTGGAAGCACACTCTTGAGCAAGGTACTTTATGTTCCTACTATTCCTAAAAACTTGATAAGTGTAGGACAAATTGTGGAGAAGGGATATGAAGTCAGATTCACAATTGATGGTGTTTATGTGCAATATCTAAATCAGGGATATAGAAATATAATTGCAGGTAAAAAGGAAGGAAGGTTGTTTACTCTCAAGGTACAAGGTAATGTGGGACATGCATTATTTACTTATGGAAGTCAAAAGATGTCTAAGTTAGACCTATGGCATAAAAGGCTAGGTCATTTCAATGAGAGAGCCATAAAGGAAATGTCAAAGAATGATGTGGTGCTTGGATTGCCAAATGTTGAAGGTCAACACATGGTGTACATATTTGAAGCTTGTCAATTAGGTAAAGCACACAAAAGTTCATACAATAAACCAGGGTACAAGTATTCAAACATGCTTGAGTTAGTTCATACAGATGTGTGGGGTCCTTCAAGGGGCTATAGTATAAATGGCTCCAGATATTATGTGCTGTTTGTTGATGATGCAACCAGATGGATTACTTTATATGTAATCAAGGACAAATCAGAAGTGTTCAAGACATTCAAGCATTATCATGCTTATGTAGAAAGGATTACATGACAAAAACTCAAGAGGTTGAAATTAGATGGAGGGGGAGAGTATTTTTCTAAAGAGTTTGATGATTATTTGTGGAATGCATGTATAAAAAGAGAAGTAACTTGCAGGTACTCCCCTCAACAAAATGGAGTTGCAAAAAGAAGAAATATAGAGTTTGCAAGAGCAATGATGAAAGAAAAGAATTGTCCAAATTACTTATGGGCAGAAGCTATCAATATTGCAACATACCTTGTGAATAGGTTACCTTGTAAAGCTTTGGATGGAAGAACACCTTATGAAGCATGGTGGGGTAAGAGACCTACACTTGATCATTGTAAGGTATTTGGGTGTTTAGCATATGCTTATGTTCCTTCACAATTGAGACATAAGCTAGAACCCAAAGCAGAGAAGTATGTGTTTATTGGGTATGATGATAGACAGATGGGTTACAAATTGTGGAGTCCATCTACAAAGCAATTTCTTGTTACAAAAGATTTTACATTTGATGAGCAAAGTACATGGTATACAGGGTCAACAAATGATTATGCAGATGTTGAAGAAATACAAAGAAAAGGGAAGACAAAAGTAAGTATGTATGAAGAAGATGTTGATGATGTTGATTATAAAAATAAATTGCAGGGCAATGTTGAAGATGGGCCAAGATTTGATCCAGAATCTAATGTGACTGCGACTTCAAGAAGTGCAGAGGTCAGAAGATCTTTGAGAGAAAGAAAAGAGCCTATCAGGTATAGCTATGATACATCCTTCTTAACAACAAAAGATTATCCTTACATTGTGAAGATAGAAGAAGACCCAATCACATATGAAGAAGCTAAAGGTAAACAGAATTGGGAGAAGGCAATGCAAGAAGAGTATGATGCTCTACTTGAAAATGAAATATGGGAGTTGGTGCCAAGACCAAAGAATCAGAAGGTCATTGGATGTAAATGGGTGTATAAAACAAAAAGGTTTGCAGATGGGAAAGTGTCTAGATACAAGGCTAAACTTGTGGTTAAAGGTTATGCCCAAAATTATGGGGTAGATTATGATGAAACTTTTAGTCCTGTTGCTAAGATGTCTACAATTGGATCATTGCTTGCTATTGTTGCTTGTAAAGGATGGAAGTTATCACAATTAGATGTGAAGAATGTATTTCTGAATGAATACATTGCAGATGAAGTGTACATGGAGCAACTAGAAGGCTTCATGGATTCAATTGGATCAGATTATGTGTGTAAGCTCAAGAGAGCTTTGTATGGGTTGAAGCAAGCCCCAAGAGCATGGAATTATAGGCTTGTCAAGTTCTTGAATGAATGTGGATATCAAGCATCAAAGGCAGATAGTAGCTTGTTAGTGAAGGCAAGTGAAAATGGATATATATACATGTGTATTTATGTTGATGATATTATTGTCATAGGGACAGATGCTCAAGGAATCAAGGAGCTTAAGAAACAAATAAAAAAGGAGTTTAAGATAAGTGATTTGGGAAACTTATCTTATTTGCAGATTGTGTATACTCAACATGGAGTATATGTTACACAAGAGAGATACTTGAAGAATCTTCTGGTCAAGTTCAACATGGAGGATTGCAAGCCTTCAACCACACCATTGGAGGTAAATCATAAGTTGAGCAGATATGGAGGTGAAGAATTCAATGATATGAAGAAATATCAGAGTTTGGTAGGTAGTCTAATTTATGCTACCTTGACAAGGTCAGACCTATCATATGCAGTACCTGTGTTATCACAATTTATGCATTGTCCAAAGAAGACTCATTGGATTGCAGCTCAAAGGGTACTCAGATATATCAAAGGAACCCTAAGTGAAGGTTTGTATTATGGATTTACTTTTGATACAAGAAAGTTGCAGATATGTTGACAAAAAGCTTAGATGAACCTAAGCTACAGAGGTTCAAAGAGATGGCAGGAGCAAAGAAGAATGGAATAATCACAATTAGTGATTGAGGGGGAGCTGTTGGAACAAAGAAATCCCAAACTGATGATTACAAAGAGTTTAAAGCAATTCAATGATCACACTAAAGTGAAAGAAGACATTTGTAAAAGTGAAGAGATTTCAGAGGTGAAGCTTGTATACATATGTATATTACAGTTGGAAATTCTTGTACTATGAGTATAGATAATCCTTAGGATGATAAGGAGTAATGTAATAGACATGGGATAAGCCTATAAACATTTGTATAAGTCAATGATGTAAAGTAATAAGATAGAGAGTCATTAGAAGCAAGTGTCATAGATAGATGTGTAGAGAGTCATCTTCAGAAAATAGCGACGCGTCTTTCTCTGATTTCTCTCAGCCTGATCATGTGGATCAAGAAATCTTTTGTACACATCTAATATAGAAGATAGTGAAGCTATGTTCAAAGTTTCATTGCCTAATTCTTTTCATGCTGTGAGTATGATCAATAGGAACATGTGTATGTAAAGTCTGCAGGTAGACCTCTCAGAGTTGCACACTTTTTTGTGTCAATGTTTTGCTTAGATCTCAGTGTAGAGTAAAGTTTTTGATGAATGAGCATTCAAAATCTAACTTAGAAGATAAGGAAGCTATGGCTAAAAACATTTAGAAAAATGGGCTCTGTGCTATGAGAAATCAACCTTAGAAGTTACCTATGTCAAAGTCGCATGTTCAGGAAGACAGTTTTTGACATACTTTTGATCTTAAGGATCAAATTAAAGTTTTAATGATTCTTTTGAAGGACTAATGGTTGATATGAATGCGCAAAGGTAGTGTGGAGATATGTGCATCATTAGTTTGAAGAAATCTAAAGATATGTGCAGGTAATGAAGTCAATTTTTGAAGCAGACTTTCTGAAGAAGGAAGATTTTCACTCAGAGAAGTGATAGTGAAAGTTTTAGTAAATGAAGGTAACATTTGTGTAAAGTTTGGTCCATAACTGATATAGAGGTGCTCTTAAATCAGTATAGATCAAACCTTTGGAGATTTAGAGTTCTCCAACAAGGACCACATACATCAGTATGTACAAGCTGTAATTTTTGAGTAGCCCGAACTGAACCATCTTTTGGAAAGGATGAACGCTGCATTTTGTCCAAAATACAGCCTTCATAAACATGTTTTCCAAGTGCCTCAAGTTTGGGAAAAGAGGACACCATTTCAGATTTCTGCAGGCATAGCAAACTAGCAAAATTTAGATGACCAAAGCGTACATGCCAAAGCTTTGCATCTGACATAGCCTGAGAATCATTTACTGCACATGCCAAATCATTTACAGATCTTTCATAGTCTATGAGCTTATACAGCCCACAACATAAAATGCCAGAAGCAATAATCACATCACCATTTGACAGATCATGAACTGTACACCTGTCATCAACAAATTTCATAACCAAACCAATCTTGGCTAATGCAAAAACTGATAACAGGTTCTTCTTGATCCCTGGCACAAATAAAGCATCTGAAAAAGTGAAAGAACTACCATCAACAGTAGTCAAAATGATCTTACCAACTCCCATAACAGGATAAGAGGAGTTGTTGGTGCATGTAACAGTATTCCCTGTAGGGGTAGCTCGAGTGAAGAGAAGGAATTGTGCTGCAAGGTAATATGTTTGGTCGCCCCACTGTCAAAATACCAGACATCTGAGTCTACTGCAGACATGCACTACTCATGAGAAGATGGGTCAAAACTACAGACAGTAGTAAACGCCCATTCTTCTTCTTGCACAAGATTAGAAGACTCTATTTTTGGTGTAGAGGCCTCTGCAACAACCATTCCAGCCTCTTTCTTCTTTGCCTCTTTAGCAACCAGTTTTGGACAGTTCTTTATGATATGATCATTCCCTTTATAGTACTTACAAAAACAATTTTTGCTTTTCTGATTTCTTCTCATCTTTATCTTCCTTCTTCGAATATGCAGAATTAGCAGATTTCTGCTTACTAGTTGAAGAGCTCCATTTTCCTTTGCCCTTCTGACTAGCGAGGAAAGCTTGATCTGCAACTCACATAATGGACCTGTTCTGCCTAGACTGATCTTCCTGCAACAGAACAGAGACTAACTCCTCAAATGATAAGGCATTTGGATTTCCTTTCATCATCAACTGAAGAGTAGAAGCAAAACTCTGATATGAATCAGGAAGACCGTTCATAATGGTCTGCACAAATGAGCTATCTGGTATAACCTCATCAGTAGAAATCAACTGTTCCTTCAAGTCTTTGATCTTCGTTAGGAAACTGTCCATAGAATCACCTTCATTCATGTGCTCACTCTCCAACTGTTTTCGGAGGTAAGCAACACGAGCCTCATTCCTAGCTTGGTACAATGTGGTAAGTGTATCCCAAGCATCCTTAGTTGTTTTGCAAGAGCGAATGTGAGGAATAATGGCACTTTTGACAGACAAAGCTATCAATGCATCTGTCTGGGCATCTCTACCATCCCAGTGAATCTGCTCTGCAGTAGGTGCAGCACAAACTGCAGCACGAACAGGAATATGCAGAATATCATCATCTTCGACACCTTCTGCATCAGCTTCAATACCTGTAGTTGTAACAGTTGTAGGTGTGATAGGACGTTTTTCAACACCCTGTACAGTGTTCCACAGTCCTTTTGCAACCAACACATGTCGCATCATATAAGCCCATAACGGGTAGTTGGTACCATCCAACTTATCCTTAACAGCCAACATACGGAATACATCACTGCTTTCAGCCATGGCCGGTGACTAAAATACCTTGATGCAGAAAATTGACTGTATCTCGAAAAGTTGAACAGAACTGCCGAGACAAATTTTGCTAGACCTGTCGCAAAGTTCGAGACGCTTATACTGGCGAACAGAAACTGGTATATACCTTTGGCACAAAAAGACGAAATAGCCTGCACAAGCAATATGATAGTGCATTCGAAGGCCGAAATGAGCTCAGATCGCGATTTCGGCACCACAAAGCGAAGTTGTTTTGATTTCGAAAACACATTGAGTATGCTCACCAAAATTCGTGCGATTTTAAGACTACAAACGGAGGAGTGTCGACGGTGCCCTAGATGAAGCGATGACCTGCTCTGATACCAATTGTTGGAGATAGACATCTGCGGAAGCACGTGAACAACACAAGGAAGAAGAAGAAGCTTGGAGCACAACACACAATACTCAATGTATTACTAGAGAATGTACAAAGATAAGTAGCCCATTAGGGCAATAGACGTATATACAAACCGGGGGAAAAAAACCTCCTAAAGAAGGAAAAAAGTGCCCTGACGGTCCTAGTGTGTTCACACACATCACTACCTAAATATATCAACATATTTCACTCTTTCGTCTACAGTAGATATCCATGATACTACATGCTCTGTGTTTCTCCTTTTTGTTTCTGTGTTTCTCCTTTTTGTTTTTTGTCTTGTTTTTGAAAACTCAAGTTTCATGCGTAACACCGAACACGTAAACATGGAGCGACTTATTCGAAAAGCATATCTCTTTGGAATGTGCTTGACTCTTCCTGTAGTTTGTCAACTTCATTAACGAATCAAACAGCTCGTACCTTCCTCCGTGTTCCTTTTAGCTTGTCTTTCCGGCACCCTCTATATCTACCTCCGTACATGCCTCCTTTCGGTCTGCGTGAGCCTCCATGGCTGCTGTTATTGTTTTCTAGAAGCTACTCTTTTATGTTTTAAGAGGTTAGCTGCGTAGAAAGCTTTGAAAGCATGACAGAATGGATAAGCATTCTTGATGCACGTGTTTTCCCATTGACATATAGCTGCCAACGCAGTAACGATGATGCTGACGATTCGAAGGAGCGACATTGTTGAAAAAGCAAGGTACTGTAACAAGATCATCAATTGTACATCGGAATCGTGTCGACAAGATGCATAGTGCCAAGATACATGGGCAAAAAGGAAGCTTCGAGGATGCACAAACAAGAACGAAGTTTCCGCTGCTAACAGCAACTTTTTCGATGGTGGAATGCAGTATAAAGGGCGCCCCATTATCATGTTACAGATAGGGAGGGCACATGGAGGATCCGCGACCCAAAGTTCGACTATATATGTGCTTTTTTGCGAGAGTGGAAAGTGTTGCTGCTGATTTGTACAATGAGAAAAGGGGTGACCCGAACAAACTATCACCCCTCTGGTTTTTTCTTTTCCTCCACCCATTGGCTAAAAACGGAATAGAATTACTCATTATTCTATACAAAGCGTCATATTAGAGTTTGAGGTCCCTTTTTTTTTTTATTGGTTGGTGCATGTGCCCCTAAATCAGATCATTGGACTTGGCCATACGTATCATGCAGGTGCCCTCAATCCTCTGCTTGATGACTCGAAAAGTGTAATCGTGTGACCGGATAAAGAATGCATGTGCCATAATAGAAAAGGAGAAAACGATGCTTTCTAATTATGATATCCCAAATCAGTTAAACGGATCGATTCCATCAAAAGAGAAAAAACAGATAAAGCAGCTACTTCTTCTTCCATACAGGAAAAAGCACTAAATGAGACAACTTGGCAACCTCTTTGCTTTTGCCATTTTTCCAGCATGCTTTCATAAAACTGGAAAGATAATATGGAAAATCATTGAGACGCCGATTCATATTTATTTAGTAGTCCAAAAGCTTATATTTGATTTGATAGGAGGAACAATCTAGACATCAACAATATCTGCTCAGCAACATGGCTTGACATCATGATTAAGTAATGGTGAAAATCGAGCAGCATCATGTTCCAATGCTTAAAGCTAAATATCACCTTTGTTTATTGAAAACATTTTTCTTTCTCAAGGTATCAAATGCAAGTGGTGTGTGGGAGAAGACACATCCTTTCCTATGAGTCCAATAAGAGCGTTCATTTCCGGATACGTTTTTAAAACACTTCAGGCATTGGAAAGAGCCCATTCTAGTAAGAAAAGGCAAAAAAGAAAAAAGTCATACTATTAAACGGATCGAGTAGGAAAAGGCTTTGAGTACTTGCAACACAAAACGGGTCGAGTAGGAAAAGGCTTAGAATCAAGAAAGAAAGAAATATGTAAATTAATTTGATAGAATGGAAAGCAAACATTGATCGCCCTTCTAACAAAGTCTACATCACAGGAATTTAAAAACAAAAAATCCAGATTCTGTATAAATGTTGCTTTAGGAATAGAGGACACCTTGCAAAGCACTCCAACGAGTACTTCTAAATTATATATATGTATGGGGAAAGGGTTTTCAAATGAATTTGGAGAGCTTAGGAGTTCTAAAAGCTCAGATTGTATCTTCCATTTCTTCTCTTTCAGATAGAGTAGGTTGAAGAAATCGCCTCTTGATAGATTGGAAGAGACAATTGCAGAGAAAATGCTGGGTGGACAATTCATAAATGTTTATTTTTATCAAACACGTTTTTCTTTTAACAAAGAAAAAGGTAAGGAGATACATTGTTGAAAAAGCAAGGTACTGTAACAAGATCGTCAATTGTACATCGGAATCATGTCGACAAGATGCATAGTGCCATCTTACATGGGCAAACGAGAACGAAGTTTCTGCTTCTAACAGCAATATTTTCCGTGAAGTAGACTCTCTGGAAGCTGTACACCTCCTAGCGTGGTGCGGTCATACTAGCACTAATACATCGGATCTCATCAGAACTACGCAATTAGGCTTGCTTCACCAGAAGAGTACCGAATTTTTCTCGAATTTGCAAACAAATTCATAGAGCATTCTCCTCCTTCGTTCTCTCGACGGATCAACCCCTTTCTACCTACGCCCAGGAGATCTGCCCAAAATACGTTGAAGGAGTTCCCACCATGCAAAGCTCCACATCCTTTAGTGGGTGCATGCTCCATGTTGGTGTAATTCACAAGCCTACACATTTAGCTTGATGGATACATTCAAGTCTATACACATATGGAAAAGCATAGGAACTATGGCTAATGGTTAATTACTACTTTACCTCCTTGTAAAAGTCAAATTGACTTGGAATCTTTGTAAACACCTACCAAAAGGGATTCATGGAAAAATGGTTAGCTTTGATTGATGGAATATCTCCTATGATATAGGAGCTTGATTAGAGGAAGCCAAAAGTTTGAATTTGAATTCAAATTTTTACTCAATCACTATAAACCTGAACATGAAAAAGTCACGGTTAGAACTCACCACTCCTGAGCTTCTGATTACTGATTCTGAGTGTGTGTGAGGCCTACACTCTAGCCAACACCTATCTACACCATTTGGCAATGATCTTCATGCCAATGGTATTGTATACAAGTGTTCATTAATACATACATTCTCATTGTTCATTTCTGAGTTCTCAGTTATACTACTTGAAACTTTGTCAACTTGTGGAGTGCATATCTCAGTCATTTCTCCACCAAATTCAAAGATTCAAAGCTTATGGGATTCAGCTCAAAGTTTTCTACATACTTTCAAAATTTGAAGAGATTCTATTCAGCCCTTTCAGAGAAAAGCTCATCGAGGTGATCACTGGTCATTGTCTGCTACAGTCCTAAAAAATCGGGGGTAAAGATTTATTTGCTAAATTGCTTTCTCTGAGAATAGTTGATCTTTTTACATCATTCCACTTGGAATAGTTAGGTTGCTAAGATAATTAGATACCCCTAAAAGGAATTTTTCCAATTCCTACTGTGCTGGTCACACTGAGCAAAAGATCCAGCAGGTGTCAAGACATAAATAGAAGGTTTTCTTGAGATTTTGAATTTCAAAGTTATCTGTTTTGGTTCAATCATTACACATATCATTTCCAAAGTACATAGGCCATTTTATGGTGTCACTGGAGAGCTAAGGAGGTCCAGGTATCAAGTCTGAAGCAAAAGAGGGCTGGTACAAAGCAAGTTTTGGCAGTACCTACTCAATCTCTTGGAGTGTCCATCCATCTATCCCAACAGTGGTCTCAAAGCAAACTAAGGTAAAATGGGAGATGGTTTTCCTTCATTTATTGATAAATTGGACAGGAACAACTATCAAGCATGGTCTCTAAGGACGAAGACATACCTACAAGGAAGGAGTCTTTATGGATACATCTCAGGAGATGAGGAATTGCCTTCATTCAAAACAAGAGGATTACCAACAAAGGAAGAACATGAAAAGCTCAAGACATGGTGTGCTAAGGATGCATTGGCAAGGTCTTATTTACTCAACTCCATCTCTGATTTTCTTTTGCCACATATTAGAAATTGTAAGACATCCCAAGAGACTTGGGAAACCTTGTCATCATATTTTTCTTCAAACACAAGGGCTAGAAAAAATCAGTTATGGATTGAATTCACCACATTAAGGAAGCAACCTAAGCAAGTTGTTTCAGAGTTTGTGACCAAGATTAAAGATGTAGCAGATCAATTAGAAAGCATAGGAGAAGATATTGAAGAAGATCAGATTGTAAGGCAAGTGATCAATGGGATCAAGGCTGATGACAAATGGGAAAGCTTCACCACTACCATGGACCTTTACATGGACATGCAAATTCCAGATCTTACAACTCTCATGGTGCAATTATTCACTCATGAAGTAAAGCTCAACAAGAATGGAGACACATCCAAAGGTAATAACTCTTCTGCCCTATATACAGATAAAAAGTTTAAAGATAAAGGCAGATGAAGGCTCTACCTCCCAAGCCAACTATGCAGGGAGAGGTAGATCATCAAGAGGAAGGGGCAAAGGAGGTAAGCAAGGAAGGGGGAGATCTAATAACTCCTCACCATGCAACATTTGTGGTTTATCAAATCATACTACAAATGAGTGTTTCAGGAATTACAAGAATCAGAGAGGAAGAGGATACCAAAGAGGTGGATACTCACAGTCAAGAGGTAGATTCAACCATCACCAAGGCTACAACAACAACTACAACAACAATTACAACAACTACAATGAAAACTACCAAGGAGGATTCAAATCCAGAAAGGACTACAACAACTATACAGAAGAGCAGGATGATTCTCTTCTAATCATGAACATGACTTCAAAATCAGGTACAAATGATGACCACTTATTCTACATTGACTCAGGATGCTCAAATCATGTGGCTGGCAATGTAGCACTACTCTCTGATCTTGAGGAACCAAAAGGTAAGCATCAAGTCCAAACAGGTGATGGCACCAAGCACTCAGTAGTTAAAGTTGGAAATGTTAAGACTTGTGATGGAAATCAGAACTTGTTAAGTAGGGTACTCTATGTACCAACCATTACCGAAAATCTGATGAGTGTTGGACAGATTGTGGAGAAGGGTTTGCAGGTTAGATTCGACCAATTTGGAGCATTTAATGACATTACAGGTTATCAAAGCATGGTTGGTAGCTTGAACTATGCTACCTTAACAAGGATAGATATTGCATATGGAGTTAGTGTGCTAAGTCAATTTATGCACAAGCCAAGAGTACCTCACTTAGAGGCTGCCAAGAGAATCTTGAAGTATCTCAAGGGTACACAACATCATGGTTTGTATTTTCCTTACACTTCAGATATTGATATCAAGATCTATTCAGATGCAGATTGGGCAGGATGCAATGATGATAGGAGGAGCACTTCAGGATACATTTCTTTTGCAGGAGATAAACCAATATCATGGTCTTCAAAGAAGCAACCTACTATTGTTTTATCCTCTACAAAGGCAGAGTATAGAGGATTGGCTAATGCCACACAAGAAGCCATATGGATCAAGCTATTGTATACAGAATTGGGTTTATATACTAGGTCTCCAATAATTTTTGGAGATAATACAAGTTCACTTCACCTTGCAGCTAATCCTATCTATCATGCTAGGACCAAACATATAGACATCCATTACCATTATGTGAGAGAGAAGTTATTAAACAAGGACATTCAACTAACCTATGTATCAAGCAACATGTAGTGTGCAGATTTGTTGACTAAAGCTTTGGATGGAACCAAACTTTGCAGATTCAAAGCAATGATTGGATTGCAGGATATACATGAAAATTGAAGATGAAGACAAAGCCAAAATGTTTGGCTTGAGGGGGAGCTTTTGGTGTAATACACAAGCTACACATTTGGCTTGATGGATACATTGAAGTCCATACACATGTGGAAAATCATAGGAACTATGGCTGTAGATCCTCCTCCCCTCTCTCTTCCCCGCCATCTCTCTCTTTCCTCTCTCTCTTTTTCTCTCTTTCTCTCTCTTTCCCTCTCTCTCTCTCTTTTTCCCTCTCTCTCTTTCCCCCTCTCTCTCTATTTCCCTCTCTTTCTCTTTCTCTTTCTCTCTCTCCCTCTCTCCCTTTTTCTTTCTCTCTCTCTCTCTTTTCTCTCTCCTCCCCCGCGTGCCCCCCTTTTCTCTATCTCTCTCTCTCTCTCTCTCTCTCTCTCTCTTCTCTCTCTCTCTCTCTCTCTCTCTCTCTCTCTCTCTCTCTCTCTCTCTCTCTCTCTCTCTCTCTCTCTCTCTCTCTCTCTCTCTCTCTCTCTCTCTCTCTCTCTCTCTCTCTCTCTCTCTCTCTCTCTCCTCTCTCTCTCTCTCTCTCTCTCTCTCTCCTCTCTCTCTCTCTCTCTCTCTCTCTCTCTCTCTCTCTCTCTCTCTCTCTCTCTCTCTCTCTCTCTCTCTCTCTCTCTCTCTCTCTCTCTCTCTCTCTCTCTCTCTCTCTCTCT
This sequence comes from Ceratopteris richardii, assembly GCA_020310875.1. NCBI lineage: Eukaryota > Viridiplantae > Streptophyta > Polypodiopsida > Polypodiales > Pteridaceae > Ceratopteris > Ceratopteris richardii. The sequence continues at coordinate 229,358,264 of CM035406.1, forward strand.
CTCTCTCTCTCTCTCTCATCTCTCTCTCTCTCTCTCTCTCTCTCTCTCTCTCTCTCTCTCTCTCTCTCTCTCTCTCTCTCTCTCTCTCTCTCTCTCTCTCTCCCGCCAATCCCGCTGCCTCACCCCGCCATCCCCCGCAGCCCTCCCACCCGCTACCCGCCAAGTCCCACCCGCCACCCCGCCAAGTCCCACCCGCCACCCCCCCGCCCAGTCCCACCCGCCACCCCCCCGCCCCTCACAACCCGCTGCCCTCCTCCCTGCCCGCAGCTCCGCCCCCCGCCCCTCCTCTCCTTCCGTCGCCCACGAGCCCACCCTCACCCCCCGAGACCCGCCCCCGCTCCTCCTCTCCGCCCGCCCACCCAACTCCGCCCCTCCGCCCATCCTCCGCCCTCTGCCTAACTCTCCGCCCCGCCCTCCGCTATAGCTCCGCCCCACCCCCTCCGCCATAACTCCGCCCCCCGCCCCTCCTCTCCTTCCGCCGCCCGCAGCCCACCCTCACCCCCCGAGACCCACCCCTGCTCCTCCTCTCCGCCCGCCCACCCAACTCCGCCCCTCCGCCCATCCTCCGCCCCTCCGCCCATCCTCCGCCCCGCCCTCTGCCTAACTCTCCGCCCCGCCCTCCGCCATAGCTCCACCCCACCCCCTCCGCCATAACTCCGCCCCCCGCCCCTCCTCTCCTTCCGCCGCCCGCAGCCCACCCTCACCCCCCGAGACCCGCCCCCGCTCCTCCTCTCCGCCCGCCCACCCAACTCCGCCCCTCCGCCCATCCTCCGCCCCGCCCTCCGCCATAGCTCCGCCCCACCCCCTCCGCCATAACTCCGCCCCCTGCCCCTCCTCTCCTTCCGCCGCCGCAGCCCACCCTCACCCCCCGAGACCCGTCCCCGCTCCTCCTTTCCGCCCGCCCACCCAACTCCGCCCCTCCGCCCATCCTCCGCCCCGCCCCACCCAGTCCCGCACCCGCCACCCTCCGCTTGCCCCCGCCATCCTCCGCCCCACCCCCTCCGCCATAACCCTGCCCCCCCCCTCCGCCATAATTCCCCTCCCCTCCCCCGCAGCCCAATTCTGCCCCGCACCCCGCCCCTCCTAGTCCGCCCCTCCTAGTCCGCCCCACCTGCCCCTCCTAGTCCGCCTCCTCCCCCTCATCCACCCCACACCCCACACACCCCTCCGCCCTCCTCCTCCACCGCTTCCCCCACACCCCTCCGCCCTCCTCCACCACTTCCCCCACGCGTCCCCACCCTCCTCCACCCCCTGCCACACACACACCCTCATGTACACACATGCACACCCAAAACATACAAACACACCTGCACATACCCACTCACACCCACACACACACACACTTATACCTACATCCCCACACATACACTAATACACACACGTACACAATCACACACACACACTCATGCATACCCACTCACATCGGGGCACACGGACACTTTCACATACACTCATACTCGCACACACACACACATACACACTCCCACATCCGCACACACAAAGATGAACACACACCCACATACACATGTATGCCCCACCCCGTACACATTCTCACTCCCTCCGGCACACACACATACACCCACCCCCACACACACACTTTCACACACTCTAAGCACACAAGAAATCCTCCAAGTAATAAAGTAATGGATCCTCATGGGATATATCAAACCGTCAACAGGAGGCCATTCTCAGATCAGAGCAGTGGAAGCAGTGGAGTCAGAGCACTTGAGAAGGATTGTGGCTGAAACAATCTACATTTAGAGATAGATGGTGAATTTATGGTATCATTAAGACTCTATTTGTTCCTTATTCTCGTGGCAAGCACGCAAGATTGAATTTGACCTCAAATGGGAGCCTTGGAAAGGACATCTACATTCCATGATGATTTGCTTCTGCACTTCCAAAGTGTACGGGGCCCTTCATTTGAATTGCCAGGATTAAAAGGGCGGGTGAAAAGGTAAAAGGTAATTGTTAAAAGTAAAAGTGTTGCTGCCAACCATTCACGGCGACTACCTATTTTTGTGGATCTAATTCAAATCAAGTGGAATATTTGACCTACCCTCCAATTTTGGGTGATTAACCGACGCGTGATCAGTGGACGTGAAGATTCGGCAAGGCCTCTTGGCCTATTGGGGCCTATAAAAGCAATGGATTTTTGCTCATTGGGGTACAACAATTTTAGAGATACAGTGGTTCGTACATACGTGCAGAATTCCTCTCTTGCACTTTGTGGTTTCAAGCCTATTGTAGGAGCTACTCTGTAGTGTGGATACAGAGGGTAGGCTTCTCAGTGGAGGGCTATGAGCACTATAGTGTAAGAGAGTGGCTTGGATTTTGTTCTTTTCTGTGAGTCAGTGTGGTTGTTAAGCTCTATTTTCTTGAAAAAATTCTTTACCATTTGTATTGTTCTGAGTTAGTCTGCATATAATTGCCCCCTTGAGCTGAAGAGAAGACTCTGTTGCATTGTGCTTATTTATTTTAAAGTGACATGTTAGCCCTAAGCTTGCACATTTGAGCATCACTCTGCCCAACCTTGTAATCATCTAATTCGAATCAAGAAATATATGGTCTTCTGTAGTCATTTGTTGATTAATATTTCTAGAGTATGCGCAACTCCTCTGTCTGCTCACAGAAATGTTAAAGGGTATACTTCCCTAAAGAGAACCCCCTTGAGTAGGCGACGTACTGGAAGTGTTAATCTTTAATCTCTACTTTTGTTAGAAGTGAATACCCCAGTACCTCCTCTACAGTTTGGCACGCCCGGTGGGACCTTTGCATTTCTGTGAGAGGTGTTTTTCCCTATTGCAATTGCGAATAGGTACATGACCCATACACGAGCAGATAAGGAATCTCTTCATGTTCGAAGGAGCCTTAACAAGTTAGCAATAACCACGGCTAGTGAGTCTACCTCCCCTCTGTCCTCCCTAAATTTATCTATTGATTTGGGTGCGACACCATTGTCAAAAGAGGGGTATAGGAGAACTCTAGACTTCTCCTCAGATACGTCCGAAGAAACACCAGTACAGATGGAGGATCTCTCTCATTTGCTCTCCAGATTAAATATCAAATTCCCTACCTTCAAGGGACAAGCTTATGAGGATGCTGATGATCATGTGAGGAGATTCATCTCTTTATGCCGTGGAAGAGGTCTGCAAAATAGAGAAGATGCAATGCTGGCACTTTTTCCATCCACATTGGAGGGCCTTGCAGATAAATGGTATAGTCAGTATGCAGATGGCCATTTCACTACATGGGAGGCTCTGAAGGCGGCATTCTCACAGACATTTCGGCCAAGTGATTCTTCGGAAAGAGCTCTAGATCAGCTAGAGAATTTGAAGCTAAGACCAGGTGAATCTTTTCATGAACTTCACACTAGAACAAAAGCACTTGTTGCACGTCTGCCACATGCTCCAGGTGACTTTTTGGTTAAAAAGTGGATAGAAAAGGCTCTGCCCAGGTCATCTCAGCAGAAGCTTCGTGAATCTCTTAGATTGGATGCGACCCTCAATGATTTTGTTGCAGCGGCATCACGCATTGAAGAAGCAAGGCAACATTTCGAAGGGGATACACAACCAAAGTACGCTGTAGATCTGGATTCTATTGAGCAACTAAGGAGGGAACTGGAAGCATTGAAGATGCAACAAAATCAACAAGAAGAGAAGGTCTTGCCGCCACTGCGTCGCACTGATGATGAAGTAGCCCAACTTCGCCGTGAGTTAGAAGATTTGAAGACCACTCAGGATATAAGGAGACAAATTTGGTGTACAATCTGTAACAACAATGGACATTCCAATGCTAATTGCCCTATTAAGGTAAGCTGTCAATTTTGTGGAAAAGATGGTCATGAAGCCAGAGATTGCTACTACCTCAAGGGTACACAGCAGAGAGGTAACCCTCAAAATTTGGATTCATATTATGCTAGTACTTCAAATATAGCTAATAGAGAAGAGAATCGGCCTGCGAAGCCTAGATATAATAGACCTTTGATGTGCTACCGTTGTGGTGAGTACGGCCACATGCAGAATAGGTGTTCTCTTCCAGAAGATGCACCTCCTTGTCAACATTGTCCGGAGGCAAAAGATCATTATACCAAAGATTGCCCAAGAGGTCGTCCTGCTCCAATTCACATGATTGCAGTCTCCCCACCAGTAGAAAGTATGACCGCTCAATCTTATGCTGTTTCATCTTCATCCATGCCAATGATGACCAGAGCCAGGCAAGCGGCAATAGCCCAAAAGGAGGAACAACAAGGACTCAAAGATAGAGATGCAGAAAAGAAGGTGGGATGGAAGGACCAAGAAGAAATGGAAGAGGCTTATGAGAAGGCGACTACTTTGCTAAAGGATCAACCAACAAGTACTCCTGAAGACAAGCAAGAAGTGAACATTGAGGAAAGCTTGAAAGGTATTCACCATAAGATTAGTCTGTACCAACTCATAAAGATGGATTCTAAAGTAAGAAGTGATCTGTTGAAGATTATACATTCTGCATGCTTGTGCCCACCTCCTAGCATAGATGGTTTTATGGTGGACTTTCCTCCTGCACCCCTGGCTGATTATCAAAGCTCAAGATTATCTGTTTTTATCAAGGATGAAGCTCTCACAGGTGTTATTATAGATGGAGGTTCCGGCATCAATTTGATGCCTGATTTCACTATGAGGAAACTAGGGCTGAATCCCACAAAGGCAGCACCCTTCACAGTCACCTTAGCAGATCAACGTCGGGTTGCACCACTGGGCATTGTCGAAAAGGTATTCATGATAGTGCAGGATTGCCATTTTGTTTTAGACTTTGTTGTTATAGCCCTGCCACAGGAGACCTCATACCCTCTACTCTTGGGAAGGCCTTGGTTAAGGCAAGCAAAGGCTCTACAGGATTGGGGAAAGAACAAGTTATGGATTTCCACATATGCTAATAATCAATTACAGATACATTTGGAGGAAGGATCAGACATCAACAAGGCTACTGGGTATACGATGGAAACTCAGGTAATGCCTTCGGAAGATGATGCTCTATTAAATTGGATGATGGGAAGTGCAGAATGCTGCACAGTGGAGATATGTGAGGTAAATGAAGATTTTGCAGAAGCAACACAAGGAGGTCAGGAAGAGGAAAAAACTGATGTTCTTCACTTGAACAATATAGAAAAGAGTAAGCAAGAAAGTCAAGCTTATCTTTTGCAGGCACCTCCTGAAGGACAGAAACCTCTAATTGAGTCAGATAATCAAAATTCAACACTTAGCGCCACTAAGATGGTATGTAAGGAAAAGGCAGGTAAACATGAGGAATCAGATGATTTTATGCTTGCAGGACCAGAAAATGACAAAGTTGTGCCTGCATCGGAGGAAGCTAAGTGTGACCTTCAAGAACTTCCATTCTCAAATATACCTTTAGGATGGATCAAGGAATAGAAGAAACGGAAAAGAGGCCGTCCTCGATTAATTCCTATAGATGTTTGCACAGAATCTGCAGATAAGGATGGAACGTTTGGTTTTGAGCACGGGCCACCATTCACATTAGAGTCCTTTGAAAAATATGATAACCAGTTTAAGAATGAATATTTTGGTTTGAACGAGAGGGAGAAGCCGTTCATGGATCTTTTCGGGAGGAAGTTTCTGTTGATTGTGTAGAAGGGGAATATTGGCGAATAGTGGAGCATGCAGTTGAGCAATTGGAGGTCCTTTATGGTGTTGAGATAGAGACAAGGAAATTTGGTCATGGTTTTCCTCAGGCCAGACTTGGAGAGACACACAGCTCCTATGGAAGCTCTGGGTGGAATCTGAGTAGCATTGCTCGGCTGGGTGGATCAATCTTAGCTTTTGAGGAGGAGAAAATCTCTGGAGCTCTGGTTCCCTGGCTGTATATGGGAATGTGTTTCTCCTCTTTTTGTTGGCATGTTGAAGATCACCACCGGTATCCTGTGAATTATATGTATTTTGGTTCTCCAAAAGTGTGGTATGGAGTCCTGGCAGTGCAACTAGAGGATCTGCAAGTTCATTCTGAAGAAATAAGTAGAATAAGGAAGAAATTGCACCAGGGACGGTGCAAAATCTTGATGTGGGGGTCTGTAGATCCTCCTCCCCTCTCTCTTCCCCGCCATCTCTCTCTTTCCTCTCTCTCTTTTTCTCTCTTTCTCTCTCTTTCCCTCTCTCTCTCTCTCTCTTTTTCCCTCTCTCTCTTTCCGCCTCTCTCTATTTCCCTCTCTTTCTCTTTCTCTTTCTCTCTCTCCCTCTCTCCCTTTTTCTTTCTCTCTCTCTCTCTCTTTTCTCTCTCCTCCCCCGCGTGCCCCCTTTTCTCTATTTCTCTCTCTCTCTCTCTCTCTCTCTCTCTCTCTCTCTCTCTCTCTCTCTCTCTCTCTCTCTCTCTCTCTCTCTCTCTCTCTCTCTCTCTCTCTCTCTCTCTCTCTCTCTCTCTCTCTCTCTCTCTCTCTCTCTCTCTCTCTCTCTCTCTCTCTCTCTCTCTCTCTCTCTCTCTCTCTCTCTCTCTCTCTCTCTCTCTCTCTCTCTCTCTCTCTCTCTCTCTCTCTCTCTCTCTCTCTCTCTCTCTCTCTCTCTCTCTCTCTCTCTCTCTCTCTCTCTCTCTCTCTCTCTCTCTCTCTCTCTCTCTCTCTCTCTCTCTCTCTCTCTCTCTCTCTCTCTCTCTCTCTCTCTCTCTCTCTCTCTCTCTCTCTCCCCCGCCAATCCCGCTGCCTCACCCCGCCATCCCCCGCAGCCCTCCCACCCGCTACCCGCCAAGTCCCACCCGCCACCCCGCCAAGTCCCACCCGCCACCCCCCCGCCCCTCACAACCCGCTGCCCTCCTCCCTGCCCGCAGCTCCGCCCCCCCACCCCTCCTCTCCTTCCACCGCCCGCAGCCCACCCTCACCCCCCGAGACCCGCCCCCGCTCCTCCTCTCCGCCCGCCCACCCAACTCCGCCCCTCCGCCCATCCTCCGCCCCGCCCTCTGCCTAACTCTCCGCCCCACCCTCCGCCATAGCTCCGCCCCACCCCCTCCGCCATAACTCCGCCCCCCGCCCCTCCTCTCCTTCCGCCGCCCGCAGCCCACCCTCACCCCCCGAGACCCGCCCCCACTCCTCCTCTCCGCCCGCCCACCCAACTCCGCCCCTCCGCCCATCCTCCGCCCCGCCCTCCGCCTAACTCTCCGCCCCGCCCTCCGCCATAGCTCCGCCCCACCCCCTCCCCCATAACTCCACCCCCCGCCCCTCCTCTCCTTCCGCCGCCGCAGCCCACCCTCACCCCCCGAGACCCGTCCCCGCTCCTCCTTTCCGCCCGCCCACCCAACTCCGCCCCTCCGCCCATCCTCCGCCCCGCCCCACCCAGTCCCGCACCCGCCACCCTCCGCTTGCCCCCGCCATCCTCCGCCCCACCCCCTCCACCATAACCCTGCCCCCCCCTCCGCCATAATTCCCCTCCCCTCCCCCGCAGCCAAATTCTGCCCCGCACCCCGCCCCTCCTAGTCCGCCCCTCCTAGTCCGCCCCACCCTGCCCCTCCTAGTCCGCCTCCTCCCCCTCATCCACCCCACACCCCTCCGCCCTCCTCCTCCACCGCTTCCCCCACACCCCTCCGCCCTCCTCCACCACTTCCCCCACGCGTCCCCACCCTCCTCCACCCCCTGCCACACACACACCCTCATGTACACACATGCACACCCAAAACATACAAACACACCTGCACATACCCACTCACACCCACACACACACTTATACCTACATCCCCACACATACACTAATACACACACGTACACAATCACACACACACACTCATGCATACCCACTCACATCGGGGCACACGGACACTTTCAAATACACTCATACTCGCACACACACACACATACACACTCCCACATCCGCACACACAAAGATGAACACACACCCACATACACATGTATGCCCACACACAATCACCCGCACACATTCTCACTCCCTCCGGCACACACACATACACCCACCCCCACACACACACTTTCACACACTCTAAGCACACAAGAAATCCTCCAAGTAATAAAGTAATGGATCCTCATGGGATATATCAAACCGTCAACAGGAGGCCATTCTCAGATCAGAGCAGTGGAAGCAGTGGAGTCAGAGCACTTGAGAAGGATTGTGGCTGAAACAATCTACATTTAGAGATAGATGGTGAATTTATGGTATCATTAAGACTCTATTTGTTCCTTATTGTCGTGGCAAGCACGCAAGATTGAATTTGACCTCAAATGGGAGCCTTGGAAAGGACATCTACATTCCATGATGATTTGCTTCTGCACTTCCAAAGTGTACGGGGCCCTTCATTTGAATTGCCTGGATTAAAAGGGCGGGTGAAAAGGTAAAAGATAATTGTTAAAAGTAAAAGTGTTGCCGCCAACCATTCACGACGACTACCTATTTTTGTGGATCTAATTCAAATCAAGTGGAATATTTGACCTACCCTCCAATTTTGGGTGATTAACCGACGCGTGATCAGTGGACGTGAAGATTCGGCAAGGCCTCTTGGCCTATTGGGGCCTATAAAAGCAATGGATTTTTGCTCATTGGGGTACAACAATTTTAGAGATACAGTGGTTCGTACATACGTGCAGAATTCCTCTCTTGCACTTTGTGGTTTCAAGCCTATTGTAGGAGCTACTCTGTAGTGTGGATACAGAGGGTAGGCTTCTCAATGGAGGGCTATGAGCACTATAGTGTAAGAGAGTGGCTTGGATTTTGTTCTTTTCTGTGAGTCAGTGTGGTTGTTAAGCTCTATTTTCTTGAAAAAATTCTTTACCATTTGTATTGTTCTGAGTTAGTCTGCATATAATTGCCCCCTTGAGCTGAAGAGAAGACTCTGTTGCATTGTGCTTATTTATTTTAAAGTGACATGTTAGCCCTAAACTTGCACATTTGAGCATCACTCTGCCCAACCTTGTAATCATCTGATTCGAATCAAGAAATATATGGTCTTCTGTAGTCATTTGTTGATTAATATTTCTAGAGTATGCGCAACTCCTCTGTCTGCTCACAGAAATGTTAAAGGGTATACTTCCTTAAAGAGAACCCCCTTGAGTAGGCGACGTACTGGAAGTGTTAATCTTTAATCTCTACTTTTGTTAAAAGTGAATACCCCAGTACCTCCTCTACAATGGCTAATGGTTAATTACTACTACTTTACCTCCTTGTAAAAGTCAGATTGACTTGGAATCTTTGTAAACACCTAGCAAAAGGGATTCGTGGAAAAATGGTTAGCTTTGATTGATGGAAGATCTCCTAGGATATAGGAGCTTGATCAGAGGAAGCCAAAAGTTTGAATTTGAATTCAAATTTTCACTCAATCACTATAAAAGTAAACATGAAAAAGTCGCGGTTAGAACTCATCACTCCCGAGCTTTTCATTACTGATTCTGAGTGTGTGTGGGGCCTACACTCTAGCCCACACCTATCTACACCATTTGGCAATGATTTTCATGCCAATGGTATTGTATACAAGTGTTCATTAATACATACATTCTCATTGTTCAAATCTGAGTTCTGAGTTATACTACTTGAAAGTCTGTCAACTTGTGGAGTGCATATCGTAGTCATTTCTCCCCCAAATTCAAAGATTCAAAGCATGTTGGATTCATCTCAAAGTTGGCTACATACTACCAAAATTTTAAGAGATTATATTCAGCCGTTTCAGAGAAAAGCTCATCGAGTTGATCACTGGTCATTGTCTGCTACAGTCCTAAAAAATCGAGGGTAAAGATTTATTTGCTAAATTGATTTCTCTTAGCATAAATGATCTTTTTACATCATTCCACTTGGAATAGTTAGCTTGCTAAGCTAATTAGATACCCCTAAAAGGAAGTTTTCCAATTCCTACTGTGCTGGTCACACTGAGCAAAAGATCCAATAGGTGTCAAGACATAAATAGAAGGTTTTCTTGAAATTTTGAATTTCAAAGTTATCTGTTTTGGCTCAATCATTACACATATCATTTCCAAAGTACATAGGCCATTTTATGGTGTCATTGGAGAGCTAAGGAGGTCAACTTATCAAGTCTGAAGCAAAATATGGCTGGTATAAAGCAGATTTTGGCAGTATCTACTCAATCTCTTGGAGTGTCCATCCATCTATCCCAACACTCCACCCATTGCATGCACATGCAAGTGTGAGTTTTTTTATTGTTGTCATTGTTTTTATGTAACACAACGTAAGTTTTTGAGGACAATAAATCATCATTTTCAAATATATAATCACCTTCACGTGCTTTAGATAGAGCGACAATAACTCTATTGCATTTCTCTAGAAAACGGATTTTCCATATAATATTATCACAATGAACATTCCAGACTAGGGAACAATAATAATGTTTTAAATCGTTATTCTGAAAGTCGTACACACTAGCAATGTGTGTTGATGTCTCAAACAACTCCTTTAGGAGACTTGTAGGCAGATGATGCATTTGTGCTCTTTCATAGAGTTTGTGTTTTATAAATGACTTCAGAGCCCAATACATTGATAATATTTGTTTGATGGCTTATAAGCACCTTGCTTGAGGATATATAAATACAATTCCACAACAAATAAAGATCTTTTTTCCCCTTTCTTCTCAACCAAGTACTATTTGGAAGGATAGAAACAACATAAGGGTGTTTTTCATACTTTTGGATGATAATCGTGGAGACAAAATTTTCACGACACTTACCCCCGCCAAACCTGCACATCCTTTGGATGGGCCAATAGTAGTACCTGTTTTTATTCAAAGATAAAATTTATCTTGTACATCAAAAACTTAGTTTCATCATATGTGCATGGGACAACAAAAGGAAGTGCCTATGCATGCCCTTTTAATATAGCCCTATTGGATGCACACTTAAAATGCATGTAAAAAGAATATGGTGCAAATAAAAAAATAAAATAGCATCTGATGTCGAAGCTAGTGCTCTCTCTTTCATATAATTGATATGAAAATACATAAATCCTTACAAAATCACTCGTAGTGCATAGGTAATAAAAGTATTGTGTCTTGATGCAAGGTCATGAAATGTGACCCTATTATATGCATAGTTTTCATGCATGGAAAAAAATAATGGTGCGTAGACAAGGTAATGGTTTTTGCTGAAGAGGTTTCATTTTAAAAATCTAACTCGGGTCCTAACAATGTAATTCAGTTTCATCTTAAAAATCTAATGGAGTAGACTCTCTGGAAGCTGTACATAGAAGATGATATAAAATGCGCCCCATTATCATGTTACACAGAATTAACGTGTATTCAGCAAGAAGAATGTCGAAGGCGATGAGAGAGAGCGGACGTGAAGTAGCCCACATGCCAGAAATTAGGGGAGAAGAATAGATAGTAATAGAAAAGGAGAAAACGATGCTCTCTAATTATGATATCCCAAATCAGTTGAACGGATCGATTCCATCAAAAGAGAAAAATGAGATAAAGCAGCTACTTCTTCCATACACGAAAAAGCACGACTGACAACCTCTTTGCTTTCATAAAACTGGGGACGTGGCCTTCGAAAGCATGGAAAATCATAGAGATGTCCACATATTTATTTTATTTTTTTAGTAACCCAACACCTCATATTAGGTACAGGACAGCTAGGAGGAGAAACAATAATCTATTTTCCTTGGTATTCTATACTAGCAATTAAATTTATCAAATGAGTAGGTACCCTCACATTGGCACATATTCCTTCCTTTTATCTGCTCATCAATATTATCTGCTCAGCAACATGGAATTAATGATAAATAATCCAGCAGCATCATGTTCCAATCCTTAAAGCGAAATATCATCTTTGTTTATTGAGAGCATGTTTTCTTTCTCAAGGTCTCAAATGCAAGTGGTGTGTGGGAGAAGACACATCCTTTCCTATGATTACAATAAGAGCATTCATTTCCGCATAAGTTTTTAAAACGTTTCAGGCATTGGAAAGAGCCCCATCTCGTAAGAAACAGCAAAAAGGAAAAAGTAATACTATTAAAATCCATTGATCGCAAAGGCCTCGCTCGAATACTTGCAACACAAAACGGATCTGCGTAGGAAAAGACTCACAATCAGTAAATCTAAAACATAGTTTGATAGAATGCAAAGCAAACATGGATCGCCCTTCTAACAAAGGCTACATCACATGATTAAAAAAAGAATCTGGATTATTTCTTTTCCAAAAACAAGTTCAACAATAGCATACTCTTCCAAACTTTAATTAATAGAAAGAACAATTGTACAAATGAACGGACCTAGCACCCATGGGACCCCCCGATCCCACAAAGCAAGGATTGCTTACAACTTGCTAGAAAACATTACAAAAAAGTTTGATAACCCTTTTGTCTCCCTCATGGGGGGCCCAATTGCTTTTAATCTTGTTGCTTTCGAGGAAAAACACTATGTGATGTCTAAAAGGCGAGAGCTTCTTACAATTGGAAATCCTTTTGCCTAAAAGAAAAAGAAATTTTTAGATTGACCATTCTTTACGAGAGCTACCAAATTTGCAGCACACCTCTCTTTCTACATCTTCCAAAGGGTCTCTTTTCTTATAGCATTCCATAGTGTTGAGGAATAGCTGATCACTTCTCCCAATAGTGCTTGCTTCTATCCTATTTGTCCCTACAGCAACATGATTTTCCCAAGGGCACACCTGACCGTCGTTGAATTAGGGCATGAAAAGAAGAGGTGTCCCAAGTCCTCATTACCAAGAAGGCATCGTTTACACCATGTAGAGGCTCCACAAATTTTGTTCGCTTTTACATTAGTCCAAATTCCATGGTGGAGGATTTACCACATAAGAACTGATTTTTTAACCTTGATGATGGGATGCAAAAGGGATTGGAACTTAAGATCCTATCTAAAACTCGACCAATCCAGACACTATCTCCTATTTAGTGTGACATGAAGGACCACATTCTTCTTGAATCTTGGGATTTTATCAAGACTATTGCAATTGTTTTGTCTAAGACCCTCAAGGTGAGGGGATTCATACCCAATCAAGAGGCGAGTCCTCGAACACTCCCACACATTGAATTTGCTCCACACCAGGTACCATTCTTTGTAGTCTACTCTTCTTGTGGATTCAATGTCTTCAAATCTAATCCATTGGCATGTTTCTTGTTTATAGAGGTGTTTCCATAAGTGAAAACCTTTGTTCCAAGGCATCCTAGATTTTTGGAGGTTCCAAGGTTCAACACCTCTGATGGCCTTAATAGGGAACTAGATCGAATCATTTTTTCTAATATCGGAAGCCCATTTCCAATCTCCATTGATCTTGATAGACTTTTTCACATTGTCCCAACTCTTCCATAGGGAGCAACTAAGTTCAGTCCTCTAGGAGTCACTTCATAGGGGGAGAATAAAAGAGTGAGGAGATCAAGACCCTTCCATCATGGAAGGCCCACAAGCCTAAGAACGCTCTTGTTTCTAAAAATCAATTTGGCCCAAGATGCATCTATGTTGCTCCACACCTTTATTAACCATTTGGCCACCATCTTGTAGGCCATTCCTTCAATGTCTAGAATGCCTAAACCACGTTGATATTTTTCACTTATGAAAGTAGCCCATTTAATTTTGGGGACACCCCTTCTTTTGGGATCTCCCATCCAAAGAAAGTTTTTGAAAATTCTTTACAATTTGACAATCTCTTGGTCCTTCAATCTCCAGCAAGAGAGAAATTAAATGATCAAAAAAATAATTAATGTGTTAACCACCATAGCTTTCCATACCAGGTTGATCTACATACCTACAAGAGAACGACAACTACGACTGCCACATGCTAGAGAGATGACTCTCCTCCCAACCAAATGCTTTTTTATATAGGTCTCTCTAGCGGATTGCCTTCTTGGGCAGGTGGGATCTAATCATCTAAGTGCCAGCCATGTAACTAGCTGTGTGCCAAGTATCCCAGTAGGCAATCCCCGAGCCTCATGTTCTAAAACTGGAAGAACATGGTCATGTTCTAGACCTAAAAGAGCATGTCTCATCTTTGTGGTGGCATCCCTACCCAAATGATTCAAAACATTATCTCGCTTTGCACTTTGATAAAGTTGTGAAAGTACAAAGTAGTGAATGAATAATAAGGGTGGATCTAAAAACATCACTGGTCAATTCATAATTTTTTTACTAGGTGCGATCTGAGCACAAACATGTGAATTGAGTAGACTCAAATTACTTAGTCCATTTCTGGGCATGACTGGTGCATGGACTCAGTAACTAATCCGAGATTCGTATCCCTTACAAGACCTTGAGAACACTTGATTCACTTGAATTTGGTTTGGAGAACTTTAAGTTTGGTTGTCTCAAACATCTAACTTGGATGTTTGTACAATGGTTTACTCCTACCCAATAGTTACTTGATTTTTTTACCTGACTAGAGGACTACGTTGTCCTAATGAGTTTTAAAAAAAATCCTATGTAAACTACAAGAGAAAGTTTACCATTTACTTTGAGTCAACCGTACTATAACTTGACCAATTCAAATTCAAAATGAAAATTATCTAACTTAGAGGCTTTTCTCAAAGACTTGAACTAAAAGTGCTTGGGAATTGACAATCTTATGAGCAATTCCTAACTTCACTATTCTAGAGTGCATTGAACTCTAGGTCATGAGAGTTATGCTAAAGAACTAGAAGCAAACTCAAAATAATAAGTCAATCTTGGACTTGTCATCTTTTGAAGATTGAATAAGTTCTTGTTCAGAACATCTATCTAGAATGTTTGATTTAGTTACCTGGTTCTAACTGGCTAACCCTCATCTTTTGTGAAAAGAATCAAATATCATATCCGAGCCAAAAGATTTGGAAAGCGAAAAGAGAGAACTAAAACTTTGTACAAACAATTCAAACTTTGAAAGATTAAACTTGCAAGCAGTCGATTTCTGGATGACTCTTTTAACTTATCAATGATCTATTTCAACAATGTATTGAAGCATTTTCTATGTTTAAGAGAAATAAGTTGGATTCTCAAAAAGATTCAGAGCGAAACTAAAACATCATCCAACCACAAGATACTATTGTGGTATCCAACATCAGTGTGTCGACCCACTGAGGTTCTACTAATGATTTTTACTCAAATAATGCTTCACTTGAGACTAAGTTCAGTGCAGATTCAATCTTCCTGACTTCTTATTAAGAATGCAATTCTTATGCATTTCGTTGAGTAAAAGGATTGAATTTATAAAGTTACACTAGAAACTTGGTAATTGACTTAGTCAGTCTATTCCTTAGTTGAAAAGATCATTTCAATATCAACATATAACTTCTTCATAAATTTATCAAATATTTCTAAATCAACAAAACTTTATCTTGAAGTGTTCTTTATTGCCTTTACTTGAAAAAGAAGATCTTGGAAGTTACTTACTTCATATCTTCTGCTTCCTTGATCTCGAAGGATCTTGAAATATCTTAAGATACTAATTTTATCCTCCTTGAATTTAAACTCCTTCTTTGAAGTTTTAATTCCCTTGAGGATCAGTCCTAACCTCAAGATCCAATCTAGGACTAAAACATAATTATCATCCACAGTCCAATGTCCCATACCATCTTTCCTACATCAATCTGAGTATAAAGTGTCTCATCCCACCCTATTTTATATTCACATTAATGTGTAGGTGATACTTATCCTAAAGTCTCAAATCTTGATAGAGCACCTTTTCGCTTTAACTCTTTTAAAAGAATTTTGAAGTATCAGGTATTATCGCTAACTTGATATTCTAGGTTCTGATTCCTTCACATGATTGTCATACAATCACGTGCTTTGCCTTGGAAACTTGAAAACCTCTTGATGGAATATATATTTCTCTTTGTTGGGGTTTTCAAATGAAAACCAATCAAAATTCCAAGTACTTGAATTTTTCACAAATTCAAGTTCAATTGGTTTATTCTTGACCAATTTGTAGTGATAAGAGCTTTTGATTTCTTGTCTTTAGATTCCTTTCTTACTGATGCTTTAGGTACCTACCCCAACCGAGACTTTACAGGAATCTCTCTACTACGTAAGTCTAAGCATCCACTCATGCTTTCTAGATTTGTAACAAAAATCCCTTTAAGGATAGGCAAACATTATGTTTTACCTTCCACAGAGTTAAGTACCGTCTTCACGGTTGCAGACTACATTCTTGGAATTTCTTCACTTTGTTCAGACTTGAAATAGCTTACTCTTTTCATAGTTTTCCATTGGATAAATAGAACCTAAGTGAATAATTTCCAAAAGAAATTTTATTGCCAATACTTGGACAAACTTCAAAGTAGTTCCAATCGCAAGTTCTTATACAATCATGGCCAATATTGATCAAGTCTGGTTGACCTTGCACCTAGAATAAAGACTTAGTCGCTATTATTAAGATCACTTAAACTAAAAAAAGTTTCTTTGCTTACCCCGGGGATTTTTAGAGATCTTTTCCTCAACTTAAGTCCAACATACATTGATGTCTCTAAGATTCCAAAGCTAAGAATCTTTGATATACCTTTAGTTTATGTCAATATTTAGACTTAAGTACCAATACCGATGGTTTGGGAATTACTAGGAACTACTTGCTATAAAACTTACTTGAAAGGTTCCAGTCTCACATCTAGGGAGATATTTTTCTTTCACGAATTTTAGATTCCTACCAAGGAATCAAGTAATACTAAGCCAATGATTCATCTTGGAATCTTTTGCTTTCCAGTCCAATCATTCATCTTGGAATCTTTCTCTTTACTGAAATGATATTCCAAAGATATTTTTGACTTTTGGAAAAGATCAAGAATTAAAGCTTTATTGCTTGTCCAAAAGATATTCCTTTTTAACCAATGAAATAGTTAACTAGAATATTTCCTTTTATTGGCTTATCTTTAGGAAAGAGCTTAATTCCCAAAAATTACTTTGACTTGTGTTTCTTCTTTAATCTCTATTTGGCTTAAACAAAACCAAGCATACTTTTCTCATCCTCAAAAAAGTGCTTAATAAATTTTCCATGCTTTTTGAAAACTTTGCATCTTGGCTAAAGATGCAGTCATCTCAAGAATTGCTTGATTTAAGTTTGGTACATGAAAGGAGAATGCCAACACATGCATGCACTCATATGCTTTTGCAGGCAAGCACAAGCATTTCCATATACATGATTGGTTGTTAAGTAGTTGAATACCTATACTTTCGTTACCTCCTTTTTCTAACTCGACTTAGATAGTTAGGAAAAATAGCAAACTAGGTAGTTGCAAGGCTCCCGACTGTCGTACGACTCAAGTAGCTAGTTTGTTTTTCCCAAACGTGATACTCAGGTATCACAAATTAGGAGTCTTGATTAGGGAAAGTAGGTTCTTTGAAATTCAAGTGTTCAATTTTCTTGCTCATTTGAATGACAAGAAAATAGGGCTGCTTGAAAATTTCCAAGATGACTCTAAGTTTAGGAGAAAACTTAGAGAAACTTACCGACAAGCCTAGATGTAGTCATTAGCTTGGATTTAAGAAATCATGCATCCAAGTAGGTTGATGAAGTTTACTTTGGAAGTTTTATCTGATTCTATCCCCAGACATGATCAAATGGAACTTAAATCAATTGAACTTTCAAGTTCAAAGGATAATTGATATGTTCGAAATTTGAAAGAATCATAGAACTTTTGAAGGTTTTTCTTTGATTTCATCCTGATGAATGGTGAACCTCAAAGAGGTGAATAAACTTTGAAAATGCATGTTCCCAATCATCCATGCACAAACATTCTACTTGCTAGCTTTAATAAAAGATATAACCGTTGATGTGCCTAAACTTGAGCGCTAATTATCTTTTTCAAGCAAGAAGAAAACATGTTGTGTGCATGAAAACATTCTTTGGAAAGGAGAAATACACTAACATTCTTTCGTAGATGCATGCCTATACTTGATAAGTGTTTCCATTCTTTGATGCTCTCCTATTTTGCTTTCATTAAATTGCATATAATGCTTTCAAACTTGAAGATTCTTTTCCTACTTGAATGATAATAATAATGCATTCTATATGAATGCATAGAGCAAAGCAAATATTAAAATGAAAACATCAACTTCTTAAGTACTTATCTCCCAATTAAGCTATGTCCTTTCATTCATCCTCGAGAAGAGCCATTCTCCATCCTTTTAGCCCATGAGGAAAATTACATACTCCTCCTTGAAGACTGTTGCTTCCTCTTGTTCTTGTCTTTGATGAAATGAAGCCTTCCTTGGACTATACTTGTCTTAGCCCATCCTTTGCCTTTTGATGATGTGTGAATGATGGATGATGCTTCACTTGAACTAGACTTGAGATGAAGCATAGACTTAAGATGAAGCAAAGAGCTCAAAGTAAGATGTTGAAGTCGAAGTCAAGAGGAAGGTGCAAAATCAGCTCCATTTTTGGCTTCAAAATTGGCTCAAGGTCGGTTGTATGCTCCATGTGTATGGCACTTTGACCAAGCTAGGTACCTTCCTTCTACTCAAAATCGGGTTTAACAGCAAACATCCCATATAATATAATCAATGTTAGAAGGGGAGTTCTAGCGTTGATTCTTCAGTAACTTTGTAAATAACAATGCAAAAGCATTTGTTTGGTTGAGTGGCTAAGGCTGATGACATGAAATGTGAGGTCATGAGTTCGAACCCCGGATTTTTGTGCTTAATAGGAGAGTAGAAAGCTTTTTATTTTTTTCTACAAAAGTACTTTTTGCCATCAAAATTTAAAGATATACCAACTATAGAATGGATGTCGTGGTTAGAGGAGATTTATCTCTCCGTGAAAAAGTCAAGGGTTCAAGTCCTGAATCTCATCGTGCAAGGTGTCTTTTTCCTTTTTGTGCTTAATAGGAGAGTAGAAAGCTTTTTATTTTTTTCTACAAAAGTACTTTTTGCCATCAAAATTTAAAGATATACCAACTATAGAATGGATGTCGTGGTTAGAGGAGATTTATCTCTCCGTGAAAAAGTCAAGGGCTCAAGTCCTGAATCTCATCGTGCAAGGTGTCTTTTTCCTTTTGCTTTTCACAGAGTAAGCTATAAGTAAAATCGAGATAAGCATTACTATGAATGATGGTGAGTCTCATGGATAGCTTTGAGCTCGTCATCTTCCTCGAGCTGTGTCTGAATCTTGCTGCCTCGTAACAGTATCCTTTTGTTACAGTCTACTGAAGAGAACACATACGAACACTCTCAAACTGTGAAACTATTCCGATGAGCAACACTTTTGGACCACAAAATATGGATAAATAGAGCACTGCAAACACTGAGCAAAGAAATTCGATGAATTGTCTAAACGCCTGCTTCGACTATAGAGTCCGAGAGTTCGAATCGTGTTGCTCCCTCTGTTCACATAGTTTTGAAGCTTATGTAGTACAGCAATCATATATAACATTTAAAGTTGAAAAAAAATATGATAGTGTGCTTCGGTCTCGTGGATAGAAGAGACATCTCGTTGTCGGACATCACTGGTTTGAATCTCCTAGAGCAAACATCTGAGGATTCCTCCTTTTACTTGTGATGCTTGTGGTCTATGAGCTTCTTCAGCATGCAACAATGGCATCTTCAAATGCGTATGGATAATATAAGCCACGCAAGTGACTTGCCTTCTTGGATAGAAGGAAGTGAGAGCATTGGGAGTTCGTGGGTTCTATCCCCGTGATCAAATCATTCACTATAGAACCTTGTCTTGCAATCTCCACACTCGAAGCTTCCTTTTGCTCTACCACTCACGAAATTTGGCAACGAAGAACATGAAGGAAAGCTACGCCACTCATGAAATTTGGGACGAAGAAGATGAAAGAAAACTAGCATCTAGCTCTCATACCAATGCAAGAGAATGACAATTACGACCACCACATGCTAGAGAGATGACTCTCCTCCCAACCAAATGGCTCTATATATAGCTCTCTCCAGGGGACTTCCTTCTTGGGAAGGCGGATTCTAATCATCCAAGTGTCAGCCATGTAACTACCTGTGTGCCAAGTGTCCTAGTTCACCAAAGTTAACTCAAGTGGATGCTTCTAGAAGGTTCTAGAGCTCTTTGGGAAAAACACTCTCCCCATGTACCCCATGGGGGTTGAACCCAAGACCTCCTTCTTCACACCCTTGAGTCCTAACCACTAGGCTAAGTGGATCACTTGCTTATAAGAGTAAATGAACTTCTAGTAAGTCTAGACTCGAGATCTTTGGTCATACATACGGATGACGAAACGGTGTCTGATTTCAGATCTGTCTGAATTGGTTGGACCGTTAGATCATAGAGTTACTTTATTACAATAGCTTTCCATTACGTCCACTTGTTATGGAGCTTAGAAAGAGCACTTCCATTGTTGACTCATCAAAATGTTGAATACTATCAAAATACCTAAGAGGCACAAGATTTGTTTATCAGGATCATCTGACAACCACGATCACCCAAAATTTGAGGTAGATTCCCCATAAAATTCTTAAAAGAAATTTTACAGCAGTTTATTTTGAAACCCAATGCCTCATAAAATGTATATAGACAAGACCAAAAGGTATCAATGCTAGCAGGAATGTTGTGCACAAAGGCATTTGTGTCATTTGCAAAGAGTCTCATGATCATCTAATCCTAATTGGGGGAAAGAAAGAGGCCTTGGATATGACCTAAATGTGTGTGATGTTTAACAAGGCAATTGAGACCATTAGTACAATTGCAAAGAGAAGAGGGGCCAAGGGGCAACCTTGCCTAATCAAATAGCTTGAGAAAGCTAGCCATTGATGTTTATCTTCATTGATGCATCTCTCAACAATGTTGATACCATCTTAATGAATTGTTATCCATAGTTGAGGTCTTTTAAAGATTGAAGAATGAAGTCCCACTCGATTCTATCATATGCTTTGTCGAAGTCAATCTTTAGGAAGAGGATATTGTGAGTGGACTCTTCAGCAAAAGCTAGACCTTCTCAAACATCAATGATAGCGTCAAGGATGGACCTCCCCTTGATGAACCCTTTTTTATCCTCACTCATCTAGTTTTATAATTGATAAGCGATAGGATTAGCAATAACTTAGCAAGGATCTTTTAGCATATTTGTAAGATCGTAATTGTATGGCAATTTACAATCCTATTTTTGTTGCCTTTTCTGTGAATAAGCTTGATAGCACCTTCATTGAGACATTTGGGCACTGCACCAAAAGGAACGGCCTCTGGAGTAGTCACCATGTGCTTGAAGGTCTTGAAAAACTCATTGGTGAGGCCATTCAGCCCAGGGCTTTTTCCATTAGCAAGTCAATCAATAACTTTGAGAATCTTATCATTTGAGATGGGAGCTTCAAGAAGAGGCTTCATATATTGTGGAGCTCTTTTGGTTTTGGTTCTAGAGATGGATGCCATGCAATCCTGCCTATGAGGAGAAAGAGGCATGGAAACCCCCAAAAGCTAGGTAAATTGATTGACAATCAACGTACAATTTTCGTCATTTGTCCTGCACTCAACCTGTAATAAAGTAAGTCTATGATCCAATGGTCCGACCGGTTCAAACAGATCTAAAATCGGATATCGTTTGGTCACTAGTGTGTATGACCAAAGATCTCAAGTCTAGACTTACTAGAACGTCATTTCCTCTTGTAACCAAGTAATCCACTTAGCCTAGTGGTTAAGACTCAAGGGTGTGAAGGCGGATGTCTTGGGCTCAACCCCGATGGGGTACATGGGGAGAGTGTTTTGCCTAAAGAGCTCTAGAACCTTCTAGAAGCATCCACATGAGTTAACTCTGGTTAACTGGTACACTTGGTGCACATGCAGTTACATGGCTGACACTTGGATGGTCCACTTATCCAAGAAGGTAGTCTCCTCGAGAGAGCTATATAAAGAGGCATTTGGTTGGGAGGAGATTCATCTCTCTAGCACGTGGTGGTCGTAATCCTCGTTCTCTTGCATTGGTATCAGAGCAAGCTTTCATGGTGACCTTGGTTGCTCATCATCTTCTTCATTAGCTCCTATGGAGACCTCCACATTATGTTCATCACCATCATTAGTCATTGGTTCTTATTTTTTCTCATTGAGCTATTCTTATTTGCTTAGTTTCTTTTAGTCGTTATTTTCACGGATTCGGCCGCTCATGAGTGGTGCTTCTTGCTCGCGGGTGTGCAGAAAAATGGTCGATACTTACTACTTTGGCGGTGCAAAACGAAGCTCATATTAAGGAGATCATAAAAAGATTGTTCTAGTCATGAGCTGATCATCCTTGGACTTGAACCCGCAACCTGCATTGTAAGGTATCCTCCGATTTTCCACTACAACAAGATGCTGTCGCGAATATCGTCCGCAACGATATTAATAACCTTTATTTTGAAGTTCGCAGCATAGAACCTCATAAAGCAAAAGCAAAAAGAGACCTGTCGTCGGCGAGTTCCGGATTAGAACCTGTGATGTGCACGAGCCAAGTTACTCCTCTATCCACGTTCGCAAAGTGCATGATCTACACAAAATCTTTTACCAGAAAAAAATTGAAGATATCTCGGACGTGGAGATCGGGATAGAACTATGCACTTCTACATGATAGCAGCTTGTCCTAGCCAATCAAGCTGCAATCTTCGCGCATTCAATGGTAAATGAGTATTATATTCTATATAGCTCGATGCTCATAAGCTTCTAGATTGCAAAAGAGGATAGGCCCTCTTTCTCCGTGACAAATATCAGGAGATTCGAACCAGTGTCCACCCCCCTAAGACCCGGACATCTATCCATGCGAGCAACTCCATATGAGTTTATTTGAACATTGAAGTAATAAACCAACATAATAAAGGGGTTCGCAAAATTGGCATCGGTGCAAGTTTTGAACCGGGGACCTCATTCAATGTAGATGACGCTATAATCCATAGAAGCAAGATGGGTATCAACAAGTTTTTTGAGAAGTTTTTATTGGCAATCCGACAGAAGTTCTTCGACGGAGAAGTCTTTCTGCCTTGCTTTCTTTATAAAATATTATAGACCTGCTCATGGCCACAAAAGCTTACCGTGTATGTTCCTTTTGACTACTCGACAAATTTGATGCACGTCGTTGGTCTATGAAATTGTTCTAAGCCACAAAAGCTCAGCCCATTTGAGACACGTTAGGACTGGACTCGATCTGTGGACCTCTTTTGAGGAGTATGTAATTTTCCTCATGGACCAAAAGATGGAGAATGGCTCTTCCTGAGGACCAATGGAAGGACATAGCTCTATCTGAAGATAAGTACTTTGCAAGTTGATGTTTTCATTTTGAATTTGACTTGCTTTATGCTTTCATATAGAATGCATTGCTATTGTTATTGAAGTAGGGAAGGAATCTTCAATTTCGAAAGCATTGTATTCAATTTAATGAAAACAAAATTTGAGATCATCAAAGTATGAAAACACTTATCAAACATAGATATGCATCTATGAAAGAATGTTGGGGCATCTCTCCTTTCAAAAGAATGTTTTCATGCACAAAACATGTTTCCTTCTTTCTTGAAAAGATAGTTAATGCTCAAGTTTATGCATATGAACGGTTATATCTTTCTAAAAAGAAGCTCGCAAGTAGGATTGTGCATGGCTGATTGGGAACATGCATTTTCAAGCTCAAAAATTGCTTGATTTAAGTTTGGTGCATGAAAGGATTAGGCCAACACATGCATGCAAGAACATGCATTTGCATATGCATGATTGTTTGATTAGTAATTGAATACTTATACTTTCGTTACCTCCTTTTTTCTAACTCGACTTAGATAGCTAGGAAAAATAGCAAACTAGGTGGTTGCAAGGCTCTTGGTTTCCATGTAACTCAAGTAGCTAGTTTTTTTCCTAAGCATGATACTTAGGTATCATAATTTAGGAGTCTTGATTAGGAAAAGTAGGTCCTTCAAAGTGAAAACTTAGAGAATCCTAACAACAAGCCTAAATGTAGTCATTAGCTTGGAATTAAGAAATCATACATCTAAGCAGAATGATAAAGTTTCCTTTGGAATTTTTATCTGATTTTATCCCAAGACGTGATAAGAATCAAATAAAATCAAATGGGACTTAAACCAATTGAAATTTCAAGTTCAAAGGATAGTAGTTATGTTCCAAATTTGAAAAAAATCATGGAACTTTTGAAGTTTTTTCTTTGATTTCATCCAGACGAGTGATGAACCTCAAAGAGGTGAATAAACTTTAGCATCATTTGAACTTTAGTGTTCAATAGTTGGATGCTAGGTTCCATGACTACATCTTTGGTCAAGATGTAAAGTTTTCAAAAAGCATGGAAACTTTATTAAGCACTTTTCTGAGGATAAGAAAAGTATGTTTGGTTTTGTTTAAGCTAATTAGAGCTTAAAGAAGAAACCCAAGTCAAAGTAATATTTGGGAATTAAGCTACTTCCTAAAGATAAACCAATAAAATGAAATAGTCTGGTTAACTATTTGATTGGTCAAAAAAGAATATCTTTTGGACAAGCAATAAAGCCTTAAGTCTTGATCTTGTCCAAAATTCAAGAGTTTCTTTTGAAGATCATTCTAGTAAAGAAAAAGATTCCAAAATGAATCATTCGACTAGAAACCAAAAGATTCCAAGATGAATCATTGGCTTAGTATTACTTGATTTCTTGGTAGGAATCTAAAATTCGTGAAAGAAAATATCTCCCTAGATATGAGACTAGAATCTCCCAAGAAAGTTTAATAGCAAGTAGCTCCCAGTAATTCACAAACCACTGGTATTGGTAATTAAGTCCAAATATTGATTTAACCTAAAGGTATATCAAAGATTCTTAGCTTTGGAATCTGAGAGGCATCAATGTATGCTTGGATTTAAGTTGAGGGAAAGATCTCTAAAAATCCCATAGGTAAGAGAAGACGCTTTTGTTAGTTTAAGATATCTTAATAATAAAGACTAAGTCTTTATTTTTAGTCGCAAGATCAATCAGAATTGATCAAACTTGGTCATGATTGTCCAAGAATGTGCGATTAGAACTACTTTGTAGATTGCCCAAGTATTGGCAATAATATTCCTTTTGGGAATTATTCACTCAAGTTTCATTTATCCAATGGAAAATCGTGAAAAGAGTAAGGTGGTCCAAGTCTGAACAGAGTGAAGGAATTCCAAGAATGTAGTCTACAACCATGAAGATGGTACTTAAGTCTGTGGAAGGTAAAACATGATGTTTGCCTGTACTTAAAGGGATTTTGGCACAAATCCAGAAAGCATGAGCGGATGCTTAGACTTATGCAGTAGAGAGATCCCTGTAAAGTCCTAGCCAAGATAGGTACCTAAAGCATCAGTAAGAAAGGAATCTAAAGACAATAAGTCAAAAGCTCTTGTCACTACAAATTGGTCAAGAATAAACCAATTGAACTTGTTTCCATGAAAATTCAAGTACCTGGAATTTTGATTGGTTTTCATTTGAAAACCCTAGCAAAGAAGGATGGATGTTCCATCAAAAGGTTTTCAAGTTCCCAAAGGAAAGCACAAGATCATGAAATGATCATGTGAAGGGATCAAAAACTAGAAAATCTAGTTAGAGGTAATGTGTGAAACTTCAAAATTCTTGTCAAGAATTGAAGTGAGAAGGTTCTCTATCAAGATATGTTTAGACTTTATGATCAAATTCACTCACATGTCAATGTGAGTATAAAATAGGGTGGTATGGGACACCATATTATATACTCAGATTGATGTAGGGAAGATGGTATGGGACATCGGACCGTGAGATGATGATTATCTTTTAGTCCTAAAAAAATCTTGAAGTTAGATTTGATCCTCAAGGGAATTAAAGACTTCAAAGGTAAAGTTTGGTCAAAGAGGATAAATGTATGATCTCAAGATACTTCAAGATCAAGTATGTATGAAGATATGAATTAAATAACTTCCAAGATCTTCTTGAAACATTTCAAGCTAAAGTGTTGATGATTCAGAAATATTTGATAAATTTGTAAAAAAGTAGGACTTTGACATTGAAATGATCCTTTCAACTAAGAATTGGATTGACTAAGTTAAGCACCAAGTCCCAAGTGTAACTTGGTAAATTCACTCTTTTGACTCAAAGAAATGCACAAGAATTTCATTCCTAGTAAGGAGTTAAAAAGACTGAATATGACATGAACTTAGTCTCAAGTCAAGCATTATTTGAATAGAAAACTCATCAAGAGAACCTCAGTGGGTTGACACACTGATGTTGGTTACCACACTAGTATCTTGTAGTTGGATGATGTTTTTGGTTTGCTTTGAATATTTTTGAGAATCCAGCTTATTTCTCTTAAAGATAGAGAAAATGCTTCAATAACTTGTTGAAACAGATCTTTGAGAAGTTAAAGTCCTGAGTCATCTAGAATTTGACTCATAGCAAGTTTACGTATATTCGAAGTTTAAATTGGTTGAATAGAATTTTGGTTCTTTCTTTTTGCTTTTCGAATCTTTTGACATTGACTCAGATATGGTATCTGATTCTTGTCATAAAAGTCAAAGGGTTAGCTGGATAGAACCAGATAACTAAATTAAACATCCTAGATAGATGTTCTATACAAGAACCTTTTCAAACATCAAAAGATGATAAGTTCAAGATTGACTTATTCATTTGAGTTTGCTCCAAGTTATAGCATAAATGATTTCCTAGAGTCTAGTACACTCTAGAACAGAGAAGTTAGGAATTGCTCATCAGCTTGACAATTCCCAAGAACTTAAAGATAAAGACTTTGAGTAAAGTCTTCAGCTGGATAATCTTTCATTTTGAATTTGACTTGGTCAAAGATAAAGTATGGTTGATCGTGCATCAATGGTATACTTTCTCCTCCAATTTACATAGGATTTCTTCCACCTATTTGGATCGGGTAGTCCTCTAGTCAGGTGCAAAAATCAGGTAAATCTTGGTTGAGAACATATGATTGCATAAACATCTAAGTTAGATGTTTTAGATCATCCAAACTTCAAGTTTTCCAAATCAAATTCAAGTGAATCAAAAGTTCTCAAAGTCTTGATAGGGATAAGAATCTCCCCTTCATTACTAATTCCATGCACCAGTCATGCCCAGAAATGGACTAGTAATTTTTATCCATGCAGTTCACATAATTGTGCATAGTGTGCATAGATCGCACATCGTGAAACTGTGAATTGGCCAGGGATGTTTTTAGATCCACCCTTATTATTCATTCACTACTTTGTACTTTGACCAGTTTATCAAAGTACAAAGCGAGATAGTGTTTTGAAACATTTGGGCAGGGATGAAACCACAGAGATGAGACATGTTCTTCCAGCTCTAGAACATGACCATATTCTTCTAGTTTTAGAACATGAGGCTTGGGGATTTCCTACAATAGATATATAGCTTTATTTTTGAGGAAAAAAATATTTTTCCAAGGGGGGAAGAATGTTATAAAGTAAGTTATGATCCAAGGGTCCAACCGGTTGAGACAGATCTGAAATCGGATACCGTCTGGTCACCCGTGTGTATAACCAAAGATCTCGAGTCTAGACTTATTAGAAGATCATTTACTCTTGTAACCAAGTAATCCACTTAGCCTAGGGTTAAGACTCAAAAATGTGAAGGAGGAGGTCTTGGGTTCAACCCCCATGGGGTACATGGGGAGAGTGTTTTGCCCAAAGGGATCTAGAACCTTCTAGAAGCATCTGCTTGAGTTAACGTTGGTTAACTGGGACACTTGGCACACATGTAGTTACATGGCTGACACTTGGATGGTTAGTATCCACCTTCCTGAGAAGGTAGTCCCTTGGAGAGTCATCTCTCTAGCACGTGGTGGTCATAATCCTCGTTCTTTTGCACAATCCCATCAATATGCATCATGAAATGGATCACTTCCTTGGATTTCTTCTTCTTCAGGATGCCACACATCTCTTTTGTAGGTTTATTTTCCTTTCCCACCCAACAATCTTTCAAGTATACCTATAGATTCTTTCTTTGAATTTCTTCTTCCTATCTCATCATGCTTCTGATTTTTTGGAGCACTGTTTGGTATTGAGAGTGGCCAACATTTACATCTTCCTCAAGATGCTTAATCCTTCAATAAATATTTTTCCTTCTGATTTGCTGAATGTTTTCAACATTCTTCTGAGTCGTGATCAAGATGTGTTGTGTCCTCATGAACGCGTTGTCGTCGAGATTTTCTCTCCTCTCTCATTCATGAAGGCCTACAGGAAACACATTCAGTGAAGGTAGCCTGAATTCCATAAGAAGTCAAAGATGCATCAAGGATGTCAAAGGGAGTTCAATGCAAACTTTGGAAGAAATCAAGCAAATCCAAGGTAGCGGTCAAATCTATTCAAACTTTGGAAATTAGGGAAAAAATTTCAATGGCTCCAAATCACATGAAAATTCATATACTTGTAAATCCTATCAAATGCAGTCTATAGCCCGAATTTCACATGAAAATAGATTTCCTAGCACATTGATATGCCATGTGCATTTTGTAAAAAATATAATTTTTCCACTTAGATCCTACAAAATCTTGTATAGGAATTTTTTTAAGCCATATGGTTTGACATGTTTAAAGATCATATGTGGGTACATATTTGTACAAATGTTTAAGGCTATCAGACTTTCCTAGACACCTTAATGCCACCTTGCGAACTTCCAAATGTAGTCAAATTTGTATAAGGGAAATTCGGATGGGAGTTCTTTTTGCATATTCCTAAAGAAGACCTTTCAAAACATAGCCCTAAAAATTTTCATCTTCATCAAAGGATATTTGAAGGATCAAAGAGCACAAAATTTAGTTTTCAAGGTCACTGCAGTTTCCTAGAATAAGAAAATTGAAGGCTTGAAGGGTTGCCACATGGCAAACAATGATTGAACCATGTTGTACACTCAAGATGAGCTCACATTCAAGGGGGGAGATGGACTAAATCATAAAGCAAGGAGGATCCATGAGTTTTTTTCATCGGACAATCTTTTTTTGTGATCAAAGATCAATAATGCAAAGTTTCTCCAAAAATAGTAGCTTATCTTATCCAAGTTGATGTTAGCACTGATCCGATGGTCCAGATCAGCCCCATATCCAATGGTGGAGAATGAAGGTGCCTATTTTCTCCCCTTTGCCCTAGATATCATGTAAAGAACCAATCTTAGCCATCCATTTGATAAATCTAATGGTTGTAATGAAAAGTAGTTGATCTTAGGGTTGAGAGTTGATTTCTCTAGATCGAAGGGTCCAAATTCATTCAAAAAATTGTATAAACCCCCCTCCAAACTCCTGGAACATCATTGTTAGGCATCCATTGGGCCCTTGCTAGCACATGGTTTCCTTGAGATGATCACCCTCAATTGAGCATGTGAGGATCCAAGGTGGGCTAGTAAGAGCATAGTTCCTAGATTCAATTTCATATTAGACTTCCACTCTAGCATAGGCTCATAAACCCAGATTCTCTTTCTTTTCTCACTCTGAGTGGAGCGTGTGAGTGAGTTACAGTTGGTTTTATGAGTCTTAGACTTCTTAGAAACACATTACAATCCTAGAAAGACAAAGGGTCAATGAAGTGGAACCTATCCTCTTACGTGTGACATTCGGTTGAATTGTCATGGTGAGAGGGTCGTGCGGACCACCTTTGACCAGTAGAATGCTTAGCTTGATGTTTCACAACATTCATGTATATGTATGACATAACAATATCTTATAATTCATGTCTCTTGTCTCTTGTCTCTTAGTCTCTTATATGTTTTTACATGTCTCCTTCTATCTCTTTCTATGTATGAGAAGGCTCCGTAGTCTTGCATTGAACCAGTGAGGATGATCCATTGAGGTTGAGAGAAAAAGTTTCTATTCATTTATACGTCATGACCCACATGCATTCATACCACCCACAAAAACCCATGCATATGATTCAATTTTAAAAGTGTATAAGAAGCTCCATTCTTGGACCAATTAATTTTCGAACGTGTATAAGAAGTTCCATTCGTGGACCATTCTTCCTTTCAAAAGTTGATTCATGTGTGTGGTTTTCTTTTTGTTCTCATCATGCATACATCCATATGTTCCCCTTCCATAATCAAATCATGACATCTCTTCTCTCTATACCCAACTTCATCTTCACCTTCACATTTTTATCACAAAGACCTTCCAACACTCACTAGCTTCATACACTCTACGTGTGCGACGACTCGATACGATCCACCCGGATTGCAATCACCTCCACATTTGAACGCGACATGAAACGCTTCATGGCATTTGCTTCTGATCTTGTTGGCCATATCCTTTGTTTCATATTTTTCATCCTCATCATATCATCATCATCATTCTTGAGAGATAACTTTATCGGCCTAATTAAAACGAAGAGGTTTTTGCTTGATCTAGATACTGAGATGCAAGATTCTCTAGATCAAGATCAAGCTATGAATGAAGCCTTAGACTTTGATGAATTTGATGAAGAGGACCTTGACAATGATGAAGTAAATGTTAATAAAAATTTCTTAGGACCTATTCAATCTGACCATGAAAGTCATGAAAACAATCCTGAAAGTCACTTTAAAAGAAAATTTTGGTCTAAAGGTACATCAGAGATGCATGTTAAAATAGGAAATGATAAGAACTCTATCACTGTAAATGCATTAGTAGATTCTGGCTCCAAAATCAATGTGATTTCAAGAGAAGTCTATGATAAATTTTGATGGCCCATTGATAAAGATTGTGGATGGCATATGAAAACTACAGATAATGGTGTAGGTACCCTGTATGGAGCTTGTGCTAGTGTGCCCATATCCATAGGAGGAATCAGAGAAGAATTTCAATTTTTTATTCAAGATAATTGCTCCTATGAATTTCTCTTAGGTCAGCCCTTTATTTGTGAGAGTCGTATGGAAACTACGAGTTAGGATCCAAGGTGGGCTAGTAAGAGCATAGTTCCTAGAATCAATTTTTTAGACTTCCAATCTAGGACAAGCTCATAAACCTAGTTTCTCTTCCTTTGCTCACCCTCAGTGGAGCGTGTGAATGAGTTAGAGCTGGTTTTATGAGTCTTGGACTTCTTTAGAAACACATTATGATCCTATAAAGACATAGGGTCAATGAAGTGGAACCTATCCTCTTACGTGTGACATTTCGTTAAACTGTCATGGTGAGAGGGTCATGCAGAACACCTTTGACTAGTAGAATGCTTAGCTTGACGTTTCATAACATTCATGTATATGTATGACATAACAATATCTTTTAATTCATGTCTCTTGTCTCTTAGTCTCTTATATGTTTTTACATGTCTCCTTCTATCTCTTTTTATGTGTGAGAAGGCTCCGCAATCATGCGTTGAACCAGTGAGGATGATCCATTGAGATTGAGAGAAAAAGTTTCTATTCATTTATACATCATGACCCACATGCATTCATACTACCCAAAAAAACCCATAAATATGATTCAATTTTGAAAGTGTATAAGAAGCTCCATTCTTGGATCATTCTTCCTTTCAAAAATTGATTCATGTGTGTGGTTTTCTTTTTTTTTCATCATGCATACATCCACAAGAACCCATGCATATGAATTAATTTTCTAAAGTGTATAAGAAGCTCCATTCTTGGACCATTCTTCCTTTCAAAAATTGATTCATGTGTGTGGTTTTCTTTTTGTTCTCATCATTCATACATCCATATGGTCCCCTTTCATAATCAAATCATGACATTTCTCCTCCCCATACCCAACTTCCTTCACCTTCACAATTTTTATCACAATCTAGAATGAAGAACAAGCATTATTTTGATAAAACGCATCGATCGCATCGTAAGCCGATTGAAGTAGGAGATTTTGTGCTCATTTATGATAGTACATTTGACTCTCAATATGATGCATGCAAAAAGCTCACTCAACGGTGCTTTGGGCCATACATTGTATCAAAATTGTGTGATAAAAAATGTGAAGGTGAAGATGAAGTTTGTTATGGGGAGGAGAGATGTCCTGATTTTATTATGAAAGGGGAACATATGGATGTATGCATGATGAGAACAAAAAGAAAACCACACACATGAATCAATTTTTGAAAGGAAGAATGATCCAAGAATGGAGCTTCTTATACACTTCCGAAAATTAATTCATATGCATGGTTTCTTGTGGATGTATGCATGATGAGAAAAAAAAAGAAAACCACACACATGAATCAATTTTTGAAAGGACGAATGGTCCAAGAATGGAGCTTCTTATACACTTTCAAAATTGAA
Source organism: Ceratopteris richardii (assembly GCA_020310875.1). Taxonomy (NCBI): domain Eukaryota; kingdom Viridiplantae; phylum Streptophyta; class Polypodiopsida; order Polypodiales; family Pteridaceae; genus Ceratopteris; species Ceratopteris richardii. The sequence continues at coordinate 229,390,265 of CM035406.1, forward strand.
TCATATTTATGGGTTTTTTTGGGTGGTATGAATGCATGTGGGTCATGATGTATAAATGAATAGAAACTTTTTCTCTCAATCTCAATGGATCATCCTCACTGGTTCAACGCATGACTGCGGAGCCTCCTCACACATAAAAAGAGATAGAAGTAGACATGTAAAAACATATAAGAGACTAAGAGACAAGAGACAAAAGACATGAATTAGAAGATATTGTTATGTCATACATATACATGAATGTTGTGAAACATCAAGCTAAGCATTGTACTAGTCAAAGGTGGATCGCATGACCCTCTCACCATGACAGTTCAATCGAATGTCACACGTAAGAGGATAGGTTCCACTTCATTGACCCTATGTCTCTCTAGGATTGTAATGTGTTTCTAAGGAACTCTAAGACTCATAAAACTAGCTCTAACTCACTCACAGGCTCCACTGAGGGTGAGCAAAGAAAGATAAATTGGGTTTATGAGCCTATCCTAGATTGGATGTCTAAAAAATTGATTCTAGGAACTATGCTCTTACTAGCCCACCTTGGATCCTCACATGCTCAACTGAGGGTGATCGTCTCAAGGAAACCATGTGCTAGCAAGGGCCCTATGGATGCTTAACAATGATGTTCTAGGAGTTTGGAGGGGGTTTTATATAGTTTTCTTAATGAATTTGGGCCCTTGGATCTAGAGAAATCAACTCTCAACCCTAAGCTCAACTACTTTTTATTACAACCATTGGATTTATCAAATGGGTGGCTAAGATTGGTTCTTTACATGATATCTAGGAAAAAAGAGGGGAAAATAGGTGCCTTCATTCTCCACCATTGGATCGAGGACTCATCTGGACCATCGGATCAGTGCTGACATCAATTTGGTTAAGATAAGCTACTAGTTTTGGAGAAACTTTGCATTATTGATCTTTGATCATCAAAAAAGCTTATCCGATGAAAAAAAACTTGTGGATCCTCCTTGCTTTATGCTTTCGTGCATCTCCACCCTTGAATGTGAGCTCATCTTGATCATACAACATGGTTCAATCATTGTTTGTGATGTGGCAGCCCTTCAAGCCTTCAATTTTCTTATTCTACACACACATGCATATGCATGCATACATAGACACGTGCATACACATGCATATGCATGCATACATAGACACATGTATACACACACATGCACATACACACACATATGCATACACACACATACAAACATATACACATATACACACACATACATACACACATATACATGCATACACAAATGAACACATATATGATATGCATACACACACATTTACAAATGCACACATATGCATACACACATATACACATATAGGTACTTGCACATATACATATACACACATACACTCACATGCATACATACACACATATGTATACACATACATATGCATACATACATAGACACATGTATACACACACATGCACATACGCACACATACGCATACACACACATGTGCATATATACACACAGTGCATACATACTCACACACATTCATACACACACATGCATATGTATACATACATACACACATGCATATGTATATATACATAAACACAAGCACATACACACACATACATATATACACATACACATATATACAGACATATACACTCACATGCATACATACATATACACACATACACATACATAGACACACATATACATATACACATACACATACATGCACACACATAGACACACACATACACTCACATGCATACATAAACTCATATACATACATACACACACATGCATTTCCATACATACACACACACATGCATACACACACATATGAACATATACACACACATACACTCACATGCATACATACACACACATACACATACATACACACACATACACATACACACACAAACACATACATACACACACATACACATACATACACATCTACATACACATTCACATACATATATATATATGTGTGTGTGTGTGTGTGTGTGTGTATGTATATACATGATCTGTATATATCTTTATATGTATTATGGTCCTTGTTGATTCGAGTAGCTATATATAGAGACATAAGGTTGGGAGGAGAGACATCTCTCTAGTAGGTGGTGGGAGGACTAGATGTAATATATATACTTCAACCATATGACAAACATGACAAATTTAAGACTTAGGTCAAGTTACTATATTCTATGTGTTATTTATATAGATGCACACATAAATACAACAAATAAAAGCAATGCATACCGTGCATTATCACGACGAAGTGCCATAAGTATCTGCATCTTTTTCAAACACCATTTATGTGGCCACCCAATGCCAAATTGTTTCTCCAATGAACTAAGTACATACTTTTTATCTCTTTCATCAAACTTACTACAAAAGGAAAAATAGTATAAGTAAAACATAAAATAATCATCTCAATTTATATGTAAACGTATACTTACTTCCATTTCAAGTGAGCAAAACATAGGTAGGAGTCACATAAAGCTCTCATTCTTCTTTAAAACTCCAACCCATGCCTCATATATACTATATTTCCCCCAAGTTTTATGTCACACTCCAACCCTAGGCTACTTATGCATGTCCTCAAAAATCGATTAGAAATCAATATATAAATGTATATATGTGCATATGTATATGTATGTGTGTATGCATACATATGCATATGCATGTGTATGTATATATGCGTATGTGTATGTATGTGTGTATGCAAGTGTGTATGTATGTGTATGTGTGTGTATGTGCATGTATGTATGTGTTTGTATGTATATATATGTATATATATATATATATATATATATATGTGTGTGTGTGTGTATGTATGTATCTATATATCTATCTATCTATATATACTTATCTATCTGTCTACCTCTCCATCTATCTATCTATGTATCTATATATATATATATATATATATATATATATATATATATATATATATATATATATATATATATATATATATATACCTATCTATCTATCTCTCTATCTATCTATCTATCTATCTATTTATCTGTCTATCATATATATATATATATATATATATATATATATATATATATATATATATATATATATATATATATATATATATATATATATATATATGTGTGTGTGTGTGTGTGTGTGTGTGTGTGTGTGTGTGTGTGTGTGTGTATCTGTGTGTGTGTGTGTATAACACATATTTAAATGCTGCAGAAGGCCAATTGTGTGGTAAAACATACAGAGAGAGAGGATGGAGAAGGGTGGTTGTGATAGAACGTCAGTGGAGAGAGAGAGAGAGAGAGGCAGATATGCTGACGGGCACATAGCGGTCGGACATAGCAGTGTTGCATAATCCCAAGAGAGAGAGAGAGGGAGAGAGAGAGAGGGGGGGGAGAGAGATTCCATGTTTATGAGAGGGAGAGAGAAAGAAAGAGAGGCAAATCAAAGATGGCGATGACAAAAATCAATATGTAGATCGCAACAAATGGAGAAATAGCTAGAGAGAGAAAGTCCTTGGTCTATTTTGAAGATTTCCACATCGATCGTGGGGGGAGGCTCCAACATGTCTCACGTTCTATTTCTGTACGAGCTGAAGATCAGAGAAGCAGATGAGCTATGGTGCCGATTGTCAAAGAGAGAGAGAGAGAGGGGAGAGAGAGAGAGAGAGAGAGAGAGAGAGAGAGAGAGAGAGAGAGAGAGAGAGAGAGCGAGAGAGAGAGAGAGAGCTCTGTGGTGATGGCACTACAGAGTGGAAGATCCGAGGAGAGAGAGAGAGAAAGAGAGGGTGAAGGGCTTTGGTGTGCAAAACAAGAGGAGAAAGGAGGAGATGGAGGGAGAGAGAGGAGAAGAGAGATGTGCACAGATGTGTGGGAGCCTCGAAACTCACATAAAGATCTCTCTCAATGCAATGCTCTATATATGATGTATATATATGAATATGGGGGTAAGGTCACATGATCCTTACATCCCCAACAATCTCCCACTTAAGGGTCAATGTGACCGTAATTGGTAACATATACAAAGAATGAAGAAGGACTATACAATAATGTACAGGAAGAGTCTGGATCTCAACCAATACAGATTAGCCTACACCAATTGCCTCGAACAAGGTGTATCCATGCACCTCAAGCTGCTCAAAACTCATATCAATAAGAGCCAAGCTCACATATGATTGATGCAAGAACTAATGAAGTTCTTGCAAAGCTCCCACTCGCTTTATGCCTATGTCAATCATCAAACGACTGACAACTCCAAGTGCAAATGCTCCAATAGTAGCTGCAACATCTAGTCTCGAGCATAACAGCTCGTACATCAGACTCTCGAATGCTGACGAAACATGTGCTATCTTGGCTAACCTAAGTATGTTAGCCATTCCTGTATACAAGGCATCCAAAGCACCATTGTCAAGACAAACATGTCTTGACATATCTGTGTCAACATCTGGCATGAGCGAATCCAAGAATGACTGCATAACTATTGAGTCGTTAGCATCCAAATCAACCATCCCATCAACTAAGGATGTATCTAGATGTGCATCTTGAGAGCTAGTATGCTCTTGCATACATATTGTATCGAAAGAAATATCTTGCTTTACCACACCAAGTGTATCATCATGCTCCATATGAACTAACTGCACAACATCAATACCAAGGTCAAACTAATGATCAAACTGTAACTAAGTATCATCACAATGCTCTACATGAGCATCCACATCATGCTCAAAAGCATCCAACTGATCATCCAAAGTGTGCTCTACATGAGCATCCATATGATCAATAAAATCATGCTCTATATAAGCATCATGAGCATCCAAACATGCTCTATATGTGCATCCATCTGAGCATCTAAATCCTGCCATACATGTGCATCATGAATGTCAATAGACCTATGTGTAGGTAGATAAAATGAGACATGACGAGTCTCACATCGCACATAAGGTTGAACTCCCACTAAGATGAGACTGTCTCTCACATGAAGTACCTGGAGCGGATACATGTGGCCAATCCTACCACCTCTGACAAGCATAAGTTGTCCCAACTGCAACTGAAAATGATGCTCACAAAGGAATGCATAACATCTGCTCTCTTGTAACTGGCTAACTGAAATCAAGCTCATAGGGAATGAAGGCAAACCAAAGATAATGGCAACTACATATGCCATAAAAAGAATCAATGGCAATACACGCCAATACAATGGTGATGCACCTCCCACTCAAGAATTAATCATATAAGATGGTCCAATCTATCATGAACAACCTATGACTAAGTCCAAGTGAATGGAGATAAGCAATGATCCAAACCTATCACACAAGATTCAAGATCCACTAGAGCTCTCTTCTAGCATAAAAGCTTCAAAATTTCGGCAGCATCTCCTTTGTAAAATGGACTCTAAACCAAATAAACTATGTGGGAATTGCCCACATATGCCAAAAATCACACTGTCAAATAGATATCAATCAATGACCATATGCTAAAGTAATATCCAATCAAGGTGACAGATTAATGTGCAATTGAGGCTCCAATCTAGATCATGTACCTGCAAAGAAAACAAAGATACAAGTACCAACCAAGATCCACAATCAAAATTATGTGCAACTGAAAAGTAAATACATAACCAAGTGGCATAAGCAAGATATAGACCACAATGCCACTATACATCCATGATCAAACTCATGATGACATAAACCTCAAAAGAAAGTTATACCACAATGTCATCTCACATGCCAAACACATGACAAGTTCATGCTCTACTCTCATATGGAGGAGCTACCATGGTGATAATACATGGATAATGCCTTCAAGCTCTAAAAGTAAGAGCTTGCACACCAAAAAACTCTCAAAGAAGAAGTTCCAAACCAAAATGAAACTCCAAAAGCAAGTAGGGTTCCTTTGGTGAAAATATGTTGCTCTATGTTTTATTATTTCAGAGGTGATAACCTCTGAATCTGAATTTTTTCTCCTCAGCAAACTTTAAGTACTATTTCTTTGCTATGTAACGGGATATAGAACACCTCGATCGGAGGGACGTAGCTCAAGGTTTTCACAAAACAAGCATCAGCTGTCAATTTCACCTTCACTTGAAACAGTGTTGCTCTGTATTTTGCAATTTTGGCGATGTTGCACTTAGAATCTGGATCTATGTTCTTCTACAAAGTTGTAGAGGCTATTTCAATCTACACATAGCAAGTTGACTCGTCTCATTTAGATTTGTAAACCTCAACTTATAACCAAAACATTGACTTGTTGTCCAAGTGAATGTAGATTCATCTTGTACATTAGTCTACATTTTTTTAATTTTCGGCACTCGAGAAGCCCGAACCAGGTTCTGCGCCCTTCTGTAACATTGTAATCCTTTGTGTCAGCTACGTACAGAACTTTAAAAACACATCAATCTGAGCTTCCTAGCTCGAGTTATGGCCAAACTACTGAGCAGCTGTTTTGAGACGCCGACCTGCACTTTCACCTCTTGTGACCTAAGCTTCCATTGGAGCTTCTTGCACTCAAGCCTTCAGCATGCTGTGATACCAATGAAGGGCTTTGGTGTGCAGAACAAGAGGATCAAGGATGAGATGGAGGGAGAGAGAGGAGAAACGAGACATGCACAGATGCATGGGAGCCTCAAAACCCACATATGATCTCCCTTGAGGCAATGCTCTATATATGATGTATATATATGAATATGGGGGTAAAGTCACATGATCCTTACATCCCCGACAAGGGGGGAAGAAATGGTAGTGCTCGTTGTTGTAGAAAATGACGATGGTGGTAATGGGTTCAGAGTGAGAGAGAGAGAGAGAAAGAGAGAGAGGGAGAAGCGATATGCAGAGAGGAATTGGACGCACGTAAGTCTAGAGAGAGAGAGAGGTGTGCGGAAGGTGGCACGTGCACAGATGACATGGTGGTCGAGAGAGAGAGGGGGGGAGGGGGGGGGGGAGATGGTCAGCAACAACGTGCGATGGCAAAAGAAAGGCCCATGGGAGGGAGGGAGGGAGAGAGAGAGAGAGAGAGAGAGAGAGAGAGGTGCAAAACATGTCAGTTATAATCGAGCGGTGGAGAATGAGAGAGAGAGAGAGAGATGTGTCCTCCATCATCCTTGCCAAACAAAGTGAAACCTCATTGATGTGGTCTAGTGTAGTTAACGATATTAGAGACACCATACTCCTTGTCCGATATACTTTCCGGGGTCGCTATGCAAAGAATTACTAGGTTCCAACAATGTTGTTTAGTCTTCTTTATTGTTGATGATGATGTTGATAGAATCTGAGATATAAAGGTCGGGTGTGGGTGAGAGATATACGGAGGTGGCCTCCACGACTTATAAACGAATTGGAAGTATTTCTACATATGAAAAGGTCGGGTGTGGGTGAGAGATATACGGAGGTGGCCTCCACGACTTATAAATGAATTGGAAGTATTTCTACATATGAAATCTTCAGGAAACAGTAAAGAGAGAGAGTATTGAGTGCATATTAAATTGAATTGTGAAAGATTATTTTGGAGGATTTAGACTTCAATTATAATGATCTAACTAGAATACGATCATTATAGAGAACACAAGTCATTAAAAAAATCATAAATCTCTCTACAATTCTTCATGTCATTATAGCGATTGACAGAGTGAGCAAGAAGGAATAAGAGGAAGGGGAAATTGAACAGGTTTTATTTTTACTTCAAGTTAGGATTTTTATGAATAAAAAAGAACAAACAAAATGAATAAACATAGAAGTAAATATTAGAAATTATCTGTAAATAAAGGAAAGACTCAAAGAGAAAACAAAATTAGATTCAAATTAAGAGAAAGTGTTTTTTTCCTCACAAAGGTACTAATGATTGTTTTGCCCCACGGATTCTCTCGAGGCCTAGGATTCTCTTGATTTGAAGTACCATTTGAGATATTATCAGAACTGAAGAGAAAGTTTGAAGACCCAAAGTGAAGCATTATCCCCACGGATTCTCTCTAGATTTTCTCGAGGTACATGTTGCTACAGGATTTGGAGGTTGCTATGGAATTTGGAGGTTACTACCAGATTTTTCAAGTAACGAGAAGCAAAATTATTGCCATTAAGACTTGAAGTAAAGTGAAGACCAAAGAGCAAAGTAAAGAGAAGACCCAAGAGAAGTCAAAGGGCATCTTCTCGCATTGTAGCAAGAAGTCTATCTTGTATCCGGTTGATCCTCACTGTAGCAGAATATCTTGTATTATTGAGATTTATTGGACGGCATCTATTGTATATTCGTTGTATTATTGAGTAGAGGTCATTTGTTTGGCACATAGAGTACTGGTGATTTATTTTTTAGAGAGCATTGTATTTGTCATTCCACATTCATGATGCATACGCCTTGTGACTTCGTTCCACGAGACATGATCGAGCACTTTCAAGCATTTCTCTTCCAAGGGCACAGGCATACGTACATACGATCATCACCATACTCGGGCGATGTTCCCAGCATGCAGACGCCACTCACTGGACGGGGAATGATGCACTCTCTATCAGGGACTAGCCCAACCCCACACCACTCTTCCCCTTAGACCTCCTTCGATCTTCCTGACACCTAAACCTGACGTGAAGCGAGGTGGTTGCCCAGTGATCCTCAACGCACCACCCACTCTTTGAGAAGAGAAAACAAGAACCTCGGCTTCAGACAGAGATCTCCAAGTACCAGCATTTGAATTTCTTTGATTTTTTGCATTGCTCTACACACACTTTAAACAAAAAGATTGATTTGTTTGCTTGAGTCTAAGAATCCACATTTTGCACTAGTGTAGTCATATGCTTGTGTATCTTTTTTATTCCTGCTTGGACTAAAGATTTTCCGCTTTCATAGCTTAGATAGAACATTGGAAACATTAGGAAAATATCATAGAAAGGGGAAAAATACACTGAAATTTTGGGGAATAAAAGAGAAAGCAAGGAAGGGAAATTAAGAGAGAATCAAAGAGGAAATCAAGATCAAGATCAAGATCAAGTGAAATATTCAAGTGAAATTCAAGTCAAGAAAGTCAAAGAACAAGTGATTTAGATCAAATTCTAGCCTAGGTAGAGAGCGTTTAGGCTAACCTCCACCTCCTGGCTTGTGACCCATCGAGTTTCTTCTTTGAGCTCTACTCTGAGCTAAGAGAGATAGTAGAGCCACTCACATTGGACATCGTTCTAAGTTCTAGGACAGACTTGAGAAGAGAGATGGAGGAAGTGTTCAAGGAATTAGTGATAGAGAAATATGGCGTGTAGTCCAAGCTATTTTGAAAGAAAAAGGCAAGTTCACGGGTCTAAATGTGACAAAATACCTAGATGTGTTTGAGGACTAGGCACAAATCTATGGACTACCTGAAGATATGTTTACACATTACTTCACACGGGTAGTTTCAAGATCTATCTTGGCATCTATTTCAATCCACATAGCAAAGGCTTGGGCTGAATTCAGAAAGGAACTTCATAAGTTAATTTACCTAGAAGATTTTTCCTAGCACAGTAGAGAAGGGTTCCTACGGTAGGTCAATTCTCCAAAACCCATTGCATCCCTTACTCACCTTTTGAATGAGTTCTTGAGAAGATACACACAGCTTCCATAGGCTGATTTGGATTCATTAAAGCTTGACTTAGTCATTTCCTTTCTTAAGATCATAAGCCCTGAAGATAGGATTGAGGTTGAGAGAAGGATAGAAGAGTCTGGTAAGAGGTTTGGGTTGACAGAAGACTAGGCCGTAGTGAAGAGAGAAGTGGAAGCAGTTGCCCAGATGAGGCAACGAGAGGCCATATTATATGATAGATCAGTGGCAATAGCTCCACAACCACCTAGGGAGGCACCTCATCCCGCAATCTCAAATGTGCCTGTAGCATCAACTTCTGCTAATGTTGCATCCACTTTGCGATCATGATTATAATTACAGCTTGAGATCCTAAGCAGGAAAATAGAGAACCTTATGTCAATGCAAGCGTCTATGTCTAAAGACATGGCCAGCATTCATAATAAAGTCTATTCTATGGGGTATCAAGACCCCACTCCTCCTCAAGCGAGTACTAGTTATGTAGATGTGATACAAAAGGAATGCTATGCCTATTCCAAATATGCAAGGTTATGTAATGACTCAACCTACACCTCCAATGCAGCCTGTTGCTCAGCAGGCACTTGCACCACTAGTTAGCCCACATTTCAAAGAAACACTAGACCATTTGAGAGACGAGCTACTAGTGGGTTTGGAGGGGCAAAGAGATGTGTGTGGTGCAACGCACAAGAATATTTCTCCTATGCATGTGAAGAGCTAAAGCAAGCCAAGGAGCATCAATTGGTGACACATATAGATGAGAAACTTTGTGATATAGTTGGGGGAAGGAAGGAATGAAGAAAGTTTATGAGAATCTATCAAGCAATAATGCCAACACACCTACAGCACAGTTAGAGCCATTAGAGGAAGGAGAAAAAGAGGAAATTAGGCCTCAACCTCAAAGTAACTACTCTATAGAGGTTTCTGTGAGAGCTAGGGATGCGATTATGCAAAAGACTGTCTGGAAGTCTCTTGTAGATCAGTTCTCCGTCTACTCGCATATAGCTAATGTAGAGGAAAATAGGAAGAGGGACAAGAATCAAAAAGATGTTGAGCTAGAGAGGAGAGTGACAAGCAAGCAAAGTAAAGAGGCTAAAGAGAAGGCTAGAGAATGTGAAAAGAAAGTGCAATTTAAAGAGCATGTTGCTTCTCAGGAAGAGGCAAAGAAGAAAGGAATAAGGGAAGGAAAGAGGCCAACTGGGCCACTCAAAATCCAAGAGTCGACTAAAGAGAAAGAGAAAGAACAAGAACCCGCTCAAAAGAGTGATGACATTCAAGAAAATATTCAAGAGAAAGATAATGAGAATAAGAAGAAAAAGAAGAAGACCCCAAAAGCGGTATTGATTTCCAAATTAGAAAAGAAAAATGATGTGAGAGAGATACTAAATGATATTCTGTTGAAGAGCCAAGTGACCATGTCCTCGGAGCAGGTTTTCTCTATAGCAAAGCCTGAATTCAAGGATAGCTTTCTTAAGTTGATAAAGAGGAAAAGGTTCCCATTACCTAAGGATGTGGAAATGGAAGAGGTGATTGACGATACACAAGTGATGAATGAAGCAGTAGCCTTGAGTGATACTTCTGACAACAAAGATGATGAGATTGCAAGGTGCCATAGGAATTTCTTAGGTCCTATTACACTTGATGATGAGATGAGAAAGATAGAAAGTGAGTATATCAGGACTTTTTGGGCAAGAGGCACACCTAAAATGAAGATGAAATTAGGAAGCAATGAAGATTCATGTTTTTCTTTGGCCTTGATTGACTTAGGGTTAGAAATAAATGTGATCTCTAAGAAGTTATATGATCAGTTTAGGTGGCCAATATATAAAGATCATGGATGGAGGATGAGGATAGCGGATAATGGCTTGAGAGCACTGCTTGGGGCATGTGTCATTGTACTTGTGATGATAGGAGGGATTTTTGAGGAATTCCACTTTTTCGTCCAAGATCACTGTCCATATGAGGCTATCCTTGGGCAGCCTTTCATAGTTGAAGTGCAAATGGAAACCAAGGCTATGGATGATGGATCCACCTATGTAAGAATCCATTCTAAATATGTTCTTCATTCTTTGCAAATAATGACAGTGTGCCCAAATCACTCAAGAAACAGAAAGAATATAAGAAACAGACCCATTAAGTCTCATGATCATGATGATTGTATGCCCATAGGAGAGTATGGGGCTTCTGTTGATCAAAATTTTTGTTAGGATCCACTATTGAGCAGGACAATAGTGGAAGTTGATTTGAATCTGTCTTGCAAGACTATCTACATAGCTTTGATAGCTTCTCTATATATTCATCTGCATTTAAGTTGTTGTGCTTACAAAAAGAAAATGTTTCAAATAAGTTTAAAAAAATTCATGAAAGACATTATAAAGACTTAGGTATCATGTTACCTAATGAGAAGATAGAGAGTGTGATCTATTTGGAAAGAAGTTTGAGTACTCTAGAAGAGCTTGAGCAGGCATTTAAAAGGAATGAAAAATCAAAAATCATTATGCTGAGTTCTATCCAAGAGTATGAAATGATTGATGAGTTCCTAAGAGGGCATGAAGTGAATGTGAACACAAAGTATGAGACTGTTGACAAGAAAGTGAAACCTATAGCTCAACCTTTGCTAGAAGATATTCATGGGAAGTATCTACGAGTGTAAGATGACCTATGTGTTGGAGTTAAACGTCTGCGAAAGCACGCGAACAGCACAAGGAAGAAGAAGAAGCTTGGAGCACAAACACACAATACTGAATGTATTACTAGAGAATGTACAAAGATAAGTAGCCCATTAGGGCGGTATATACAAGACGAGGAAAAAACCTCCTAAAGAGGGAAAAAAGTGCCCCGGGGGTCCTAGTGTGTTCACACATATCACTACCTAAATATATCAACAAATCCCCCCGGGAGTGATGCGGTGAACAAGGAGCTGGCACTCATGTATAAGGAAGTGCCAAGCTATGTGGAAATCACTCCACAAAAGGAAGTAAGCCCAAAGCTTTGCGGAAAGCTTCAAACTTCTCCCTAGGCAGAGCCTTCGTGAAAAGGTCTGCAATGTTCTCCTGTGTGGGCACATATGCCAAGCTGATCTCCCCTACAGAGAACCTCTCCCTGACATAGTGATAATGCACCTTAATGTGCTAAGTGCGAGCATGGAACACAGGGTTCCTCGCAACTGCCAATGCGCTCTGACTGTCAGTGAAGATGGTGGTGGCAGAACACTGGCCAACACCCAAATCAGCCATAAGGCGTCTGAGCCACACACACTCAACAGTCGCTGTGAACGCTGCCCTATACTCAGCCTCACAACTAGAAGTGGCCACAGTAGGCTTCTTCTTGCTCAACCAAGATATACATGAGCTACCAAGCATGAAGCAAAAACCACTGGTGGACACATGAGTGTCATAGCAACCAGTCCAATCTGAGTCAAAAAAAGCATGCAAGTCTGGCAGTAGTGATCCCCCCTTGGGATAAAACAACCCAAGTAGCCGAGTACCACTCAAGTAGCGAAAGATGCGCTTAACCGCCTTCCAATGCATGACTCCTGGGCAATGCATAAACCTGCTCATCTGTGAGACAACAAAGTGAATATCTGGCCGAGTAATGCATAAATAAATAGAAGAGGGAGATAGAAGAGTGACAAGAAGACAAACTAGAGAAAATGAGAAGGGAAATACTAATAATGAAAAATAAGTACAATTTGATGATACTACAAACTTGTCTCAGGAAGAAAAAAGAAAAGTAATCAAAGAAGGAAAGAGACCATTAGAAGAGGTTACTCAAAATATCCCAATTAAAGAAGAAAAGAAGAAAAGTTTCATAGAGGAAAAAAGACCTATAATTAAAGATAATGAAAGTAATAAAATTGATCAAAAAGATGATCAAAAGTAAGGAGAAGACTTATTAGAAGAAGATGATTTACATTGCCACAAGATGAGGATATGCAAGATGTTGCAAAGGAAACCTTAGAAATGAATGAGGCTATGACATTTAGTGATAGCGACTATGATGAGGAAGAGGATTTTATGACTGGAAGTGTAAAGAGGAACTCTTTAGGTCCAATACAACCTGATGATGAAATGATGAAAGGTGAAAGTCAATTTAATACAACCTTCTAGGCATGAGGAAGTCCAGAAGTAAAAATTCAGATTGGTGATGAGAAAGATTTGTGTTTAGCTCTGGCCCTGATTGATTTGGGCTCAGAGATAAACGTGAAGCATCAACTATGGCTAGACTTTACAACTCTCAAGAAAGCTCCCAAACAAAATGTGACTGATTTTGTCACAAAGCTCAAGGACATAACAGATCAGTTGGGAAGCATTGGAGAGGTAATAGAAGAAGAGCAAATTGTAAGGCAGGTCATCAATGTCTTGAAGGCAGATGACAAGTGGGAAGCATTCACCACAACTATGGATCTATACATGGATATGCATCTACCAGATTTCAATACACTCATAGGACAACTACTTACTCGAGAGGCCAAGCTTATCAAGAATGGAGAAGGATCCAAATGTAATCAATCTTCTGCCTTGTATACTGATAAAAGCAAGTCCAAAGAGAACAAAGGAAGAGGAAAGAAAGTGGGTGACGAAGCAGGTACACATCAAGCTAACTGTGTAGGTAGAGGAAGACATGGTAGAGGTAGAGGCAGAGGAGGAAGGCAAGGCAGGGGGAGATCCCAAGACTCTAATTCATGCTCTATTTGTGGATTAACTAATCATACAACTGAAAATTACTTTAGGAATTCCAGGAATCAAAGAGGCAAAGGATACAATAGAGGAATTTATGGCTACTCTAGAGGAAGGAACAACAACTTCAATGGTTACCACAACAACTACAACCATTCAAACTATCAAGGAGGTAATAGGGGAAGAAGAGACTTCAATAACTACACAAAAAACTCAAATCAAGATGAATCATTGCTAATCATGAATATGGCCATGCCACAAGGTAAATCTGATGAGCATGTTTTCTACATAGATTCAGATTGTTCCAATCATGTGGTAGGAAGTGTGGCCCTCCTATCAGATTTAGAAGATCCAAGGAACAAGCATGAAGTGCAGATAGGTGATGATACAAGGCATTTGGTGGAAAACATAGGAAATGTAAAAGCACCTGATGGAAACATCAACCTACTTAGAAAGGTACTCTATGTCCCTACCATCACAAAGAATTTGATAAGTGTAGGACAGATTGTGGAGAAAGGCCTACAGGTTAGGTTCACAAAAGCAAGAGCATTTGTTGAAGATCCAAGTCAACGATTTAGGAGAATTGCAAAGGGTGAAAAGACGGGTAGATTGTTCACATTTGAATTACAAGACACTAGGAACATTGCTCTCTTTAATTATGGTAGTCAGACACTCACAGAATTGGAAGTATGGCACAAAAGGTTAGCACATATTTGTGAAAGATCATTAAAGAAAATTTGTAGGGACCAAAGTGTACTTGGACTCCCTAACCTATCAAAACAACACACAATTTATTAGTGCATGTCAATTTGGGAAGTCTCACATGTTACTATTCATGAAGAAAGGATGCATGGAGATCTCTTGGATTTGGTTCATACAGATGTATGGGGACCTAGCAAGGATTCTTCAATATCTGGATCAAGGTATTATGTCTCCTTCATTGATGATTGCAGCACATGGACTATATTGTACTTTATGAAACACAAAGATGAAGTTTTTTCATGCTTCAAAAGATATTTGGCTCTTGTGGAGAATCAAACAGGTAAAACATTGAAAAGGCTAAGGTCAGATGGAGGGGGAGAGTACTTCTCCCATGAATTTGAATCCTTTCTTCAAGAGAGGGGAATCAAAAGAGAGATTACTACAAGGTACACTCCTAAGAAAAATGGAGTGGCAGAGAGAAGGAATAGGACAATTGTTGAAGCTACAAGGTCTTTGTTAAATGAGAAGCACTTACCTAATTACTTATGGGCTAAGGCTATATCCACAGCCACTTATTTGATTAACAAGTTACCTTCAAAATCACATGATGGCATGACACCATATGAGGCTTGGAATGCAAGAAGACCAAGCTTGGATCATTGTAAGATTTTTGGATGTATTGCTTATGCTCATGTTCCTTCACAAGTTAGAGGAAAGATGGATCCAAAAGTAGAAAGGTGTGTATTCATTGGATATGAAAACAATCAAAAGGGCTATAGATTATACAACCCAACAACCAAAGGATTCTTGGTGAGTAGAGATGTAGTGTTTGATGAGAATAGTTCTTGGTATGAAAATTCATGTAGAAAGGTCAATTTACCTTATGATCTTGAAGAAGATTTTCCAAAACTTGTTAAGGATAATCCTAGATGATGAAGCAACTCAGTATGAAAAACTCAAAATGTGGAATTCTAAAGGTAAAGCAAAAATGCATGAACTTGGACAAGATGCAGAATCATCACATCGTGGCCTAAGAAGGTCCATGAGGGAGAAAAGAAAATCAAAAAGGTATGGGTTTGATACTTCTCTCGTCACTAAACATTCAATCTATCTAGCACAGGACATAAATCAAGAGGAATACTCAACATTTGAGGAATCAAAGAAGAAATTAGAATGGAGGCATGCAATGGAAGAAGAAATTGAAGCTCTTGAGGAGAATAACACTTGGGAGTTGGTTCCCAAGTCTCCATCAATGAAAATGATAGGCTAAAGATGGATTTACAAATTGAAGAAGAACTCAGATGGCTCCATTAGCAGGTATAAGGCAAGGATTATGGAAAAAGGCTTTGCACAAACTCAGGAAACTGATTATGAGGAGACCTTCTCTCCTGTGGCAAAGATGCCTACAATTAGGTTTCTGCTTAGTATTGCTTCTTCCAAGAATTGGAAGATAGTTCAATTAGATGTAAAAAATGCATTTCTTAATGGATGGATAACAGAAGAGGTGTACATGGCACAACCACCTGGTTTTGAGAAACACATATATCCTGATTATGTGTGTAAACTTAATAAAGCTTTATATGTGGAATCAAACAAGCCTTGATGAAGAGTAATCTAAAGTCATCTATTTATGTGTGTATGTGGATGATATTATACTAACAAAAAATGATGCAAATGGGATCAAGAAAGTCAAGGATCAAATGAAAGAAGAGTTTAAGATAGTGACTTAGGATCACTTACATATTTCCTAGGATTGGAAGTGGTATACAAAGATCATGGTCTATATCTTACTTGAAGAAAGTACATTAAAGACTTGTTGACAAAGTTCAAAATGCAAGATTGCAAGATTGAAGGTACTCCAATGGAGGTTAATCATAAATTGAGCTCACATGAAGGTGAACTCATAGAAGATTTCACAAATTATCAAACCATTGTGGGTAGTTTGAACTATGCCACATTAACAAGAGTAGATATATGTTATAGTTTGAGTGTGCTAAGTCAATTTATGCCCACACCTAGGAAACCTCACATGGAAGCTGCCAAGAGGATACTCAGATATCTCAAAGGGACCATGAATGAAGGTTTATACTACCCTTATGCATCTAATTTAAGTTTGAAATTGTTCTCTGATGTAGATTGGGCTAGCTTCAAGGAAGACAGAAGGAGCACCTCAGGATATCTTACCTTTGTAGGATCAAAACTTGTGTCCTGGTCATCCAAGAAGCAATCCATAGTTGCTCTCTCTTCTACTGAAGCTGAATACATAGGTCTTGTCATAGCTACTCAAGAAGCAATGTGGATGAAGACACTATTTACAAATCTTGGATTGGAGATTGGAACTCCAAGTATCTTTGGTGACAATATAAGCTCCATTCACTTGGCTGCCAATCCAATTTTTCCAACGAGAGAAGATTGTGAGCAAGGAAATTCAGCTATCTTATGTGTCAACCCATCAACAATGTGTAGATATTTTAACCGAGGCACTAGGTGGAACCAAACTCGGTGAATCCTTCAAAGGTATGATTGGTTTATGGGTAATCTTAGAAGATTGAAGACCTCAAGCTAACTTGACTTGAGGGGGAGCTATTGGAACAAGTCCATGGCAAGTCTAAGTAGTGGCTTGAGTCATCAAAAGACATAGAAACTTGAAGGAAATGTCTAATCTTTATAGAGTTCACTTGTGAACTCACCCTTGTAAGTTTTGAGTTTCTACTTGATGTAAAAGTGAAAGAATCTAAGTGGTTAAGACCACTTGATGAGTAGGAAAGAGAAAGCCATGAATTTGTGTTTAAATGAATTGGAGAATCAATCACTAAAATATTGCAGATTGATTTTAGGTGAGATTCAAATTCAAATTTAGGCTCCAAACATCACTATATATACATGGCTTTTAGTCGTAGTTTTTGTACCTTCATTTACCAAGGCTTCATGCCATATCAGAGTGTGTTCTCAAGGCACACTGTGGAGGTGATCGCAATCCGGGTGGATCGAGTCCGGTCGTGGCACACACAGGGTGTATGAAGCTAATGAATGTTGGAACGTTTAAGGATGTGAAAGCAAAATTAATGTGGAGTATGGAGAAGAGAGAGATGTTGAAATGATTATGGGAATGGGAATGTAGGAGTGCAAGTTAGATTGATGAATATAAATGATAAGAATGAAAGATAACCATACACACGAAACAAATTTGGAAGGAAGAATGGTCCATTGAAGGAGCTTCTTAAACACTTCCTAATTCTAATCCATATGCATAGTCTTCTTTGGATGATATGTATGCATGACGAGAATAGATGGAATCCTTACACATAAATCAGTTTCAAAAGGAAGAATGGTCCAATATTGGAGCTTCTTATACACTTTCAGAAACTAATCAATATGTATGGGTATGTATGGATTATATGCATGCAAGTGAATTATGATGATAGAGTTTAATCACAAGCTCAATGAAACATCCTCACTAGTTCAACGCAATACTGCGGAGCCTTCTCACACATAGAAGAAAATAGAAGACATGTAAAAATTCTTAAGAGACTGAGAGACAAGAGACAAGAGACAAGTGACAAGTGACATGAATTAAAAGGATTTGAATTAAGATACATGTATAAGATCGTCCTGATACGTCAAGATAAGCAGTCTACTGATCAAAGGCGGTTCCGACCTTCAAACCATGACAGTTCAACCGAATATCACACGTAAGAAGATGAGTTCCACTTCATTGACCCTATGTATGTCTAGGCTCGTAACGTCTAACTAAAGAAGTCTAAGACTCATTAAAAATAGCTCTAACTCACTCACACGCTCCACCGAGGGTGAGTCAAGATAGAGATGCTGGTTTCAAGAGCCTATCCTAGATTGGAGTTCTAACTTAAATTTGAAACTAGGTACTATACTCATACTAGCCCACCTTGGATCCTCACTCGCTCAACCGAGGATGATCGTCTCAAGGAAACCTTAAGCTAGCAAGAGCCCTATGGATGCCTAACAATGATGCTCTAGGAGTTTGGAGGGGGGTTTATATAGTTTTTTGAATGAATTTGGGCCCTTGGATTTAGAGAAATCAACTCTCAACTCTAGGATCACTACTTTCGATTACAATCATTTGATTAATCAAATCAATGGCTTGGAATTGTTCTTTCTATCAAATCTAGTGTAAAGGAGTAAAATTTAGGCGCCTTCATTCTCCACCATTGGATTTGGGGATGATCTGGACCGTCGGATCACTGCTGACATCAATTCAGATAAGATAAGCCACTATTTTTGGAGAAACTTTGCATTATTGATCTTTAACTGTCAAAAAAGTCTTCTTTGATGAAAAAACTCATGGATCCTCCTTCCTTTATGCTTTAGTGCATCTCCATCCTTGAATATGAGCTCATCTTGACCGTACAACATGGCTCAATCATATTTTGCCATGTGGCAGCCCTTCAAGCCTTCAATTTTCTTATTCTAAAAAACTACGGTGACCTTGAAAACTGGATTTTGTGCTCTTTGACCCTTCAAATATCCTTTGATGAAGATAAAAGTTTGTAGGACTATGTTTTGAAAGGCCTCCTTTAAGAATATGCAAAAAAAAATTCCCATCTGAATCTTTCTTGTACAAGTTTGACTACATTTGGAAGCTTGCAAGGTGGCATTAAGGTGTCTAGGAAGCTCTGATAGCCTTGAAACTTTGTACAAATATGTAGCCACATATGGTCTTTATACATGCCAAACCATATGGCTAACAAAAATTCCCATACAAAATTTTGTAGGGTCTAAGTGGAAAAATTACATTTTTTACAAAATGCACATGGCATATCAATGTGCTAGAAAATCCATTTTCATGTGAAATTCGGGCTATAGACTGCCTTTGATAGGCTTTACAAGTATGTGAATTTTCATGTGATTTGGAGACATTGAAATTTTTGCCCTAATTTCCAAAATTTGACCATCTTTGACTGCTACCCTGGATTTGCTCGATTTCTTCCAAAGTTTGCATGTGAACTCCCTTTGACATCCTTGATGCATCTTGGACTTCTCAAGGAATTCTGGCTACCTTCACCGAATGTGTTTCCTGTAGGCCTTGATGAGTGAGAGAGGAGAAAAAATCTTGATGACATTCGCCCCCACTAAACCTACGATTCCTCCGGAAGCGCCACTCTAGTATCTG
The DNA here is from genome assembly GCA_020310875.1 of Ceratopteris richardii. Classification (NCBI taxonomy): domain Eukaryota; kingdom Viridiplantae; phylum Streptophyta; class Polypodiopsida; order Polypodiales; family Pteridaceae; genus Ceratopteris; species Ceratopteris richardii. The sequence continues at coordinate 229,410,310 of CM035406.1, forward strand.
TGAAAAACAAAATGTTCCAGGCATCAAATTATTCTATAGGCAACATACATGGAAGGAAAAATTGATCATATGCATGAATGAGTAGGCAACGTGACATGAAGCAAAATTTGCATGAAAGAAAAAATAGAAACATGCAACATGAATATGCATGAACAAATAGGCAACATATATGCAAATGAACAAGCAACATTGACAACAAGAAAGAAAACAAACAAGCATCAATATGAAGTGGAAGTGGATGTATTGAGTCATTTTAAGCATCAGTTCCTCTCATCTTGAAGAAAAATTTGTACCTTTTTCATAAAGCAATCTACCTTAAATACAATTATAAACAAAGATTTAAGCTTTTCAAGAGACATCTTTCATCTTTAGCTTATTTTAGATCAACTCCTTTCCTACATAAATATGAATATGCTCTTTCTCTAATAACATGCAAGGAAATCTAACTAAACTCCACTAATGCATAAATCTACCTATATAGCCCGTGATTTATTCTACTATGCCTCTTTATCCTCCTTTGGCTTGCTCTTTTTTTTTTTTTTAGATGATGATTCGGCAAGTTTATGGTTACGATCACTTTTTTGGGGTGGAAGAAAGTGTAAACTTCCTGGTAATATGTAGTAGCTTTTTTTTTATGACGGGGAAAAATTAAACCTCGATACAAGGTACAACCATTTTTTGATGACGGAGAACAGTCGTTTAAACTCCGATACAAGTGATGTGAGATGGACTAAAGATGTAGAAACATGCAATAGCAAGAGCTAGGATTTCAACAATTATGCTTTCGATATAGGATACATATGCATGTTTATATATGACAGTCATGTCACCAAAATAAACCTCCAAATCTACGTGCCCTATCTTTCCACAATCCTATATTATAATCAACTTCTTAGTAGATAAGTTACTACTTAAGATACAATTTTACACAAGTAGAGAAATCATCATTTGCCCTTTTTTTTTTGACTCAAGTGATGTGGATATGCAATGCAATGCAAAGATTGAAAACAAACATGCATGAAACAAGAATGGAAAAAAAATAAAACAAAGCAACATGAACTTGAAAAATTAATGATATTTTTATATGTTTTTTATTTTTTTTTTCATTTTTTTAATTTTACTTTTTTTATTTATTTTTTATAACATGGATACTCCTGTTTATGAATCGGCCTCATTGTTGTCATCTTCTTCAATGTCATCATCCAAAATATACTCGTCATTATCACGTTTCTTGAATAGCTTTATCCTTTTACCTGCAATCAAAGTTTTTAGTGCAACACCATTTAGTTCACAAAGAGCATACCTACCATTGTTGTTGACTTTTGATACAATGTATGGCCCAAACCACCGTTGAGTGAGCTTTTTGCGTGCATCATATTGAGAGTCACATGTACTATCATAAATGAGCACCCAATCTCCTACTTCAATTGGCTTAGGACGCAATCGATGAGTTTTATCAAAATAATGCTTGTTCTTCATTCTAGATTCTCTTAATTTTTCAACAGCATCATCAAGTCTTAATTTACCTTGTTCTAACTGTTTAATGCGCAAACTCAAAAAATCATCAGTAGACATGTTTTCAGACCAAGGGCAATTTGACCATGCAAAAATATGAGACTGAATTGGAAACAATGGTTTTTGACAGTACATGAGTTCAGCAGGCATATATCCAGTAGTACGTGTGCATGTCGTTCTATCTGCCCAAAGTGCAAAAGGTAAGAATCTAGGCCATTGTTTGATGTCACCGTTACATGCTTTAGATATGCCTTTCACAATAGGTGGATGCCCTCTCTCTATTTTACCATTGGCCTCTGGATTATATGCAGTAGTGAGAGACAAACGAATACCGTGACGCTCAAAGAACTCTTTAGCTTCTCTTGCATTTAACTCTCCACAATCGGCAACTACTTTCTCTATGTACCCAAAGCGACTTATGACATCTTCAAGCAAGAATTTACAAACATTGTAAGTGGTCTTAGATCATAGTGCACGTCCCTCTACATGATTAGTTAAGTCTTCTCTTGCAAGTACAATGTAACGCATTTTGTCAATACCTTTAGGCATAGTTACAAGATCTACTACCCACTTGTAGTGAATACAAGGTGGATAAGTAGGATGCAACGTATCTCTATGTTTAACTGATGAATGAAGTTGACAAGTAGAACATGTAGAAACATAGCTACTAATGTCAACATACATCCTAGGCCAATAATAGGTACTTCTAATTTTTTCATATGTTCCAAAAAATCCTTTATGACCTGCCCATAATGTCTCATGCATTTCCTTCATTACTTGCAATTGAAGCACTCGTTTTCCTAGGACTCGTTGTGGATTCTTAACCTTACCCTTAGCATGTCTCCAAAGATAACGGTTACATAGGAAAAAGTTATAAGCTCATTTCCTAATGTTACAGAATCTATTCATAGTCCAGGTAGGTAATGGTTGTAGTGTACTTAGATACTTTCCTATGTCTCTCCATTCATTTTCATACTCAGACTCATGAAATTTCTCATACTCATATATATGTGGAACATAGTCAACTAAATTCACATTCTTTATTAGATCACTTTCAATATCATCATCAAATCTAGCTCTTGATAACATATCAGCAACTGAGTTTGACTTACCTGAAATATGAACTAACTCAGGATTTATGAACTTAATATATGAGATCCATCTAAGCATGGCTATATCAGGAGATGAACAATTGGCTATCATTCCAATGGGAGGCAAACAATCAGTCTCAACTTTGACATTTGCACCAATGAAATATTCTTTATCTGTTTTCAAAGTTGTTACCATACCCCATAGTTCTCGTTTGATCTGTGGATATTTCGTTGTGTTTCATGTAGAATTTTGGCACCAAACCTAATTGCATATCCTTCACTATCATCTTGACTTATGACCCAACCTATACCAATAGGACTAGTATCAACAGTCAATATAATAGGTTTGTTAGCAAAATAGTCTACACGCTTAAGGATGGGAGCTTCAAGCAATAATTTCTTCAATTTACGCATAGCTTGAGTGTGTTTGTCAGTCCAAATAAATTTTCATTTCTTCCTCAACAAGTCATAGAGACAACCAGCAACATGAGCAAAGTGTGGGATCCAAATAACATAAAAGATGCAAGCACCAAGAAATCTACGTACCTCACTCACGTTGTTACATGTTTCAGGAATCTTGCTAATGGCATCAACTTTTTGTGGGTATGGCTTTCGACCATAATGGCCACATAAATGTCCAACAATAAGAACCTCGTTAACACCAAAAACAGATTTTTCTATGGAAAATGTGAGACCTACCTCTTCAAATCGTTGAAATATTCTTTCACAATCAGAGATATGGTCAAGAACAAATTTACGACATCCAGATGAATCTAAAGTAATGTCCTTTGCACGTTCCTCACTCCCTTTAATTGGAATATCATCAATGAATGGCATGGTTATATGAGGGATAAAATCATCTAAGACCATATTCATAGCACTCATCATATGAGCCACAGAATTAGTTGCTCCTTGAGGTAAAGTACACATTCCCACTAATCCTAAAGGAGTTTTCATTGTGGTTATGTCATGACTATCAATTGCTAATTGGAATTGGTAATATCCCGAATATAAATCACCCATTGAATAGATAGAATGTCCTGAAAATGATTCAGCAAACTCATCTACAATGGGTCCTATTCCTACATTCCTTATGGTGACTTTATTGACAGAAAACGTAGTTTCCCATTCTTTTTAGGCACAGTGAACCATCTATTTGAGTAAGGTGCAAAAGATGGCTCTAAAATTCTCATGTTTATCTTCTCCTTAAGTAGTTTCATTAGCTCAGGTAAGTGAGCCTTTGGAACTGGTATAGGGCGAAGATTCCATGGAATATGTGGAATAGTAAAGATTATCATGGGTGCAACTAGCTTAGGATCTACAAAACCAATCTCATGAGGATACATAGTAAAGGCTTTTCCATAGCTACGTATGACTCTCTCAAATTTATCTCTCTCTGCTGGCAAAAGAAAGTCATCATCTCTACCAATTTTCACATGTTTGATTGTCTCATTCGTGAATGTATGTCCTATGTTTTTCTTATCCTGAAGAGTTGGATCATTTTTCACATCAATAATTTTTTCATTACTTCCTTGAGGTAATGGTTGAGCTATGGGTTTGATTTTTTTGTCTACAGTTTTGTACTTCGTTTCAACTAAGGCATCATGTGTTTGGTTAAATTTTGAGCACTTGTCAACATTGAGAGCATACTCTTGGATTAGAGCATACTCATCAAGGGAAGAAAGAAGAATAATATGGGAATTAGAATTTTGTTGAAGGCATAACTCTAACTCCTCCAGAGTAGAGAAACAATGAGATGTTTCAATCACATGCTCAATGTTCTCATCATGTTCCATGATTTTGTTGTTTTTATAATTTTTTTGGGTTTTTTGGATAAAAGACTTGGACAATTGACTCTTATGAAGAAAATCTAATCTAGAATGTGGAAAACAAAGTGACAAACTATTGTACAGGTTGGTTGGCTGTGAGATGTCAAACCAATATCCATTGTTGTCCCGCTCAACAATGGATTCTATCCAAAATTTTGATCATATGTAGCTCCAAACATGAATCGAGGTGCACAATCACTACAAGCATGCTCATGACCTTGAGTAACAATAGGTTTCTTTATAATTGACAATCAATTCCTAGGATGATTCACTCCTACTGTCATGACTTGAAGTGATTGCATTCCATCCTTAGACCTAAATCTAGCATAGGTAGACCCATCATCCATGGCTTTAGTTTCCATACGACTCTCACAAATAAAGGGTTGATCTAAGAGAACTTCATAGGAGCAATTATCTTGGAAAAAAGTGAAACTCTTCTATGATTCCTCCTATGGATATGGCCACACTAGCACAAGCTCCATACAGGGTACCTACACCATTATCTGCAGTTCTCATACGCCATCCACAATCTTTATCTATGGGCCATCAAAACTTATCATAGACTTCTCTTGAAATCACATTGATTTCGAAGCCGGAATCTACTAATGCATTTACAGTGATAGTGTTCTTATCATTTCCTATTTTAACATGCATCTCTGTGTACCTCTAGACCAAAATTTTCTTTTAAAGTGACTTTTAAGATTGTTTTCATGATTTTCATCGTCAGGTTGAATAGGTCCTAAGAAATTTTTATTAACATTTACTTCATCATCATCAAAGTCCTCTTCATCATATTCATCAAAGTTTAAGGCTTCATTCATAGCTTGATCTTGATCTAGAGAATCTTGCATCTCAGTATCTAGATTAAGCGGAAACCTCTTCCATTTAATTAGGCCGATAAAGTTATCTTTAAAATCAGGCTTTGCAATAGAGAAAACTTGTTCTAAAGACATAGTCACTTGACTCTTAAGAAAAATGTCATCTAAAATCTCCATAGGATCTATTTTTCTCTCAATTTTTGAAATCAAGATGGCTTTAGGTTTTCTCTTTGGTTTCTTTTGTTTTTGCTCAGGATCTTGCTTTTCTTCATGTTCTCGTGTTTGTTCTTCAATTTGTTTTGATTGTTCTTGTTTATCTAAAGGCTTTGGTTATGTTTTTCTTTGCTTTGTCTTCTTCCCTTTTTGTTTCTCCTCTTGTTTTTGTTCATTGGGTTGTGATTCTTGTTTTTTATCTTTAGATTATGATGTTTCTCCCTGCTCTATGATTGTTTCTATTCCCTCTGAAGTTTGTTTTCGCGTCACTCTTCTTTTACTAGGCTCAACTTCATCTCTTTTTTGTTTTTCTTCTACATTGGATATGTGAGAAATAAGAGATTTTTCTTCTATTGGTGATTCCCAAGCCGTTATTCTCCTAATCTCATCTCGTGTTGTTACTAAAGCCTCTATGGAAAAATCACCTTCCTTTGTGGGTTTACTTGATTCCACTTGTTGTTCATCAAGAGCTTCTAGTTTCACTCCTCTAGTTCCTACATCCGTTATGGTTATATTTTCATAGTGTTTTTTCATTCCTCCCTTACCATAATTTCTTTGCAAAGGTAGCCTAGATCGATAGTCACAGATTTTCTTGTCTATATCTATTACTAGTCGTTGCTCCTTAGCAGCCTTCAATAGTTCACAATCTCTCAAAAAGTGCTCTTACGAATTACACCAAGGACACCTACGAGGGCCACGCACAAAACCATTTTGATTTTGAGGATTTTGATTAACTTGTGGTGGGAAATTTGGAAATTGAGGATTTTGTTGATAAGGTATTGCTTGAACAGGATAATTAGGATTTTGATAAGGCAATTGATGTATTTGAGGAGCTTGAGGAGCAACATGCGGTACTTGAGGTGCAAGAGGAGCTTACATATTATACGGTTGATGATTCTGAAAATTTTGATTTTGAGGATTTTGAAAATCTATTTGAAAAGCTTGAGGATATATGTTTCAATACATTTGATGATTTTGCACATGAGGATGAGGATTTTGCATTGAAGGATTATGCATTGGAGGAACTTGATATGCTTGAGTAGGAGCTACTTGTGGATTTTGATTGGTAGCTATAACATGTTGATTAGGCTCTTGAAAAGACATTGGGCTCATTTTAGTTTGGAAAGTTTTGGTGTAATTAGATTGTAAAGCATCTATAGTCTTGGCCAAATTGGATTGTGTAGCAATAAGACTTTCCATTTGCTTAGTGAGAATTTCCACTTGAGATTGTTCAACTACACTTTTATTTGGCTCTACTTTAAAACCTCCATCATTTGAGGAATAGGAGTAGAGTAAAAAATCAGAGCATGGGATTGTTCTCTAACTTGCTCCTTAGTTTATGGAAGGCTAGCTTGAGGAAGACTAGTTTGCTCATAAAGCATGGATTGTCTTTGATGTCTATGGGCTACAGCCTCTACTACTTTACGCACTTTTTGCCAATTGCCAGTAAGACCATAGCGCTTATCCGGTTCTTCTAATCGTCGTTCAACTTCCCTACGAGTTTCAAGATGAAGAAGCTTAAGAAAATTGATCACAAGATTTGTTATAACTTATGGAATATGTTGAACAATGCATTGTTGGAGTGTAACATGGAATATGTTGGCCAATGCATTGTTTAACCCAAGAAAAGAACGAACATCATTGACTGATTGTGGTGTAGGCCATTCTACTATAACTCTAATCTTTTTTGGATCCACATGCACACCTTCACTTGAAATAATATGTCCTAGATATTCTAGCTTACGTTGAAAGAAGTAACTCTTTTCAGGATTAGCATAAAGTGTGTTCTCTCGTAAGAAATGAAAAACTGTTTCAAGATGCTTTTCATGTTCACTATCATTCTTACTGTAAACAAGTATATCATCAAAGAATACAAGAACAAAAGCTTGGTAATCAAGAAAAATATTGTTCATAATTTGTGCAAATGTAGCAGGGGCATTAGTAAGTCCAAAGGGCATTACCATAAATTAATAATGGCCAGTTTGCATTCTAAATGCAGTCTTAAAAATATCACTTTGTGTCATACGAATCTGATGGTAACCCGATTTTAGATCAATTTTACTAAAGACATGAGCTTCTCGTAACTTATCTAAGGGATCATCTATTCGAGGAATAGGATATCTATTCTTTATTGTGATCTTGTTAAGGGCTCTATAATCAATGCACATGCGATAAGTTTTATTCTTCTTCTCTACTAAGAGAACTGGTGCTCCAAATGGGGAAGAACTAGGCCTTATAAGTCCTTTTTGTAGTAAGTCTTGTACTTGGTTTTCTATTTCCTTTTGATGTAGTGGGCCATGTCTATAAGGTGCTTTATGTGGAGGAGAACTACCAAGGACTAACTCTATGCTATGGTCAAAGGATCCTCGAGATAGTGGTAGTTAAGAGGGATACTCAGACATAAAATAATCCTTATAAGTACTCATGAAGGATTTGTATGCATCAGGAAGTATATGAGTATAATCATTAATGACATTGACAAAAACAATGCATGAGTTGAATCCTTTCCTAAATGCACACTTTACTTGAGTGTGACTAATCAATGGAAACGGCTGTAAATCATGTCGTGCAAACAAAGTAATGACTGGGCCTTTAAATTCAAAGTTAAAGGTATGCGTATGGTAGTCAATACGTGGGTTATAATGGTGACAAAAAGGCATACCTAGTATAACATCGTAAGATTGCAAAGGTGCAATTAAAAATGTTCGTGAATCAACATATGGGCCTATGCTAATCGCAACATCCTGCACTTCTCGTGTTACATTATAACGACTACCTTGAAATGTAGCTTTCACTTTATATAAGGAAGGAAACGTTTGTAATTGAAGTTCTTGTACTAATAAATGTGAAATGAAGTCATGTGAACTACCATCGTCATGTAAAATTTTAACTAGTTTGTTATTTATTGTACCCTGCATGCAAAGTAGAGAGTGAAGAGAGATGTCATTACCCAAGGTACTTAAGTCCTTCTCCAATGATTCCTCTGTCCAAATAGGAGGAATTTCTTCATTATGGACCTCCATGTTATGCAATTGAGCTGTAGCCGATTTCATGTGAAGAGGTTGCAATCTGCACCTTATTTTTGTATGTCCAGGTTTACCACAATTCCAACAAGTGATTCGTGGTCGCTTCTGTTGGGCATCCACTGTTGAAGTTTGAAGGGTAGGTGGTTTGGTTGGTTGGAAAGTTGACGCAACAGGTGGAGTTGAGTAATTGGATGGTGGAGGACGAGAAAAACTAGGGTAAGATGGGGCATTAAAATTACGCTTCAGAGGAAGATGTGGTTTAACAAAAAATGGCCGTTGACGTGGTTGTTGTAATCGAAGTGACTTGGTTATGGACTGGAATTCTTTTACTGCATCATATGCAAAAGATATAGCCTCGTTGAGGGTTGTAGGTTGTGGAGTATGAAGCTTAGCTTGGATTCCCACCTCCAAACCAGCTACTGTAGTAAGGTTGTCTGCCTCAGTTTGTATCTTTTAGAGGACTTCATCACGTTGTCGGATCTCATGTTGAACTCCTCGAAGCTCATGCCGCAAGAGCTCTAGTTGTTGTTCAAGTGTTGCCTCAGGTAGAGGTGAATTACTATAATCCTCCATGGTGCTCTTGGACCCTTAAGCTAGTGCTTTCCTCTCAGGATGTACCCTCAGGGAATACCCTAACAGAATGTACCCTGTCTGGATGTACCCTGATGTACCCTGCCTGAATGTACCTTGTTTGGATGTACCATGACAAGTGTACCCTGACAAGTGTACCCTGAAAAGTGTACCCTAACAAGTGTACCCTGAAAAGTGTACCCTGACAAGTGTACCCTGACAGATGTGTCGCGTCGCGTCGCACCATGCCGCCTTGAAAAGTGAGAAAAATTGCAAGTTATGTTAAATATAAGAGAAAAGAACTTGAGTGACAACTCCAAGAAAGAGTGTAGTGGTAAAAGTACTTCCCTTGAAAGTAGATTAGGGAATCTAAACCACTCTATTGCCACTCAAAATTAAAATTGCCTCGCGTGTAGCCAACGGCTGCCAACGGTCGCCAAGGGAGCCTTGGGTGCCAATGTTGCCAATGTATTGCCTAAGTTATTGCCTAAGTTATTGCCTTAGTCGACGCCTTAGTCGACGCCAAGGAGTAAGCCGAAGGAGTAAGCCGAAGGAGTAAGCCGAAGGAGTAAGCCGAAGGAGTAAACGTAGGTGAAAACATAGGTTCTAGTTCTGGGACTAGAACAGGAACAGAAACAGAAACCAGAAACTAGAAATAGCAAACAGGAACCGGAATCAGAGACAGAGATGGAGATGGAACCAGAATCGCGAACAGAGAACAAAGAACAGAACCCTGCGTATTCACGCGTGGAGAGCTCTGATACCACTATTGTCAGGATCTTGCTCACACGCAAACAGAGGTTACAAACGCAGAAAATACACAGAAGAATAGAGACAGCAAGAGACGAGACTGAACACAGTATTGGGTGCAATCTCCCTCCATGCACTCTGTTTCGACAGTCCACAAAGTGCATGTATTTATAGGAACTTTTGATTACGTCGAAAAGAGTGGTTACATGAGAGCAGCTTTGAAAAGCAAGCGTGAAACTAAAAGTTGGTAACTTTTACAGAAAGCCATTGCTTTCAATAATAGAAACTGCGGTCTACAACGACCCTTATTCTAACCATTACTTTTCTAACTGTTTCTAACAATAGAACCTTCTACGCAAGTTTATTTACAAGCTAAATAATAATTATTCGGATTATTGATATCCGCCCTTTCACGCCTTGCACGCTCCTCACGAACCTTCAGCTGCTATATCAAAAACATCAAAAACACATTAATATATTAATAATTTAACACTCTAACAATGCATTGTTCAATAATAGTTTAACACTCCAACAATGCATTGTTCAACATATTCCATGTTACAATCCAACAATGCATTGGCCAACATATTCCATGTTACACTCCAACAATGCATTGCTCAACATATTCCATAAGTTATAACAAGATCAGGTTCCAAAGTTATGTTATCCTGATCAGGAAGTTGTTCATAGCGTCTAATATACTCATTTTGTAAGTGAGTAATAGAGCTACTAGGCTTTGGTGAATTGACCCATCGTAAGAATCCATCCCAATTATGTTGGCTATAATCTTTAAGATAGAATTCTTTGAGCATCTCCTTTCTAAAATCACTCCAAGGAAGACTATCATATTGAGTGACACGGTTTATGATAGAGCTATCAACAATTCGTTCAAAGAATGATATCAAAAGATCTTCGGGAAGACCAAAAATCATAGCTTGCTCGTCAAACAAATCTAAGTAGCTTGTGATGTTGATGCCATTGAATTTTCCCTTCTCTCTCAACATAGAAGAGACTATTCTTTGGCCTTGTTTCTCAACAATAAGGGATTTGAATCCTTCCTCCATCTTATGTGAATAAGCAAGTGATGCACGATGCTCTAGATCTCTCACAAATGCGTTTACTTCACGACGAAGATGTGCACGATACTGTGAGAAATCCAGTGCAACACTCAAGACTAATGATGATGATATGATGAGCATGAAAAATATGAAACAAAGGATATGGATCACAACCTCCCAACAAGATCAGAAGCAAATGCCACGAAGCATTTCATGTCAGGTTCAAATGTGGAGGTGATCCCAATCCGGGTGGATCGGGTCCGGTCATGGCACACACAGGGTGTATGAAGCTAATGAATATTGGAAGGTTTAAAGATGTGAAAGCGAAATTAATGTGGAGTATGGAGAAGAGAGAGATGTTGAAATGATTATGGGAATGGGAATGTAGGAGTGCAAGTTAGATTGATGAACATGAATGATAAGAATGAAAGAGAACCATACACACGAATCAAATTTGGAAGGAAGAATGGTCCATTGAAGGAGCTTCTTAAACAATTCCTAACTCTAATCCATATGCATAGTCTTCTTTGGATGACATGTATGCATGACGAGAATAGATGGAATCCTTACACATAAATCAGTTTCGAAAGGAAGAATGATCCAATATTGGAGCTTCTTATACACTTTCAGAAACTAATCAATATGTATGGGTATGTATGGATTATATGCATGCAAGTGAATTATGATGATAGAGTTTAATCACAAGCTCAATGAAACATCCTCACTGATTCAACGCAATACTGCGGAGCCTTCTCATACATAGAAGAAAATAGAAGACATGTAAAAACACTTAAGAGACTGAGAGACAAGAGACAAGAGAAAAGTGACAAGTGACATGAATTAAAAGGATTTGAATTAAGATACATGTATAAGATCGTCGTGATACGTCAAGCTAAGCAGTCTACTGATCAAAGGCAGTTCCGACCTTCAAACCATGATAGTTCAACCGAATGTCACACATAAGAAGATGAGTTCCACTTCATTGACCCTATGTATGTCTAGGCTCGTAACGTCTAACCAAAGAAGTCTAAGACTCATTAAAACCAGCTCTAACTCACTCACACGCTCCACCGAGGGTGAGTCAAGATAGAGATGCTGGTTTCAAGAGCCTATCCTAGATTGGAGTTCTAACTTAAATTTGAAACTAGGTACTATACTCATACTAGCCCACCTTGGATCCTCACTCGCTCAACCGAGGATGATCGTCTCAAGGAAACCTTAAGCTAGCAAGAGCCCTATGGATGCCTAACAATGATGCTCTAGGAGTTTGGAGGGGGGTTTATATAGTTTTTTGAATGAATTTGGGCCCTTGGATCTAGAGAAATCAACTCTCAACTCTAGGATCACTACTTTCGATTACAACCATTTGATTAATCAAATCAATGGCTTGGAATTGTTCTTTCTATCAAATCTAGTATAAAGGAGTGAAATTTAGGCGCCTTCATTCTCCACCATTGGATCTGGGGATGATCTAGACCGTCGGATTAGTGCTGACATCAATTCGGATAAGATAAGCCACTATTTTTGGAGAAACTTTGCATTATTGATCTTTAACTGTCAAAAAAGTCTTCTTTGATGAAAAAACTCGTGGATCCTCCTTCCTTTATGCTTTAGTGCATCTCCACCCTTGAATATGAGCTCATCTTGACCGTACAACATGGTTCAATCATATTTTGCCATGTGGCAGTCCTTCAAGCCTTCAATTTTCTTATTCTAGAAAACTGCGGTGACCTTGAAAATTGGATTTTGTGCTCTTTGACCCTTCAAATATCCTTTGATGAAGATAAAAGTTTGTAGGACTATGTTTTGAAAGGCCTCCTTTAGGAATATGCAAAAAAAACTCCCATCTCAATCTATCTTGTACAAGTTTGACTACATTTGGAAGCTTGCAAGGTGGCATTAAGGTGTCTAGGAAGCTCTGATAGCCTTGAAACTTTGTACAAATATGTAGCCACATATGGTCTTTATACATGCCAAACCATATGGCTAACAAAAATTCCTATACAAAATTTTGTAGGGTCTGGAAAAATTACATTTTTTACAAAATGCACATGGCATATCAATGTGCTAGAAAATCCATTTTCATGTGAAATTTGGGCTATAGACTGCCTTTGATAGGCTTTATAGGTATATGAATTTTCATGTGATTTGGAGACATTGAAATTTTTGCCCTAATTTCCAAAGTTTGACCATCTTTGACTGCTACCCTGGATTTGCTTGATTTCTTCCAAAGTTTGCATGTGAACTCCCTTTGACATCCTTGATGCATCTTGGACTTCTCAGGGAATTCTGGCTACCTTCACCGAATGTGTTTAATGTAGGCCTTCATGAGTGAGAGAGGAGAAAAAATCTCGACGACAACGCATATGTACCAATAAGCCCATTGTACTTTACAATCAATATACATTTATTTTCATGATCATTTGTGTCCATATCTTCATGTCTATGTGAGGGAACTATTAAGTGCCACACTTCTCAGTTTTTAGTTTCATTACATTTGGAGTTCATAACTGAGATATATGTTTATTTGAAGTCACATATATCTCTGCATCTTCTAGGTCCTGAACAGTCAGGATCTCATACCTCACTTGCTAAACTTATTTCTCTTAGTATGGTTACTTATTTTTTATGAAATAACTCCTAATAGGTTGCATTGCTTCCTACTTATATTCCTCTAAAAACTCTCTGGTCAATTATAATCAGAGAATGAGCACAATGAAATATTGAAGCACTCTTGATCAAAATAGAAAGTTTGTTCATGTTGACTATCGGTCAAACTAGTATGTTTTGATTCGATCTTTTGAGAGTGATCTTCAAAGGTACATAGGGTGTCGAAAACATCCATTGACAAGCTAAAAGGGTCCACTTCATGTCCCTTGAGTTTATTTGGTTGGTGTAGTGCAAATTTTCTGTAGCACCACTTCATCTTCTCAAAGTACAGATTCATATCTTCACAATAGTGTCTAGATGTAACCATGTTGAATTGCATCTTCCATAAAAACAACATCACGGCTAACCAAAATATGTTTAGTTTGTAGATGATATAGAAAATAGCCTTTGCTTCCAGAACTATACCCAACAAAAATACAGTTCATTGCTTTATCATCTGATTTCTTGCATTGTTGTTCAGGCACTAATGCATATGCTAGGCAACCAAAGATGCACAAATAAGCAATAGATGGTGTGTAACCATGTCAAGCCTCATATGGAGTGATAGATTGTAGTGCTTTAGTGGGACACCTTTCAAGTACATATGTTGCACATATAACAGCCTCAAGCTAGAAGCTATGTGGTAAAGCCTACCTTTTGACCATACACCTCACCATCTCCATGAAATACTTGTTCTTTCTTTTAGCAACTCCATTCTATTGAGGTGTATATGACACTATACACTAATGTTTTATACCACATTCATCCAGAAGTGCATTAAAAGTAGAAGACATGTATTCCCCCCCTCGATCAGAATGGAGGGTGCCCATTTTACATGCTGGAATATTTTCAACCAAAACCAGAAACTGTTTGAAGAACATAAACACTTTGGACTTTGCTTTCAACAGATACACCCATGCATGGCTAGAAAAATCATCAATAAAAGTCACGAAGTAAAGGTAGTTCCCAAAACAAGGTAGAACATAAGACCAAAAACATCACTATGAATAAGCTGCAAGTTTTAAGTAGATTATATTGAACCATCTGTTGGGAAGGAGGAACATTGCATTTTGCCCAAAATATGGTTTTCATAAATATTTTTACCAGTTCTCTCAAGTTTGGGCAGTGTCCATTTTAGATTTCTCCATGCGTAGCAAACTAGTAAAATTCATATGACCAAAGCGTGCATACCAAAGCTTTTGCATATGAGATAGCTTGAGAATCTTGAACTACACATGCTAAATCATTGGCAAATTTTACATAGTCTATGAGCTTACATAGCCCATGGCATAAATTGCTAGAAGCAATAATGACATCGCCATTTAAGAGATCATGAATTGTACAGCTGTCATCAACAAATTTGACAACGAAGCTGATCTTGGCTAATGCTGAAACTGACAATAGATTTTTCTTAATCACTAGCACAAACAAAGCATCTAAGAATGTGGAATAACTACCATCAATAGTAGTCACAATGATCTTAATAACTCCCATGACTGGATAAGAGGAGTTTTTGGTGCATGTGATAGTATTTCCTATGGGGGAAAGCTCAAGTGAACTGAAGAAACTGCGCTATGAGGTTATATGTTTGGTTGCCCCACTATCAATCTACCAAACATCTAAGTCTACTATTGACATGCACTATTCATGAGAAGATGGGTAATAGTTGCAAACAAAAGTAAATGCCCATTCTTTATTCTATACAAGATTATCATACTTTGTTTTAGGTTTAGAGGCCTCTACAACAACCATTCCAACCTCTTTCTTCTTTTCCTCTTTTGCATCTAGTTTTGGACAACTTTTTATGACATGATCATTTCCTTTACAGTATTTGCATAATTGTTTTTGCTTTTTTGTTTTCTTCTCATCTTTGTTTTCCTTTTTTTATTGTATAAAATTAGCATATTTTTGCTTAATAGCAGATGAGCTCCATTTACCTTTGCCCTTCTAACTAGCTAAGAAAGCTTGATCTGCAACACACATAATGGACCTATTCTGCCTAGACTGATCTTCTTGCAACAAAACAGAGACTAACTCCTCAAATGTTAAGGCATTTGAATTTCCTTTCATGATCAACCAAAGATTAAAAGCAAAACTCTGATATGAATCAAGAAGACCATGAAGAACAATCGACACAAGTGAACTATTTGGAAAGAATTCATCTGCAAAAATCAATTGCTCTTTCAAATCTTTGATCTTTGTCAAAAAAATATCCATAGAATCTTCTTCATTCATATGCTCACTCTCCAACTATTTTTGTAGGTAAGCAACACAAGCCTCATTTCTTTCTTGGTATAAAGTGGTAGGTGTGTCCCAAGCATCATTTGCTAATTTGCAAGAGCAAATGTGAGGGATAATGACACGTTTGACAAAACAAGCTATCAACACATGTGCTTGAGCATCTCTGTCATCCCAAAAAAGTTGCTCTGCAATAGGTGCAGCAAGAATTGTACCATGAACAGGAACGTGAAGATCATCATCTTCAAATTCATCTGCATCACCTTCAATAATTGTATTCACAGGTGTAGTAGGGTGTTTTTCAATACCCTGCACAATATCCCATGTTCCTTTTGCAACCAATACATGATGCATCGTATATGCCCACAATGGGTAATTAATATTATCCAACTTGTCCTCAATTGCCAACATATGAATTACATCGTTGTTTTTAACCACGGCCATTGAATAAAATACCCTGATGTATAAAAATGATTGTATCTCAAAAAGTTAAACAGAACTACTGTGTCGAGCTCTGCTAAACTTGTAATAGACTTTGAGTCGCTTGTAGTGGCAAACTGAAACATGTATATACGTTTGGCACAAAAGGATGGAATTGCCTACACAAGCACTGCAATAGTGCATTTAGACGCCAAAACGAGCTCATATCCAAATTTTGACACCACAAAACGAAGTAATTTTGAACTCTAAATCCTCTAGAGTATGCTCATCAATTTTCATGTGATTTTGAGACTATGATTGGCAAGGTGTCGACAACACCCTAAATGAATTGATGACCTACTCTGATACCAATTGTTGGATTTTGAGGTCTATAGAAGCATGCAAACATCACAAGCAAGAAGAAGAAGCTTGGAGCACAACACATAATATTGAATGTATTATCAAGTGGATGTACAAAGATAAGTGACTCGTTAGGGTTCTAGTGGTATATATAAGCCGGGGGAAAAACCTCCTGAAGAGAAAAAAAAGTGTCCTGGTGGTCCTAGTGTGTTCACACATATCACTATCCTATTACTGTTAGTGTCCATGTGAAAGTCCAAATGGCCAATGGACACTTTTGTATATGTTCTTAATAAAATATATAGTGTCTTGGTTAGCCACTGACTCTGATTTTAACCACATTTGTATGACCTAAGAAATTTTTGTTTGTGTTCTGTGTACTATGTGTTTTTTGTGTATTCTGCATGCCTTGTCCGAAGTACTATAAGTGGTGCGAGTTTGTGTTTCTATAGCAACAGTATTGTTACAGAGCTTTCGAGAAGGAGAGTCCATCATCATGCATTGGCATAGAAATACTTCACTAGTATGAGAGAATTTTGAGGCAAAAGCTTTGTTCCTTTTGTGTGAGCAAAGGGAGCACCCATCTACCCACCCAAGGTGGGGACTAAGGTGGCGACTAATGTTGGTGCATTTTACCCAAGCCTACATGCTTGATATGCTTGATATGCTTGATATTATGATCATTTGTAAGTCACATGTGTAGTCATCTGAACACCTCTTGTAAAAGAGTACATTTTATCTCTTGTAATTGAAAAAAGAAAAAAGGAAAAGGATGGCTTACCTCATCCATGATGTATCAGCAAATTCGTGGCTGTAACCACCTAAAACCATGAATTTTTGAGCTGAGAGAATATCTCCTAACTTTGGGGATCACTTTTAGGTGGATCCATTTGAATTTGAATTCAAAACTCCCTCCAAGAATAGCTATAAAAAGAGCAAGAAGGACGAGGCGATTAGCAAGCCTTGTACGTGACCACTTCATGTCATTTTGTAGATATTGAAGAGTTTACTCCATAGCTCTATCATTCTACTCCCCTTGTGTAAATATTCAGTGCCAATGTGGTTGTAATCATATGTGAATCTATACATTTATCATTATCTACTTCTCTGTTTTGTTCTCTGTTATACTCACTCAGAGCAGTAACTTCAGAAGGTCATATCTCGAGTTCTACTCAACCTTTTTTAGTGTTTTAATGTGCGTTGGATAGATCTTACTGTCTAGTTTCTGATACAAATTTTTGTTGTCATTGGAGTTATATGTTCAGAGATATCTGCATTTTACTACTCACTGGTCTATCTCTATAGAGCCCCGAGAATGGTGGGCATGTTCTAGAAATTGATGAATCTTGTTCTCAGTGCTCAGTCCATCATTTGAAGTGTTTTAACTTGGATTGGGAAGCTTTCTAAGTCTATTTTCTATGCCCAAAAGGAATTTATCTAATTCCTACCAGGTTGAGAGAATTGTTCAGTTTTTCTAGCAGGTGTATGTCCTAAAATAGCAAGTTTTTGGGAGCTAGTCATCTTGCAACTTGTCTGTCTTGACTTAAACTTTTGGGATACATGTTCCAAAGTACTTGGATGATATTTTGGTGGATTTAGGAAGCTCAAAAGGTCTACTAATCAACTCTGAAGTCTCAGTTGGCTGGTGTGAAGCGGGTTGTAGCAGCACCAACTCATCTTTGTATTGCACCCACCATCTCTCTCCACAGTGGTATCAGAGCATAGTCAAGCAACATGGGAGATGGATTTCCATCAACAATTGACAAATTGGATCGAAACAACTACCCGGCATGGTCTCTAAGGATGGAGGCTTACCTTCAAGGGAGGAATTTATATGGATTCATATCCGAAGATGAAGCAATGCCAACCATGAGGAACAAAGGGCAACCATCACATGAAGAAGTGGAAGGACTTTCAAATTGGTGTTCGAAGGATGCACTTGCAAGGTCCTATATTCTAAACTCAATCTCTGATTTTCTTTTACCTCATGTCAAGGGATGCAAGACATCAAGAGAGACCTGGAATGCACTTGCTTCTTTCTTCTCTTCCAACACTCGAGCAAGGAAGAACCAATTGTGGATGGAGTTCACAACAATGAAGAAAAGCCCAAAGC
Organism: Ceratopteris richardii; assembly: GCA_020310875.1. Classification (NCBI taxonomy): domain Eukaryota; kingdom Viridiplantae; phylum Streptophyta; class Polypodiopsida; order Polypodiales; family Pteridaceae; genus Ceratopteris; species Ceratopteris richardii. Next base: position 229,428,960 of record CM035406.1, read on the forward strand.
AAAGTGTGACTGATTATGTCACAAAGATGAAGGAGATTTCCGACCAACTTGGAAGCATTGGAGAGGTAATTGAAGAGGAGCAAATCATTAGACAAATCATAAATGGAATCAAAGCAGACGACAAGTGGGAGTCATTCACAACAGCAATGGATTTGTACATGGATATGCATGTACCCGACCTCAACACATTCATGGGCCAACTCTTCACTCATGAAGCAAAGATTCGCAAAGGTGGTGAGTCTTCAAGAGGTAATCAAACTTCTGCCTTATATTCTAATAAAGCTAAGGTCAAGGACAAGTCAAAGAATAGGAAGAATGAAGATGAAGGTAGCTCTTTCCAAGCAAACTTTGCAGGTAGAGGAAGAGCTAGAGGAAGAGGTAGAGGTGGAAAGCAAGGTAGGGGGAGATTCCAATCATCTCAACCTTGGAGTATATATGGCTTATCTAATCATACTACTGAAGAATGTTTCAGGAACCCGAGGAACTCAAGAGGAAGAGGATTCAATAGAGGTGGCTATGGATCAAATAGAGGTAGATACAATGGAGGCTACAACAACAACAACTACTACAACATTAATTACAACAACAACAACTACTACAACATTAATTACAACAACAACAACTATCAAAGTGGCCATAGAGGAAGAAGAGACTACAATAACTATGCAGAGGACCAAAGTCAAGAAGATTCATTATTGATTATGAATCTATCAGTGAAGAAGGGTAAGGATGATGATCACATATTTTACATTGATTCGGGATGCTCAAACCATGTAGCAGGAAATGTGGCTTTACTTTCTGATTTGGAAGATCCTCATAACAAGCATGAAGTGCAGACAGGAGATGACACAAAGCACTCAGTGGAGAAGATAGGTAATGTGAAGAAATCAGATGGGAATATGAACCTCTTAAGCAAAGTCTTGTATGTCCCTACAACTACCAAAAATTTAATAAGTGTTGGACACTTGTTGAAAAAGGATTGCAGGCTAGATTCAACCAATTTGGAGCATATGTTGAAGACCCAAGGCAAGGCTTTAGAAGGATTGCCAAAGGAGAAAAGACAGGAAGGCTTTTCACTTTTGAAGTGGAAGATACAAAGAACATAGCTTTATTTAGCTATGGATCTCAAACTCTAACAGAGTTGGAGATATGGCACACAAAGGCTTGCTCACATTGGTGAGAGGACACTCAAACAAATTTGCAGGGACCAAAGTGTACTTGGTTTGCCTAATATCACAAGGCAACACATGATTTATAAGTGTGAAGCTTGTCAACTTGGCAAGGCTCATAGACAACCTTTCAATAAGAAAGGATATATGTATCAAAATCCTTTGGATCTAGTGCACACCGATGTGTGGGGTCCAAGTAAGGAGCCATCTATATCAAGCTCAAGATATTATGTGTCTTTCATAGATGATTGTAGCAGGTGGACCATTCTGTTTTTTATGAAGCACAAGGATGGTGTTTAATTGCTTTAAGAAGTATATTGCTCTTGTTGAAAACCAAACAGGTAGGACTTTGAAAAGACTTAGATCAGATGGTGGAGGAGAATACTTCTCTTTTGAATTTGATGCCTTCTTGCATGAAAGAGGCATTAAAAGGGAAGTCACTACAAGGTATACACCCGAACTCAATGGTGTAGCAGAGAGGAGAAACAAAGCTATTGTCGAAGCTGCAAGGTCCATGCTCAACGAAAAGGGATTGCCAAACTACCTATGGGCAGAGGTTGTGTCTACAGCCACATATCTAATAAATAGACTTCCATCTAAGTCACTAGATGGAACAACTCCATATGAAGTGTGGAATGGAAGAAGACCTAGTCTAGAGCATTGTAAAATCTTTGGATGCTTAGCCTATGCTCACATTCCTTCTCAAGTAAGAGGGAAATTGGATCCCAAGGCAGAGAAGTGTGTATTCATTTGTTATAATCAAAACCAAAAAGGATATAGATTGTACAATCCAACCAATAAAGGATTTTCTCTGAGTAGAGATGTAATTTTTCATGAAAACAAATCATGGTTTGATGATGACAAGAAAGTGAAGCTGCCTTATGACTTGGATAAAGACTTTCCATCACTTCAACCAAAGGATCCAAAGCAAATTGAAGAAAGTGATTCGGAGATTGACCTAGAAGACTTGGAAAGACTAAAGCTATGGAAGAACAAAGGTAAAGCAAAGATGCAAGATGCTACATATGGACTCGAGAGCTCACATCAACCACTTAGAAGGTCTTCAAGGGAGAAGAAGAAACCTGAGAGGTTTGGTTATGATACTTCTTTGGTCATCAAGCATTCAATCTACATTGCAAAGGATTCAACCAATGAAGAACCTACCACATTCGAAGAAGCACAAAGCAAGAAAGCTTGGAGAGATGCAATGGATGAAGAAATGGAATCCTTGAAGGAGAATGACACTTGGGAGCTTGTACCTAACAAGCCATCTATGAAGGTAATTGGATCTCGATGGATATACAAAATCAAGAGGAATCCAGATGGAAGTATAAATAGACACAAAGCAAGGTTAGTTGCTAAAGGGTTTGCTCAAACCAATGGTATTGATTATGAGGAGACTTTCTCTCAAGTTGCAAAAATGCCTACAATTAGGGTTCTCATTAGTCTTGCTGCATCTAGAAATTGGAAGCTCTATCAACTTGATGTAAAGAATGCTTTCTTGAATGGATGGATTTCTGAGGAAGTGTACATGGCACAACCTCCTGGATATGAGGATGCACATCATCCTAACTATGTATGCAAACTAAAGAAAGCTTTGTATGGATTGAAGCAAGCTCCAAGAGCTTGGAATTTCAGATTGGTGACTTATTTGCAGAACCAAGGATTCAAAGCTAGCAAAGCGGATACCTCTTTGTTCATAAAGAGGAATGGATCTGAAGTGATCTATTTATATGTGTATGTTGATGATATTATTATCACACGCAATGATCTTGAAGGAATCAAACAGGTCAAGACTCAAATGAAGGAGTTCAAAATAAGTGACCTTGCACCACTCACTTATTTTCTTGGATTGGAGTTAATCTACACAGGTTCAGGTATATACATCACACAAAGGAAGTATGTGCATGACATGCTCGTCAAGTTCATGATGGAAAATACCAAGTGTGCAGGTACACCTATGGAGCAAAATCATAAGCTTAGTGCTTATGAAGGAGAGCCAATTGAAGACATCACAAGCTATCAAAGCTTGGTTGGAAGTTTGAACTATGCAACACTCACAAGGGTGGATATATGCTATAGTGTTAGCATATTGAGTTAGTTTATGCATAAGCCGAGAAGACCACATATGGAAGCGGCCAAGAGAGTCCTCAAGTACCTAAAGGGGACTATGAATGAAGGTTTGTTTTATTCATATACTTCAGATATTGAGCTAAAGGTCTAGTCAGATGCAGATTGGGCTGGATCTAGAGATGATAGAAGAAGCACATCCGGGTATATATCATTTGCAGGTTCAAAAATCATTTCTTGGTCACCGAAGAAGCAACCAACCATGGCATTATCTTCTACCAAAGCCGAATATAGAGGTTTGGCTAATGCAACTCAAGAAATCATGTGGTTAAAGTCTTTGTATATAGATCTTGGACTTCATTCCTCAACACCTCACATTTTTGGTGACAACACAAGCTCACTACATCTACCAGCTAATCCAGTATACCATGCTAGAACCAAGCATATTGAAGTCCACTACCATTATGTAAGGGAGAAGCTAATGAGCGAGGATATTCAACTATCCTATGTCTCTATAGATATGCAATGTGCAGACACGTTGACTAAAGCTCTTGATGGTACAAAGTTAAGTAGATTCAAGTTGATGATTGGCTTGCAGGAAATCAAGGACAATTGAAGACTTATTTGGAGGCCAAGCATATTAGGCTTGAGGGGGAGCTGTTGGTGCATTTTACCCAAGCCTACATGCTTGATATGCTTGACATTATGATCATTTGTAAGTCACATGTGTAGTCATGTGAATACCTCTTGTAAAAGAGTACATTTTATCTCTTGTAATTGAAAAAAGGAAAAGGATGGCTTACCTCATCCATGATGTAAAAGCGAATTCGTGGCTCTAACTACTCAAATCCACGAATTTTTGAGCTGAGGGAATATCTCCTAACTTTGGGGATCACTTTTAGGTGGAGCCATTTGAATTCGAATTCAAAACTCCCTCCAAGAATAGCTATAAAAAGAGCAAGAAGGACGAGGCGATTAGCAAGCCTTGTATGTGATCAATTCATGTCATTTTGTAGAGATTGAAGAGCTTACTCCATAGCTCTATCATTCTACTCCCATTGTGCAAATATTCATTGTCAATATGATTGTAATCATATGTGAATCTATACATTTATCATTATCTACTTCTTTGTTTTGTTCTCTGCTATACTCACTCAGAGCAGTAACTTTAGAAGGTCATGTCTCGAGTTCTACTCAACCTTCTTTAGTGTTTTAACATGTGTTGGATAGATATTACTGTCTAATTTCTGCATACATAATTTTTTTGTCATTGGAGTTATATGTTCAGAGATATCTGCATTTTACTGCTCACTGGTCTATCTCTACAGAGCCCCGAGAATTGTGGGCATGTTCGAGAAATTGATGAATCTTGCTCTCAGTGCTCAGTCCATCGTTTGAAGTGTTTTAACTTGGATTGGAAATCTTGCTAAGTCTATTTGCTATGCCCAAAAGGAATTTATCTAAATCCTACCAGGTTGAGAGCACTAATCAGTTTTCTAGTAGGTGTATGTCCAAAATTAGTAAGTTTTTGGGAGCTAGTCATCTTGCAACTTGTCTGTCTTGACTTAAACTTTTGGGATACATGTTCCAAAGTACTTGGTGGATATTTTGGTGGATTTAGGAAGCTCAAAAGGTCTACTAATCAACTCTAAAGTCTCATTTGGCTGGTGTGAAGCCGGTTGTAGCAGCACCAACTCATCTTTGGATTGCATCCACCATCTCTCTCCACAACTAAGACGGTGAATAAGGCAGACACCAAGGCATAGACCTTGGAATACCTTGTCATTCGATTCATCAAAGTCATCATTTTCACCACTAGATACACGTGAGCCAGGACCTCAACAATCCAGAAAGATAGAGGTTCTCAGGATTTCTCAGGAGATCACCCATCCTAGTATTGTTCCCCCCGGAGCTCGCTTAACTGAAAATCTCTTGCCATTAAGCTACACTCTTGTGGTGTTTGAAGAAGGGGAAAGACTAAGGTCAACATTACCTTGAGCATGTTTTGGGCCCTCAAAGCTTCATTCTTTGCTTTCAAAGCCTGTTTTGAAGCATTTTTTGGGTGATTCTTAGATCCATTTTGGAGTACTTTTGCGCATACTTCTCTTTACACAAGTTCAAGAACATCAAGAAGAGTTCTCTTTGTACTTCTTTGAAGACGAATGCTCACCTTTTGGGGCTATGTTTTCAGCCACACTAGTAAATCTACAGGTTTCTTGAAAGGTTTTAGTTGTGGTGGGAGCAGCCACCCCAAGTCTATGCAAGTCTTTTGAGGCTAAAGGACAGAGTTAAAAGACACTTGCAGGTGTTGTTAGCTAGTGTTTGGGCTATGAAATCGTCCTTTTAAGTGTCATTTTACTGCACATATTGAGCACATACACACTATGAACGCTTCTGTGGATACTGCTTATGTACGTCAATGTGGTCATTGATATAGCGGTTACATCTTTGCATAAAGCCTTTTAAGTTTGATAGAGAGGGTGTGGTGAGGTTCTCTTAACTGGGAGACACCCATATGTTGAGGTCTCTTCGATGATGTAGGTGGAAGACTTCCCCAGCCTTGCCATAGGAGATGTATGATAGTTGTCCATAGGTGCTTGATTAGCCTAGTTGGCTTCTTTTGGATAATTGATTACATGTAGTGGAGTCAGTGATTCACTATGCAAATCAACATGTCAGTACCTGTAGTTTTATGAAATTTCGACACTGGTCATATGCTCATTTTGTAGAGGATACTTTGGCAAAGTTTTTCAAGATTTTTTTTTGGTTTTTTCAATCATACAATGGTCAATTTACTCCTTGATACACTTATTGCTGTGAGCACATTATTCTCACATAATCCTTTTTGGTTGGTCATTATTGTTCATGAATTCATTTTTGTGGGAATACTATTGAATTTTTTCCCAGAATCTCACACTTGGTCGTCCTTCTTTGAGCCTTAGTGGTGTGTGGACTCTTTTAGCTCCATTATCATTCTATTTAGTTCTCTATCATCATGGCTTCAGAGGTCTCAGGTACGTTTGGTGGATCACGGTCTAGTGCCAGTGTTCTAAGGAGGAGTTAAAACTTGGAGGGAAAAGACCGTTTTGAGATCCAAAAATTTGATGGCACAAAATTTGCTCTATGGAAGAATCAGACTAAAGATGTATGATTCAGAGGAGGCAATGGAAGCCAGTAAATGGAATCTCAAAGAAGCATGCTGACATGGATGAAGATGATTGGGATGAGTTAGATGAAATGGCTAGAGCTACCATTTGATTGCACCTAGCAGATAATGTTTACTTTACAATATTAGACTGTGAAACTGCAGAGGAGCTTTGGAAGAAGTTATGCAATACATATGAAAAAGAGACAGCATCAAATAAAGTGTATCTAATGAGAAAGTTATATGACCTTCACATGAAGGACGTAGATAGTGTTCTTGCTTATCTAAATGAGTTTGATGCTATATTCTCCCATTTATAGGCTCAAAAAGTGGATATGGATAATCAAATGAAAGCATTCTTGTTGTTATGCACCTTTCCATCACCATGGGATATGTTTTGCATAGCTATTAGCAATAGTGCACCTAGTGGTAAATTGGTCTATGATGACATATATGGAGCACTCTTGAGTGAGGAGATTCATACAAAATCTATGGTTGGCACTCAGAGTGGAGATGCATATAATGTTCATGATTCTTACCAAGGAAAGAATCAACAATGTGGTAGGAGCAAGAACAAGGAAAAGAATGGTCAATGGAATAAGAATAGAAGTAAATCAAGGAAGAGGGATATTGAATGCCATTATTGTCACAAGAAAGGACACATGAAGAAAGACTGTTATGCATTAAAGAATGCTAAAGGTAAATGACAAAATGTTGATGGGCATGTTAAACAGCTACATGCACCATCTTCTTCGATTGTGAAGATTGAAGAAATTAATGCTATTTTTTATTACACTGATGTGTTGACACTTGATAGTATTGTGCATATTGAGGCCCTTATGGCCGACTACCTTTCCTACAGGTGGCTATTAGATTCTGGTGCCTCTTTCCATGTGACACCACATATAGAATGGTTCTCTAATTATGCAGCAAAGTCTCTTGGTATCATGAGACTTGGTGACTCTTACCAGTGTGACATTGTGGGGATTGGAGATGTGGTTGTGCAATTCACTGATGGTTCAAATTTTACTATGGATAATGTATGCAATATACCTTAGTTATCACATAGTTTGATGTCAGTTAGTCAACTTGATGACCTTAGTTATAAGGTGGTTTTCGATGCTCAGTCCTTTTGCATATCAAAGGGCAATATGGTTAATGCAAAAGAAAGAAAAGATGGCTCACTTTATCCTTTATTAGTATCACAAAAAGAACACTTGTTAGCTGTTACTAAACAACCTATGGCATGGCTATTTGTGCCACATATCTCATAGTGGCATAGAAAATCTTTCTCGTTCTTGCCAGTTACCAGTGTTTTATCTTTCTTTCATTTTTCATTATGTGAGCATTGTCAATATGCGAAGCAAACTAGGAATGTGCATAAAATGCACATTGACTCTTCAATTCAGCCTTTACATCTTGTTCATACAGATGTGTGTGGTCCTATGCCCACGAGGTCATTAGGTGGTTCTCTTTACTTTGTCACTTTCATAGATGATGCTACCAGAAAATTCTAGGTATATCCTATCAAATCAAAGGATGAGGTATTCCCTACCTTCACAAAATGGATTGCTTCAATTGAGATTGAAAGTGGAACTAAGCTCAAAACTTACATTCAAATAATGGGGTTGAGTATACCTCATGAATTTAGCCTTTTCTGCCAGTCTAGAGGAATTCATAGAGAGTTTATACCTCCTTATACCTCAGTATAGAATGGTGCAGCTGAAAGGATGAATAGAACTATTCTAGATAGAGTAGTTTCTATGATGCATCATGTAAACCTTTCACGAAGCAGTCAAGATGATTTTCAGATATATGAATGGCACTAAGGACAAGTGCCTATGCTTAGGTAGAGGGAAAGCATCCATTATTGGTTACATAGATTCTGACTATGTTGGTCATGTAGACAATCATAAGTCTACATCAAGGTACATTTTTCATTTTGTTGGAGGTGCTATCTCTTGGAAATCTCATCTTCAAGAATGTACAGTTGTTTCCACCATAGAAGTAGAGTATGTTGTAGCAAGTGAGGCATGTCAGGAAGCATTGTGGCTTTCTCATCTTGCTTGTGATATGGGTTTACCTCAACATGTACCTCATTTGCTCAGTGATAGTTAGAGTGTCCTTGCATTGGCTAAGAATCCGGCCTATCATGCAAAGACCAAGCACATTGAGGTGCAGTATCACTTCATTAGAGACTACTTAGCCACTCAGCGCATTATTCTTGAGAAGGCTCATACTCGAGATAATGTTGTAGATGCTTTGACTAAAGCTCTACCACAAGATAGCTTTCGATACTGTTGTCATTTGATGGGGGTTACTTGATTCATGATCTTACATAGTTACTTGTATACTATGTAGCATGCCCATTAGGTGGGAGTTATAGTTTGTATACTTACACTCAGGTATTCTTAATCATTCTTTATTTTTCTCCCATAGTCACTTTGGTCATATTGGCCTTTAGTGGGAGATTGTTACCATTAGTGTCCATGTGAAAGGCCAAATGGCCACTTGACACTTTTGTATATGTTCTTTAATAAAACATATAGTGTTCTAGTCAGCAAAAGACTTAAAGTTCAACTGCATTTGTACGGCCTAAGTAATTTGTGTTCATGTTTTGTGTATTGTGTGTTTTCTGTGTATTCTACACCCCCTATGCAGAGTATTGTGTGTAGCACCAAAGTTTGTGTTTCTATAGCAAGGATATCGTTGTGGAGCTCTCGAGAAGGAGAGTCCACCATCATGCATCACCATAGAAATATTTCATATCCAAATATATCAACAACTATAACATGTATCATGGTGTATTCTTGAGTATAGAAGGTTATTGTGTGGGGTGAGTCACACCTAGTTTATATTTCCTTGTCCATTAAATGTAATAACCATTATGTATGTGCACATGCTTCTATGCACTTAGCTGATTAGCTTTGGGTTTGAAAATTTGACATGTTTAGCTGAGCCACCACTTGATTGTCCTCGTAGGATGTTTTATTGCTAGCTAGGATCATTTGTCAATCATTCTAGATGATTTTACATGTTTATGGCACATGTTTTAGGGTACCTACATGATGCTTATGGTACACGTGGAGTAGATGTGCACAAAGAAGAAGTTGTAATCAAGGCAAGGTCACATTCTTGCACTTGCATTACATTGCACCACCCATGGATGTGTGGGGAAAGTTGGTAGGTTCAGGAGAAGTTAAGGTAATGAGGAATTAGTTTTAGCACTCTAGGAGAGCTAGAGTTCATATGCTCTAGGTAATACCTTGAGACCTCATTTATGACTAGAGAGCAATGAGAGAGATCTTGAGAGCATCGTGTCGTGAGGAATTGAAAGCCTTGTGTGAGTTATGTAGTGCATATTTTGGCATGAGGATTGAGACCTATCTTTCATGGATTGGATATATACTCATAGGCAACGAGTCAATGCAAATAATGAACGAATCTCCGATGAGCAAAGGGAGTTAATTTTAAGTTGTGAAAGAAAGGCGATTTGAAACTACTAATATTCTATTTTTGTACATATATGTATATTAGTTTCTCTTCGAATAGTTTTTAATTGTAGGCTCAAATTTTCACTAATATGTGGGCTTATTGATAGCATAATAGAATCAAACTTATTGATTCTTTACATAAAACAAATGATTCTAACATTGTTGCTTCTTTTAAACAATTATCACGTGCTAATTCAAAAGATACAAACCTTATGGATAGCAAAATTTTCTACGTAGGAACTGTTGTTAGTATCTACAAAATATCATTTCATATCTTCAAACAGGTAAAAAAAAGTATTTTTTTTTATGATATAGTTTTTTTTTAGTGCAAATAATGAAGTTTTCTTATTTTGATAGGCTACTTTGAAGGTTGATTGGTTTCAGGCTTAGTATAAAGGTTTTAATTTTGCATTGAGAAGGGAATTATCTAGGTTTTGGGCAATTGATTCTTCAAAAATACTGTGATTAACAAGAGAACCATATATTCTTCCTAGTCATATTAAACAAGCATTTTTTTAATAAAAACCTTGATGCTCATCCTTGGTGGCATTCATGTTCAACCTAGAGGTAGTTCATTGCTTGACAACTTTATTGTTAGAGAGATCAAAGAAAGTCATGTTGATGATTCATCTATTGATATATTTAGGTAGTGATGTGTGTGAACACTCGAGGACCGCCGGGGCACTTTTTTCCCTCTTTAGGAGGTTTTTTCCCCCCGGCTTGTATATATGCCTATTGCCCTAATGGGCTACTTATCTTTGTACATTCTCTAGTAATACATTCAGTCTTGTGTGTTGTGCTCCAAGCGTCTTCTTCTTCCTTGTGTTGTCCGCGTGCTTCCGCAGACGTCTAACTCCAACAAGTGGTATCAAAGCAGGTCGTCGCTTCATCTAGGGCACCGTCGACACTCCTCCGTTTGCAATCTCAGATTCGGCCTCCGAATGCATTATCGTAGTGCTTGTGCAGGCTATTTTGTCTTTTTGTGCCAAAGGTATATACCAGTTTCTATTCGCTAGTATAAGCGTCTCGAAGTCTGCTACAGGTCTAGTAGAATTCGTTGGGGAGTTCTGTTCAACTTTTTGAGATACAGTCAATTTTTTGCATCAAGGTATTTTAGTCACTGGCCATGGCTGAAAGTAGTGATGTATTCCGTATGTTGGCTGTTGAGGATAAGTTGGATGGTACCAACTACCCATTATGGGCTTATATGATGCGACATGTATTGGTTGCAAAAGGATTGTGGAACATTGTGCAGGGTGTTGAAAGACGTCTTGTTACACCTCTGACTATAGGTACTCCAAGAACAGGTGATGGAGCTGATGAAGATGGTGTCCAAGATGATATTCCGCAGATTCCTGTTCGTGCTGCCGTTTTTGTTGCACCTACTGCAGAGCAGATTCGTTGGGATGGTAGAGATGCCCAGGCACATGCATTGATAGCTTTGTCTGTCAAACGTGCCATTATTCCTCATATTCGCTCTTGCAGAATAGCTAAGGATGCTTGGGATACACTTACCACATTGTACCAAGCTAGGAATGAGGCTTGTGTTGCTTACCTCTGAAAACACTTGGAGAGTGAGCACATGAATGAAGGTGATTCTATGGACAGTTTCCTAACAAAGATCAAAGACTTGAAGGAACAGTTGATTTCTGTTGATGAGGTTATACCAGATAGCTCACTTGTGCAGACCGTTCTGAATGGTCTTCCTGATTCATATCAGAGTTTTGCTTCTACTCTTCGGTTGATGATGAAAGGCAATCCAAATGCCTTGTCATTTGAGGAGTTAGTCTATGTTCTGTTGCAGGAAGATCAGTCCAGGCAAAACAGGTCCATTATGCGAGTTGTAGATCAAGCTTTCCTGGCTAGTCAGAAGGGCAAAGGAAAATGCAGCTCTTCAACTAGTAAGTAGAAATCTGCTATTTCTACATATTCGAAGAAGGAAGATAAAGATGAGAAGAAATCAGAAAAGTGGAAATTGTTTTGTAAGTATTGTAAAGGGAATGATCATATCATAAAGAACTATCCAAAACTGGCTGCTAAAGAGGCAAAGAAGAAAGAGGTTGGAATGGTTGTTGCAGAGGCCTCTACACCAAAAACAGAGTCTGCAAATCTTGTGCAGGAAGAAGAATGGACGTTTACTACTGTTTGCAGTTTTGACCCATCTTCTCATGATCAATGCATGTTTGCAGTTGACTCAGATGTTTGGTACTTTGACAGTGGGGCGAGCAAATATAGTACCTCGCAGCGCAGTTTCTTCTCTTCACTCGAGCCTCCCCTACAGGGAATACTGTTACATGCACCAACAACTCCTCTTATCCTGTTATGGGAGTTGGTAAGATCATTTTGACTACTGCTGATGGTAGTTCTTTCACTTTGTCAGATGCTTTATTTGTGCTAGGGATCAAGAAGAATCTGTTATCAGTTTTTGCATTAGCCAAGATCGACTTGGTTGTGAAATTTGTTGATGACAGATGTACAGTTCATGATCTGTCAAATGGCGATGTTATTATTGCTTCTAGCATTTTATGTCATGGGCTGTATAAGCTCGTAGACTATGAAAGATCTAAAAACGATTTGGCATGTGCAGTAAATGATTCTCAGGCTATGTCAGATGCAAAGCTTTGGCATGCACGCTTTGGTCATCTGAATTTTGCTAGTTTGCTACACTTGTAGAAATCTAAAATGGTGTCCTCTTTGCCCAAACTTGAGGCACCTAGAAAACATGTTTGTGAAGGCTGTATTTTGGGCAAAATGCAGCTTTCCTCCTTTCCAAAAGATGGTTCAATTCGGGCTACACAAAAATTATAGCTTGTACATAGTGATGTCTGTGGCCCTATGCAAACACCCTCTTTTGGAAATTACCTTTACTTCGTGATTTTCATTGATGATTTTTCTAGGCATGCATGGGTATATCCACTCAAAGTAAAGTCCAAAGTGTTCATGTGCTTTAAACAATTTTTGGTTTTGGCTGAAAATCTGTCAGCATGTAAAATGGGCACCCTCCATTCTGATCGAGGGGGGGAATATATGTCTTCTGATTTTAATGCATTTCTGGCTGAACGTGGGATAAAACACCAGTGTACAGTGTCGTATACACCTCAATAGAATGGAGTTGTTGAACGAAAGAACAGGTCACTCATGGAGATGGCGAGGTGCATGGTCAAGAGTCAGGCTTTACCACATAGTTTGTGGCTTGAGGCTGTCATGTGTGAAGCATATGTACTGAACAGGTGTCCCACTAAAGCGCTACAGTCTATCACTCCATATGAGGATTGGCATGACCGCAAGCCATTTGTTGCTCATCTGCATGTTTTTGGTGTTTGGCATATGTACTAGTGCCTGAACAACATCGCAGAAAATTGGATGATAAGGTAGTAAAATGTATTTTTGTTGGGTACACTTCTGAAAGTAAAGGCTATCGTCTGTATAATCCACAAACTAAATGCATTTTGGTTAGCCGTGACGTTGTCTTTGTGGAAGATGCTATTCAACCATTGCTTTCATGTACTAAGGAGACATCTATTAGCTCCAAAGACATGTATCATACTTTGATGCCTCTTTTTACAGGTGGACAGTCTAGTGCTGGTCCTAATGAGGCAACTTCTTAGCCTTTGTAGGTTTCATATGATGATGCAGATCATTCCATTTCTGATGCAAATTTACATGATGCACTTGTTGATGAGAGAGCTGATATTGAGCAGGCAAAAACTATGCCAAAATGGCTGCTACAGACTTTGCGTGACAGCAAATTAGATGAAATGATGCTCACTGGTCCTATTGAGAAGCATATTGCTGATTTTAAGGCTGATTTGCATGCCTCATTTGAGATGTCTGATTTGGGGCATTTGCGTCACTATTTGGGCATTCAGTTTATACAAGTTGATGGTGGATTGGCTTTGTGTCAAACGAAATATATTGACACATTATTGCAGCGTTTTGGCCTTGAAGACTATAAGCCTATTGCCACTCCTATGGAGACAAGTTTACGATTGAGTCTTCATGATGTTGGAGATGCATTTGATGTTTTCCTCTATCAGCAGTTTGTTGGATGCCTGATTTACTTATGCATTACTCGTCTAGATATTCAGTTTGCTGTCTCATAGATGAGCAAGTTTATGCATTGCCCAGGTGTCAAGCATTGGCAGGCGGTTAAGTGCATCTTTCGCTACTTGAGTGGTACTCGGCTACTTGGGTTGTTTTATCCCAAGGGGGGATCACTACCACCAGATTTGCATGCTTTTTTTGACTCAGACTGGGCTGGTTGCTATGACACTCGTGTGTCCACTAGTGGCTTTTGCTTCATGCTTGGTAGCTCATGTATATCTTGGTTGAGCAAGAAGCAGCCTACTGTGGCCACTTCCAGTTGTGAGGTTGAGTATAGGGCAGCTTTCACAGCTATTGTTGAGTGTGTGTGGCTCAGACGTCTTATGGCTGATTTGGGTGTTGGTCAGTGCTCTGCCACCACCATCTTCACTGACAGTCAGAGCGCATTGGAAGTTGTGAGGAACCCTGTGTTCCATGCTCGCACTAAGCACATTGAGGTGCATTATCATTATGTTAGGGAGAGGTTCTCTACTGGGGAGATCATCTTGGCATATGTGCCCATGCAGGAGAACATTGCAGACCTTTTCACGAAGGCTCTGCCTAGGGAGAAGTTTGAAGCTTTCTGCAAAGCTTTGGGCTTACTTCCTTTCGTGGAGTGATTTCCACATAGCTTGGCACTTCCTTATACATGAGTGCCAGCTCCTTGTTCACCGCATCACTCCCAGGGGGGATTTGTTGATATATTTAGGTAGTGATGTGTGTGAACACTCTGGGACCGCCGGGCTCTTTTTCCCTCTTTAGGAGTTTTTTTTCCCCCGGCTTGTATATACGCCTATTGCCCTAATGGGCTACTTATCTTTGTACATTCTCTAGTAATACATTCAGTCTTGTGTGTTGTGCTCCAAGCGTCTTCTTCTTCCTTGTGATGTTCGCGTGCTTCCGCACACGTCTAACTCCAACATCATCATCAAATATTGGTTTATCAACATCTCATAGAGAAATTAGAATTGTTCTACATGTCAACGATAATAATCTACTTCATGAGAACGTTAATAGTCTATGTGTTGATTCTACAAAGGATGAAGAGGAACTTTAAAAATTGATATTAATCCATCAACAGATGGTGTCATTTATGAGAGCATAGATTTAAAAATAGAAGAAATAACAAAAATCAATAAAGAAATGAAGATGAGACGATACTGATGCCTTACCAAAATGACGGTAATAATGAAAACACATGATTGGATTAGATAGTACATCATCCTCTCTTCATTTGGAATGCAAAATGAATCCCACCATATACATGAAATATATTCTTGTAGGTTAGAACATAATGCTCCAAGAAAAAGCTTAAGTTTTTCCCAAAGAGCTCCATAGCTTTCTAACTCAAGTTGATGATCGTTAACTTGAATCATTTGAATGGGTATCAAACAATAGATTCCCCTTTACTCAAATGGAATATGAGGTGAATCCCACCACAGAGTTGAAAACATTTTGTTTTAAGTTAGAACATAAAGCTCGAGGATATGCCTACAATTTTGTATATAGCTTTATTTTTCACAAAAATATCTTCCATGTGTGTATGCATATATATATATATATATATATATATATATATATATATATATATATGTGTGTGTGTGTGTGTGTGTGTGTGTGTATGTATATATGTGTGTGTGTATGTGCATATGTATATTCGTGTGTTATATGTATGCATGTGTTGTGAAAGGTCAAGAGGTGAGAGAAGATGCAAGGGTAGGTGAAAAGTCCCATACCCATACCTCTATATATAGAGGTCATTTGAATGTGAAACTTTGTGCAGATGACAAGGAGATGATATAGAAGTATATGTTGGTCATTCCACACAAATGGATATCAAAAGATACCTTATTTCTATGCTACAAGGCATAAAGGTATTCCAGCCACATAGCTTTTCTATACACAGCCACCTTGTGACGGTGATATCTCTCTATGTAATTATCCATTTAATGCACATCATATCTTTTTGGAAATCTTATCTTTCATACTTTTTATATCTCAAATATCTCTATTAGATCATTCTCCAGTCGTTATTGGAAACATTTCTTGTGAACCTCAGTTTTTTGCATAACCTGAGATGATAGGAAGTCTATCTCTGAATAGCTAGTTTTCTGGTCAAATGAACTCAAAATGGAGTGTTCTTTAGCTTCTTAGAAAGGTAGTAGAGTCTACGATGTGTGGACAAAATTTTAGAGCCATTGGATGTCTGAGGTGTGATTTAATCAAGTTTTAGTAAGCATGTGTCTTACAAGGTAGATTCTAGAAGAGCTTCTCTAACTTCTGCTGCGTGTATTGAAGTGTATTGGACTGAAATTTCTCCACATTTTGGTATCAGAGCATTGGTTGTAGAGCATTGGGAGTGGAGCCCATGGATATGCAAAGAGATCTTGAAGAAGATGCAGAGATGCTAAAGGAAAGCTTGGAGCTATCATGCTCATTGGAAAGTTATGGAGATGAAGCTTTTCGTATGTAAGAGAATTTTGTTGCTTTATGTTATTTGAAGTGATACACTCTCTTGTCCTACTCTCTACTACATATTCTTGATGCAAAGAATCTTGGATGAGAAATTACATATAGTTGCATATGAACATTGTATGTGTGTTTGAGGTATTGCACTCAATTGAATGAAGTGCAAGTTTTGATTATGTACATGGATGAAGGTTTAATCTTTTATTTAAGCTTGATGATAGAATTTTATGCTTTTTACTTGGTGCAAGAAATGAATGCAATGAAGATGCTTATGTATGCATGCTTGTAAAGATGAATGACAAGTTTTGGATAGCCATGCATGGGCTGAATATAAACTGAATTTGAAGTTGATGATTGATGTCTATAATGCAAGAATGTATGCAAATGTGGTCAAGATGAGTTTATGCTCATGTTTGAGAATGTGTGGATGATTAATATGCTATTTTATAAAGCCTATACAAGCTGAAATTTTCAGGTGTATGTAGGCATATGAAAATGCACAAAGTGAGTTGAATATATGCTCAAATGATTGATGATTTGCATGCATTATTATATGTGATTGTTAGTGTGCTATTAAAGCACTAAGGTTTGGTCTTGTTCAGTCATAGATGAGCTGAAGGTACATATGTTTGGATGCCATGAAGATTGGCAAGATGCAAGGCTACCATGTATGAAATTTGTGGATATATCTTGTTGTGGATAAAACCCATTGAGGTAAATTTGCAAAAGTAAATGTATATGCTTAACTTATGATAAGTAAAAGCATTTGATTCTTGAGTTTAGATACATGAAGTGAAAGCAATGCTCCTATTTATATAAGCCAAAGCTAGGTGAACAAAGCTTGGATGAAGGAAGATGCAAAGCGAAGGAACGAGTCCAAGCTAGAAGATTGTCAAACACATAGTGTGAGCACTGGAAGATTGGAACCCAAGCTAACAGTGGACAAGGGTGAAGCCTAGGATTGAGCTTCCCAACAAAGGAGGAGTATAAGACTCCAAATAAGGACTGCCATAAAATGTTGAAGACTCAATGAGGACTTGAGCATACTCCCCATAGTTCGAGCACAAGCAAGTGCCATGATAGAAGGAAGAGTCACTTATACAAAGTGTGACATGTTGATTGAAGCAAATGAAGGTAAAGAAAACCATTTGCAATGCTAAGGACTGAGGTAAAGGTTTTGAAAGAAATCCACATTGTGTGTGGTAAGTTCCAAGCATAAATCATGTGAATGTATTGTCAAAGAATGAGGCTAGTAAGACCACCAAAAGAGAGTGGCAAGCCAATTTAAAGACACGTAAGACCATCCCAAGAGGAATGGCAAGTCTATGTGAGGCAAGTAAGACCATCCCAAAATGATTGGCAAGCCTATGTTAGGTGCAAGAAGCACCATAGACCAAGTGAAGTTCTAGTGAAAGGATGAGGCAAGTAAGACCACCTAAGAGAGTGGCAAGCCTATGGCAAGTAAGACCATTCAAAGAGGAATGGCAAGCCTATGTAAGGGAAAGTAAGACCATCCCAAGAGGCATGACAACCCTTGTTAGGTGCAAGAGGCACCATTGATCACATTCACTATTTCTTGGGCTTCTTTTGTAGGTGATAAAATAATCTTGGAAGATGTGGAAGCTAGGAATGCTTCACATAAAGAGGAACTCATGAAAGAGTTCATTTATGATCAGCCCATTGTTGATTTTGCAGGTATATAATCAACCATGAAGAATGAGGAAAAGATTTTGAAGCAAGGGGGAGTTAGCTTGCAAGGATTGGAAGATCCAAGCCAAGTCCAAATGAGAGAAAAATACCCAAGAGAAGGAGTTACGCTCAAAGAAAGAGCAAGAGCACCCGTTAAAGGTAAATTGAAAGCATGAGTAGGAGCCACCTAAATGGAAGGAGTGCTAAGAAGTCAAGGAGCATCCATGATGCACAAAAGAAGGAATGAAGAAAAGCAAGAAGAAAGCATGACAACCATGACGACATCAAAAGGGGGTGCAAAGCAAAGTGCATCCAAAGACAAAGTCAAAGATGATCCAAAGACAAAGGAGGATCAAAGCAAAGCATGCAAGCTAGAAGACATGAAGCCATGAAGGTATAGAACGAAAGACATGCAAGAGAGGACAACAAGAAAGAGAGTGAAGCAACAAAGGTACATGAAGCCAAGGTGATCTCATATTCTAAACATATGTATGAAGCATGTTTCTTGATAGTGTTGAAGAAGAGCTCTTGTGAAGATCCAAAGAAGCAAACATGAAGTTGAAGGAAGCCAAAGAAGCAAACATGAAGTTGAAGGAAGCCAAAGAAGCTTCAAATCAAAGAAGTAAGATCACCAACCAATCAAGCAAAGGGCAATAGAAGTGAAAGACGAAGAGGAGAAGAATTGGAGAGTAGCATGGACTCCCAATTGTTGCTTGAGGGGGAGTGTTGAAAATTATGGAACATGTGCAAGCTCCAATTCTGAGGCTTGATACATACTCACATCTCATTTATTACCTCTTCATCATTTATGAAATTTTTTGTAAGCCCAAAATGAAGCTAGGCCTTGAAATTATAAAGTCTACACTCATAACCTTAGAGTAGACTATTAAAATAAAAAAGGAAAAGTTATTTACCGCTTGGATAAAAGCCAATATATATTTAGAGAGATGGAATACTCACAAAAGTCATGACGTTATCCATATAGAGTGATGTGGAGCACCAAAAGGTCAATAGGTGAGAGAAGATGCAAGGGTAGGTGAAAAGTCCCATACCCATACCTCTATATATAGAGGTCATTTGAACGTGAAACTTTGTGGAAATGACAATGAGATAATGTAGAAGTATATGCTTTTCATTCTCTCACCAATGGATATCAGAAGATACCTCATTTCTATGCTACAAGGCATAAAGGTATTCCAGTCGCATAGCTTTTCTGTACACAGCCGCCTTGTGAAGGTGATATCTCTTTATGTAATTATCCATTTAATGCATATTATATTTTTTTAGAAAGCTTATCTATTATACTTTTCATATCTCAAATATCTATATCAGATCATTCTCCCGTCGTTACTGAAAACGTTTGTTGTGAACCTCAGTTTTTTGCATAACGTGACATGATAGGTAGTCTATCTTTGAATAGTTAGTTTCCTAGTCAAATGAACTCCAAATGTGGTGTTTTTTAGCTGGTTAGAAATCTAGCAGAGTCTACTATGTGTGGAAAAAATATCAGAGCCATTGGATCTCTGAAGTGTGACTGAATCAGGTTTTAGTAAGCATGTGTCTTACAGGCTAGATTCTAGAAGAGGTTCTCTAACTTCCGTTACGTGTATTGGAGTGTATTGGAGTGAAATTTCTCCACATTTTGGTATCAGATCTTTGGTTGTAGAGCATTGGGAGTGGAGCCCATGGATATGCAAAGAGATCTTGAAGAAGATGAAGAGATGATAAAGGAAAGCTTTGAGCTATCATGCTCATTCGAAAGTTATGGAGATGAAGCTTTTGGTATGTAAGAGAATTTTGTTGTTTTATGTTATTTGAAGTGATACACTCTCTTGTCCTACTCTCTACTACGTATTCTTGATGCAAAGAATCTTGGATGAGCAATCACATATAGTTGCATATGAACATTGTATGTGTGTTTGAGGTATTGCACTCAATTGAATAAAGCGCAAGTTTTGATTATGTACATGGATGAAGGTTTAATCTTTTATTTAAGCTTGATGATAGCATTTTATGCTTGTTACTTGGTGCAAGAAATGTATGCAATGAAGATGCTTATGTATGCATGCTTGTGAAGATGAATGACAAGTTTTGGACAGCCATGCATGGGCTGAATATAAACTGAATGTGAAGTTGATAATTGATGTCTATAATGCAAGAATGTATGCAAATGTGGTCAAGGTGAATTTATGCTCATGTTTGAGAATGTGTGGATGATTAATATGCTAATTTTATAAAGCCTATACAAGCTGAAATTTTTAGGTTTATGTAGCCATATGAAAATGCACAAAGTGAGTTGAATATATGCTCAAATGATTGATGATTTGCACATGCATTATTATATGTGATTGTTATTGTGATATTGAAGCACTAAAGGTTGGTCTTGTTCAGCCATAAATGATCTGAAGGAACATATGTTTGGATGCCATGAAGATTGGCAAGATGCAAGGCTGCCATGTATGAAATTTGTGGATGTATCTTGTTGTTGATAAAACCCATTGAGGTAAATTTGCAAAAGTAAACGTATATGTTTAACTTATGATAACTAAAAGCATTTGATTCTTGAGTTTAGATACATTAAGTGAAAGCAATTATCCTATTTATATAAGCCAAATCTAGGTGAAGAAAGCTTGGATGAAGGAAGATGCAAAGCTTGGAGCCAAAGCAAAGGAACAAGTCCAAGCTAAAATATTGTCAAACACATTGTGTGAGCAGTGGAAGATTGGAACCCAAGCTAAAGGTGGACAAGGGTGAAGCCTAGGATTGAGCTTTCCAACAAAGGAGGAGTAGAAGACTCCAAAGAAGGGCTACCATAAAATGTTGAATACTCAATGAGGACTTCAGGATACTCCCCATGGTTTGAGCACAAGCAAGTGCCATGATAGAAGGAAGATTCACTCATACAAAGTGTGACATGTTGGCTGAAGCAAAGGAAGGTAAAGAAGACCATTTGCAATGCTAAGGGCTGAGGTAAAGGTTTTGAAAGAAATCCACATTGTGTGTGGTAAGTTCCAAGCATAAATCATGTGAATGTATTGTCAAAGGATGAAGCTAGTAAGACCATCAAAAGAGAGTGGAAAGCCAATTTAAAGACAAGTAAGACCATCCCAAGAGGAATGGCAAGTCTATGTGAGGCAAGTAAGACCATCCCAAGATGATTGGCAAGCCTATGTTAGGTGCAAGAAGTGGAATGCTTCACATGAAGAGGAACTCATGAAAGAGTTCATTTATGATCAGCCCATTGTTGATTTTGCAGGTATATAATCAGCCATGAAGAATGAAGAAAAGATTATGAAGCAAGGGGGAGTCAGCTTGCAAGGATTGGAAGATCCAAGCCAAGTCCAAATGAGAGAAAATTACCCAAGAGGAGGAGTTACGCTCAAAGAAAGAGCATGAGCAACCATTATAGGTAAATTGAAAGCATGAGTAGGAGCCACCTAAATGGAAGGAGTGCTAAGAAGGAAAGGAGGAGCCATGATGCACAAAAGAAGGAATGAAGAAAAGCAAGAAGAAAGCATGACAACCATGACGACATCAGAAGGAGGTGCAAAGCAAAGGGCACCCAAAGACAAAGTAAAAAATGATCCAAAGACAAAGGAGGATCAAAGCAAAGCATGCAAGCTAGAATACATGAAGCCATGAAGGTATAGAACGAAAGACATGCAAGAGAAGACAACAAGAAAGAGAGTGAAGCAACAAAAGTACATGAAGCCAAGGTGATCTCATATTCTAAACATATGTATGAAGCATGTTTCTTGATAGGTGTTGAAGAAGAGCTCTTGTGAAGAGCCAAAGAAGCAAACATGAAGCTAAAGGAAGCCAAAGAAGCTTCAAAGCAAAGAAGTAAGATCACCAACGTATCAAGCAAAGGGCAATAGAAGTGAAAGACGAAGAAGAGAAGAATTGGAGAGTAGCATGGACTCCCAATTGTAGCTTGAGGGAGAGTCTTGAAAATTATGGAACATGTGCAAGCTCCAATTGTGAGGCTTGACACATACTCACCTCTCATTTATTACCTCTTCATCATTTATGAATTTTCTTGTAAGCCCAAAATGATGCTAGGCCTTGAAATTATAAAGTCTACACTCATACCCTTAGAGTAGAGTGTTAAAATAAAAAAGGAAAAGTTATCTATGGCTTGGATAAAAGCCAATATATATTTAGAGAGATAGAATACTCACAAAAGTCGTGACCTTATCCTAGTATGGAGTGATGTGGAGCACCAAAAGTCACCCAAGGCAATGGAAAGGCAAAGGACAAGAAGTGAAAGGTCAAAAGGTGAGAGAAGATGCAAGGGTAGGTGAAAAGACCCATACCCTTACCTCTATATATAGAGGTCATTTGAACGTGAAACTTTGTGGAGATGACAAGGAGATGATATAGAAGTATATGTTGGTCATTCTCTCACCAATGAATATCAGGTGGTACCTCATTTCTATGCTACAAGGCATAAAGTTATTCGAGCTGCATAGCTTTTCTGTACACAGCCACCTTGCGAAGGTGATATCTCTCTATGTAATTATCCATTTAATGCACATGATATCTTATTGGAAAGCTTATCTTTCATACTTTGTATATCTAAAATATCTTTCTCACATCGTTCTCCAGTCGTTACTGGGAACATTTCTTGTGAACCTTAATTTTCTGCATAACTTGAGATGACAGGTAGTATATCTTTGAATAGGTAGTTTTCTGGTCAAATGAACTCTAAATGGAGTGTTTTTTAGCTTGTTAGAAATCTTGTAGAGTCTTCTGTGTGTGGACAAACTTGCAGAGCCATTGGATCTCTAAGGTGTGACTGAATAAGGTTTTATTAAGCATGTGTCTCATAGGATAGATTCTAGAAGAGGTTCTGTAACTTCCGCTGCGTGTATTGGAGTGTACTGGAGTGTGGTTGTAAGCCACTTTATTAGCCCATGGAGCCCAATAAAAAGTTGTTTCTATGTCAAGGAGAGGTTTTAAAAGATATTACACTATATAGAAGCTAAATTGGTTCGTTAATTTATGCTATGTACACTAGATCTAATCTTGCATAAGTAGTAGATTTACTCTCTCAATTTATGCATGGACCCACTCATGATCATCTTATGGCAGCAAGAAAAGTGCTTATATGTGAAGAGATCAAGTAGTCTATTTTGATGTAGTTGGTTGAGGCATCATCAAATGCCTAAATTGAGTGATTTTACTCTCATTTTAAAGATCTCTAATTCTATTTTGAGTGTGCAAAGTTTTCGCTAGAGTCTTTGCATGTACTCAGAGAAGCTTAGAAAACACAAAGCCTCTATCTAAAAGAAACCAAGATCCTACGAGGTTTTGTGTGCTTTCATTGTGCACATAGAAATGTTTATCCTCCAACACATATACATATACATACACACACACACACACATATATATATACATATACATATACATATATATATATATGTATGTATGTATGTATGTATGTATGTATGTATGTGTGTGTGTATGTGTATATATATATATATATATATATATATATATATATATATATATATATATATATATATATATATATATATATATATATATATATATATATATATATATATATATATATATATATATATATATATATATGTGTGTGTGTGTACTATTGGTATATTTTAGTAGTGATCTGTGTGAAAACACTTAGGACCATAGAGGCACTTTTTTCCCTCTTTAGGAGGTTTTTTCCCCGACTTGTATATACATCTATAACCCTAACCAGTTACTTATCTTTGTACATTCATTTGGTAATACATTCAGTATTGTGTGTTGTGCTCTAGGTTTCTTCTTCTTCCTTGTGTTTTTCATGTGCTTTTGCAGACCTCAAACTCTAGCAATTGGTATTAGAGTAGGTGGTGGCTTCATAAAGGTCTGCAATGTTCTCCTATGTGGGCACAAATGCCGAACAGATCTCTCGAGCAGAGAACCTCTCCCTGGCATAATGATAGTGCACCTCAATGTGCTTAGTGCGAGCATGGAACACAGGGTTCCTCGCAACTACCAATGCACTCTGATTGTCAGTGAACATGGTGGTGGCATAAGTCTAACCAACACCCAAATCAGCCAAAAGGCATCTGAACCACACATACTCAACAGCCACTAGGAAAGCTACCTATACTCAGTCTCACAACTAGAAGTGGCCATAGTAGGCTGCTTCTTGCTCAACCAAGATATGCATGAGCTACCAAGCATGAAGCAAAAAGCATTGGTGGACACACGAGCATCATAGCAACTAGCATAGTCAGAGTTAGAAAAAGCATGTAAAACTGGCACTAGTGATCCCCCCTTGGGATAAAACAATCCAAGTAGTTGGGTACCACTCAAATAACGAAAGATGTGCTTAACCGCCTACCAATGCTTGACACATGGGCAATGCATAAACCTACTCATCTGAGAGACAACAAATTGAATATCAAGCCGAGTTATGCATAAGTAAATCAAGCATCCAACAACTTGCTGATAGAGAACAACATCAAATGCATCACCAACATCATGAAGACTCAATTGTAAACATGTCTCCATAGGAGTGGCAATAGGTTTGTAGTCTTCAAGGCCAAAACACTGCAATGATGTGTCAATATATTTTTTTTGACACAAAGTTATTCCACCTTCAACCTGCATAAATTGAATGCTCAAATAATGATAGACTTTGCTTTCATAGTTGTACCCATATAATGATACAGATGATAGCCTTTGCTTTCAGAACAATAACCAACAAAAATACATTTAATTGCTTTATCATCCAATGTTTTGCATTGTTGTTATGGCACTAATGCATATGCCAAAAAACCAAAGACATGGAGATGAGCAACAGATGGCTTGTGACCATGCCAAGCCTCATATGGAGTGATAGACTGCAATGCTTTGGTGAGACACCTGTTAAGTATACATGTTGCACACAAAACAACCTCAAGCGAGAAGTTATGTGGTAAAGCGTAACGTTTGACCATACACCTCACCATCTCCATGAGAGACCTATTCTTTCTTTCAGCAACTCCATTCTATTGAGGTGTATTCGGCATTGTACACTAATGTTGTATTCCATGTTCAGCCAAAAGTGCATTAAAATAAGAAGACGTTTATTCCTCCCCTTGATTAGAACGGAGGTGCCCATTTTACATGCTGATAGATTTTCAGCCAAAAGTAGAAATTTGAAGCACATAAACACTTCAGACTTTTCTTTCAGTGGATACATCCATGCATGCCTAGAAAAATCATCAATAAAAGTCATGAAGTAAAGGTAGTTCCCAAAAGAGGGTGTCTACATAGGACCACAGACATCATTGTGAACAAGGTGTAATTTTTTAGTAGCTCAAACTGAATTGTCTTTTGGGAAGGAGGAATGTTGCATTTTTCCCAAAATACAACCTTCACAAACATGTTTACAAGGTGCCCCAAGTTTGTTGAAAATCAAGTCCCAATCATGCAAAAGGACTCAACCACAAGTTTTTTCAAGTGGACAGAAAAAAAAGGATGAACCAAGTTACTAAGTGAGTTGTGAGAAATTGTCAACTTTGTGAAGGTATATCTCTACACATAGGCAGAGAGTGTTGCAAACAGGCAGCCTATTTTGCAAAGGGTGGTTCTCCCAAGTGAAATATTCATTTGGGATGATTTTAAGCTTGTTAGGTAGCTCTTATAGTCTACTCTAAGTCTGCAAAATTTCATTTTAAGCTTATGTACATGTACAGAGAAAAGTTTAGACTGGAAGCATATATCACTGCTTGTGGACCTAATGGAGGGCAGCCATCTTCCATTTTTGCATTGGTATCAGAGCCATTTTGGAGGCTTGGAGACATTAGTGGGTAGCACATTTAAGACTTGAAGGTATCAAGACAACTCGTGGAAGCACATGGACGACTTATCAAAGCAAGAAGACATCGAAACGGGGCTACATCGATCGAGATAGCAACTAGTCAAAGGTTTGCAAGGGAAAAGCTATCGAAAGGTAATATCCACACCTTCTAAAGCATACAAACACTTTAGGAGAAGCTAGAGGAGCATCTTAGAGCTGATTATGGCTAAGTATAATGCACAAATAGAGAAGTTAGAGAAACGCAATTATCAACCATGGAAATTTAGAGTTAGCAACTACCTTATGGGCAAAGGATTGTGGGGATTAGTGATCGGCACAGAGCCAATGCCTCATGTGCATGATCCACCACTTCAAGGGCAGGTCAAGGCATTTAATGAATGGATAGAAAGGGATAGGAGAGTCATATTCATTCTATCCCAACACATAAGCAATAGCATGACAAGGCATATACAAGACTTGGGCACATCCAAGAAGGTTTGGGAAACCTTGGAGACATTGTACTCTTCATCAACCAAGGCAAGGAAGATTCAGCTCAAGAATGAGCTGAATAATCTTAGGAAATCACCAACTACTAACATAAATGAGTACATTTTCAAGGTTAAGGAGCTTGCCGATGCTCTAAGCTCAATTGGGTGCCCAATCGAAGATGAGGATCTTGTCGTGCACACTCTCAATGGCTTGAGAGGGGATGAAAGGTGGAAAGAATTCACCACATCAGTTTATGTGAGGGATTCCCTACTAGAATTTGATCAATTAGTCACATTGATGGTGACCGAGGAGATGAACCAAGGAGGTTCACAATCAAAGGGCAACCAACCCCAAGTTTTCTATGCAGGTAGAGGCAAAGGCAAAAGAGGTGGACAAAACTCCCAAGGCAGAGGGAGAGGAAGGTCAAACTCAAGCTCAAGCAACCAAGAAGGCTCCAACCAAATCTATGGATTAAGAGGAAGAGGAAGGAGTAGAGGAAGAGGAGGAAGATCCCATGGAAGAGAAGCATCCAATGGAGAATGCTACAATTGTGGAAAACCAAGCCATTATGCAAGAGATTGTTGGTCCAAAGGAGGAGGTAATCAAGGATACAAAAGTAACGAAGGTAATTATGCTACTACTTCAGCAAATTCAGAAAATGAGAGCTTTCTTATGATGTATGGGTCAAGTGAAATATTCAATTCTGATTTTACATGGTACATTGATAGTGGTTGTAGCAACCACATGAGTTGTAATAAAGATGTTTTCTTTAATTTAAAATCACCCATCACTCAAGGACATGTAGAGATAGGGTTTGACACTCAGCACAAGATTACACATGTGGGATATGTTGCATTGAATGTATCTCAAAGCTCCAAGGTGTTGAAGGATGTGTTGCATGTGCCAACCATCACAAAGAACTTGGTTTTGGTAGGTCAAATGGTTGAAAGAGGTTATGAGGTGAGGTTCAATGATCAAGGATGTTTTCTTGAAGACCCCATGTAGCACTACAAGCTCATATCAAAAGGAAAGAAGCAAGAAGGACTATTCACCATGGAGGTAAAGCCATCAACCCCTCACATTGTCTACTTGTCAATTGGAAATAAACAGATTGTAGAAATCAACTTATGGCATTAAAGAATTGGGCAAATAAACCTACAAAGGATAAAGTGCATGCAAAGGAAGGGCTTGGTGAGTGGTCTACCTGATCTTACATCTCAAAATATGCAACATTTGTGCCATGCTTGTCAATTAGGGAAACAAAGCAGATTGTCATTCAAGAAGGGAGCACATGTGAGCAATGAAGTGTTGAATCTCATACACACTAATGTATGGGGACCTACAAGGGAGCCATCCATTGGAGGTAATAGATATTTTTTCACATTTATAGATGATCATTCAAGGTTTGTTTGGATGTATTGCATGAAGTCAAAGTTAGAGGTGTTTTTGCCACTTCAAGAGGTTCAAAAACCTAGTAAAGAAGGAAACAGGGAAGTATATAAACACTCTCAGATCGGATGGAGGGGGAGAGTATTTTTCAAATGAATTTTCATATTTTTTACATGACCATGGCATCAAAATGCAATTCACTTGCAGGTATACACCTCAACAAAATGGGGTGGCAAAGAGGAAGAATAGATACATAGCAGAAGTCGCTAGAGCTTTGTTAAATGAAATGAATGTTCCTAACTCTTATTGGGTTGATGCAACAAATATAGCCATATACATTATGAATAGGTTTCCAACCTCGGGAGTACATGGAGTTACACCTTATGAATCTTGGTGTGGTAAGAAACCCAACCTTTCACATCTCAAAGTATTTGTTGTGTGTGTTATGTTCACATACCTCCAGAATTGAGACACAAGTTAGACCCAAAGGCAGATAGGTGTATATTTCTTGGATATTCTTCAGAGCAAAAGGGTTTTAGATTTTATAATCCTTGCACCAAAGAGCTTAACATTTCTAGGGATGTATATTTGATGAGTTGCTACCTTGATATGGTAGCAAAGATGTGTTACAGGTTGATGATGCATATGAAGCCGAGAAGAAGTTCAAAGAGCAAACAAAAAGCATGGAGATGAGTGGTCCAACCACTTCAAGCACACCATCCGAGGAGATTACTACATTAGCTTGGCATGGAAGGACAAGGAATGAAGCTCATTCAAGTGAAGGAAGTAGCAAAGGAAAGGAAAAGGCAAATGACGAAGACCATCGATGGGTAGACATGGAATCTACAAGTGACGAAGATATGGAAAAATTAGAAAATCCTGAATTTAAAGCATCTAAAACAAGGATGAGGAGATTCCTACCGCCTAATTGTGAGGTAAGGTCATCCAATAGGGTTAAATACCATGTTCAAAGGTTATTTTATGATTCATTCATTACAAGACACTGTGTCTACATGAGTCAAGTTATAGCTTGTGAAGAACCTAACTTTTTTGAAGAAGCAAATAAGCATAGGGAATGGATTGAAGCTATGGAGGAGGAAGTAAAGGCACTCGAAGAAAATGATACTTGGTCATTGGTGCCAAGAACAAAGGACATGAAAGTCATTGGCAACAAATGGGTGTACAAGGTAAAGAGGCATGCAGATGGGAGCATCTCTAGGTATAAAGCAAGGTTGGTTGCCAAAGGTTTTGCTCAAATCTATTGTTATAAGGATCTTTCTCACATGCACACAGAGGTTATGGATGAAAAAAACACACAAAAAACTAGACATGCCAGGAGACGAGACAGAACGCAGTATTAGGTGCAATCTCCCCCCATGCACTTTTTTTTTACAGTCCACAGAATACATGTATTTATAGGAATTTTTATTATGTCAAAATAGTGGTTAGAGAGCAGCTTCAAAAAGAATGCGTGAAAGTAAAAGTTGGTAGCTTTTGTAGAAAGCCTTTGCTTTCAATATCAGAAATTGTGTTCTACAATGACCCTTATTCTAACCACTACTTTCTAACTGTTTTTAACAAAAGAACCTTCTATGCCGGTTTATTTACAAACTACATTATAAGTCGGATTATTGATGTCCACCCTAAAGTCATATTATTGATGTCCACCCTTTCACACCTTTCATGCCCTCACGAACCTTCAACTGCTATATCAAAAACACCAAAACACTTTAATACATTAATAAATTAACACTCCAACAATGCCTTATTCAAAACATTCCATATAATTTATAACATGCCCCTCAGTTGAAAAAGCAACTGAACTCAGTTGATAAAATAAAAATAAACATGGATGGCCAGTCACATGTTCCATCACTGAACGAAAATAAGCATGTTCCATGTAAAAACACATGCATGGAAATATTCATGGAGGAATTACATTAATGTGTTTGTGTATGATATGCAGAAATTAAGTCGTCATGTATCCATTGACATTCTTCAATAGAGTGATTTTTTATACTTAACCAAATATTGATGATATTGAGTACTTGTGTGTGTAGTAGTGACATCATGATCAATTATTTTCTCAGGAACCAAGATTTCATATTGTTCTTCAATTAAAGGAGGGTCATCAAGAATTGGAGTGAGTGGTAAAGTTCCTTTAAATGGTTTAAGTAAACTAATATGAAAAGAGTTATGTATATTCCAATGAGATGGTATATCTAATCTAAATGAATTATCATTAATTTTTTGTATAATGCAAAATGGTTCCATAATAGCATGGTGCAAGTTTAATTTTAGGATGCTGCAAAATATTTTTGAGACGTCTTTTAATGATACACAACCACACAGGATCATTTTCCTTGAATTCCTTAGCTAATCATTTTGTATTTATATGACGTGTGTATCGCGCTTGACTTTTCCTAATGTGCTCGTGAACATTGTGAAGTATAGAAATGTGAACTTGAGCAATAGAATCAGCCATCGGAATGTCAGTTTGGGTGAGTGACATGGGAGTGGGAAGCTTTTTGCCATAAACAATTTCAAAAGGTGCACGACTAGTAGTGGTGTGTGTGGTGTTATTGTAAGCAAATTGAAGCAATGGCAACTTTTCATCCTAGTTAGTGGGACTATCTAATGAATAATAATGCAATAAATCAAGAATAGTACTATTTGTAGCCTCACTTTGTCCACTACTTTTGGGATGAAATGCAGAGCTAAAATCTAACTTAGAACCAAAATGTTGAAATAAGGAAACCCAAAAATGATTACAAAATCTAAGATCACGATCAAATAACATTACTTTAGGAAATCCATAATGTGGGAAAATGCATTTAATGAATAATTTTGCAGCCTGCGGTGCAGACAAAGTTTTTCTACATGGAATGAAATATGCATATTTACTAAACCTATCAACTATTGTCCAAATCATATCATTATGTGATGAAGTGATGGGAAGACCTATGATAAAATCCATAGAAATTTGCTCCCATGGTTCGTCCAAATGGTTTACCATGATGACGTTTTACACGCTGACATATAATGCATTGAGAAACATAATGTACAATATCTTTTTCCATGTGTGGCCAAAAGAAGAAATCTTTGCAGGCAGAAATGGTGCTTTGTATGCCTCTATGACCCATGTAAGATGGTTCATGCATTTCTTTGATGACAAAATCTTTAAAAGCTTGGGTTATGCATAATCTATGTTGAAAATAAAGAAAACCATTATGAAATGTATAATGTTCATCATATAAAGATGCACCATTGTTGAAGTCATGCCATGCACGTGAAAAATACAAATCAGATGCATAAGTGGAAACCATTTCTTGAAAAGAATGAATTTGGTAACAAAAATATTATACAAAACAACAGAATGTGAAGGAAATCGGCTAAGAGCATCAGCTACAACATCAGTTTTACTACGCTGATATTGGATCATGGGTTGGAAATTTCGAATGAATGATGCCCATTTAAGATGTCGATCAGAGATTAAGGGCTGATTTAATAAATGCTTAATAGAATGTTGATTGGTTTTGATTAAGATCTCAGAGCCCATAAGATAATGTTTCCAAATTTGCAAAGCATGCACAACTGCTAACAATTCTTTATCATATGTACTATAATTCTTTTTTGAGGGCTTAAGATTCCTACTCTCGAATGCAATGGGATGATCATTTTGCATTGAAACAACACCTATTCCTGAACCACTAGCATTAGTAACAACATGAAAGGGTTGTGAAAAATCAGGTAACTGTAAAACAGGTGCATGTGAAACTGCATGTTTGATTTTTTCAAAGGATTGTTGTTGGCTAAGTCCCCATGCAAATTTTATTTTCTTTTTCAATAAAACAGTAAGAGGCAATGCTAAATAAGAAAAATTTTCAAACAAACTTCCTATAGAAACTAGCCAACCCAAGAAAGGAATGAACATCATTGATTGATTATGGTGTAGGCCATTCTACTATAATCTTTTTTGGATCCACATGCACACCTTCACTTGAAATAATATGTCCTAGATATTCTAGCTTAAGTTGAAATAAGTAACTCTTTTCAGGATTAGCGTAAAGTGCGTTCTCTCGTAGTAAATGAAGATTTGTTTTAAGATGCTTCTCATGCTCACTATCATTCTTATTGTAAAAACAAGTATATCGTCAAAAAATAAAAGAACAAAAGCTTGGTAATCAAGAAAAATGTTGTTCATCATTCATGCAAATGTAGCAAGGGCATTAGTAAATCCAAAGGGCATTACCATAAATTCATAATGGCCGGTTTGAGTTCTAAATGTAGTCTTAAATATATCACTTTGCATCATACAAATCTGATGGTATCCCAATTTTAGATCAATTATACTAAAGACACGAGCTCCTCATAATCTATCTAAAAGATCATCTATTCGAGGAATATGGTATCTATTCTTTATTGTGATCTTGTTAAGGGCTCTATAATCAATGCACATTCGATAAGTTTTATCCTTCTTCTCTACTAAGAGAACTGGTGCTCCAAACGGAGAAGAACTAGGCCTTATAAGTCCTTTCTATACTAGGTCTTTAGTTGGTTTCCTATTTCCTTTTGGTGTAGTGGTCCATGTCTATAAGGTGCTTTATGAGGAGGAGAACTACCAGAGACTAAGTCTATGCTATGGTCAACAGATCCTCGAGATGGTGGTAGTTCAGAGGGATACTCAGACATAAAATAATCCTTATAAGTAGTCATGAAAGGTTTATGTGCATCAAGAAGTGTATGAGTATA
>CM035406.1:229466511-229541511 GCA_020310875.1 Ceratopteris richardii
CCTCCTTATATAGGTGTTCAAGAGCAATTATCAAGGGCAATTAGGATTTAATGATGTCATCGATGATGTCAATAATCCGAGCAAGACCTTTAGATGTCAAAATCTAGCAAGTATACAGTCAAGCTTAGGGTTTTGACATGTTTTGGATGCAATAGAAGCATTGGTCTCTCCAGATTCTGACAAACGCAACAAGAGACATAGAGAACCTGAATTGTTGGAATAACTCTCTCTAAATGATGATCAAAACTGAAGTAAGAGTTGAATTATATCCCTAAGTACAAAGTACCACCACATATGAGTGAATCATGTATGTGGTAACATGGGGAAAAAACCTATAGCTAGCACTAGAGTAAAAAGTGCCCATGTATAGGGAAAAGGTTCACATAAAAGCTATTTGAGGATCATATGAGTGTAACAATCTATAGATACTTACTTTTATTGCTTCATTCATTTCCATAGGTTCCTCTTCGTTCATGTTGATGCCCTTGGTAAACGTATCATATGCATGCTTAAACACATGTGGGATGGCTTGTTAATATGAACTTTCTTCAACTTATAGGTGCTCTTGTTGGAGTTCGAGGTCTTCGGAAGCACGTGAACAACACAAGGCAGAAGAAGAAGCTTGGAGCACAACACACAATACTCAATGTATTGCCACTAGAATGTACAAAGATAAGTAACCCGTTAGGGCTATATATGTATATACAAGCCAGGGGAAAAAACCTCCTAAAGAGGGAAAAATGTGCCCCGACGGTCCTAGTGTGTTCACACACATCACTACCTAAATATATCAACAAATCCCCCCTGGGGATGATGAGGTGAACAAGGAGCTGGCACTCATCTATAAGGAAATGTCAAGCTATGTGGAATCAATCCACAAAAGGAAGTAAGCCCAAAGCTTTGCGGAAAGCTTCAAATTTCTCCCTATGCAGAGCCTTCATGAAAAGGTTTGCAATGTTCTCTTGTGTGGGCATATATGCCAAGCTAATCTCTCCAGTAGAGAACCTCTCCCTAACATAATGATAATGCACTTCAATGTGCTTAGTGCAAGCATGGGACATCGGGTTCCTCACAACTACCGATGCGCTCTAACTGTCAGTGAAGATGGTGGTGGTAGAAGACTAAACAACACTCAAATCAGCCATAAGGTGTATGAGCCACACACACTCAACAATCGCTATGAAAGCTGCCCTATACTCAACCTCACAATTGTAAGTGGCTACAGTAGGCTGCTTCTTGCTCAACCAAGATATACATGAGCTACCAAGCATGAAGCAAAAGCCACTAGTGGACACATGAGTGTCATAGAAATATGCCCAGTCAGAGTCAGAAAAAGCATGTAAATCTGGCGGTAGTGATCCCCCCTTTAGATAAAACAATCCAAGTAGCCCCATACCACTCAAGTAGCGAAAGATGCGCTTAACCGCCTGCCAATGATTTACACTTGGGCAATGCATAAACCTGCTCATCTGTGAGACATCAAACTGAATATCTAGCCAAGTAATGCATAAGTAAATCAAGCATCCAACAGTCTGCTAATAGAGAATGGCAACAAATGCATCTCCGGCATCATGAAGACTCAATCGTAAACCTGTCTCCATATGAGTGGCAATAGGTTTACAGTCTTCAAGGCCAAAATGCTGCAATAATGTGTCAATATATTTGTTTGACTCAAATCCATTCCACCATCAACTTGCATAAACTGAATGCCCAAATAAGGATGCAAATGCCCCAAATCAAACATCTCAAATGAGGCATGCAAATCAGTCTTAAAATCAGCGATATGCTTCTCATGAGGACCAGTGAGCAGCATGTCATCAACATACACAACAATGATCAGAAGCACATCATTAGCAAAGCACATCATTAGCACGCTTAACATATAAGGTGGTCTCAGTTGGACTATTCTCAAAACCATGTGCAATCAAATAGGCATGTATCTTTTCATACCAAGCACATGGTGCTTGCTTTAAACCATATGCAATTCACCATTTAGAAATGCAGTTTTAATGTCCAACTGATGTAATTTCAACCATGATGAGCTGCAAGTGCACAGATGCTATAGACAGTAGTCATTCGGCATGTAGGTGCAAAGGTCTCATCAAAATCAATGCCTCTTTCTTGTGCATAACCCTTTGCAACAAGCCTATTGAGATCGTATTGCAGTCATCCAATGTTCAGAATTTTGTGCTTCATCAAACAAAACAGGCTCAGTCTCATCACAGAGACTAAAGGAAGTCATAGCATAGCAATCTGATGCAAAAGAGGCACTATGAGAGCCTGAATGAGTACGGTATGATAGAGCTGCATCTAATTTGTTATCACGCAAAGTCTACACCAGCCATTTTGGCATAGTTTTTGCCTCCTCAATATCAACTCTCTCATCAACAAGTGCATCACGTAAATCTGCATCAGAAATAGAATGATCTGCATCATCACATGAAACATGTAAAGGCTGAGAAGTTTCCTCATTAGGACCAACACTAGATTCCCCACCTGTAAAAAGAGGAAGCAAAATATCATACATGTCTTTGGAGCTAACAAATGTCTCTTTCGTACATGAAAGTAAAGGATGAATAACATCTTCCACAAAAACAACATCACGGCTAACCAAAATGTGTTTAGTCTATGGATGATACAGACGATAGCCTTTGCTTTCAGAACTGTACCCAACAAAAATACATTTTACTGCTTTATCATCCATTTTCCTGTGATTATGCTAGACAACCAAAAACACACAAATGAGCAATAGATGGCTTGTGACCATGCCAAGCCTCATATGGAGTGATAGGCTGCAATGCTTTAGTGGGACACCTGTTAAGTACATATGTTGCACACATAGCAGCCTCAAGCCACAAACTATGTGGTAAAGCCTGACTCTTGACCATACACCTCGCCATCTCCATGAGTGACTTGTTCTTCCATTTAGAAACTCCAATCTGTTGAGGTGTATATGACACTATACACTGATGTTTTATCCCACGTTTAGCCAAAAATGCATTAAATTCAAAAGACATATATTCCCCCCCTCGATTATAACATAGGGTGCCCATTTTACATGTTGAAAAATTTTCAGCCAAAACCAAAAACTGTTTGAAGCACATAAGCACTTTGGACTTTGCTTTCAATGGATATACCCATGCATGCCTGGAAAAATCATCAATGAGAGTCATGAAGTAAAGATAGTTTCCAAAAGAAGGTGTTTGCATAGGACCACAGACATCTTTATGTACAAGCTGTAATTTTTTAGTAGTTCGAACTGAACCATCTTTTGGGAAGGATGAATGTTGCATTTTGCCCAAAATACAACCTTCACAAACATGTTTACCAAGTGCCTCAAGTTTGGCCAAAAGAGGACACCATTTCAGATTTTTGCTTACATAGCAAGCTAGCAAAATTCAGATGACCAAAGCGTGCTTGGCAAAGCTTTGCATCTAACATAGCCTGAGAATCATGTATTGCACACGCTGAATCATTCACAGATTTTTCATAGTCTATGAGCTTATACAACCCATGCCATAAAATACCAGAAGCAATTATCACGTCACCATTTGACAGATCATGAACTGTACATATGTCATCAATAAATTTCACAACCAAGCCAATCTTTGCTAAAGCTGAAACTGATAGCAAATTCTTCTTGATCCCTGACAAAAATAGAGCACCCGACAATGTGAAAGAACTACCATCAGCAATAGCCAGAATGATCTTACCAACTCCCATGACAGGATAAGAGAAGTTGTTGGTGCATTTGATAGTATTCCCTTTAGGGGCAGGCTCGAGTGAAGAGAAGAAATTGTGCTGCGAGGTAATATGTTTGGTTGCCCCACTATCAAAGTACCCAACATCTTAGTCTACTGCAGACATACACTATTCAAGAGAAGATGGGTTAAAATTGTTTGCATAGTAAACACCCATTCTTCATTCTGCACTAGATTAGCAAACTCTATTTTCAGTGTAGAGGCCTCTGCAACAACCATTCCAACCTCTTTTTTCTTTGCCTCTTTTACAACCAATTTTGGATAGTTCTTTATGATATGATCGTTTCCTTTACAATACTTACAAAATAATTTTTTCTTTTCTGATTTCTTCTCATCTTTATCTTCTTTCTTCAAATGTGCAACATTTGCAAATTTTTGCTTACTAGTAGATGAGCTCCATTTACCTTTGCCCTTCTAACTAGCCAGGAAAGCTTGATCTACAACACACATAATGGACTTGTTCTGCCTAAACCGATCTTCCAGCAATATAACATAGACTAACTCCTCAAATGTCAAGGCATTTGGATTGTCTTTCATCATCAAACAAACAGTAGAAGCAAAAATTTGATATGAATTAGGAAGACCATTCAAAATGGTCTACACAAGTGAGCTATCTGGTATAACTTCATCAATAGAAATCTATTGTTCCTTCAAGTCTTTGATCTTTGTCAGAAAACTGTGCATAGAATCACCTTCATTCATATGCTCACTCTCCAATTGTTTTCGGAGGTAAGCAACACGAGCCTCATTCCTAGCCTAGTACAATGTGGCAAGTGTATCCCAAGCATCCTTAGCTATTCTGCAAGAGTGAATGTGAGGAATAATGGCACGTTTGACAGACAAGGCTATCAATGCATGTGCATGATCATCTCTGTCATCCAAACAAATTTGCTCTACAATAGGTGCAGTTGAAACTGCAGCACAAATAGGAACATGAAGAATATTGTCATCTTCAATGTCGTCTTCGTCAGCTTCAGTACCTGTATTTGTAGATGTAATAGGACGTTTTTCAACACCTTGCACGATAATCCATAGTCCTTTTGCAACCAATACATGACACATCATATAAGCCCACAATGGGTAATTTGTACGATTCAACTTATCCTCAACAACCAACATACTAAATACATCACGACTTTCAACCACGGCCACTGACTAAAATACCCTGATGCAAAAAAATGATTGTATCTGAAAAAGTTGAACAAAACTACCCTCACAAGTTCTGCTAAGCCAATCGCAGACTTTGAGATGCTTATACTGGTGAACCGAAACCTATATATATCTTTGGCACAAAAAGACGAAATAGCATGTGTAAGCACTGCAATAGAGCATTTGGCGGCCAAAACGAGCTCAAATCGTGATTTCGGCATGACAAAGCGAAGCAATGTTGATCTCCTAATCACATTGAGTATGCTCACCAAATTTCGTGCGATTCTGAGACTGTGATTGGAGGGGTGTCGACGATGCCCTAGATGAAGCGGCGACGTGCTCTGATACCAATTGTTAGAGTTCAAGGTCTACAAAAGCACACAAACAACACAAGGAAGAAGAAGAAGCTTGGAGCACAATGCACAATACTCAATGTATTACCACTAGGATGCACAAAGATAAGTAACCCATCAAGGCTATTGGTGTATATACAAGCCGGGGGGAAAAAACCTTCTAAAAAGGAAAAAAAGTGCCCCGGTGGTCCTAGTATGTTAACACACATCACTACCTAAATATTAAACTCAAAATTGTATACCGATAGTAGCATTGCCACCATTATTGATTCAATATCTTGTTTATCATTACAAGAAAGAAACTATATGGATCTATTATGTTGCAATTGCATTTCCCAAATAGCAAAACACACTTTTTCTTCTCTGAACCCAAGAGTTTTACAAACATCATCTAAAAAAAGAACTCTGTATTATTAATTACAATGGGATTGAGAAGTCTAACATCAATGCGAGGGAGATCCTGGGAAACTTCTTCAGCCCTTGTAGATTCTTGATTTTTTGCGTCTTATTGTATGAGCATCAATGTTAAAGATGCTTCCATCTCCATGATCAGAAATTAATCATCTTTGAATACTCGATCACATATTCTCCTCTCTTTACCTCTTTGATCTTTGGGTTGACTTCAAGCAAAGAACAACAAAAGCACATCTCTTTAGACATGAATTTTGTCCCAACAGGCTTATTAATAATATCCATGACAAGATCTTCTAAAATCTCACAAAAGTGAGATGGTGGTAAGCAATTCAAGAATCTGCTAAACTTATTTCTAAACCCATTGATATTCACATAGATAGATATACTTGATGAATTCCATGGGGATCCATGTTACTTGCTTTCTTTCTCTCTCTCTCTCTCTATCTATCTCTCTCCCGTTCTTCATTCTTGATTTCACTTTTGATTCTTTTATGACGTAGTGACAACTATTCATGGTCTATTGCCATGATTCAATAACATTTTGGAGTCTCTATTGTTATTTTTAAGTCCATATCTGTAAGGAATTGAACTCACAACCTCTTAGTTAGGAATGTGATGGGTTAACCACTTGCCCCAAAAGCCATGGTTGAGGATTACTTCCTAATCCTCTCTCTTAGGGTGTAGTTCAACCATCTCCTATCTGTCAAGTGTGTGGTTCAACCATCTGCAACCTATCACTTTATTACATACTTCCCCCCTTGGTCAATCATTGTCCTTAATGATCTACTCTTGTATCCCTCTAGCCTCGATGATCAGCCCCTTGAACTCCCTAGGTACCCTTGAATTGATGTCCTCAACCTCGCATAGTTTCTTGAACCTTATTCGCAACCTTGGTCTCTTGAACCCTTATCTCAACCTTGGTGTCTTGAACCTATTGTTCGCAACCTCGGTGTCTTGAACCTTGTTCTCACCCATGTTTGGTATCTTGAACCCTCAATCAAGTGCCACCCAAGGTTTCCCAATGACTTCACACTTCCAAGCTAGCTCAATAGATTTGCAAAGTTTGTTCCGAGAGCTTTCCAACGGTATATTACATGCCTCAATCTGACCTACGGATTGAGAGATACACTTCACTCTTTGCTAGGCTAACTTGTGAAAGTGACGTGCGCTATTTTGTACCCTTTCATATAGAGGATGCACAAGCGCCTTTTTTAGAGGTCATTAGGTCAATCCACCATTCCCAAGCCTACTTCCTAGGCTCGGATACCAATGTAAGAAATTGAACTCTCAACCTCTTGATTAGGAATGTGATGGGCTAACCACTTTCCCCAAAAGCCATGATTGAGAATTACTTCCTAATCCTCTCTCTTAAGGTGTAGTTCAACCATCTCCTATGTATCAAGTGTGTGGTTCAAGCATATGCAACCTATCACTTTATTACAATATCTCATCACAACGTATATTTTTATTTCATTTTTTTTGCACTTGATTTGCTTTATCCTATTTCTCTCTCTCTCTCTATTTTTTTTATTTATTACTCCCAAGGTTTCTCTCCCTCTCTCTTTCTCGCTCGCCCACACACACACACACTCTCTCTCTCCCTCCCCTCCTCAGTACACACGCACTTAAGATACATTGTTTGAAGCATGAAATGTAAACAATTACATCCCGCGTAATATCTAACAAATAGAAACAATGAAAGTGTAATCTCTCATTAACTAACAAGCACATATTTAACCATGTTGGCACGTCATTCATATCCCATTACTTTTAGCGTGCTGATTAAAAGAACTTGGCCATATGAACATCTATTTCCTTGCTCGTCCTTCTCTCTCTCTCCCCCCCCTCTCTCTCTTAATACTCTCCTAATACTTTTGTTAACTCAATAACATCATGAAGTCACCCTATTAGCAATAAAAGATTTAGTTTATGTTTAGTATGATACTAATTTTTTATGAAACTAATTTTTAATGGCCACTTTATGTATTTTGTTTCTTTGTCTATTTGGATCCTACTCCTCTTTTGATTTCTTACAAGTCTTTAACCATATTATAATTATGCATTATGTTAGCCTTTTTGATAGGCATTTTTATGCTTTTATTGAAGGCATTGTGTGATTTAACTATTAGAGTTGATGTGATATGGAGTAAAAATGGGCTAATTAGGTACAATTGAAATTGTATGGAATTTGCAATATATAAATATAAATATAAATATATATATATAAATAATAAATAAATAAATAAATAAATAAATAAATAAATAAATAAATAAATAAATAAATAAATAAATAAATAAATATATATATATATATATATATATATATATATATAT
The DNA here is from genome assembly GCA_020310875.1 of Ceratopteris richardii. Taxonomy (NCBI): domain Eukaryota; kingdom Viridiplantae; phylum Streptophyta; class Polypodiopsida; order Polypodiales; family Pteridaceae; genus Ceratopteris; species Ceratopteris richardii. The sequence goes on from CM035406.1 coordinate 229,474,523, forward strand.
ATATATATATATATATATATACACACACACACATGTGTGTATCCCATAACATCAACGGCCATCTTAATCTCAATCTCCATGAACTTATTTAAAAAGGCAAATGTGTTATCCCTTATGAATGATACAGCCAATGGAGAAGTGAGAAACTATGGGAGCAACCATTGGGTGAATCCAACGTTAAGAAAAAAAAATCCATAAACATAAAGTTCTTCACTTTACAAAGCCTTTATATTATAACATACAATATGAAAGTGATTTTTTTTATAAAATGGAGGTTCGACAGACGTCTACTTCTCCAATTTTAATTTTAAAAATGCAACTCTACAAGTGAATGGGCATAGTACTCGTGAGGCCTCCCGTATCCCACAAAGCAAGGGTTACACAAGGTGACAACTCGGTTAGAACTGGTTCAATTGGTCAAAGCCATTACATGTCGAGTCAAGGGATTGAACCTTGGACCTCTGCCTCAAGAAGCGAGAGCTAAATCAATACCCCTATTCGATGTGGACAATGTGAAAGTGATTTGTTAATATAGATATAATATGCATTCAAGTCACCTTAGGTGCATGAAGGAATGAAGATGTAGAGAACATCTATTATTCTTTTATGATTCAAAGAGGGGACGATAAATTCAAAAGAATTACTCTGTTGTGAACCCAACTTACTTCGAACTCCCGTAGAGAAAAAAACTTGGTCAATGGTCTTCATTAAAAGAAAAATAGCTTCGCTACAATTTATCCCCTCAGCGTGGAAATTGGGATGGCAGCCAGGGTCTTCAGAGCGTCGCAGAGTTTGGAAGAACTTTCTAAAGGTTTCTACGGATGCTGGAAAGATGGAAAATGGGTCCGCCCCGCTATCAGTGCCCGTTATCGTAATCGACTGCGAAAGGAAACCCTGCTCTCCGGAGAGTATGTCTCTTCCTCACACACACACACACACAGAGAGAGAGAGAGAGAGAGAGAGAGAGAGAGAGAGAGAGAGAGAGAGAGAGAGAGAGAGAGAGAGAGATGAAATTGGTTATCTGAAGGGAGTGGCCTTATGATAAACCAAGGAAAGAAATGAAACCTAAGATGAAGGGGCACAAGTGTGACCGTCTCGCAGCTGAGAAGTATGCCATTGCCCTTTTGCTTTAATTTAGTAGTTCGTTTATCAGTCGAAAAGATTCCAATGGTAACAATTTTTCAGACGAGCAAGGACCGAGGAACTCATGAAGAAAATGCCACAGATGCTGTTCGATTACAAAGTAAGCTTATTGAACTTATTTCAGAATTTTTAGTTAGTCGATCTTTATAAAAGATAATTCTACCTTTTGTTTGTGGAGTAATTTTTCATGTTCTTTTGGGGTAAAAGTTTGACAGTAGTAAATTGATTTAAAGGGAGATGATTATACGCGGCCTTGGGGCAACTCCTTATAAAAAGAATCGAACTTTACTGCCAAACTATATTATTTAACCTGAAGGGGTCAGCTCTTTGCAATACCACAGCATCCTCTCTACGCAAATTTGCCATACAAATCAGGATCTTTGTCATAAGAGCAAGTCTGTGTCAGAGTGAAGCAGGTTTTTGAGTCAAAGGACACCCAAAAGAATAGAACGGATGTATTGTGCTTTGCAGCTGAACCCTTTATCGTTAAAGATTTACCCCTTCAAAACATTGGGACAGCATATTGAAGCTGCAAGTTTCAGAAAACCTATGATTTTTTCGTATGAGTTTGTCTGATTATTTGATCGTTAAACTTGCATTGAGAGCACCCTTGCACGTACCTCTCAACAAAGGTCCTTATGCATGACCAATAAAAATACAAGGTACAATGTATGCAAAGGTATCCAATATCATGACACGTGTATTAAATATGTCGGAGGATATTCTCATCATTGGGTGCACACACTTTGCTATGCCTGATAAGTAATCTACTTCAAGCCCGATTGAACTCGTTGCCAGACTCCACCAAAGTGGAGGCCATTACGGCAACAACCTTGTTAGATCCTCTAGGATCCTCCAGCTCTGCTGGACAAGTCAGGACACAAGCCATATCCACAAACATTATAAGGGAGGACATTAGACTCACCTCCCAGCCGTAGAGCCATTATGGGCTCACCCTCGAGCCTAGGAGCCTGGGTGCCTGCAGACAAGAGCGTAGCCACCTCCAAGGGACTTGTATCCCATAGCACGAGCCCCCCCTGGTAGAGGTGACGGGGCTGCCAAAGGGCCAAGAGTCAAGTGACTCACGTGAGTGATGTCTCACAAATGAGCCCATGGGTCCTATTTTATAGGCTCAAATGAGGAGGTGCCCTGGTTCACCCTATGTAGCTGGTGCATATTTGGCCGGACACTTTAACTACATGCGCTCATCTAGATGTCCTTCCCCCCTTATTTCTAATTGATGTCCTCATCAATTTCCTTGAGTAGAAACTAAGAGTCCAATCCCTCAAAAACCTAACTTACTCGGAGGTCAAAACAGGCTTAGGCAAGTCCCTCGATTTATGAGATACTCAAGATGAGAATTCCCCCGGGACTTGCTCTCCCTCTGGTTTTGATCGAAGTCGAGCTCTAGTGGAGCATATTATGTAATGTCTTCCAAGTTCATATCTCCTTCAGGGATATCCCAAAAATTCATCTTGTGACCTGGCCAAGTTGTCACGCAAGGCAACTGTCGTGGAACCAAGATACATGCCCAAATTTCCAAACGGGAAATTGTTGTGGGAGCATGATACTTGTTTGAGTCCCTAACTTGTCAACTATCACGGAACTATGATGTAAGTGATTCCTCAAGATGGATCCCACTTGTAAGATTCACCAACAATCAATTATCAAATTTAGATTACCATCGAGAAGATAATATCATGCACATGTTGCTTTGAATTGTCTTAGGATCTCGGGTTACCCTAAGGTACACCCTCGTGCCCCACCAAGACCATGGGGTGTGCACATATGGTGCAAATAGTATGGAGAACAATGTAGTGCGAGGAGGACAACATAGCGCCAAGCTATCTTTGCTGTGCTCTCCTCCCTCTATAACAATTCTTGCCTCCAAGAGGGGTCTCCGCTAGAGACTAAGGGGGTCTCTGCCATAGACTAAGGATCCATGCCTCGGGGTCTCGTGGTCGATGAAGAGGTTAGCTCATGATTGAATATCAACATCAGCAAGCTATACAATAGCTGATGTTGAATTCTATAATGAGCACACAAGTGGGGACAGTCACTCACCCAATCGGAACATATATGGGGGGGGTATATGCAGGGTGAAACCATTGAACATTCCCAGTATAGGCACGACAATGGAGCATGTACTCGTGGGCAACAACTCTCGGGTAGAAAACCCAAGGGGCTACCGTCACAACCAAGGGGTCAAGAGGGCTGCCATCAAGGGCAACATCCTCAATAATACATTCGACTCCATAAAGGTCATGTCTACATAGGTATCCCTGATGGCTGTATGCCACCTATGATCAGCCAACATCATTGAACACATGATCATCACACCACCAACATATTCCCCACGGTCTAGGATTTATCCTTTGATCTATACGTGATCTTTGGATGGATACAAATGGTACCCCCAAAGAAAACCAGATGCCAAGAGGAGTTGCTGGAATACTAAAAACTCCCTTTCGGGAGGCCATACAATTCCCTTTTAGGCATACAACACAAATCCCTTTGGGGCATAACTAATAGGTCTCCCAATAGGAACAAAGTGAAAGGAGTTGTTAAATCACTAACACTTCCTTTCAGTCACATTATGCAATAGACAACAGTTCCAAATGCCAAAACTCATTACTTCTAACGGTGGAACTATGACTAAGACCCTTGCCATGATTAGACTTGTCTCGTGATGACCTAATGGCATCTTGTATAAAAAATTATCCCATGATAAAGTCCATAGTGATGCTAAGAGACAATGTACATGCATGCATAGTACAAAGTAGAGATTTAAATCGTAGATTTAAATCGGGATTTAAATCGTTTAAATCGTAGAGATTTTTAAAAATAAAAATAAAAATCGAGGTTTTTATTCATCAAGAGATTTTTATTTTTTCTTGTATCTAAGGTATGCACAATACTTATTCAACTCATATATACTCCAATATTGGAGAGTAGTGAAAGTAGTGAAAAGTTTATATGACCTGGATGCTTGTTAGTTGTTGTACTTTAGTCATATGTGAGATGCCAACAAAGAGAGTTTATGATAACATTGCAATCATATAAACTCTATAATGTCATTCAGCTATAGGTTGGTACAGATTCATACTGAAAGGGACTTAATTTGATGCCAAAAAATGTACATACACAATTGAAGGAACTTGGCTTTGAGCATCGATTTTAACTTAATTTAGTTAGTCAAATCTCGAATAGGCAAGAAAATAATATAGTTCTATCTAGAGGTAATAAATGATAGACTATTAGCAAGCATAGGTATCACAGTGATCATATTTTAATTTAAAAATATGAAACCTTAAAAAAAAAAAAAAAAAAAAAAAAAAAAAAAAAAAATATATATATATATATATATATATATATATATATATATATATATATATATATATATATATATATATATTGGAATAAAATCGTTAAAAACGATTTAAATCGTGAATGCGATTTTTACGATTTTTATTTAAAAAAAATCGTGCGATTTTTTTTTACTATGCATGCATGTCTTATGTGCTCAACCACCATAGGAGTGGCACCCTGTGCATCCCAATGGATACCTCAAGGTTGAGGGGTCTATCCTATGCATGTATCACATATCCATCCATTCTAGCATGGTAATACATGTATCTCTACTGATACCAAGTACGGAGTATTTCGAATATACACATCTACCTTGTACCTAGCCCATGCTACCCTAGTACCATGTGCATCTCAATCAAAGTCACATGGGGACGCATCCTTGGGTCCTAGGGATGCTGCCCCAAGATGGATGGAGAAGGGATGAGAAGCCGTCCCCCCAAGCCCCTCTGTAACATCCATCCATCCACGAGACGAGACGTTTTTTTGTGACAACCTAGATCCAATACAGGACGGGATGGTGGAAAGTCATTTTTTGGACTTTGAAATTCAAATTTTTTCGATTTCTTAAGGCTAGTGTTAGTGCTTCCTTAAGTGCTTCTAGAGCCTTCTTTTAGCTCCACGCACACAACCATAAATAGAGCCATTTTAGCTTATGAAACTCACAAGTTCACTTGGAGCTTTCATTGCAAGCATCCTTTGTGCATGAAGGCTTTAGCTAGCTTCCCTTGTGCATATTCAAGGGATGCTCTATATCCTCGATCCCTCTCTTCCTCTCTTTTCTCCTCTCCTCATAGTATTCTCTTCCCATATGGCCTCTTCATCGCGAACAAGTGGATCCGATAACAAGAGGAGGCATGCTATAAGCAAATGGACATTGTGGGAAGAGATGGACTCTTCCGTACCGGCCAAAGAAGAAGGTAATGCAAAGCAAAGGAGTTGCAAGCTATGTGGCTACAAAAGAACTGGTGGAGCAAACATCATCTTTTTTCTCATGATGTAACATCTTTTTGGTATGATGATGATGATTTATCCACACATGATAGAATGCATGTGACTTGTCTTTGAGTAAGTCTGAATCTTCAACCATCAACTTGCTTCGTACATGTTCATTGTTCAAAGTTTGTACTTAAAAAACACCTTTCCCCATGGGTTTTTAATTATTGGTCATTTCATATGTCAATAGATTCATTGTACATTACTTTTAATTTATCATTTTGAGAAAAATGCATTTTTTTAGTGCCATCTCGAGGACGCGCCCTAGGCTCCGTCCCTGTCTTGGGAACGCGTCCTCGGGACACCCTAGACTCCGTCAATGTCCCAAGGACACCCCCGTCCCCGTCCCCGCCCCCGTCCCCGTCCCCGTCCCCGTCCCCGTCCCTTGTGACTTTGATCTCAATGGACATCTCATACAAAAGGTTCCCCATCCTATACTGATGAACAAATACATCATGTACTGATGAACAAATACTAGCCTACCAGGGTCAAGATGCACTAGGTAGCAGGGTTGCCCCGGTTCTCGTAAAGAGGTTCGTTTTTTCGAACTTTGTGCCCTTAATACTAAGCATTGTGAGCGTATATGTACATTCAACATTATATACATTATCTACATTCAACATTGTATATAATATGTATGTACATTGTATGTATTATGTATGTATCTCTCTCTCTCTCTCTCTCTATATATATATATATATATATATATATATATATATATATATATATATATATATAATACATACATACATACATACATACATACATACATACATACATACATACATACATACATACATACATACATACATACATACATACATACATACATACATACATACATACATACATACATACATACATACATACATACATACATACATACATACATACATACATACATACATACATACATACATACTCTAACGTACCTTACGAACCTTACCCTCGAGGTAAGAGTCGGTTCACGTACCTTACCCATACCGAACCTTACGAACCTAACCACCTTGCTAGGTAGCCACACAGAGGTATGAAAATTGTACATGTCTAGAAAGATCCATACTCTCTACCTAAGATCGGGTCTCATCCACATGAGATCATATAGGTTAATTGCCTTCGATCTTAAATCCCCAAAGAATATTTCCTCTCTCCATGAGATACAATCACTCGTGTGACTCTTGGTCACACCATGTGGCATGAGGTAGACACTGTCTCCCTCTGTCCCATAGTAAACCTATCATGGTAGAAACGATCGGTATATATCCCGAGGGGCACTAGGATGACCACCCCGTTCCTCTATGAACAAGTAGTTGTTAAAGGGAAATCCCTTGCATGAAGGCTCCAGACCTTTCAAGGCATGACCCTCGCCATAGGTCTCCTCGACTATCTAGACGTAGTCCGACCTTGGAGCCAAAATCTCCCCAGGGATTTCCTCGGATTGCCAGGGCCATGTCTTGATCAATCCCTCTTTCATGTTCGATGACACCTAGTGGGTCTGCGGAACACTTCAAATTAGTACTCCTCCTGACATGCCCACTCCATCTGAGCTTCTATATGATCCAATCGATCCTCGAGGATTTGGTTCAATGCCCAAGATCTTCAGAATCTCGTGAATATGCATCCAGGGTCTCTCTGCGCCACTTCCCAATTAGAGAGGAAAGTGAGTGTACTCATGCCCTTCATCTCCAACACACCAGGATATGCTCAAATCCTATTATCCTAGGCGACCATGAATAACCGTCATGGCTCATTGAATGGAGTAAAAAATTGGAATATTCCCACCTCCTAATCTATGCATTTGAGTAAAAGCCCCGATTTTATGGAAGTGTTGGGGAAGAAGAACCCTTTCGAGACATGGACTGTGCTTGTCGGTAGGGTATGGAAGTCGTCATACCTCAAATTGGCTGAACCGGACTAGCTGTTGACTGAGAATCAATGGGATGTGGGAACATCTCTATGACGAAGGAGAAGGTGGAGTGGCTGAAAGTGCAACTATGGAGGCTGAGGTGTGAAGGACTCTTCTCTCTATGTGCAATCTTGGTGAATGCGTGCTTATGCCAAGATGAAGAGAGGAGAGGCCATCCGTATGTTCCTAATTTAGGATCCTCCCATCTCTACTATTTTCTAGCCGAATTCCTAATTAATTTAGAAAGTTTTCAAAACTTTATAATTTTTACACGTCCCCCCACTTAATAACAGCCATATGGAAAGTATGGAGAAAATGCATGCGCTGAACTTTTGAGGTGGGTTCACTAAATTTATGCCATGTGGCAGATTTCTATTGAAGTTTGAACCCCAAATCAAAGTTTCCTTGCTGCCTGGTAATTGCCTTGCAGCCAAAGTGATTGCCTTGCAGCCCCAGTAATTGCCTTCAGTCCAAATAATTGCCTTGCTGCCCAAGTAAGATGGTTGCATCCTTTTGATCAGCCTAACAGCCATGCGCAGCCACCACCCTCACATGGAGGTGGTGCCAGCAAAAAAAATTAGGCCGAGATGGGGTGCAAAGACGGGGCAACCAATAGATATGGTGGCGGTTTAACAGTCTCTACAAGCTCCATCCCATACGTTCATCTTCTCCCAGCTAGCCCCATCATTTCTGAGTGCACATGTGATTTCCTCATGCGAGCAAATGAATCTTACAGGCAGCTCATGATGGGCTGCCCTCTAGACATGCTTCATGGACAAAAATCAGCAGCTCTCATCAAATCTTCTTCACCCAACATAGCTGAAGGGCATCCAGCAAACAGATATCAGATCAATGTTGCTTTCTTGTGTCTCCTTTTGGGGTGGATGCTCCCACAGACCCTCCTTTTCTCTACCCAACCACTAAGGTGGCTCGGTTAGTTTGGTACGGTAGGTACAATACGTGAACGGTACGTGGCAAGGAGGTTTGGTACGGTACGGTACACACACACACATATATATATATATATACACACACACACACACACACATATATATATATATATATATTTTTTTTTTAAAAATTTATATATAATAATATATTCTCCATGCATGTATTTACAGTGAATTACCACATGAGCACTGGAGTCCTCATAGCATAGTTAACTATGAATTGTATGGCTCACATAAATAGGTGCCAAGTTCAAAATAATGAATGATACAATTTTTATACAGAACAAGTATTGTACGTGTACGATACGTTCGGTACGCACCGTACGTATCGTACACATCCAAGGGGTTTGACACGCGAGTATTTCCAACCTTGTCAACCACACACAAAACACTCTTTGAGCTTATGTGTCCACTCAATAGGCAGGCTAGCACTATGCCAATTGCTAGAGATGCCCGTCAACAAGAAGGTGAAGGGCTCAATAGCAAGGGCATAGTCTATGATGATCATTGGCATCTCGATCGTGAATGGTCTAGTTGGATCCACAATCTACAACATCGGAGCAAAGGTCACATGCCACTTCAATGTCGGAAAACACTCTTTGAGCTTCTCTGTCCACTCAATATGTTAGAACTGACGACCTCTTGCTCAATGATTCGCCATCACTTTTGTCTTCCCGTCTGCACGCTACCCGAGGCGCTTCGAACTCTCAAGCTCAGAGATACGGAGATCTTCTTCGAGTGACCGCCCAGCCGCGTAGTACCATCATTAGTTACTCTTTCTCTCTCTTCATAATTGTGAGTCATCCCCCCACATGGCTTCACACATGGGTGCCACATGGCACTCATGTGTGAGCCCATGTAATAATCAATCTAAGAGGTGGTTCACACCTCTTCTGAGGGGTTCTCCATATAACATTTCCTTCCCCTTAAATCCATTTATGTCCTCAAAAATGGTATTGGAAGGTCTAATAGAAAGAGAGAACTAATAATAACACTACTCCCACTATATCCCCATGTATAGAAATACATGGTCATGTCTCCGTGTTGTTTCCCCATATCCTTCCCCTTAAGAAAGCTCTTGGGAAGGTAAACTAAAACTGGGAAACCATCTCTGAAGGGTGCTAACCCCCTCCCATGTGGCACTATCTTCTGAACTATCTTTCCACTTTACTAGACACTCTTTATACAAGTGACTCCTCGTCCGTTTCTCTCGAGTGCGTAGTATGCTCTCTGGCTCATGTGGAATAGATTGAACAGAAATAGGCTCTACTACTTCACTATCTGGAATGAGGTTGTCAGATTCACCCAGCCTTTTCTTAAGCCGGCTAACATAAAAAACTGGATGGATTTGACTATTCTCAGGAATTTGGAGCTGGTAAGCCATCTTTCCTATTCTCTTAAGTATTTGGAAAGGTCCACAATACCTAGGAGATAATTTTGGACAAGGTCCCGTCTTCATGGTTTCAGACCTAGATGGAACTCTAAGATAGACTTGCTCTCCTACCTCAAAGTTGATATCTCTTCTCTGAGGGTCAGCATAGGCTCTAGCCCTATCCTGAGCTTTCCTAATGCTGTCCTTAGCAAGTCTAAGCATATCATTCATTTCTTCCAAGAAGTCCTTTGCAGCTTCTGCAAGCCAACTGCATAAGGAGCCCTTGGCTGAAACCCATACATAAGCATAAATGGACTATGCCCAGTGGAAGAGTGCTTGGCACTATTATATGCAAACTCTACTATAGGTAAGTACTCTTCCCAATTAGTTTGCCTTTCATTCACATATGCTCGAAGCATATCCTCTAGGATTTGGTTAACCCTTTCTGTTTGCCCATCCGATTGTGGATGCTCGGCCGTACTCATGCTAAGCTTTGTATCCAACCTTTTGAAGACCGCTCTCCAAAAGTGGCTAGTAAACTTCCTATCCCGATCAGAAACTATGTCTAAAGGAAGACCATATAACCGGTATAGGTTCTCTACAAAGAGTCTAGCCAACTCAGGTGTCTTCACTGTAGTACGTGTCGGAATAAACCTAGCCATTTTGGTTAACCTATCCACAATTACCCAGACCGAGTCTTGCCCTCTCTGTGTCTTAGGTAATCCCACTATAAAGTCCATGGAGATACTCTCCCACTTCCCATTGGGAATATCCAATGGGTGGAGTAGCCCTCCAATCCTTAATCTCTCAGCTTTGTTGACCTGGCATCTATTGCACTTAAGTACATACTCTAGGACGTCCTTATGAAGCCAAGGCCAATAAAACTGCCTCTTAACAAGATCATAAGTCTTGTTAACTCCTGGGTGTCCCGCACTAGGTGTGTCATGACACTCATATAAAATATGCCGTCTCATCTCAGTATCTCTAGGGACACACACCTTACCTTTATATAACAGATATCCATCATGGACACTGTAATTCTTCCACTTGAATCCTTCTTGAGTACCCGTCGATACTCCATCCTCATTGGAAACCCGTATATCACGATCCCCATTCTCTATGGCTTCCCAAATCTCGGAATATGCAGGATCAAGCCTACATTTCCCTCTAATAGACTCAAGTAGCTCACTAGTGATCTGAGTAAAACTCAGTCCATTGAGCATAGGCATGCGGCTAAGTGAATCAGCCACTACATTAAACTTTCCCTTCCTATACCTAAGCTCATAATCAAACTCTTGAAGGGTCTCTGCCCATCGGGCCTTACGACCTTTAAGGTCTGTTTGATTAGAGAGCCACTTAATGCTCTCTTGATCAAACACTATCGTAACTTTGGCACCATATAAATAATGACGCCACTTCTTCAAAGCATGGACTATTGCATACAACTCCTTCTCATAGACGGAGTAATTCTTTTGAGCCGGTTCTAGTTTCTTGCTCTCAAAAGCTACTGGTCGACCATCCTGTACTAAAACCGCTCCTATAGCAAAATCACTCGCGTCAGTCTCAACCACAAATGGTTTATTGGGATCTGCTATATGTAAAAGTGGAGCTGTAGCAATTGCTACCTTCAACTTTTCCATACTTTGCTTCTGTTCGTCTCCCCAATGAAAGGCTTTCCCTTTCTCTTTAAGCTGTTCTATCATCGGGACAGCAATTTTGGCATAGCTCTTAATGAATCTTCGATAGAAACCTGATAAACCTAGGAAGATCTGTAGCTCTTCCAGGTTCCGTGGATGTGGCCATTCCATAATAGCCCTTACTTTTTCAGGATCCATCTGGATTCCATCTTGGGAGACTATATGCCCAAGGTACCTAACCTCTGTCTTGAAAAATTCACACTTTGACTCCTTAGCAAAGAGCGAATTTTCCCTTAGCACTTGAAATACTTTTCTCAAGTGTTCCAAGTGCTCCTGTTATGATGCACTATAGATCAGAATGTCATCTAAAAAGTCTACTACAAAGTGTCCTAGATAAGGCCGTAAAACACTATTCATGAGTTTCATGAAAGTGGAAGGAGCATTGGTGAGACCAAAAGGCATCACCAAAAACTCATAATGCCCATATCTAGTCCTAAATGCAGTCTTAGGGACATCCTCTGCCCTAATTCTAATCTGATGATATCCTGATCTAAGGTCAAGCTTGGTAAAATACCTAGCTTGATGTAACTGATCAAATAGATCTTCCAACCTAGGCATTGGAAATCTATTTTTGATAGTTACCTTATTAAGTGCTCTATAATCTATACATAGTCTCATAGAGCCATCTTTCTTTTTAACTAGGAGCATTGGCGATGCCCATGGTGAGTTACTAGGTTTGATGAAGCCTTTATCTAAATAATCCTGCAATTGCTTCTCAACCTCCTCATGCTGAGAAACACTAAGCCTATAAGGTGGTCTACAAATAGGGTTAGTGATAGTAACAACTTCTATGGCATGGTCAATGTCCCCTCTCTCAGGTGGTAGCCCTCTAGGTAAGTCAGTGGGAAAAACATCTCTGTATTCAAACATAAGATCCTTAAAACTTTTAACTACACACTCTTGCAAAAAAGAATAGTAGAAAGTCCTGTTCATATTTACATTCAAAGCATGAAAATATACATCAGATGAGCTGTCTGTACAATGCTCCATATCATGACTATACAATAAAAACATATCCTGTACATGCTGTGAACAACAGAGACTATACAACTCTAATGATGAGATGAGAGGTGCACTAGGTACATCTCTCTCTCCCTGAATATAAACTTTACTTCCATTCTTTTCAAACTCGAGTGTGTTATTTTGATAGCTGCGTTTAAGTGTATCTCCCAACCCCCATAGCCATTCTCTTCCTAAGACTAGATCTGTCCTCTCCATGTTCATAATTTGGAAGTCCATATGGTCTGTATAATCCTGCATCTTGACTTCCAAATTGGATACCATAGTATCCCATATTCTTTTATCTTGCCCTTGCATCATAGATACAATGTATTTATGTGCACTAGGCTGCTGGGGAATCTTCAATTTCTTGACCAAAGCATAGTTTATGAAGTTATGAGTAGCAGAATCATCTATCATGACTCGCACCCTGGTCCCGTATACACTACCATGTAGCTTGACCAAGTCATGTGGTCCAAACTGCGGTGACCACAATGACTGAGTCAAACAACACGTGTGCTCTATATCCTCGTGCATCACCTCCACTCCCTTGCAGCTAAAGCTGCCATGAATGGGAAGGGTATGCACTAGGTGGACCGCCTTTTTGCCCCTTTCAGGAGCCGTACTAGACTCTGGTCCTTTCTTCTTTTCTTCCCCCTTCTTGAGTGGACAGTTCCACTGTGAGTGGCTAGGGGATAGGCACCTAAAACACAGGTTCTCTCTTTTGGCCTTCTCAAACTGGTCTGTGGATAGCTTAGGCCCTTGTGATCTTTGTTTTTTAATAAAAACCTTGTTTTTCCCAAAAGGCAACTTTTTCTTAAATTTAGTGGTGCTAAGAGGTTTAAGGGGCTGATCCGTCTCCATAGGAGTATACTGAGGACGGTTATGGTCCTCATATATCTGTGCATATTTGATCGCCTCCTCAAACGTCTTAGGCGCATTCCTCCTGACTTCCCTCTTTATGGCTTTATCCAAGCCCCTAACAAACCCTCTGGTCTTCTGAAAATCATCTAGACCCTTAAGCTTCAAAGTGATCTCTCTATAGTGGGATAGATAGACTGAAAGAGGCCTGCCTCTTTGAGTAATCCTATCCCACTCATCCCAATTCCTCTCCTCTTCATTTTCAGGAAGAAACTCTTTTAGGAAAAGAGTCTCAAACTGAGTCCAGTCACTAGGGATAGAGTTCGCCTCCTTAAGACTCATCCACCACTTATAAGCACGTGGGCCGAGGGAAAGACTCGCCTCTAGCACACGATACTCAGGTGGGGTGCCCTTCAATTGATGCAAATCATGCCACTTTTGTAAAAAAGTGTAGATTGCATCCTTATTCTTGTCTCGGTCATCCCCCGTGAAGGTTGGTGGCTTCAAGTCTTTCAGGAGGGGAGCTTCCCTAGAGCTCTCTCCTTTATGCTTACTAGGAAGAGAAGTCTCTTTCCTAGTAATCTCTAGAGGAATGGTAGGAGTCTCTCTTTCCTTCCTAGCTAGGAAAGAGGTGACACTAGTCTCAAGAGAGATCATTTGAGACTTAAGTTGCTGTATAAGAGATCTAATGCTACCCAAATCTTTCTCTAACTTAAGGGTTTGCTCTTTCAAGTCAATGAATTGGTCACGAGTGACAAATTCATCTATAAGCTCTTCATAAGTGTACTCTTGCTGTGAAGGCTCTTTTTCTTCTATATTCTCTTCTATTTCTTGTCCTAACTCTACTTCTTCCATCCTAGCATCCTGATCCTCTAGTTGCTCTCTAGGTGGAGAAGTGGTCTCAACTACTTGTTTGCCTTTAGTTTCCATGTTTAAGTACCCTTCCCCCGTTTGCTAACTAGAGAGTATGAAAATGAATGGAAGTAGAGTTTAAATATGCAAGAAGAAGAGAAATATAACACAAGAGCACTTCCCTGATACAAAGTAGAGTTGCGGAAGCTAAATCCAGGTGGTCCTTGATGCTTCAAGCCGCTGATTTTGATTCCTCGCCAGTCCCAAAAGAAAATTGGAAATGTCCGCTTGGTCCGGGGAGGTTCTAGACACCATAAACCATCCAAAACAACACCAAAAGTGCGTAGGAAAAACCCCAAACGGGCAAACTGAGTATAACTGAACAATTTCAGAGATTTTCCAATCCTCGCCAGTCCACAAATTGTTGCCCAGCACCTGCACTTCAAGAATTTGAGACAATCCCAAGTGAAAAAATTGGGGTCCGGATGAAGAAAAACTAGGCCCGGGAGTGGCCGCCTAGTTCCTGCTGAAGCGCTGCAGAGAGATTTTGATAGGGCAAATCTCTTCCAAATCCAACACCGATGGTCTCTGAGCGAAGCTTGAAAGCGTAGCTTCGAAACGTGACCAAGATTTTTAAAATCCGATATGGTATGAAGAAGATATGCTCCGGAGAAATGGGGTATGTCACCGGTGGGAAGTGAAAAGCTTCATCTTCATGAATAGATAGGTTTGGAAAGCTCAAAACTGAGGAATGAAAGCTTCTTTCACCAAACCAACACCCCCATCCCAAAGCCACAGCCCATATTACATAAGTGCATCATGTTTTTTCCCAAAATTTAGCTCATGACATCCTCCAAGCACTTCCAAACCTCTTCGAAAAACTCCGAGATTTGCATCTACTATCAACTGAATTTCTCAGTCGGCACAACAAAGAGAAAAACTCGAACGCCTGTGGAATGGAGTCTTTATCCCATATACAGAGAGTAAGCCGTTGTTTTCTCTCTATATAAAGGAGAGCATGTCCTCATTCTTCTCATCCAAGAGGATGGGATGAGAGAAGAGCGCTGCTGCGCGGGCCTAAGTCGAGTTGTTGACGGAAATTCAAGTCGTCCTGTCGGCTTCTCTCTGGCCGCCCGTCGCCTGTTCTCTGGCCGCCCGTCGCTTGTTCCCTGGCTCGGATACCAATGTTAGAACTGACGACCTCTTGCTCAATGATTCGCCATCACTTTTGTCTTCCCGTCTGCACGCTACCCGAGGCGCTTCGAACTCTCAAGCTCAGAGATACGGAGATCTTCTTCGAGTGACCGCCCAGCCGCGTAGTACCATCATTAGTTACTCTTTCTCTCTCTTCATAATTGTGAGTCATCCCCCCACATGGCTTCACACATGGGTGCCACATGGCACTCATGTGTGAGCCCATGTAATAATCAATCTAAGAGGTGGTTCACACCTCTTCTGAGGGGTTCTCCATATAACACAATAGGTAGGCTAGCACTATGCCTACTGCTAGAGATGCCCTTCAACAAGAAGGTGAAGGGCTCAATAGCAAGGGCATAGTCTATGATGATCTTGCAAAGAAACTCATTGAATCCTAAAAGGGCCTTCACCTTGCGAATTATGCAGAGAGTAGGCCAATCCAACATAGCTTGTACTTTATTGTGGTCAATACATATGCCATCAACGGTAATGACATGGCCAAGTTAAAGTAGCTTGGTGCGAAAAGATTCACATGTGCTCTGTTTTGCATAAAACCTCTCTTGACTTAGGATGACCCATGTGCTTTTAGTGAATCTCCAACCTCCTACTTGTTAGATCCTCCAAGATCCTCCTCTTGCAAAATGGTCAAAATTTTGCCAATGGGTCAACGTTCCACTAGGTGAAGCCGAACTCCATGATCAACTTGCTACTCCAAGCATGGTCAAATTTGGTAAACAATAGTCAACTTTGTAGAGAAATATTTCTACATATTCTTGTAGGGCTCTGAGAGAGCAATTCAACCATATATAATTATTGACCAAGAAACTTTTTTGACCTTCCAAAAATCAACTCTAGTGTGTTCACATTATAAACCATGTATGAAAGTAGTATGATACCATGCTAATGAAAAGTGCCACCCATGAAAGCTCCATGTAGAGTTAAAACAAACTTCAATGCAAAAATCAAAAGCCATCAATTTGTTGGCGCAACACAAAAGTAGAAAAAGCTGAATAGATCCGTTTCGTTGGAGATTTTCTCCTAGACTTTGTGGCTGTATAAGGACATTGTTGGAGGCACTTTAAATATCACTTATGGAGCTACTTTTCAATCTTGGGCTAGGTGGAGGTCTTCTTCAACTTGGGAGTGCTTTCTTTATCATCAGCTTCAAGGTGTGCTCCATAGTTTTCTTACTTGAAGGAGATTGGAGAAGATTTTACTCAAACATTGGAGATTGTTGAAGTACAAAAAGTAATCTTTTAGCTCTCAGAAGAGCAATTCAATCATATATAATACTTGACAAATAAACTTTGTTTGACCCTCCAAAAATCAACTCCAATGTGTTCACACCATAAACCATGTTGGTTAATGAAAAGTGCCACCCATAAAAGCTTCACATAAAGCTTAAAAAAGCTTTCGCAAAAGAATCAAAAGCCATCAATGAGTTGGGGCAAAAATGAAAGTAGGAAAAGCTGAATAGAGCTTTTTCGTTGGAGTTTTTTGGCTAGACTTGGCGGCTATATAAGGACATGGTTGGGCACACTTTAGATATCTACTTGTGGAGCTACTCTTCAATCTTGAGCTAGGTGTAGGTCTTCTTCAACTTGTGAGTGCTATCTTCATCAACAACTTCAAGGTCTGTGACATAGTTTTCTTATGAATTTTCTTACTTGAAGGAGATTGGAAGAGATTTACCTCAACCATTGGATATCTATTGAAGTACATGGACAACTTGGATCTCAAAGCTAATCTTTTATCTATCTATTTGTAACTTCAAGTAATGGAATGTAATGAAATGTTTGGAGCATGGCTCCTTACATCTCTCATGTGTGCTATTTATTCTTGATGTTGTCTCTATTCTCTTATTGTTTCTATACCAATTTTAGCTTATTTGTTAACACCTTATTGGACAAGTCAAGACACAAGCCATTTTCACAAATAGTCATAAGGGCGGACACAATCACGTTATGGAAGATTTAGGACCAAGTCTTATTGATAAGTGACTTTTAGGTCATTTGGGCATGTTCACACATGACCAATGACCAAAAGTCATAAAAATAATGTAAATGCCTATAACTCTCCAATTTGAGGTCCAAAAAATATAACAAAATTATGTTTGGAAAGCTCTCGAAGAGAGCTTTGGAGAGTCCTTGGGGCCTTTATCCCCAACCACCTCCCACTTAAAGGACCAAGGAGGCTCCTTTAAAGCTAAGTAACTCCGACCATCTCTAGACATAGTTGATGTTGGCCTTGGGTAGACACTTCGTCAGAGCATCTGCACGATTTTGTGAAGCATTGACCTTGATCAAAGTGATCAAGCCATCCTCCAACACCTCTCTGATGAAGAGGTATCTCACATCAATATGCTTTGTGCGAGCATGAAACATGGCATTCTTTGCCAAACATATGGCACTCTGGCTATCACATCCAAGAACAGGTGCCTTTTCAGGCATCCCAAACTCACTGAACAAGCGGGCTAACCAAATGGCTTCTTTGGAAGCCTCTGTGGCATAAATATAGTCAGCCTCTGTAATAGATAGTGCAACTATCCACTAAAGCCTAGAGCACCATGAAATAGCTCCACCTACAAGGGTTGTATACATAGCCACTTCTAGACTTGCGTGTGTCCACATCACCTGCCATGTCTGAATCACAAAACCCTTTTAACTCCAATGGACGCTTTCCATAACATAGGCATTTACCTTTGCTCCCTTTCAAATATCTCAAGATAGATTTGACTTCCTCCCAAGGAGCTCTACCAGGATTAACCATGAACCTGCTAACAACTCCCACTGCATGAGCAATGTCTACCCGAGTGCCAACCATACCATACATGAGTGAACCACAAGCTGATGCATATGGAACACTCCATGTAATTGGCTGCATCATCATCTTTGGGACAATGAACCGTGGAAAGCTTCACATGTGGCTGCAATGGCACTCCAAGAGGCATCAGCCACATTAAATCTGTCCAGCACATTTTTTATGCACTTTTCTTGGG
Source organism: Ceratopteris richardii (assembly GCA_020310875.1). NCBI lineage: Eukaryota > Viridiplantae > Streptophyta > Polypodiopsida > Polypodiales > Pteridaceae > Ceratopteris > Ceratopteris richardii. Next base: position 229,492,860 of record CM035406.1, read on the forward strand.
ATAAATGCAAAGTATGCTGCTTCCTATCCCTTTTTATTCGCATACCAACAATATGCTCAGCTTCCCCAAGGTCTTTCATTGAGAATGCAGAGTTCAGCTGCTGTTTTAGAGCATTCGGAGTGCTCTTTTTCTTCCCAGCCAGCAGCATATCATCTACATACAGCACAAGAATGATTGGGCTGCCATCTTCATCCTTTTTAGTGTACAAACAGTGGTCTGCATGGCTTCTTCTGAACCCATGTTTGAGCATAAATGCATCAAACTTCTTATACCAGTGTCTAGGGGCCTGTTTCAGCCCATATAAGCTCCTTTTCAGCTTGCATACCAGATGCTCTTTTCCAGGAATGGCATATCCTTCTGGCTGTTTCATGTACAGCTCTTCGTCTAAATCACCATGCAAAAAGGCTGTTTTAACATCCATTTGGAATAACTCCAAAATCCATTTGGAATAACTCCAAAATCCATTTGGAATAACTCCAAATCCAAGGCAGCTCTAGGAGCAAACAACACACATAATGTGGTCATTTTAACCACTGGAGAGAACACCTCTTGGAAATAAATGCCCTCTTTTTGGGCATATCCCTTAGCAACCAGCCTTGCCTTATACTTGGGTTTGCCATCAACACTTTTGATTGTGTACACCCACTTGTTGGGAATGGCCTTCCTACCTTTGGGCAACTCAACCGAATCCCAAGTATCATTTGCATGCAATGCCTTTATCTCTTCCTGCATGGTTAACTCCCACTTCTTCTTGTGCTCACATAGCTTTGCCTCTTTATAAGTGAGAGGCTCACCCTAATCTGATAAAATAATGTAATGTATAGAGGGGTCATATCTATTCACTAGCCTCTTACCAAATGATCCACATTATCCGGCAAGGGATCTACATCAAGAGGTACAACTTCTTCATTGTTAATGGGCTGTTGTACATCATTTCCAGCCATTTTTCAGCATGGATAGGTGGCTGCAGATGCCCATCAGGGGCGTCGTTTTGCTGTCCAATATCATTTGGCTCAATAACCACGAGCTCATTGTCATTTCGGGCCATATGTGGTGCATCCCGAGCGTTCATATCAGATTTAACCGGTGGCTGTACATGCTGAAATTCGAGTCTTTTATGGTCATCTTTAGAGGCACAATTGTTTTCGAGCATCCTTGCCTCATTAAATACAACATCTAGGCTGCGTATTACCTTCTTGAGTTGAGGTAGCCAAATCTTGTAGCCCATTTCACCATCTCCATGAAGATTCTTTTCATGGACTTTTGCATCTAACTTGCTTCTCAACTCTCAACTTATATGCACAAAAACATCACAACCAAAGATGCGTAGGTGGTCATATGAAGCTGGTTTGCCATACCAAACCTCTTCTTGAATGGCACCTTTTAAGGACATATGAGGGGATCGATTGCAAACATGAACTATAGTTTTCAAAGCCTCTCCCCAAAATCCATGAGGGAGATTAGCTGTGGACAAGATGCATCTCACCCTCTCACATAAAGTCCTATTACACCTTTCCGTCACACCGTTGGAAGAGGTGCTATATTGGACTATTAGCTCCCTCTTAATACCAAGATTTTCACAAAATCTATTGAATTCAGCACTTGTAAACTCACCCCCATTATTTGTACGTAAGCATTTCAACTTTCTATCTGTTTGGGTGGTCACAAATGCGCGAAATTTCTTAAATGCAGCAAAGGCTTCATCTTTAGATTTTAACAAATATACCCAAAGCTTCCTAGAGTAGTCATCAACAAAAGAAACAAAGTAAAGAGCGCCCCCCGTAGATTTTGTGGGCATGCTACAAACATCAGAATAACAAGATCAAGCACATTAGACTTACGAGAGACACCAGAGTAGTAGGAATTTTTTACTTGCTTATCATATTGGCATTCATTACAAAGATCAAGTTTTGAGCCTTTTGCATCAAGCTTGTCCAAATTACATAGTTTATCAAGGCCTTTTTCGCTCATGTGACAAAGCTTTTTATGCCATAATTCCATATGTGAATGGATTTCAACCAAAAAAATAAATTTGCCAAGCAAGGCTTTACCATGCAAACAATAAAAAGTCCCTTTTTTTGTACCTTTAACAATCGGCCTCAAGCCTTTGATAAGCTTCCATGACCCCTTCTCAAAGAGGGTACTATATCCATGCATATCCATCTGCTCAACAGACTAAGCTTTTCTTGATGCTTGGTACATACCTTAAATCATGCAAATCAGCTCATTAGTACCATCCACCGTGAGATGCGCTTTGCCAATAGCTTCAAAGAAACAAGCATGGTTATTTCCAAGATAAACATGTCCATGGCTGTTGGGGTAAAGGTCCTAAATGACCCCCTTATTTGTACACATTTGTATAGGCCTTTTATAAGGCTTAATGTACTCATTATTTATTCTTTTGGCCAAGTTCAATGTGAACTTGGCCAGGTCCTATAAAAGTGAACTCAAATAAACTTAGGGCTCACTTCTTTCTTTAGTGAAGCCCCCAAACAAGCTGCCTCTCTCCAAATTCGAATTTCTCTCTCTCCATCTCTGTCTATCTGCTGCGTGGGCTGCTCCTTGCACCTCCCGCCCTTCTACTCAGCCAAGGGGGGTATTACCACAGCTGTTGCATCACCTGAGCAGATCTCCTCAGCTCAACAACCGGTATCAGAGCCTATATTGGGCCTCAAATCTGCTGCGCAGGTTCTCTATAGCAGCATACACTCACCATTTGGCAAAATCATCAAGTTTCATCGCGAAGAAAGGGTCCAAAATCTGCTGTACCATCATTTTCAGTGATGTTCCAGCTTTTTGTCGCGAAGAAAGTGATTTTTCTCTGATTTTATCGCGAAGAACAGGTGTTTTTCAGCAAAATCTCAAAGTTTCCAGCAAGAACAGGTGTTTTTCAGCAAAATATCAGATTTTCCAGCAAATTTCTGAGTTTTTGCAGGTCTTCTCACTCTCAACTGGCTGAGCACACATAGTAGGAGATACATTTTGCTATAATTTCTATAGTTTCAGCAAAATTGACCTATGTATGAGAAGTTGTGGAGTATTTTGCCATAATTTCTTGTAAAACAGTGGCAAAAATTGGGGCTTTTGCTCCTACATGCATCTAAAGGCTGAGTATTAGCCTTATGTACATTCTTTGAGGTTAAAAACAACAAAATTAGTTGTTTTTGAGCATAAATTGAGTTTCTGAAATTCTCTGCGCAGAAAATTCAGAGATCAGTTTTGTGCCCAGAATCACCCCATTTTTGTCCCAAATTGCTCCTGTGACCGTTTGGAGTTGTAGTGCATCATTTTTGGAGGCTTCACTTTGATTTTGGTGCATTTGCCCAAAATTCCAACAGGTTTTTTCATTGTGCAACTATGGCGTCATCCTCCTCAGATGTGAAGAATCTATTTGAGATTCGACGGTTTGAGGGAACAGTTTTTGACTTATGGAAGGAGAGAATTCAGGGAATCCTCTTCTTGAAAGATTGTGACAGGGCATTGGAGGCAGAGAAACCAGAGGACATGTCGGAAGATGCATGGTTTACTTTGAACAAGAAGGCCATTATATACATTAAGATGGCTGTATCCGATGAGATTCTAGTAGATCTCAAAGGTTTGACCATTGCTTTTGAGTTATGGGCAAAACTCAAGGCGACGTATGAAAATACTACGCCTATTAACCAAGTACACCTGATGCGGAAGCTTGTTGGCATGCAGCTTGATGAGTCCAAGAGTGCAGCTGAACACTTGTCATCGTTTACAGGTACTTTGTCACAGTTGCAGGACTCAGGAATGCCTCCTTTCGATGATAAGCTTAAAGCCATTTTCTTGCTTATGACATTGCCTGACTCTTGGGAGACATTGGTAGTCTCATTGTCCAATAACCCCAACTTGACTTTTGATGGTGTTAGGGGTTCTATTCTTAATGAAGAGATAAGGAGAAAAGCAGGTGGAGAAGGAGGCAGCTCAGCCAACATGGTTAGAGGCAGGACAGATAAGAAGAAATTATGCACAGAGGAATAAGAGTAAAAGAAGGGAAAGGGGGAATAGCAGCAAAGGCAAAAGCAATGATGTGACATGCTATCAGTGTGGCAGGAAAGGTCACAAGAAACCTGATTGCCGCTATTACAAAGCATAGCTTGATAGGAAGAAGAATTCTGGAGATAAGAAGAAGGACAGGAAAGAAGACAAGACTGATGCACAGGACAGCCAAAAGGACAAGGAGAAGGCCAATGTGGCTTCTAGTGTAGTCATAGAGGAGCTGTCAGATGCAGAGGACATTTTATGCGCTACTTTCTCAGCTGATGACACTCATGCATTTGATCCTTCTCTAAATGTTCATGCACAGGACATGTCAATCACTAAGAGTGATGTCATAGATGCTTTGCTGACCGTCAATGATGCATTGGCCCAGACTTGGATAGTAGATTTTGGTGCTTCATTCCATGTGACTCCTATCAAGGAGTGTTTTTCTACTTTTATTGCAGGCAGCCATGGCCATGTATACCTTGGAAACAATCATGCATGTTCCATTGAGGGTATTGGCACAGTGCATTTCGCTACAAATGGCACTAATGAGCTGGTCTTGCATAATGTGCGTTATGTACCAGGGATCAAGAAGAGCTTGCTTTCTGTGGGTCAAATGGATTTGCATGGTTATAGCATTCTTTTTGAGAAAGGATCATGGAAAATGACTAAAGGTTCAAGGCTGATTGTGAAAGGCACAAAGAAGGGAACTCTCTATTGCTTGCATGGAAAGGCCTTATCAGGCAAGTTCATTGCTTTGGCTGAAGTTCACTCCCATATGGAGTTGTGGCATAAGAGACAAAAGGGTCTCACTAGGCTTTTTAACTTAAAGAAGCTTGATGTTAAAGGCACAAAGCTTGACTTTTGTAATGAATGTCAATATGGAAAGCAAGTAAAACGTTCCTTTTATTCTGGTGTGTCTCGTAAGTCTTGTGTACTTGATCTTGTTCATTCTGATGTATGTAGCATGCCCACCAAATCTATGGGGGGTGCTTTATATTTCATCTCCTTTGTTGATGATTTTTCTAGAAAAATTTGGGTTCAATTGCTTAAATCAAAGGATGAAGCATTTGCTGCGTTTAAGCGTTTTCATGCATTTGTGACCACCCAAACAGGTAGAAAGCTGAAATGCTTGCGTACGGACAATGGTGGTGAGTATACAAGTGCTGAATTTCAGAAATTTTGTGAAAATTTGGGCATTAAGAGGGAGCTTACTGTTCCATACAGCCCCTCTTCTAATGGTGTGGCTGAATGTTACAATAGGACACTTTGTGAGAGGGTGAGATGCATGCTGTCCACAACTAATCTCCCTCATGGATTTTGGGGAGAGGCACTCAAAACTGCAGTACATGTGTGCAATAGATCCCCTCACATGTCTTTAAAAGGTGACATCCCTGAAGAGGTTTGGTATGGCAAACCTGCTTCATATGATCACTTACGTGTCTTTGGCTGCGAGGCGTTTGTGCATATAAGGCCTGAGCTGAGAAACAAGCTTGATGCTAAGTCCATTAAAGGCCTCTTCATGGGATATGGTGAAGAAGGTGAAATGGGCTACAGGATTTGGATACCTCAGCTCAAGAAGGTCGTACGCAGCCGGGATGTTGTTTTTAATGAGGCAAGGCTGCTTCAAAACAATTGTGCCTCAAAAGATAACCATAAAAGGGTAAGATTTCAGCATGACCAGCCACCTGTTAGGTCCAATTTTGACCCTCACGATGCACCACAAAGGACTGAAAATGTTGACGATCCAGTGGTTTTTGAGCCAGAAGATGTTGGACAGCAAAATGAGGCTCCTGAAGGGCATATGCAGCCGAATAATAATGCTGAAAATGGTGCTGGAACAATGGACAGCAGCATAATAATAATGATTTGATCATACCACCTGATGTAGACCCATTGCCTGACAATGTGGATCATTGGGTGAGAAGATCTACTCGTCTTAGAAGGAATGTGAGTAGATTTGATCCTTCATTGCATTACATTTTGTTGACAGATGAAGGTGAGCCTCTCACATACAAAGAGGCAAAGGCATGTGAACACAGCAGCAAGTGGGAGCTTGCTATGCAGGAAGAGATTAAAACTTTGCATGCTAATGATACTTGGGATTTGGTTGAATTACCCAAAGAAAGGAAAGCCATTCCTAACAAATGGGTGTATAAAATCAAAACAGTTGATGGAAAACCCAAGTACAAAGCAAGGCTGGTTGCAAAGGGATATGCCCAGACCAAAGGCATAGATTTCCAAGAAGTATTCTCTCCTGTGGTGAAGATGACCACTTTGCGAGTGTTATTTGCAATAGTAGCTGCTCTTGATTTGGAATTAGACCAAATGGATGTACATACAGCTTTCTTGCATGGTGATGTTGATGAAGAGCTTTACATGAAACAGCCAGAGGGGTTTGTTATTCCTGGAAAGGAACATTTGGTATGTAAGCTCAATAGAAGCTTGTATGGGTTGAAACAAGCTTCTAGACAATGGTACAAGAAGTTTGATGCTTTCATGCTCAAACAAGGGTATAAAAGAAGCCATGCTGATCACTGTTTGTATACGAAAACTGATGTAGATGGCAGCCCTATTATTCTTGTCTTATATGTTGACGATATGCTGATTGCAGGTAAGAAAAGAGACACCATTGATGCTCTTAAACAGCAGCTGAAATCTGCTTTCTCAATGAAAGACCTTGGGGCAGCAGAGCATGTCCTTGGAGTGAGGATTAGAAGACAAAGGGACCAGCACATATTGTATTTGTCGCAGGAAAAATACATTGAAAAGGTGCTGGACAGATTTAACATGGCTGATGCAAAGCCTCTTGGAGTGCCATTGCAGCCATATGTTAAAGTTTCCAAGGAAGATTGTCCCAAAACACAAGAAGCAATCAATGACATGCAAAATGTGCCTTATGCTTCAGCTTGTGGCTCACTTATGTATGCTATGGTTGCAACTAGGCTGGACATTGCCCATTCAGTGGGAGTTGTGAGCCGGTTTATGGCCAATCCAGGCAAAGCTCATTGGAAAGCAATAAAGTCCATTTTGAGGTACTTAAAGGGGACCAAAAATAAATGCATTTGCTATGGCAAAGACCCATTGGAGCTGAAAGGCTTTTGTGACTCTGACATGGCTGGTGATGTGGATACACGTAAATCCACAAGTGGATACATATTCACTCTTGCAGGAGGTGCTGTTTCATGGTGCTCAAGGCTGCAAAAGATTGTTGCTTTGTCCACTACAGAGGCTGAATACATTTCAGCCACTGAGGCTTCCAAGGAAGCCATATGGCTGGCACGATTATGCAGTGAGTTTGGCTTGTCAAACAAGGCACCTATGCTTGGCTGTGATAGCCAGAGTGCCATATGTTTGGCAAAGAATGCCATGTTTCATGCACGCACTAAGCATATTGATGTGCGATATCACTTCATTCGAGAAGTGCTTGAGGATAGCCTTATCACACTTGTTAAGGTTCATACATCACAGAATCCTGCAGATGTTCTCACTAAGTGCTTGTCTAAAGCACAACATGAGCTATGTATACAGATGGTGGGAGTCACGTAGCTTAAAGGCGTCATTTATGCCTTTAAGTGGGAGGTTGTTGGGGTAAAGGTCCTAAATGACCCCCTTATTTGTACACATTTGTATAGGCCTTTTATAAGGCTTAATGTACTCATTATTTATTCTTTTGGCCAAGTTCAATGTGAACTTGGCCAGGTCCTATAAAAGTGAACTCAAATAAACTTAGGGCTCACTTCTTTCTTTAGTGAAGCCCCCAAACAAGCTGCCTCTCTCCAAATTCGAATTTCTCTCTCTCCATCTCTGTCTATCTGCTGCGTGGGCTGCTCCTTGCACCTCCCGCCCTTCTACTCAGCCAAGGGGGGTATTACCACAGCTGCTGCATCACCTGAGCACATCTCCTCAGCTCAACACATGGCTGCCTACATGAAAGGTAGTAAAACACTCCTTAATAGGAGCGACAGGGAACCATGCACTTGAACACACAATCCATGTTTGTGACAAAGCATCATCACAGTAAGCAAGGCATCAATCAGATACCTATTTGTGATCTGCATATCTTGTGCATGAATATTGACAGAAGCATCAATAACTTCGGCATGATCTACTGACATAGTAGCACAAAGCATATCTTCTGCATCTCATAGCTCCTCAATGACGACACTAGAGGCCACATTGGCCTTCTCTTTGTCCTTGTCCTTTGAGTTGTCATGTGTTTCATTGTTGGTGTCCTTTTTCTTCCTATCACTTGTGTTCTTCTTTCTTTCTAGTTCAGCTTTGTAGTAGCTGCAATCAGGCTTCTTGTGACCTTTCCTACCACATTGGTAACAAGTCACTTCAGCCTTGCCTTTGCTTTTGCTCGTGTTCCTGTGTACATTTTCACTTTTCTTTTATGTTCTTACTCTAGCCACATTGGCTGAACCACTTCCCTCTGCACTAGCTTTCCTCCTGATTTCCTCATTCAAAATAGAATCCCTTACACCATCAAAGGTAAGATTGAGGCTATTCAAAAGTGAAACCAATGTTTCCCATGAATCAAGTAATGTCATCAACAAGAAGATGGCCTTAAACTTATCATTAAATGCAAGTAATCCGGAGTCGTGCGAATGTGAAAGAGTACCTGTAAAAGAAGATAAATGCTCAGCTGCACTTTTTGACTCATCAAGCTGAATACACACTAGCTTATGCATAAGATACACTTAATTTACAAGCATGGTATTTTCATAAATGGCTTTTAACTCCTCCCATATCTCAAAAGCAATTGTACGGCCTTTCAAATCCACTAAGATTTCATATGATACAACCATCTTGATGTAAGTGATGGCCTTCTTGTTTAGGTTCATCCATGCCACATTTGTCACATCTCAAGCTTGACTTCCTCAATAGCCCCTTCAAAATCTTTAAGAAAGAGGATGCCCAACATTCTCTCTTTCCACAAATCAAACTGCTACCTTCAAATCTCTTGATCTCAAACAAGCTTTTGACATCAGAAGAAGTAGAAGCCATGTTTGCACACAGAGCTTCAAAATTTCACCAAAAAAGGTAAAATTCACCCGTTGTCTTGTGCGCAATCACCTGACAAAGCTATAACTGAGAAATTAAGCCCGCTGCCCAAAACTATTCAAAACTTGCAAAAATCAGTTTTTGAAATTTTTTGCAAAAAAATTCAAAAAATTCCAGCAAGCTATAATTGAATAAAAAACGACAAATTTGTTGTTTTTCAACCACAAAAGGCATATGTAGATGCAAAATAGAGTCAATGCGTGCTTGTCTTCACAAAAGCCCTAATTTTTTTGGGGCAATATGACCTGTAAATTCAGAGAAATGACTTATTGTAATAAGTTTCCAGCAAGTAGTGCACTTAATCTTTATACATGTTCTCCCACTTGAAATATTCAAACAATAAGCCATGCAAAAGCAAACAATGATGTGAGAGTACAAATTTTCACTTAGTGTACCTGCATCTCTATTCGGTGGCTCTCAATGTGTGAAAATATAAACAACATTTGATGGCCTCATAATCTCTACGAGACTTCTCCACTCTATCATAAGTACATCCACCAACTTCCCTGTCTCGGATGCATCATGTTATGAGACGAAGTACATCTCCCTGCGAGAATAGGCAGCTACCCCATGGATAGAGCGTCATTGAATATCACTCCAGCCCATTTATAAGTAACCAAACTCCATTTCTTCCCATGATTTTTTTATGCTCTTGCATGGGGCTTCAACAAGATTCTTCTCTTTCTCCAAATAAAGTGGCATACAAGCTCTTGGAAGATGGAGGCACATAGCGTGCTCCATATTCAACTACGCTCTTTATCCTATCTTTGAAGTATGGTGATCTATGGAAAAAGGGTAAAACAATAAGATCTATAAGTAATGGATTATGACAGAATAAAAATTGAAACAAAATAATAGAACCATGATTTTATTTTTACCGAGCCGCATTGAAAGCTATGTGGTCATGATAAAAGAAAGGTGCCACTACCATGTTCACCTATCTTCTTTATCATGTCTTTGAAGTATGGTGATCTATGGAAAAAGGGTAAAACAGTAAGATTTATAAGTAATGGATTCTCGTTTATGATTTATACCAAATAATAAAATTTGAAACAAAATAATAGAACCAAGATTTTATTTTTACCGAGCCAAAGTGAAAGCTATGTGGTCATGATAGAACAAACGTGCCACTACCATGTCCACCTCCTTCCATATGGGGCACCAATCTTCATGGAGTGCTTATTGACATGATTGGCATACATAGGGCATTCCTGATGGGTGTGGAAGAGGGGATAGGAGCAGGGGAAGGTGTAGGAGTAGTAGGAGTAGGAGGAGTAGGAGTAGGAGTAGGAGGAGTAGGAATAGGCGTATGAGTACGAGTAGGAGTAAGTAGGAGCACAAACCGGAGCCGATGAAGATGATGCTCTTGAAGTGGATGGCATAGTAGACTTCACAAACGATGTTGGGTTTATGGGAGCTTACGAGGCACAACGAGCATGGGCTTGGGCGTCGCTAATAGCAAGTTTGTTTCATAATTCTTACTTCTTCTTCGAAGTGATCGCGGAACAAAATCTTACTTCATGTCCATGTTCATGAAGTAAGCGCGCACACGCTTTGTTTGCTCCACTGCTTATTTTGAAACCATATAGTTTGCAACTCCATGGCCTTGCACCACCTCCTCCTCTGACGAATATGGGAAAGTCTACCTCTTCCTACCATGTCCATTTGCTTGTAGCATGACTCCTCTTGTTGTTTGATCTTCTTGATCACAATGAAGTCGTCATATGGGAAGAGACTACTATAAGGAGAGGAGAAAAGAGGGGAAGGGTGAAGAGAGGGTTGAACGGGTAGAGAGCATCCCTTGCATATGCAAGGGTGAAGATAGATCAAGCCGTCACATAAGAGATGCTTCGATTGAAAGCTTTGAGTGAACTTGTGGCTAAATGGGGCCTATGTATGCTTTTGTGTAGGGCTGAAAGAAGGCTCTAGAAGTCCTAGAAGAGGCACCAAAACTTGGATCGAAAAATCGAACCTGAAATTGAATTTCAAACAAAGGGAAAGTTCCCTCCATGCCTGTCCTGTGGCAAACAATGCTTACACATCAAAGCATCTCAAGGACGGAACTCAATTACACAAAGTCATGGGGGGACGAGTGCAATCCCCTAAACTCGACCCTTCTCCATCCATATTGGGGACGACATCTCGACATCCCTAGGACCCACAGGTGCATCCCCATGTGACTTTATCTCCCAACTAGGTGCTACATGGTCTGATGATTATACCCTTATTGGAAGGGGTTTTGGTTTTTCTTGTTCATTTACACAATAGACTATTAGATCAAGAATTGCCCAAATATGGCCCATCGATTTGGACGACAATTTTTTGATTGTACGAGACAGAAGGGATAGAGATGGATTGTACTTGACAAGACATATCGTACTAGCTTACTCGTATGCCGTTCGAATGCAACTTTGTCATGGGGGTATGTTGGTGGCAAGATGATCATGTGACTATTGATGCACACCCACCATATATGGCATAGTTATCAGAGATACCTATGTAGAAACTATTGTTATGGAGTAGGTTATAGAGTATGTTGCCCTTGATGGCAACCCTCTTAATCCCTTAGCTGTGATGGTAATCCCTTGCATACTTACCCCGAAGAGCCCTGAAGCTCTTGCCCACAAACATATGCTGCATTGTTTTGTCTACAATTGGTATGAAGTCACTCAACATATACCTTCTGTATATGGTCCATTGGTTGATACCCGATCAGATTCGATCTTCTTGAATGCCACAAAACTTGGAGGCATCAGTTTATTGTCTATAGCATATTCCTACATGGAAGCATTAATTGTTACAAAGGGGGAGGAGAGCACAAAGACAACCTTGCACTATGTTGTAATCCTAGCATTGTATTGTTCTCTATATTGTTTGCCATCTTCTTCTCCAAATTTTTGTGCAGGTTTCTCTTTCTACTTTCTCTTTCCTCATGCATCAACCTACTTCCTTGGCGTTTGGAGGCAACCGAGCACACCACGATGTAGCTCTCCACGGCCTCTTTTATAATGCTACCAATGTACATACATATACATATATACATATATATTGCATGTATATACTATATAGTATATATATGTTCTCTCAACAATGTAATATATATGTGTAATTTTTACATGTATGTAGAAACCTAAACATACCTTACGAACCTTAACCTTACCTTGGAGGTAAGGTTCGATTCACGTACCTTACCCGTACTGAACCTTATGAACTTTACAAACTTAACCACATTGAAATGTAGTGGTGTCTTGAGAGTAAAGCACTTTAAAAGATAAATTGATGATGCAACATGGTGGGGGGAACATTTCTTACATAGTGCATTCACTTCTACACTTAATGAAAATTGTGGATTCCATGGAGCCATGCATAGGTAAAGTGTATGAAGCTATGGATCGCACAATTGAGTCACTAAAAACACTTATGAGGGAGAATGACAATATGAAGAGATTTCATCTATTTTTCTTAGTAGGTGGAATGCATACTATTCCCTACTTGATGCTGCAACTTACATGTTGGATCGAGAACCACAAGATAAAAAATGATATATTCTTCTATTTTGTCATCTCACAAGGAGATGGCTGTTTCCACATAGCCACATCTACCTCTGCCCAATCCAATCATATACAAGGGAAGAGGGAGCCTTCAAACTTTCCTTGTAGTAGAAAGGGGGAGACAGCCATGGCTTGCATGTGCTCCCCTTGCACCTTTCTCCTATTGGAAGGGTTCCATACTGCCCTATGCAAGAGGGTGAAAAACATGTAAAGCTGAGCCATCGTATCTTCATGAGCTCTAATTGTTTTTCGCACATTGTCCTTCCTTTTCCATACGAGTAGAGAGCTTCCTTGATACCAATGTTAGATCCTCTGAGATCCTCGGTGCAGAACAAGTCAAGTCACAAGTCATATTCACAAACAATAGAAGGGAAGACATCAGACTCATCTCCTAGTGGTAGAGCCAATACGGGCTCACCCCGAGTTTGGGAACTTGGAGCTACTCGAGCAACCACTTCTAAGGAACTGGTGTTCCATACCAATGCCATCAGCCCCCCCACTATTATGGGTGACGAGGCTCTACCAAAGGGTCGAGAGTCCAAGTGCCTCATGTGAGGATTGTCTCATAAATGAGCCCACGGATCTTGTTTACAAGGTCAAGTGAAGAAGTGGCTAGTTCATATTGGGAGACCGATTCACATTTTACCTAACACTTTAACTACATGCGAACATCTAGATGTCTTTTAGTTTGGGAGGTAACAAGTTTTATGATGATGGATCTTTTATTGTCCAAAGATATGGGGAATATTTGTCGATGGAAAGTATCCAATACCAAGATAATTAGTTGAGGATATCACGTCTTCTTCCAAGGTGTTCTTCCAAGAGACTTGTTGCTCCATTTTCAGCTCTGCAAATGGAGGAGGAGAAAGAAGAAGAAGTTGTCTCATTATTCATAGTCAAATATAATAAAGTTAAAAGCTACAAAAGAGCAATCTAGATGGGATTTGAGAGATACACAAGCACTATCTTTTATTGTGATGAGTGTTTAGCGTCATGTATGTCTCAAATTAGGTCATGCAAAACTTATCGTCAAGCCTGGTTAGAGTTGGAGAATCGCAATCAAAGCAAAACCCTTGCAAGGAAAGCGCATCTCAGGAGGGTATTAGGCAATACACGTATGAAGGTTGGTGAGTCAGTTCAATTACATATTCTCAAGTTAAAACATATTTGTGATCAAATTTTCAATGTTGTGAATATTTTTGATAAAGAGATGGTAAACACCTTGATCAATTCATTCCATATTCATATTGTTCATTTGTTACATCTCTTTCTCTTTCTACAAGAGATAGAAAGAGAGAGAGAGAGAGAGAGAGAGAGAGAGAGAGAGAGAGAGAGAGAGAGAGAGAGAGAGAGAGAGAGAGAGAGAGAGAGAGAGAGAGAGAGAGAGAGAGAGAGAGAGAGAGAGAGAGAGAGAGAGAGAGAGAGAGAGAGAGAGAGAGAGAGAGGGAGAGAGAGAGAGAAATCACATTTGAAGAGCTAGAATTCTTATTACTTCAAGATGAAGATCAACAGAAAAGCATGGAGGAGAATGATGAAGCTATTGTTTCTTCATCAAAAGGAAAGAGGAAAAGATAGAGATCAAGAAGAAGAAGGAAACTCAATCACAATATGAGGAGAAAAGTAAGTTTTCTACTTCCAAATCCACTTCCATATCTTCTTCTTCCTCTACATCAACTACTTCATCTACACCTAGGGATTAGTCTATTGCATTCAAATCTACTTCTACAATAAAGAAAGGAATTTGTCACTATTGCAATTTGCAAGAAGCAAGGTCATCATATTGCAAAGTAAAAAAAAAAGAATTTATAATGAGAAGAAAAGGGGCTTCATGCAATAATGTTGAAGAGAGTTCAAAAGGTAACTCTTCGTCAAAAGAGGATACTTTTGCATGTGTTAGCATAGAAATATCTTTTGATCAAGCATCTTTGCATGCAATATCGGAGAATCCTTGGATATTTGATTCCGAAGCTATGAAGCATATGACAGATTACAAGAAGGTATTCTCTTGTCTTACTAATGCTTCAATTAGAAGAGTCACTATTGCATATGGTCAAGATTTGGATGTTGTTATGTGGGAGAAATCACATTAAAGTCAAGAGAAGGTGATAAATTACAGAATTTCTAATGTTCTTTATGTACCAGAAAATTGAGATCAAGAATAATTTACTCTCTATCTCAACTTTTCCTACAAATGGTTATAAAGTTATTTTTAAGAAGGATTCATGTCCAATTCTTACTCCAAATAAAGAGCATTATCTTTTTGAAGGAGAAAATAGAAGTGGGATGCTTGTATTGTAAAAAAATAAGTCGCGGTAATCTTGTTAGGTAAACTTTATCACCAAAGGAAAACATGGAGCTTCGTCATGCAAGATTTGGTCACACGAGTTATACAACTCTCATGCACATGAAAGACAAAACTATGGTTGAAAATTTGCATAATTTATCCTTACCACATGATGCAGATTCATGTGAAGGATGCTTAGAAAGAAGATTGCACAAATTACCTTTCAAGGTGCATGTATTTATTGTTTAGGATAAAGGCCCCAAGGACTTTCCTTTAAGATATTCTTTCTGCTACTATGGAAGCATATCATGCCAAAGTTAATGATGCTTCTATTAATATTCATGCACATGGTATGCAGATCACAAAGAGGGATCTAATTGATGCCTTGCTTACTATGAATGATGCTTTGTCACAAACATGGATTGAGGATTCAAGTGCATCATTCCATGTTACTCTTATTAAGGAGTGTTTTACTACTTTTCATGCAGGCATCCATGGACATGTATATCTTGGAAAGAACCATGCTCCTTCTATTGAAGGTATTGGCACAATGCAACTCACTGTAGATGGCACTAATCAGCTGGTTTTGTGTGATGTATGGTATGTACCAAGCATCCAGAAAAGCTTGTTATCTATTGGGCAAATGGATATGCATGGATATAGTGACCTCTTTGCTAAGGGGTTGTCTATTGGGCAAATGGATATGCATGGATGTAGTGACCTCTTTGCTAAGGCCTGAGTTGAGAAGCAAGTTAGATGCAAAGTCCATGAAAGGAATCTTCATGAGTTATGAAGATGAAGGTGAAATGGGCTACAAGATTTGGCTACCTCAACTCAAGAAGGTAATATGCAGCCTGGATGTTGGATTTAATGAGGCAAGACTGCTAAAAAATGATTGTGCCTCTAAAAGTGACCATAAAACGGTCAAATTTCAGCATGTACAGCCACGTGTTAAATCTGATGTGAACCCTCAGCATGCACCACATTTGGCTGGAAATGACAATGAGCGAGATGATGTTGGACAACAAAATGAGGCTCCTGATGGGCATATGGAGCCACCTTTTTATGTTGAAAACAGGGCTGGAAATGATGTACAGAAGCCCATTAACAATGAGGTAAGTTAGTGTACCTCCTGATGCAGATCTATTGCCAGAGAATGTGGATCATTGGGTAGGAAGATATACATGTCCTAGGAGGCGTGTGAACAGATATGACCCCTCTCTACATTACATTATGTTATCAGATGAGGGTGAGCCTCTCACTTATAAAGAGGCAAAGCTATGTGCACTTTGAATGCTCTAAAACAGAAGCTGAACTTTGCATTCTCAATGAAAGACCTTGGGGAAGCTGAGCATATTCTTGGTATGTGAATAAAAAGAGATAGGGTACATTGAAAAGGTATTGGACAGATTTAATGTGGCTGATGTTAAGCCTCTTGGAGTGCCATTGTAGCCACATGTTAAGCTTACCAAGGATGATGGTCCCAAAAATGATGATGGAGCCAACTACATGAAGAGTGTTCCATATGCATCAACTCGTGGTTCACTTACGTATGCTATGGTTGCCATTGGGCCAAACCTTGCTCGTGCAATGAGAGTTGTTAGGAGGTTTATGGCTAATCTTGGCAAAGCTCATTGCGAGGCAGTCAAATCTATCTTGAGATATTTGAAAGGGACCAAAGGTAAATGCCTATGTTATGGAAAGGGTCTATTGGAGTTAAAAGGATTCTGTGATTTAGACATGGAAGGTGATGTGGACACTCGCAAGTCCACAAGTGGCTATGTATACACCCTTGCAGGTGGAGCTATTTCATGGTGCTCTAGACTTTAGAGGATAGTTGCATTATATGCTACATAGGCTGAATATATTTCAGCCACAAAGGCTTCCAAAGAAGCCATTTGGTTAGCCCGCTTGTATAGTGAGTTTGGGATGTATGAAAAGGCACATGTTCTTGGATGCGATAGTCCGAGTGCCATATGTTTGGCAAAGATTGCCCTGTTCCATGCTCGCACAAAGCATATTGATGTGAGATACCACTTCATTACAGATGTGTTAGATGATGGCTTGGTCACTTTGATCAAGGTGAATACTTCACAAAATCTTGCCGATGCTCTCACAAAGGGTCTATTCAAGGCACAATATCAGCTACGCATACAGACGGTGGGAGTTACTGAGCCTAAAGGAGCCTCCTTGGTCCTTGAGGTTGTTGGGGATAAAGGCCCCAAGGACTCCTTTTGTGTATTTTGACCCTTTGACATAAAAGCTCTCTCTGAGAGCATTCCAAACATATTTTTGTTATATTTTTTGGACCCCAAATTGGAGAGTTATAGGCATTTATATTATTTTTATGACTTTTGGTCATTAGCCATGTGTAAACATGCCCAAATGACCTTAAAGTCACTTATCAAGAAGGCTTGGTCTCGAATCTCAGTAACTTGGTTTGGACTTGTCAACTTCAGTTTCTCCATCTTCTTCTCCAAATTTCTGCGTAGGTTTCTCTCTCTACTCTCTCTCTCTCTCTCTGTCTCTCTCTCTCTCTCTCTCTCCCCCTCCCTCCCTCCCCTTACGCAGGAGCCCATTCCCTTGATGTTTGGAGCAACCGAGCACACCACCACGTAGCTCTCCGTGACCTCTTTCATTTATTACAACTATAAGAAAATCGCAAATTATTCATTCATATGTGAATGGACCTATAAGAGCAAACTCTATTCATGGTCAAAGGTATTTTGTCACATTTATGGATTGATTTTATGAGATATTCTTGGGTTTTATGGTCTAAAAGTGAATTGAAAGTTTTTTCTACATTCAAGAAATTTGTAGCTTTGTTGAAAATAAAATGCAACAAAAAATTCAGATTTTAAGGTGAGATAGAGATGATGAATATATGTCTAATGATTTAACGTCTTACTTGGAAGACAAGGTATTGTTTATCGGCTCGCAATTGCAGATACTCCATATTAAAATTGTGTTGCATAGGGAAAGAATCGTATAGTTGTAGAAATGGCACATAACATGTCTTTAAAGAAGCTTTCACACAAGTTTTTGTTTGATGCTATTCATGGAGCTAACCATATTCTTAAAAGGGCATCTACAAAAGCTTTGAAGGTTATTTCACCTTATGAAGCTTATCATGATAAAAAACTCAATGTGAATTATTAAGATTTTTGGTATTCCATCATATGTTCACGTAGAGAAGAAGGATTGTGGTAAAACTCGATGAAAAAGTAATCAAAGCTGGTTTTGTTGGTTATGGTATCGAAAGCAAAGGTTACAAGTTCTTGCTCTCAGGCAATGCTTATAATGCCAAAAATCATTTTTATAATAAAATCGTCTTGAATATTAAAAAACAAGACACAATCGAATCGCTCTTAGAACTAGGAATACATTTACTACAAGTGTGGAGGGTGTAATCTTAAGGAAATCTCGTCCCCCTGGCGCTTTAAGAAAGATGAACATGTAAGGCTTGCAAAGATCTCATACACTCAAATGTTTGCAGGGCACAATCAAAGAGGGCAAACTTAAATGAATATTGACGACTTCTTAAATTTGGTTTCGGAGCTTCAATTAAAGCTAGAAATATATATTTTATATTGGTTGGGGGTCTTGTTTGGAAGAAATAAAACATTGATTAATAGTATGGAGTTGTAAACAAGACTCTCACGATGTTGTATAAAAAATTCTTGAGCCGTAGAAATCTTTTATATAGGTTCTTATTTGATGGAAATTGGAATTCAATATGCCAATCATATTCTCATAGGAGCTTTTACAAAGACAACAAAAACCATTACATCATAGAAGGCTTGTCGTTAAAGTCACAAGGGGATACGTCATGGCCCCTGGGTCCTAGGGATGTTGGGATGTCGTCTCGAAGTCTATATATGTTGCGACAGAGAGAAGGGATGGTAGGCATCCACTATGCACACATTGAATTGGCATGCTGAGGATGCATTCATGGGATTGCCATATGTGATGAAAGCATTCCAGGATGCAAACAGGGACAATGAAGGATGTTTTGGCAAACAACTTTTTAAGGGGAAAAGTTAAACATTTTTGTCGATTTTTTTGAGGATTGTTTTATGCGAGGGCATCTAGAATATTCTCCATCTCTTAGACAAAGCATAAATGGAGGTGCAATGAGCTCCTTCAAGCACAAAACC
Organism: Ceratopteris richardii; assembly: GCA_020310875.1. NCBI lineage: Eukaryota > Viridiplantae > Streptophyta > Polypodiopsida > Polypodiales > Pteridaceae > Ceratopteris > Ceratopteris richardii. Next base: position 229,511,927 of record CM035406.1, read on the forward strand.
TTCACATCAAGCATTTCATGTGTATGGACTCTATGGCGGCTTGATCTTGAAGTCTGATTAGAAGCCCTCACCTCTTTTCTTCTCTCCCCATATTTTTCTCTCTCCTTGTGCCTTGTTTATCACAAACAAATGGATTCAACACCAACAGGAGGCATGCTACAAGCAAAAGGATTTGGTGGAAAGAGGTGGAGTCTCCCGTACCCGTCGGAGAAGGAGGTGGTGCATGGCCATGGAGTTGTAAGCTATATGACTATAAGAGAACAGATAGAGAAAATGAAGTGCATGCACACTTACTTCATGAATGTGAACATGAAGAAGATTTTGTTTCGTAATCATTTCGAAGAAGAAGTAAGAATTACAACAAGCTTGCTATTAGTGATGCCCAAGTTCATGCTCGTCGTTCCTCACAAGCTTTCATCAAGACCTAGAGGCATACTAACAAGATCTACAACCCATTTATAGCGAAGACAAAGAGGGTAGATGGATTGCAAAACCATCAAGATGTTGAACGATTGACAGTTTGTGACTCATCAAACAAGTTCGGACATAAGTAGCTATCTTTCCACCAATATCTTTCATTGGCTTTCATGAATGTAGCCCAAACACCAAGATGACCAACACACATGCTATCTTGAAACTCTTTTATTATCGTTGCTTGCTTTTCTTGCTTGCATAACACTTGTAGAGGTGGATCCTTCTTTCTCTTTGGATGCTCCTAAAGTTATCTGTCTTAAAGAAAATAGTTGTATGCTTTCTCACAAATCTTCTTGTGTTCTTGATTGGTCCAAACATCTTGTTTTGAAAAATTTGAAGATATTTTTTGATAGCAAGAAACTCTTCTTTATAACAATCCTCGATAAATATATAATAAGGTTGCATAATATTACAACATTCAAGTGCATATATGAAATGGAAGAAAATTTCATTCAAGCATCCACCTCTTGTGTAACCATGGAAACTTCATCTTCGTACCTCGCTCTTGATAGCATATTTGCAAGTACATTGTCTCTTCTTGTAATATCGCAAAATTTTGGGTTCATGGATTTAATGAATGCAAGCATAGCAATATGAATAGTAGAACAATGTGAAATCATTCTTAATGGAGGCAAATAAATCTTTATCTTTCTCCTCACATTCTTTTATAGACAGATTATGAGTAAAGAGTAAGATGAGGAATGAAGTCACAAAGTAATTTATGCATGCCATTCATCATGTGTGGCATCGAGTTGGTAACTTGTTGAGGGAGCATGCACATCCTTGGAATCGATTGTAGCTAGAGCGAAGATCACTCATCGTATCAATAAATCTTTTTGCAAAAGCCTCTGCACTTGAAATGGCTTAAGAATACCCATTTTAATCTTTTCCTTCAATAGATTGATTAATTTTGAGAGATGGGCTTTTGGCACGATAATTAAATGAAGGTAATCATAGGTGATACAATTGAAGGATCTACACTTTCTATCTTATGAGACTCAAAAGAAAATGCCGTACCATGCCTTTGTAATTCTCCACCTCATTAAGATAGTCATCTTTTCCAATGCTACGCTAATGAAGCGATCCATAAGTAAATGTGTGATCAATGCTTCTAGGATCTTGAAGCTGATGTTGTGCCTTGGGTAGACACTTCATAAGAGCATTTGCAGGATTCTGTGAAGTATTGACCTTGATCAAAATAATTAGGCCATCCTCTAACACCTCTTTGATGAAGTGGTATCTCACATCAATATGCTTTGTGCGAGCATGGAACATGGCATTCTTCGTCAAACATGTGACACTTTGGCTATCACATCCAAGAAAATGTGCCTTTTCAGGCATCTCAAACTCACTTGTAACTAGATGGCTTCTTTGGAAGCTTGTGTGGCTGAAATATATTCAGCCTATGTAGTAGATAGTTCAACTATCCTATGAAGTCTAGAGCACCATGAAATAGCTCCACTTGCAAGGGTGTATACATAGCCACTTGTGGACTTGCGAGTGTCCACATCACCTTCCATGTCTGAATCACAAAATGCTTTTATCTCCAATTGGACCCCTTCCATAACGTAGGCATTTACCTTTGGTCCCTTTCAAATATCTCAAGATAGATTTGACTGCCTCCCAATGAGCTTTGCTAGGATTAGCCAATGAACCTGCTAACAGCTCCCACCGCATGAGCAATGTCTAGCCGAGGCCCGAGTGGCAACCATAGCATACATAAGTGAACCACAAGCCGATGCATATGGACCACTCTTCATGTAGTTGTCTACATCATCATCTTTGGTACAGTCATCCTTGGAAAGCTTAACATGTGGCTGCAATGGCACTCCAAGAGGTTTAGCATCAGCCACATTAAATCTGTCCAGCACTTTTTCAATGTACTTTTCTTGGGATAAATGCAAAGTATACTGCAAAATATTCTTTTTTATTCGCATACCAAGACTATGCTCAGCTTCCCCAAGGTTTTTCATTGAGAATGCAGAGCTCAGCTGCTTTTTTAGAGCATGTAGAGTGTTCTTTTTCTTCCCAGCCATCAGCATATCATCTGCATACAGCACAAGAATGATTGAGCTGCCATCTTCATCTTTTTTAGTGTACAAACAGTGGTCTGCATGGCTTCGTTTGAACCCATGTTTGAGCATAAATGCATCAAACTTCTTCTACCATTGTCTGGGCTTGTTTCAGCCCATATAAGCTCCTTTTCAGCTTGCATACCGGATGCTCTTTTCTAGGTATGGCATTTTCTTCTGGCTGTTTCATGTACAGCTCTTTGTCTAAATCACCATGCAAAAAGGCTGTTTTAACATCCATTTGGAATAACTCCAAGTCCAAGGCAGCTGTGAGGGCAAATAACACACGTAATGTGGTCATTTTAACTACGGGAGAGAACACCTCTTGGAAATCAGTGCCCTCTTTTTGGGCATATCCCTTAGCAACCAGCCTTGCCTTATACTTGGGTTTTCCATCAACAGTTTTGATTTTGTATATCCACTTTTTGGGAATGGCCTTCTTACATTTGGGCAACTCAACCAAATCCCAAGTATCATTTGCATGCAAGGCCTTTATCTCTTCCTGCATGGCTAACTCCCACTTCTTCTTGTGCTCACATAGCTTTGCCTCTTTATAAGTGAGAGGCCCACCCTCATTTGATAACATAATGTAATGCACAGACTACAGAGGGGTCATATCTATTCACAAGCCTCTTAGGATGTGTAGATCTTCTTACCCAATGATCCACATTCTCTGGCAATGGATCTATGTGCGCAGGTACATCAACTTCCTTATTGTTAATGGGCTGCTGTACAATCATCTCCGGCCCGGATAGGTGGCTGCACATGCCCATCAGGAGCCTCATTTCGCTGTCCAACATCATCTAGCTCAATAACCACTGGCTCATTTTCATTTCCAACCAAATGTGGTGCATCGCGGGGGTGCATATCAGATTTAACAGGTGACTGTACATGCTAAAATTTGACCTTTTTATGGTCACTTTTAGAGGTACAATCCTTTTTGAGTAGCCTTGCCTCATTAAATACAATATCCAGGCTGCGTATTACCTTCTTGAGTTAAGGTAGCCAAATCTTGTAGCCCATTTCACCTTCATTTCCATAACCTATGAAGATCCCTTTTATGGACTTTGCATCTAACTTATTGCTCGACTCAGGTCTTATATGCACAAAAGCATGACAACCAAAGATGTGTAGGTGGTCATATGAAGCTGGTTTGCTTGACTATATCTCTTCCGGGCTGCCACCTTTTAAGGACATATGAGCGGATCAATTGCGAACATGAATTGTAGATTTCAAAGCCTTTCCCCGAAATCCGTGAGGGAGATTAGCTTTGGATAGCATGCATTTCACCCCCTCACATAAAGTCCTCTTATACCTTTCAGCCACAGCGTTGGAAGAGGGGCTGCATGGGACTGATAGCTCCCTCTTAATACCAATATTTTCACAAAATCTATTGAATTCAGCACTTGTAAATTCACCCTCATTTTCTATACTCATTACTCCTTGTACTTGTATTGCCTCTTAAAATGAGAAATAATTTTTACAACAAAAGACTTGTAAATGAAAAACCATTACTGTGGATATTGAAAATGACATGTGAGAATACAAGAAGAACAATGGAAGACGTTCTTCGTGATGAAACTCTTTGAAAAACTCATAATTTCCTTTAGCTTTGGTGAGGGCTGAAATAATCCTCCAAAAATGACACTTTTAGTGCGAAAAATGAAGGTTTTTTCTTGATGAAAATCTCCCAAATGGAGGAAAAAGCTTTGAGCTTAGCATAAAATGAAGTAAAAAAGCATTTGGAGCAACTTTGTCGGGATGGAACAACTCAAAGCTCTGATACTAGTTGAAATAGACCATAGAGAGCTATGTGGTGATGTGCTCGATTGCTCCAAACGCTAATGGAGTTGGTTGTGGCGTGAGGAGAGGGAAAGTAGAGAGAGAAACTAGCATAGAAATTTGGAGAAGAAGATGGAGAAGCTGAAGTTGAAGAAGTTCGAAACGAGGTATGAGAGATTTGGGACCAGTTTTATCGATAAGTGAATTTTAATATAAGAAAAAGAGATTCCTTGGGGCCTTTATCCTCAACATAGTGGAAGCCAGTAAATGGAATCTCAAAGAAGCCTGTTGATATGGATGATGATGATTGGGATGAGTTCGATGAAATGGCTAGGTCTACCATTCAATTACACCTGGCAGATAAAGTTCACTTTATAGTATTGGACTCTAAAAGTGTTGAGGAGCTTTGGAAGAAGTTACACAATACATATGAAAAAGAAACGACATCAAATAAAGTGTATTTGATGAGAAAGTTATGAGCTTTGCATGGGCACAAATAGTACTGTGGCAGATCTAGATGAGTTTGATGCTATATTCTATTAGTTTTAGGCTCGAAAAATGGAGATGGATAATGAAATGAATGCAGTCTTGTTGCTATGCATCTTGCCATCATCATGTGATATATTTTGCACAGCTATTAGCAATATTGCATCTGGTAAATTGGTCTATGATGACATATGTGGAGCACTCTTGAGTGAGGAGATCCATGGAAAATCTATGGTTGGCATTCAGAGTGGAGATAAATATAATGTTGATGATTCTTACCAAGGAAAGACTCAGCAATGTGGGAAGAGCAAGAACAAGGAGAAGAGTGGTCAATGGAATAAGAGTAGAAGTAAATCAAGGAAGAGGGATATCGATTGTCATAAGAAAGGGTACATGAAGAAAGACAACCATGCATTAAAGAATGCTAAAGGTAAGGGATAGAATGTTGATGGGCATGTTAAACAACTACTTGCATCATTTGCTTCGACCGTGAACATTGAACAAATTTTTGTTATCTTTGATGATGCCGATGTGTTGACACTTGATAGTAGTGTGCTCGTTGAGGCTCTTATGGTTGATTCTCTTTCCTACACATGGCTTAGATTCTGGTGCTTCTTTCCATGTGATACGACATAGAGAATGGTTCTCTACTTATGCAACAAAATTTCTTGGTATCGTGAGACTTGGTGACTCTGAGCAGTGCGACATTGTCAGGATTGGAGATGTGGTTATGGAGTTCATTGATGGTTCAAAATTTACTACATAATGTATGCCATGTACCTCAGTCATTAGGCAATTTGATGTTGATTGGTCAACTTGATGACCTTGGCTACAAGGTGGTTTTTTATGCTAAGTCCTTTTGCATATCAAAGGGAAATATGGTTATTGGAAAAGGAAGCAAAGTTGGTTCACTTTATCGTTTATTTGTATCATAGAAAGAACACTTGTTAGCTTTAACTGAAAAGCCTATGGTTTGTATTTGGCGTGGCTGTTTGGGCCACATATCTCATAGTGGAATGGAAAAATCTTTCTCGTTTTGGCTACTTACCTATATTCTCTTTCTTTGATTTTTCGTTCTATGAGCATTGTCAATATGGAAAGCAAACTAGGAATGTGCATAAGACGCACATTGACTCTTCAATTTAGCCTTTGGATCTCGTTCATATAGATGTGTGTGGTCCTATGCTTACAAGGTCATTAGGTGGTTCTCTTTACTTTGTCACTTTCATAGATGATGCTACTAGAAAAGTCTGGGTATATCCTATAATATCAAAGGATGAGGCATTCCCAACTTTCAAAAAATGGCTTGCTTCAATTTAGACTGAAGTAACTAAGCTCGGGGTTTTACGTTTAGATAATGGAGGTGAGTATACTTCACATGAATTCAATTCTTTTCTATCAGTTTAGAGCAAGGTCGCATCGGTTTGCATATATGAAATTCCAGTACCGTGATCCTGTTCGATTTGGTTTCATAGCGAACCTTACATATGATCGTCCAAGTTTTTTATATGGTTCAAATGATGTTTTTTTTAATACTCGACCTATATTATTGCCAATTTACAATGTATATACATATACATGTATACATAGTGCGCGTGGGCGCATGCACACACACACACATATATATATATATATATATATATATATATATATATATATATATATATATATATATATATATATATATATATATATATGTGTGTGTGTGTGTGTGTGTGTACATACATATATATACATATACATATACATATACATATACATATACATATACATATACATATACATACATATATATATATATATATATATATATATATATATATATATATATATATATATATATATATATATATATATACACACACACACACACACACACACACACACACACACACACACACACACACATATATATATATATATATATATATATATATATATATATATATATATATATATATATATATATATATATATATATATATATATATATATATATATATATATATATATATATAAACCCTAATTGACCTTACGAACTTTACCTTGGAGGTAAGATTCGGTTCACGTAGCTTGCCCGTACAAAAGCTTACGAACCTACCACCTTGGTCTAGAGAAATTCGTAGAGAGTTTAGAGCTCATTATACCCCAACACAGAATGTGTAGTTGAAAGGATGAATAGAACTATTCATGATAGAGTAGTTTCTATGCTTCATCATGCAAACCTTTCACAAGGCTTTTGGGAAGCCGTATTGATTGCAATTCATGTGATTAACCTTTCACCTAGTACTTTCAAAGGTTGGAAAGTGGCACAAGAATTATGGATAGGGAAGCCACCATATTATGACCATATGCGAATTTTGGGCTGTGAAATGTACGTTCATATACCCAATAATCTTAGACAGAAACTAGAGCATAAGTCAAAGAACTTGATTTTCTTAGATATGGTCGAGAAGGCCAATTTGGATATCGCTTATGAGATCTTGAAACATGGTCAGTGATGAGAAGTAGTGATGTCATTTTCAATGAGTCTAAGATGCATTAACAACCCATTAAGGATGTTGAAGTGAGAAGAGTGGTGTACGAGGATACTAGCCTTCGAGTTAGCATGCATAAAAAATGCTACAGATAGGGATGTTAAGGAGAATATCCAATCAGATCACTCTCCAAATATTCTTGCTGAGCAACAATTGAGATGTCTTCACGTGTCTCACAAGATACATCCATCTGATAGATATGTTCTGGGTTTGGATCGTGTTATGCTAACGGATGCCGGTGAGCCTGCTTGCTACAAAGAGGCTATAGACACAGGATCATGTCAAGTGGGAACTTGTTCTATTCACAAGAATGGTACTTGGGATTTAGTACCTTTGTCAAAGGGAAGGAAAGCTTTACCATGTAAATGGATATATAAGCTGAAATTCACATTAGATAGTGCTTCTCCAAAGTATAAAGTATGACTTGTTGCAAAGGGTTTTAAGTAGCAACATGGTGTTGATTTTGAGGAAATCTTTTCTCCAGTAGTCAAGATGATTACACTGCATATGTTATTTGGATTTAGTAGTCAAGATCACTACACTCGACATGTTGCTTGGATTCATTGCAATGAAGGACTAAGAGCTAGTCCAAATAGATGTGAAAACTGCTTTCTTGCATGAAGATCTTAGAGATGAGATCTATATGGAACAACTTGAGGGTTATGTAGTTCTTGGCAAAGAAAGTCTAGTTTGTAAGCTAAAGAAGAGCTTATATGGACTTAAACAGTCCCCTACGCAATGGTACAAAAAATTTGATGCTTTTATGAAATCTCAAGGCTATTCTCAAAGCAACGAGGATAATTGTCTCTACACAAAGAGATGCTGATATGGAAGCTTGATATGCTTGATACTTTATATCAATGATATGTTGATTGCAGGGAAGTCTTGTGATGACTTTTGAGTTTAAAAAAAGAAGCTGAGTGAGATATTTGATATGAAGGATTTGGGAGATGCCAAACATATTCTTGGCATGCACATTACTCGTGATAGGAGTAAAAGATGCATATACTTGTCTCAAAGTGAGTACATATCCAAAGTACTTTTCAGATTCAATATGCAAGGTGGTAAGGCATTGAGTACAACTTTATCTACATATGTGAAATTGAGCAAGGATGATTGCCCCAAATCAAATGAGGAAAAGGAATTCATGACCAAAATTCCTTGACCAAAATTCCTCATCAATTTGCTGTTGGTAGTCTCATGTATGCAATCGTAGCTACGAGATCAAACATTGCATTTGCAGTGAGATTTGAGAGAAGATATATATCTAATTTAAGCAAGAAGCCTTGGGAAGCGGTCAAGATGATTTTGAAATATTTGAGTGGCACTAAGGACAAGTGTCTATGCTTGGGTAGAGGAAAGGCATCCATTATTGGTTACATACATTCTGATTATGTTGGTAGTGTAGACAATCGAAAGTCTAGATCAGGGTATATTTTTCACCTTGCTTGAGGTGCCCACTGCCATCTCTTGGTGATCAATGTAGAGTTGTTTCCACTACAAAAGCAGAGTATGTTGCAACAAATGAGGCATGTAGGGAAGCATTGTGGCTTTCTCGTCTTGCTTGTGATATTGGTCTACTTGAGCATGTACCTCATTTGCTTAGTGATAGTCAGAGTGCCATTGCTTTGGTTAAGGATCCGGTCTATCATGCAAAGACCAAACACATTGAGACGAGGTATCACTTCATTAGAGATTGCGTAGCCACTGAGTGCATTATTCTTGAGAAGGCTCATACTCTAATGCTGAAGATGCTTTGACTAAAGCTCTACCACAAGATAACTTTTGAACACTATTGTCACTTGATGGGGGTTACTTGTTTTCTAATCTTGCACAGTTACTTGTATACTGTGTAACATACCCATTATGTTGGGGGTATAGTTTGTATACTTACACTCAGGTATTCTTAATGATCCTTTTTTTTTTTCTCCCTTAGTCACTTTGGCCATATTGACCTTGAGTAGGAGATTGTTATCGTTAGTGTCCATGTGAAAGGCCAAATGGTTGTCGGACACTTTTGTATATGTTCTATAATAAAACATATAGTGGCTTCGTCAACCATGCAATAATTCTTGAATATGAATTCAATGCCAAGATAATAATGTAAAATACGAAGATCATCAACCTCGATTGTTTTCTTAAGTTTTGATTTAAAAATATGAAGATATGAGTCCTTGGGACATGTCATAATCATATCATCAATATAAATGATGATTATGATCAAAACATCCATCTCTGACTTAACATAGAGGGTAGGAACAACTTCTAGGTTTTTAAACCAATAGGTAAAAGATATAGGTAATGTTTTCATACCAAGCCCTTGGAGCTTGCTTCAAACCATAGAGAGCTTTTATAAGCTTGTATACTAAATGTTCTTTACGTGATTCTTCAAACCCTGTGGTTGCCGTATATAAATATCTTCATAAAGATCACCATTAAGAAAAGCAATCTTGATATCTAAGTGGTATATTTTCCAACCAAAGAATGCAACAAGAGAAAGCACAACCCCAATTGTGGTCATTTTAGAAGTAGGTGTAAATGTTTCATCATAGTCTATACCTTTCTCCTGTGAATAACCTTTGACAACTAATCTTGCTTTATACCTGTCAATTGTGCCATCAACTTTTCTTTTGATCGTGAATATTCACTTAACACCAATAGCATTCTTACCTTTTGGTAATTCACAAAGCTTGCATGTTTGATTCTTATAAATAGAATTAATCTCTTCTTGCATTGCTTTCTTCCAGATAGGACTTTATAATGCATCTTTTATACTAGCAGGTTCATTCTAAATTGAAATAAGAGAAAGAATATTATGAATTTCTAAAGCTTCTACATAATTTTCTTGATCTGCATGATCTTTTTGACTTCATCTTTCCTTTAAAACTTTGGATACCATTATCTTGCACTGTTTGTAAGAACTATTTTGGAAGTTTCTGGAAAATTGGTGCAATGCCCTTTTCCTTTGCAACTCTTTCTTCTGGAGCTCTTGAAGATTCTCCAAACTCAAAAGTTGGTTCTTCAACATGTTGAGTAGGAATATAAGAGAGTGGTGTAGATCGTGGTAAATATTCAGTAGAAGTAGGAACAACTTTCTCTTTACCTTTATCTTTGGGAATCTTCGGGGATTAAGAAGGTTGATCATCCCCCTTGGATGACTGATTATAAGAATCAAAATTTCTTTTGAAAAATGCATAATCATCTTCTTAAATGAAATCTCATTTTTTTGCATCTTTATTCATAAATTTGACTCGTGGAAGACCTATTAAAAATGTGATTAGCTGTGTGAATAACATCATACTATAACTTAGTGGAAAGCTTCTTTGAAGAGATCATACTAGATGCTATTTCAATAAGTGGCCTATTCTTTCTCTATGCAACACCAATTATGTTTTTGAGTATAAGCAATAGTGAGTTGATGTCATATGAGAGATACCTTTTCCTAAAAGCATTGTTGTTATTCGTACCCATGTGAACACATTCCTATGTACTTTTCGTATCGTATGTATGGTACTATTACGTACCGTACGTGTCGTAAAGATTATACTTAAAGATATGACTTAAAGTCATTTGACATGCACTCTCCTCTATCACTTCTTACAATCTGAATCTTAGCTTGGCTTTCATTTTCAACCATAGCTACAAACTTCTTGAAAGTAGTAAAAACTCTCACTTCGCCCTGAATCCAAAAACTCAAGAATATTTGGAATAATCATCAATAAAAATGACAAAATACTTATGTCCTTGAATAGAATTTGCTCTTTTAGGTCCATTAACATCTGGATATATGATCTGCAACTTCCTTGTAGCCATAGTTAGTAAGGTACGATCCGTACGATTAGTACGGTACGTATTAGTACGGTACTACGTACGTACCCTATGATTTGGGGCTTCCCATACGGGATTCGTACGTTCATAAGGTACGATTTTTTTTAATGCTAAAAATTATATATCTCATCTTTAACATGATAAAGATCATGCTTATGAATATAATGCATCAAAATAAAGGTTAAAAACTTTATTTAGCTATATTTAATCATGTGGGATATCGTTGTGACTCGTGGTATCGGGGAATTGGATATCATGTATGTAGTATCTACTATCATCATTCATGTATGTACTATGATGTAAGTTGTACTTTGTAACTACTAACATCATTAAAAACAAAAACCATGCTATCAAATTTCATTCATTACAAATTACAATGATCAATCATCATTCATCATTACAAAAACCATTCGTTCAAATTTCATACATCATACATGACTCATCAATGTTCAATCATCATAGTACATAAAATCAAACTTCAAGTCACATCAAACATGATCATCATGATTCATGAATCATCACCAATTGGCAAGAATACATACATAAATGATAAATCATAAATAACAAAATGACAAGTCACAAGTCCACAGTGGTAAATAGTTAAAAACAAAAATCATGCTATCAATTTTCAAACTTCATTCATCTACATACTAGTAACTACATACATCTAGATTCTACATGATACCATCATACCAAAATGATAAATCTAGCTTCAAATCATATCAAAGTTTCAAACATGATCATCGTGATTCGTGATTCATGAATCATCACCAAGAAATTAAGAATACATGAAATAACAAGATGATAAGTCACAAGTCTAGAGTGATAAATAGTAAATACTAAAAAACTAAAAGCCAATGAAAAACATCATCAATCATCATAATGTCCAATGTCAATAGAGTGTCAATAAAGTGACATCAATCACTCATCATCCATCTCATCAATATCACTATCATCAGAATTCTCATCAAGAGAATCAGATGATGTCATCTCATAAGTAGATGATGGTGGTGTGGGAGGATCACTGACAAGGTTCCCCTCATCATCAAAATGCGGGGATAGTGGAAGCGGCTGCAACGATGATAATGTACTCCTCTGCCTCCTCGTGTATGTACTAGCCGGTGCTCGACTAGTGCTAGCTCCATCCCCGTGTGAAGTGGTTGATGCACGCCGGATAATCAATCCCTTCCCGCGACCACGGACTCCTCTGACCCTTCCTCTGCTATGGCCCCTTGTTTGCCTCACATCTATAGAGCAAAGCTCTCTATATAGATCGGCAAAAAGAAGCTCTTCCTCATCTTGAGGCACATCATGTGATGGAAGAGGAGTGTCTTTCACGGAAGGCCAAAATTTGTCCACATTCACCTAAACAAAAAAGAGAATCAAAACATGAATTAGCATAACACAGAAGCCTACAACATTGAAAGCTGAAATTTTATGCAAGAAGCAAATGATAAAGCTACTTACTTGTTTGAGAGTCTCCATGTTAGGGATATTTTGCAACATCTTAAGGTTTGTACGACAATATATTAACTTTTCCATTTGATGAGGACTAAGTCTATTCCTCACCTTTGTGTGGATGAGAGAGAAAGCACTCCAATTTCTCTCACATGCACCGGATGAGCAATCTTGAGATAACACTTTAAGAGCATATGTGAATAATGTAGTGAATGCAAAACCAAAATTTTGCCACCAAAAGAGTGGTTTTACCATTGATTCTCTATCCCAACATGTAGGAGAAAGAAAGGCAGGATTTCCCCTCTCATCCATATAACAATTAGTTTGCTCCAACATGTCATTATGTAGATGTGTGGGAACTACACGTGACATATATTGAAGACGATCCGATAATAACTCCACATCATCATATAATCGGGTGCTTTTGAATGCCGGATGCAATAAACCTGCAAACCCATGGATAGGTCGATGCATCCATGTCCATCTTCTCATTGTTGCCTAAAAAAAAAGAAAGAGGGTTAAATATTAAAATTTAATAATAAGAATGAAATTCAATGAATTATGAGATGAAAATTATAATTTATAATACACATGCCACATGTGAGATATATATCTCATTGCATCATGCATGCATGCATGATGCATGATGATTACATGATACATCATGTATGCATGATTGCAATTTGCAATTTGAATCATTACATGCAAAATTCAAATTGCAATTTGCACATAAATACCAAATACAAATGTAAAATACATTTATGATATGTATTATGTATAATGATTAATCATTAATGTGAATCTTGGTATAATTGGTAAAGCATAATTTATCAAAATATCTTACCTCAAGTACTTCATCTCTTTGCTCCTCGGTGACAAGAGTGCATTCCCTTATCTCTTGCATAGCTCTTCTCATGATATGGATGAGAAGACCGACAGTAGCACCTTCACAATCCGTCATGCGTAGAGCTTTGTAGATAGGTGTGATGACACCTAAAATAGCTCTCACACCATCCCAAAAGCTCTCATCCAAACATAACCTTTGCATGCTTTTTGACTCCTCCGATGTGCTCTCGTCCCACTCGATCCAAAAGGTAGATACCACCGTTTGTCGTAGAGGCACTTTCACTTCAAGCAACCTTGAAAGAACAATCCACATGTATGCAAAGCGTGTGGTGGCGGGCTTCTTTATTTCAAGCTTGCTATGCTCTCTAAACATAGCCAACACTTTCACTTTTTGTGTGAAAAATGTAACTATGTTCGAGGCTTGTAGTGTGCAAGCTTTCACCCATGTTAGCTTTCCAATATTCTCCATGAGCAAATCAAGACAATGAGTTGCACATGGAGTCCACACAATATGTGGATACTCACCCTCCAAAAGCTGCCCCATATGCCTACAATTGCTTGCATTATCGGTGACAACTTGCACTACATTTGAGAACCCACCTATGCATAAAATCCATAAATTAGTGTCAAAATATCAAAATGAAATTAAAATAAAATAAAAATTTAAAACTTACTTCTTCAATGGCCTTCTTGATATGCCGATAGATGAACACTCCGGTTGTCTTCTTTCCCTTCTTTCCAACCTCAACGACACGTAAGAAAAAAGTACCAATAGGGCATGACACAAGAATATTAATTATGCCTCTATTTTTTCTATCTTTCCATCCATCCGAGAGGATAGTGCATCCATACCTAAACCATTTCTCACGCATAGGGGCAAGTGAGAGATCTATTCTTTTCTTCTCCTCATCAATCTTGGTTGTCCTCATATCGGAGTAGCTAGGTCCACTCCATCTTTGGCATGGACCCACTTCACTAATTGCTTTCACCATAGTTTGCTATAGGTTTGAATTAAGAAGATTAAATGAGAGATTTTCTATAATTACCGTTCTTGCAATCTCTATGTCGGCTATCTTTTGTTTCTCTTTGATCCATGCGAGAGAGGACCTTACATGCCCGGGAGCTTGCCCTAATCCACTTTGCCTCATTGATTGTGACTCCCTTTGTAATGGTGATTGTGAGGATAAACCAACATTTGAGTCATGAAAATGTGACTCCTCTTCATGTGAAGAAGTAGAGACCGTTGCACGAGAAGAATGGCTTGCATATCCTCTTACCGATGTAGGTAATGTGCTAGGAGATCCCATCATTTTTTGCCTAATCTCGGATGCAATATGATCGGGAATTTCCTTGCATGCGGCCACTTGCCCTCCAAGCTTGCTTATGTGTTGAAGTAGCCTTGTGGTCCCGCTTGTGTATGGCTTGCCACAATATTTGCAAGTCCAATGATGGGAATTGGACTTCTTTGTGTCTTTCTCCACCCCAACACAATGGAGATCAAAAGCCTCATGCTTTTCTCTCACCATGTTGCTTAGAGAAAGGTTAAAGCTGAACTAGAAGAGAAAGGTTTGAAGCGAGCTTGAGAAAGCTTGAAAGAGCTTGAGATAGAGCTTGAGAGAGGCTAGAGCTTGAGGAATCTTAAGTGTGTGTGTGTGACATGTGTGTTTGAAGATGGGAGATGGTAGTAGACTCGTGAGCGAGCGGCTGCAGAAAATACCCGAAAGCGCAAGACTTTGAAGTGAACAAAAGTGAACCGAACGAAAAACTTTAGGTCTTTTTTTTTTTTCAGAAAAAAATCGTACGAACACGTACGAATACGTACCGTACGGTACCTTGCAAAAAATACGTACGGACATATTCGTACGCGTACGAATAGCAACTATGCTTGTAGCATTGATGAGTCCATGCTTCTTTTGGAAGCTTGTGAAACTTTCCTTTAAGACATCCTTTACAAGTCTCTGCATCATGTGGCAAAGCAAAAATGTTTAAACTTTCAACCACACCTTGGTCTTTTGTACGCTTGAGAGTTGTGGAATGGATAGGGCCAGTTCTAGCATGCCATAACTTTATATTCTCCTTTGGTGTAGAAACCATGGCAACATTAGCATACCACTTCTGCATATATATATATATATATATATATATATATATATATATATATATATATATATATATATATATATATATATATATATATATATATATATATATATATACACCTTGATATTTTGGATATTCTGGCATTTGTAAGGTGGGATATGACTAAATATAACATAAATTATAGTATAAGATATACATAGCATAGATTAATGACTCTAGACTAGTTACTAATTGATTCACCGTTCACAATTATGTCAATAGTCAGATCAATCATCTTAGCTTTGAAGGCCAATAATGAAACTTTTTTGTCCAAGATGTGAAAGTGTATTACAAGAACATTAATCTATTTCAAGATGACAAGGCTCAAAAAGAAATCCATATATAAATGAATCTCTACTCTTCTAAAACTTTTTATGTCTTCCTCATTCTCCACATCTTTTATATTGCATGTGTTGGAGATTTTGGATAATGTTTTAGATAATTTCTTATCCCGCCTAAGAAAAATATATTATTTGAATTAAAAAAAAAGAATGTAAAGCAACATCTTGCGACCAATGATATCCAAATCATGACCATCTGGTATGGTCATCCCCCTATCTATAGAGTTAGTAAGGGTCCAGGGAAGAAAACACCTTCTTGCAACTTGCCGTGTGCTTAGTAGCTCCAGAATAAAAAATCCAAGGATATATTGCATTTGATGTTACTTGGTCAAAAGCTACTTCTTCTATACTAACACATGCATAAGACTCTTCTCTTCACTAGAACACTTACGTTTTGAACCTTCTTCAACATTAATTACCGGATGCTCATTCCTTCTCTTTCAAAATGTTCTTATTGCATTTTGCAATATGATGGCTTGGTTTCTTGTAATAATGGCATATACTTTTCTTTTGTGTGGATGTGGATGAAGTAGACTTCTCTTTAGGTGTGGTAGACCGTAGAAGTAGTTGAAGGTGAAGAAGATGTAGAGGAAGACTTTGAAGTAGATGACCTACTTTCCTTCTTGCTTTGTTGAGTCTTCTTTCCCTTCTTGAAAGTCTCCTTCTTATTCTTACTATTGGATGATGATACCATAGCTTCACCATTCTCTTTTGTACTCTTTTGCTGGTCTTCAACTTGAAGCAATTGTTGGAAATTAGGTAGGCCTTCCACAGGTCCCATAGGTCCAGGATCTACAACACAGATTCCAGTATCTTCCAAAATTGACAAACATGAACATACCACACTTAATCATACAATGATGAGAAAAAGATAGAGAGAGATTAGACAACATGTTCAAAGTGTTACGTAAGCCACTGCTTACTCACACTATCATATATACAAATGTTAATTTACAATGTGGGAGTCAAAATCTCAACCACTCTATGTGAACAGAAATAGATGGAAGAGTGTATGTACAAAATTTACAAGAATATTCAGATGTGGGGACAAAAATCTGAATATGTATGAGATGTATGACCTGATAGGTTGTAGAAGAGTGTTTATGAGTGACAAAAAGAGGAAAGATCAGTTTGAAACTGATATTCAGCAAACCCTTATCTGAATTTAGGCTATGGAAGACCCTAAATCAGATATGTGTGTGATAGATCACATACTTACAGAATTAGCATAGAATGCTAACATGTTGCTGACAGAAATCCTCATACTCATATGGAAACACCTTCTCTAACACCTCATGTGAATGCATGTAGCATGCATGTATTGATTCTTCTTTATGTATGCCGAATATGACACCTCCAGATATGGATGCCACTGCCTCCATAAACTCAAAGTAGTACCTGTGTGCATAAAGAGAATTTGTACCTGAATAATTAACATAAGATGAAATCTTATGTTAAGCTCCATCCAATGTCTTTGAAGTACACCAAAATCTTCATGTAGAAGACAATCTTCAAATACATAATGTAGATGGCTGATCCAAACCACCAAGCTGCTGATAAGTAAGTCTTCTCTACAAACAAGAGTGTGAGCGCACTCTTCTCCAAGAAGAACTCCATGGCTGCTCCTCGACATAGCTTCACAAAGTGCACCATGGCTGTCCCATGAGTGCTAGAGCACCACCTCCTCAAGCTTCACCACAAGCTAGCGTTGGTTTGCGTTGGGATGTCCAAATAAGTGACCAAGTGCTTTCTTATATAGGCCACCATGACTCCTAGCTATTCTACGTAAAAATAAAGCATAAAGCAGCTTTTTTTTGTGACCAAATTTGGAATCGTTGGTTTTATTAAAAACTCATCGTTATTTTTAGTTGCTTTTGTTTTATTTTAATTTAATCGCTAAATATTGCTTTTGGCTTGTTTTTTCACATGTCTGACCACCTGATGAATGAACTGATTACATTTTCATGATCTCCAAGCTGAGAGCTATCAAATGAGGTAAAAACCCTAAATGAGCAGAAAATTAGGGTTAGGGTTTTCTCCCAAATCTGATCTCTGATGACTTCATGTCATATACCATTAGAAAGCTCTCTTCAAGCTCTACAAGATAGGCTCATAAAAATTTTACCCAAATTTTGTGCCAAAAATGATTAAGCACCAAAATTAGGGTTTCTGCCCTAATAGGATTTTGGACTGATGTGACATTGTTTTCCAACAATCCCCCCTTGCAATGTCATATTGGTACAAACTGAACTGGATATGCAACTTCATTCATCTGCAAAGTGTCATAAGCTTCAATCTTATCCTTCCGAATCGACCTTCAAACTTTATCTTCAAAAGTCTTCTTCAAAACTGAATTTGAATTTCTTCAAACTTCAAAAATCTGAATTTGCTGAATATGAACCATAATACTTGAGAAAATATGCAAACTAGATATCCAATAATGTTAGCATACATCAAGCAATCACTGCTTGATAACATATGTTGCATGACTTGACTCTGAATCTGCTATCTCATGTCTTTTCAAACTTGTAAGCATACACTAGGATCCACATATTTGCATTTACCTTAAGAAAGGTTTCTCAACGTACTTCTGCTATGTCATCTAAATACACTAAACATAATCAGGAACTGAATCTTGGGACTTGTGACTGACAACTCACAACTTAGTGTATTATCAACACTAGCCGGTTGATCTCTGACTGTATTCAACTCAACTCATTCAACTCATTCAACTCTCATGAGTCTCACCAAAATTTCATATCTTTGATGTCATCTTGTCTTCATCCTTGTTCTATCTGTAAGTCCTTCGTACCTGTTTCCTTCAGAGTCTGGTATAATCATATATGTGTGCACCTCATAAGTAACATACCTCTCTGAAATATCAAGCTTCTCTTCAATAGAACTCTGGAACTTTCTCCCGAACAGGAACACCTAACAGGAACTTTCTCGAGACATTCTCCTTGTTCCTTCTTCTTTCAAAGTTGGAACATAAAGAGAAACTGACAAAGGAAATATAGGAATACCTGTAGGTATGATTCTGCATCCTTTCACATATGGCTGAAAATAAATCTTCATGTTTCATCACCCCCCTGGATGATTTAACACTAGTATCCAAATTCCTTTAAAGTAAATCAGACTTTTATGAAATCTGTGACGTCTTCATCCTTTCAATAAATCTGATCTTCAATGATCAATACCTGTATCTGAAAACAAAATATCTGAACCCTTTTATTAGCACTGTACATATGCCAATAGCTTTCCCTTCCATTCCTCAGCTTTCCAAAATCTAGAATAAGGTCAGCTGATCCTATCATAACAAAAACCTTTCTGAAAGCATTCTAGGATTCATAATCTTCTGCAACATAACAAGTATCTTCTTCTATTTCTCTGCAACACTAATCTGATAGAATCTGAATCTTTGACTTACTTCTTCCAATGTTAAGAATTTTACAAACAAAGGATAGACTCAAAAAATACTCAAGATATCCAAGATCATACAAGGTCTATCAAGATCTTACAAGATCTATCAAGATCTTACAAGATCTCTCCAACAAAATACCTGTGTAGAATCTGCTCTCATCAAACCTTCATGACTGAATGTTTGATTTGCAACCTGAATGCCTCTAAGTATCCATTCTTCTTACATAAAGTTGTAAAACTTTTCTTCAACTAAATCCTTTCCAAGAATTTGCAACTCCTACTAGAACATAAGTGAACAAACTCTCACCTTGAGAACTCCAAAAGCAGCAAGATGATACTTCATATCTTCATATTCTTCCCGGGTGAAATGTGATAGTATCTGCTTGACTTTCTTTTGGCTAACTCCACTTCTTAATCAAGTGATAGGATCTGATGGAACACCTTTTTGAATACAAGCATGTATCCAAAAGTCAAGACAAACATAGAAAGTAGATTCTCCATCTGACTGGTATATAAAAAAATCTGAATTTTTCTGCATTTTCTTGAAAATACTGAATTTTTTAAATTTTCTGAAAATGCTGAAATTCTGATTTTTTCTGAAAATACTGAAATTTTGAAAATACTGAATTTTCTGAATTTTCATCTTTAAAAACTATGAATTTTTTGAGCATACTGAATATGAGGTAACTTTTCCAAACTCAAAAAACCTCACTCCAAGTCTCCAACATCGCTACAAATACTCTTTTACTTCAAGAGTTAGATAAATAAGAAATATACTTCTCTGCAACTTGTCATATACCAAGTAGCTTTGAATTGACACTCCAAGAATTCTTTGAGGAAACATAACTCATACACATATGAGTCAAAACATATAAGTTGTCTTAGATATCTGCTGCTTTTCTTTCTCTCAATGTAATTCTTTGTCAAAACCTTCTAAAATGTGACCAAGTATAATGCAAAACAAGAAACTGCTTCTTCTTTAAACTATCTTCTTCACACAAGATGTTCTCGTAGACTTGTCTTTGGATGTAGAGGATAAAGTAGGAAAAGTATATGGAAAATATAAGAGAAAAGGAAGTCTTACTTTCCCTTCGGACTTGTTGGATTTTTTTCTTCTGCATCTTTCTTCCACTTGATGATGTCAACATCTTCAAACTTCTCTTCCATACCTTTTGTTCTCTTCATCTTGAAGTAGCAAGCACTCTTAACTTCTTCAAATGAATTTTTCTCTTCCTCTAGTGCTAAGATTAAGAGACAAAACAAACATGGTATATAAATGGAAGTGAACATAGAAGATAAAACATGCTTCTACCATCTCAGCTCCATCTCCTCATATGCTGAATATTGAATTACCTCTCTAGGTAATTTTAGATACCTAGATATGGTACCTAGATAAAATCCTTCCAACCTTGTGTTTGTTGAAAACAGAACTGATCAAATCTCCGAATTTGTCTTCTCAGAGGAGCTTTCTTGCCATGAAAGAGATCTTCTATCAAAACTGTCAAGAACAATCTCTAGATACCTGTTGTGATGTAGCTAATGCTTTTCACTTTCAAACTAATGAAAGTGTTTAAAAGCACTTCTTGAATCCTTCAAATCTGTTCATAACTGCTCTTCTAAGATATGACCTGCAAATGACAATTTGATAGTAGAAACTAATACCTGTGATTTGATGTTGCTTTGGTTCCTTCATCTTCTCCAAACCATTGTTTTTCCTTGAATTTGAAGTAGCCTTCTCTTCATCAAGTCTTGGTCTTCAAGCAATACTTATGTAAAGTAACTTTACTCTTCCAAAAGTATTTGGCTGCAAACAGATCATCAATTTCATACTCCACACTGATAAATAAACATGTGAATGAATTGTCTAATTCTCAAATCTCTACTCATCTAGATTAAGTGTGTATGTCATATGTCAAATGTTAGAAGATGCTTTGAAACCATATGTTGGTAGTCTGGGAGCTCTATTTGATGAAGAAGTTTTAAAAAAGGTTTTCATACATCCATGACCAAAGTTGATGTTCATGCGCTCCCCTATGTTGGAGTCATGAATTATTCTTTCTTTAATAAAAACCATCTTTCTTGCTAATGCATCCGGAAATTATGTACAATTATATCTGTTGTGATCCGTGGAGTCGCACATGATACAATGCTTAACCTTGCGTTGTGTTTGTTGTGCATGCGAGGTGGGTTGTGGAACATCACAACCAATCATCTGGTTTACATTTTGGATGGTCATTTCAATAAACCTCTTAAGTATATCCTCTATACCATTGGAGTGAGTCATTGATTCTTCTTGAGGTCGACTTTCCATTTTGATTTTTTTGTTTATATTTTATAAGCACCTCATATCTCCATGGAGTCACACCTGATACAATGCTTAACCTTGTGTTGTGTTTGTCGTGCATGCAAGGTGGGTTGTGGAACATCACAACCGATCATTTGTTTTACATTTTGGATGGTCATTTCAATAAACTTCTTAAGTATATCCTCTATACCATTGGATTGAGTCATTGATTCTTCTTGAGGTCGAATTTCCATTTTGATTTTTTTTGTTAATATTTTATAAGCACCTCATACCAGCCACTCTTGAGCATTTGCTGAATCCTTTGTAATACAAGACTTCTTGGGTCATGAAGATGAGGGAAGAGCTCATTTCAAAGCTTAGGATCTGTAGCTCTCAAAAATAAAGACACCCTTTCATGTGGAATAGATCGCTTATCATATTTTGTGAGCTTCTCAAATTGCCTTGCAAAATTTTTCATTAAATTTAGATCCTGAAGCTTTTCTTGATGAATTGATCCTTCGAAGAAAAGCAGCTCTTGTCTTGGTCTTCAATTGAAAACTCCTAAATAAAAAATGTCTTCAATCGGTCTATGCATTTTCGCACACCACTCTAAAAGAGAGGCTGTATTCAAATATTCAATGCTCAATTTCAATTGTAACAATTTTGTGTTCACATTTGCAATGGAGAAGAGACAAATGTGGAGTGAAAACCAGTTTGTCGAGGTCGTTGTGAAGGTGGGGCCATCTTAGTAATGACAATAGTGTGCTAATAGTAAGGACTATGCAAATGACTACTAGCTTGTGATGGAGATGGATTCACTTCTCCTACTAGCTTTATGGAACTGATGGCAACATCAGAATCATGAATCACTCTTGCTTGTTGGGCAAGGATGCTTTTACGATAAATGGCTTCTCCAGCCTCAACATACACTTTCTCACACATGGATATACCACTCCCTCCTAGGCTAGATACATGACTAGTAAGCCTAGTGGTTATAGTGCTAACTAAAAGCCTTCATACAGAATTTGCATGTCCACCTACATGTGCTTGACCTCGAAGAACCTTGAGTGTTCAACGAGGAGTGGGTATCATTATGGGCATCCTAGTAGAGGCATGATTGATGATGAAAACAAAGATTCACTAGTACTAAAATTTTGGTAGATTGAAGCTTCAAGTTTCAAGGCCCAAGTCTCAATGTTATGATATGCCCCGAAGCTCTAGCTAGTATAGTGTATATTGGTCTAAAATTCTGAATCTGATAATATGTTAAAGAGGATGGCATCATGGCTTTAATAACTAATCTAGTAATACATTTGTGACAATGGAATGGATGATGAAGTTGGAACTCCCAAGTCTCAAGCTGGTATAACTTGAAGTTTTTAATATAATCTCACATTTGAAGTGAATCTCAAGTTGGATAGGGCTTACACGATGAGTTGGTATGGCTGTATAGAACTTGGATAGGGCTCACTCCATGAGTCTAAAGCAGCACTGAGCAGGCTATTTACCGAGCTTGTGTGATAATAGTGGATAAGCGAAGAACTCATTAAGTGGCTGTACTGTGAAGGCAATGATAAGCAAGGCACAAGTGTATACAGTGGATAGGGGCCAAGGCAATGTCACAACGTGACGGTAGGAGCTCATAAGTCTTGGCAGAGTATTCTGACAGCAGGCAAATGTGGAAAAAACAGGCACACAAACCCAGATAACTACCCTTTAAGGTATGGTGCGATTCGGTTTGTTCCGAATCAAGTGAGACATGTCAAGGGTTTGGTGCCACACACCGAATCATATTTGTAGCCAATTGAGGCACCCCACCATTATGTTAGAGAAAGGATTAAGTGAATATTTTTTTTATTTTTATGTGGGACACTGTCGTAATTATACCAATATCTACTTGGTGCCAAGTTTGAGTAGTTTAGATAGATGCTCAACCTTCTAACCTGGTGCTGAATGATCCTTGTATATTTGATAAACAGTGATGAGGGAATGTTTTGACAACACAAATCAAGGGATTATGCAAATGCCATTTGCCATTTACATATCCTTTTCCAACATTATGATTTAAACAAAAAATTATTACAAAATTCACTGCTTATTTTGCAATTTTGGACACAATCAAAATCGGCAAGATCTATGCATCTAGCTATGAAATAAAAAAAAACCTGACATGCACAATTTGAGTCATGAACACTTTCAGGATATTTCTATGTAATTATTTGAATCAGTGTTTGTATTGAAAATCTTTTAAACCTTAGTTTCATTATTATGTAGTTCTTTTCTTTTTTGGTTCGTACGACCTTGTATACCAATTATAACAAAGCTATCTGAGCTGTCCATGTTAAAGAAGGCCTCTTCAGACTCTTGCATGAAATGCTTGAGCCTCTGTCTGTCTGTCTCTCTCTCTCTCTCTCTCTCTCTCTCTCTCTCTCTGTGTTTCGTGCCGCTTTGCTGCAGCTGGGTGTTTGGTGTTCTCTGTGCATCCTCTCTGTCTCCATTTCTTGCGGCCATATCTCTTGTTTTCTGGCTACATACAGCTGGCTGCTTTTTGGGATTTTTTTCGGCTAGTTTGAGAGAGTTTTATCATGAGAATCATCCTCCAGATGAAATTTGTGTCAGCTTCTGCATGGAGTTCTATTGCAATCTTTTTATTTCAATGGGCTAGCTGCAACTGAATGTTCTTTCAAAAAATTCTTTTTACAAGGTGTAACTTGTATTAAGCTTTCAATGAATCAAAAGTTAATTCTGTGTTTTAATGAATCTTTCTGTGCTATGTATTTGCTCTGTGATCTGATCATATCAAAAGAACCTTAAACTAAAGTGATCCTAGGTGGCCTGTTGTGCTCATCTAGTTGCATTGACAGTAGAAAATAGCTCGATTATGCTAATCATGCTTTGTTCAAATTTAATATGTTGTACTTCCCTGTTTGATAGATATTCCTATTTCCCAGTTCACTATCTTTGATATTGTTTTTCTCATTCTTTATGGAAATTTAATTGTTTTTCTTGAGTTTATTATTATGATAATGATTATTATGTTTTACTTTCCCCCTTTTTTTGGGTGAGAGTACAATGAATTGGAAACACACTCACACACCCGACCTCGTAAGGTAGAGGTAACCATCTTTGAGGAACTCATAGATATGTCCATCCAAGACTTGAACACAGGTTTTCCTCCCAAAGACTCAAGGCGTCAAATCACTAGGCTACGTGGACTTGGACTACTTCCCTGATTTTTAATCTTGTCCATAGACTACATTTTTGCCTAGTTATGTTCATTTTCATTGAGAACTTCCACACATGTTTTTCACGACTGATTGCATTTGTTTCCATATAAAAGCTCATTGTATATTTCATTCAGCGTTTATTTTATGCTTGCACTCCAAAAGGAAAGAAAGACCAAACTTCTCCAAATTTGGAAATACTGGGGGGGGGGGGGCCTACTTCATCTGTCAAAATGTTGGTTCAAATTATTATCTTTAACTTGAAAGTTGGAAGTTGAAACATAACTTTCTACCACATATAATAAAGTCTTTAATATTTGCAACTTAAGATTTATAGTATATTGAATGCTCTCTTGTATTCATTGATATATATAATTTGTTGTTATGCTTTTAAATCTTCAAAAGCCAATCATGGATGATGGAATAAACAAAAGTTATACATTTCTTCTGCTTAAAAAAAGTTTATTTACTTCATGAGGGGGAGGCCATATTGCTCGTGTCCTTCTACATTTTCTTTTTATATTCATAACCCGGTGAAATCTTTAGAAGTGGGATCCATGATTCCCGCTCTAATTTTGCTTTTCTTCATGTGTGCTCACTGCTTGCAATGAGACCACATTCTGTGTAGTGCATGTTTTCGAATCGGAAATGTGTTCTTGATGATCTTCAATGGCCATAGAATTGATACCATTGCTTGTGTTGATTCTGGCATCACTTAAATTGTTCTAGCAATATAAGACTGGGTTGACACAAGGATTTGGATGGATTGCTCGTCCTGATTTTTATAATGGATTTTAAAATTTGTGGCTTCTTTGGACTGATAAATTAGAGCTTTTACAATGATTGTAAATTTTTATAATCATTTTCACATATTGATTTTTCAAGGACTTGCTATTTTAAATCTCATATTGTGACATGCTGGAATCTTGCTTCGCTCTTTTAAGAAGTCTTGCATTTTTTTTCAGAAAAGGACATGGGAAAGAAGGTTGAAGTCAAAGCTTGCAGAGACATGAATGGGACTCATTGGAATCATATCACGTGGAAAAGCTTTCCATGTTTATTGTACTGCCAGCAGGGGATTTACTTCTCTTAAACCGTTGGGGCCAGATCCTGTTTTTCAATGTTGTAAGAGTGAACATCCTTTTTTTAGAGACCCTCGAAAAACTTTTCACCATAATCAGAGTATTGAGTAGCATCTGTGCTTTTGTAGGAGCATCTGGATCTTGAATTAGGGGTTTCTTTGAATTAGTATTTACTCTAGAAATTTACTTGTGGAAGAGAAGTTCATCTAGAGTGTCCATGAGAATGTGCTCTCTGAAAGAGCCTGATCTCAACAATGTGAATGGTCTATTATTTCTTTCTGTTAGATGATGCAAGTGTGTTGTTGGTGACACTAATGCATGTTAGTTTGATCTTTTGACATCCACTATCAGCTTTGACTTTGACCAGCAAGACAATTTTGGCCAGTTTTGTCTACTCTAAAATTTGGGTTTTGGGTTAAAATCAGCGATGGTTTTTTAATTATTCAATTCAGTTTTCTCATAAAACAGGTGCATAAAAAAAATATGCATGTCAGAATTATTGAAAGCAGATATGTTTTAAAAAAAATTGCTAAATATGGTGATGGGAGCTTTAATTAAAAAAGCTTTGCCAAAGTTATAAAGTACATTTAGTAAGTATTCTCTTTGAGCTAGATAAACACCATATGCTACATAAATGACTTCAATTCCAAGAAAATATTTGAGCACTCCAAAAACTTTCCCAAGCTTAGGCCTCGATCCATTTGATGACTGCATCGTCACTTCCTGTTATAATCAAGTCATCCACATATATGCATATGTAGAGAACTAGGCCTCCTTCTCATTTGAGATACAAGGGACACACTTGGATTGTGTCCATGTTTGGACAAATACTCCATGAGCCTTTGATTCCATGCCTTAGGTGCTTGCTTTAAACCATTCAATGCTTTCTTAAGTTTAAAAGCAAAATGTGAATGTTTAGGGTTTTTTTATCCCTAAGGGTTAAGCCAAGGATACTGTCTCTTGCAAGTCACCATTAAGAAAGACATTCTTTATATCGAGTTGATGTATTGGTCACATCCTTAATGTGGAAACTCTTATGAATGCTTTAATTGTGGTTATCTTTGCAACATGGTTAAATGTTTCTCTATAGTCAATCCCATAGGATTGAGAAAATCCCTTTGTCACAAGCCTCTCTTTGTATCTAGCAATTGGATCATCATAATTTCTATTGACTTTAAACACTCGTGAATTATTTTCATCCCTCCTTGTCTAAGCACTAGACTCCAAATATTGTTGTCTTCAAGCATTTGTCAGAAGCCTCGCTTTGTCTCTAGCAATTGAATAATCATAATTCTATTGACTTTATACACTCGTCAATTATTTTCATCCCTCCATGTCTAAGCACTAGACTCCAAATGTTGTTGTCTTCAAGGGCTTTGTACTCTTTTTCCATAGCTTCTTGTATTTCCTTTGTATCCTTGGCCTCTTCATAGATGGACGGTTTATGGGATTTGATAACCCTAGACATGAAAGCATAATGTCTAGCAATGAAGCTATCATAGATAAGCCTTGAAATTGGATGCTTTGCCCTTGAAAACCTTTTTTCTTCTTTGTCTTCTCTGTCTTCTCTGTCTTGGTGTTTTGATATTTGTCTTTGATGTTGCTCCCTCTTTTACATTACTTCAAAGTCTTTAATATCATGTCCATTTTCATCAAGCTCCATGAATCTTGCCTTTATCATTGATTGATGAGTTGAATCCATACTTGAGTTTCTTTGTATGATTGGACCATTGATTTTCAAGATATCTTGAACCTTGGTTGCATATCTCCTTTTTGCCTCTTCAATGACTTCATCTTGCAATGGAACTTTGGAAGCATACCATGGTTTGGGTTCATCAAACACTACATACCTGGGTACCTTTAGCTACTTTTGTGTATGGTTTTAGCATTTGTAACCTTTTTGCTCCATAACATAACCAATAAATATACACATTTTAACCCTTGCATTCATCTTACCTTGCAATTCTTGTGGGGAATGTGTAGAATACACAACCTAATATTTTGATGTATGAAAGGTCTGGTTTCTTTCCACTTCATGCCTCCTTAGGTGTCTTGTCATGCACACTTGATATGGATTACCTATGCATTATGTATACATCAATAGCTACAACATTTGCTCAATATGTCAATGACACATTCATTTCATTTAACATACTCTTAGCAATTTCAACTATATACCTATTCTTCCTTTCTACCACCTCAATTTGTTGGGGAGTATACTTGCAAGTGATTTACCTCTTTATTCGTTAACCTTGCAAGAAATCACTAAAGGACTTGGGGAGTATTCCCCTTCTTCATCTGACTTTAGGGTTTTGATGTAGCAACATGTCTCATCAGCCTATGCCTTGAACCTTTTGAATACATCTAACACATCCTGTTCATGCTTCATATAATACAACCATACTTTTCTTGAGTAGTCATCAATGAAGGTTACAAAATACCTCTTACTTGCAAGAAAGGGCTCTTTAATTTGCCCCCACAAATCAGTGTGCACACCAATTGCTTCCTCTCCATGTCCTTTGAACTTTGAATGTTGATGTGGCCATACCTTTTGTAACATATATCCAAGTCTCCAATCTTCTTGTCTCCATAGATGATGAATATTGTTTTGTTGCTTTGTTCTTTGCCAATGTCAAGAGTGAACATTCTTCCTTTTTTTCATTTGGCTATTAGTTGGCCATTAGCTCATATCCATTCCTTAGATCTTTGATAAAACATCTTTTGTGGTTGAACTTTACTTGTTATCATCTTTCAATCATTTGCCCAACATAGATTAAGTTTTTTATAAAAGTTTGAACATGCAATACCTCAGGTAGACTTTTTGATCCTTTATTTGTGGTCGCCTTCAATCTTGACATCTTCCATTTGTTGTATCTCATGCTCTGTGTTGTCTCCCACCTCTAGAAAGTCTATTTTATTGGATTCTTAAAAATTGATGAAATACTCTACTTAACATATGATTACTGTAACCACTATCTACACACCACACCTCATCATGTGGTTGGGCTCCATTACTGTGCTTGATAGCTAACAAATGATCTTTCTCTGATATAGTTGAAGAGTTAGCATAGTTACCTTGCCCTTTGGAGTTGTTTCCATCTT
The DNA here is from genome assembly GCA_020310875.1 of Ceratopteris richardii. NCBI lineage: Eukaryota > Viridiplantae > Streptophyta > Polypodiopsida > Polypodiales > Pteridaceae > Ceratopteris > Ceratopteris richardii. Next base: position 229,541,002 of record CM035406.1, read on the forward strand.
GCTTTTGTCAATAATCCTTAGCATAGTGTCCTTGCTTTCCACAATTAAAGCATCCATTTGAGTTGAAGTAGCCTCGGCCATGATCATTCTCTGATATAGTTGAAGAGTTAGCATAGTTACCTTGCCCTTTGGAGTTGTTTCCATCTTGCTTTTGTCAACAATCCTTAGCATAGTGTCCTTGCTCTCCACAATTAAAACATCCATTTGAGTTGAAGTAGCCTCTGCCTTTATATCTTTCTCCTCTACGTCTGCCTCTTCCTCTTCCTCTTGATGATTGACCTTCATCTTAGCGTGGTTGATTCCCTTGATAGCTTGGGTTGCCTTGTTGGTAGTTGCTTCTACTTCTTCTTCTTCATTCACCTCTGTAGTTTTTGCCTCTTTCTCCTTTGCTTGCATAGAAGAGCTGGTCTTAGTCTCCTTTTCACTTGTTGCCTCCATGATTGAGCTCTTCGGTCACCATAAGTGAGGTGAGTTTTTCAAAACCAGTTAATGAATCCCTTACATACATAG
>CM035406.1:229549011-229606511 GCA_020310875.1 Ceratopteris richardii
TGACATGCTCGACCACGTATGGATGGATATGGATGCATTGGCCAACTCCACTATCCGATTACAACTTGTGGATTCTATATATGAGTATGTTATGTATGAGGAGACGAGTAGTTCATTATGGCAGAGACTACATGATATGTATGCGAGTCCATTGACTCATGTGAGACATAGATCACGACAGCTTCGATGTTGGCACTATGGTCGTGAGGGCCATATTCGACAACGTTGCTTCACGTGGATGCGACGACGATGTCAGAGACATGCATGTGATGCAGGTGAGGTAGTGGTTTCAAGAGATTCTATGGCAGTTGATTATGCCAGTGATGGTGATATCACTTTGTCCTATGGTTCATCTCAAGATTCCTCTTGTTCATTGGATAACACACATATGGCTTGGTTGCTTGATGCATTAGCGAGTTTTCATGTTACTCCACATCGTGAGTGGTTTTGTCGATTCTCACGTGAGAGTCATGGATGTGTGCAGTTGCCTGATGGTATGACATATGACATTGAGGGTGCAGGAGATGTATGCCTTATGCTACCTAGTGGAGCATCACTTATTCTTAGACATGTACGTTATGCGCCTTCATTCCCTATGAGCTTGATTTCAGTTAGCCAGTTACAGGAGAGCAGATGTTATGCATTCCTTGGTGAGCATCATTTTCAATTGCAGTTGGGACAACTTATGCTTGTCAAAGGTGCTAGGATTGGGCACATGTATCCACTGCAGGTACTTCATGTGAGAGATAGTCTCGTCTCAGTGGGAGTTCAACCTTATGTGCGATGTGAGACTCATCATGTCTCATTTTGTCTACCTTCATACATGTCTATTGACATTCATGATGCACATGTATGGAAGGATTTAGATGCTCCGATGGATGCACATGTAGAGCATACTTTGGATGCTCATGATGCTTATGTAGAGCATGGTTTGGTTGATCATGTGGATGCTCTTACGGAGCACACCTTGGATGATCAATTGGATGCTTTAGAGCATGATGTAGATGCCTATGTAGAACATTATGATGATACTCAGTTAGAGTGTGATCATCACTTTGATCTTGGTATTGATGTTGTGCAGTTAGCTCATGTGGAGCATGATGATACACTTCGTGTGGTAGAGCAGGATAGCTCTCATGATACACAGTGTATGTCAGACTATACTAGCTCTGAGGATGCACAACTAGACACATTCTTGGTTGAGAGGATGGTTGATTTGGATGCTGAGGAGTGAGCAATCATGCAGTCATTCTTGGATTCGCTCATGCCAGATGTTGACACAGATATGTCAGGACATGTTGGTCTTGATGATGGTGCTTTGTGTTAGGGGAGCACTAGATTGTGCTCTCTGACTACAGTAGATAAGATTTCGGAAATACACTTCTGACTACAAGATCACCCACGAAGGGAAAATGATACAAGAATACGTGACTGATACAAGATGTCTCACAACCCGGGATTGATAGGTATGAACAACTTGACTAGAGATGATACAGGAGATCCCACAACCCGGGATCGTAAGTATGAAACAAGATCTCTAGATTACAAGAACTCCATTCTGGGAGATGAACTAGATACAAGAAAGAACTCGACAAGATCTCGTACTACGAGATTACAAGAGGACAAGACAAGATGTCCAGGATACAAGGCTAGAGAGGACTGGAACAAGGAACAAGACAAGAACAGGAACTGGAACTTGGAGAGTACTTACTTTGCGGTCATGACTCCTTGAGCTCCCAAGACTGGTATTGACAAGACTGATTATGAATGTGGCCAACCCCTCCTTATATAGGTTTTCCAAGGGTGGTTCTAGGGCGGTTACGAATTGATGATATCATCAATTTGAAGCATGGTCTCTGGATGTCAAAATCAAGCAAGAAGACAGTCGATCTTAGGGTTTTGGCATGTTCCGGATGCAATGGAAGCATTAGCTTCCCCAAATTCTGAACCAATCATGAGATATGCGATTCACATGGAATATGAGATTTAGGATGGTTTCCTTTGTTCATGACATTACCTCCACCTCAAGCGACGAGTTCCATGAGGAGCGGTCATGTTCTCTAGTCTCGGCTTCATTGGATTTCTCTTATGGAATTCGCGAACCTTGATTGGTGCTCTCTGAAGGTTTTCTGCAGGTTCCCAAGTACGATCACTGATGTCATACCCTTTCCAATGAATAAGATATTCCAATCTTCCTCGGGATATTCTGGAATCTAGGACATGCTCGACTTCAAATTCTTCATGATCATCAATCTCGATAGGTGGTGAAGGACTAGGTCTCTCCCCCCTCAATGGCGAAATCTGATATGGTTCCAACATGGATACATGGAAAACTAGATGTATTCTCATGGTGCTTGGTAGCTGGAGCTTGAAGGTGATTGGATTGATCTTGGCCAAGATGGTGAATGGACCAAATATTTGATGATCTAACTTTGCACAGGGCCTTGAAGTTTGTAAATTGTTTCTGAGTAACCATACTTTATCCCCAATTTGATACGATGGATTTTGAACACGATGTTGATCTGCATAGTACTTATAATGTTCTTGAGCTTTATGGATCTCTTCCTTGAGTTCTTTGTGAATTTCCATGAGGTACTGAGCCTTGTCTCTGGCAGCTGGGCTCTTGACATGATTTGAAAGTTGTATATCCATCCTTGGATGTTGTCCATAGTTTGCAAAGAAGGGAGTTTGCTTAGTAGATACATGAACACTATTGTTATAGGCAAACTCTGCAAAGGGTAACAACTCAAACCAATCATTTTGGTGATAGTTGCTAGTGCAACGGAGATATTGCTCTAGGACTTGATTCACCCGTTCTATTTGTCCATCAATCTGTGGATGATTTGCTGTAGATAGTTTAACTTGAACACCAAGGAGCTTGCAAAGACTGTTCCAAAAGCTGGATATGAACTATGGACCTCGATCACTGACAATATCATGAGGCAATCCATGAAGCCTAAAGATGTATATGAGAAAGAGTCTAGCAGTGGCTGCACCTATGATTGCCTTTGTGGTTGGAATGAAGTGTGCCATTTTTGTGAATCTATCCACAATAACAAGAATGGTATCATACTTATCTGACTTTGGTAGATCTGTGATGAAATCCATAGATAATGAAGCCCATGGCCTTTCTGGAATAGGTAAAGGTTGTAAGAGGCCATGAGGCTTATGTTGTGGTACCTTAGATCTATTGCAAGTGTCACATGTTCGGATATATTCTTTGACTTCCTTCCACATTTGAGGCCACCAAAAATCCCTTGATATGAGTTCTATTGGTTTATTTACTCCAAAATGTCCTGCTGCAAGGTTGTCATGATGTTGTTGAAGTACTTGGATCCTGGGCTTTCCTGGAGGGACATACAATAGGTTCTTATAGAATAGTAACCCATCCTTTTCCTGGAATTCATTTACTTCTTGGAGTTTTCCTTCTTGAGTTTTTTGCTTAACATTACAAAATAATTCATCTTGTGGTAGATTCTCACGAATCAAATGATTCAAGGTTGAATCTTTGGGATGGGTTGAAGAGATAGCTGCTAACTGGAGATGCTTAGGCTTGAGTAATACACTCTCTTGTTGATCAAAGGCCTCTTCACCCTTCTTTGGTGCAAGGTAAGATCTTCTTGACAAGGCATCTGACTGACACTGTTGCCGTCCTGGACGATATGTGATGAAAAAGTCGAACCTGGATAAAAAGTTACTCCATCGAGATTGCCTTCTGTTGAGGATGCGGGTGGTCATAAAATACTCTAGGTTCTTGTGATCTGTATACACGATAACTTTATGAGCTGCCCCTTCTAGATGGTGATGCCAAGTATCAAACGCGTCCACTATGGCAAGAAGTTCTTTATCATGAATTTCATAATTAATTTCTGGAGGAGAAAATTTCCTTGAATTATATGCAACTAGATGTAGGTGTCCATCATCTCCATATTGTGAGAGAATGACCCCTAGGGAAAAGTCTGATGCATCTGTCTTTAGGAAGAAGGGCTTGGTAGAATCAGGATGAACTAGAATTGGAGTAGTAGTGAATGCTGATTTCAAGGTCTGAAATGCTTTTTCTGTTTCTTCGGTCCATGAGAATTTGGAGTTCCCTGTAAGCTTGGTAAGAGGTGTCACTATCTTGGAGTAATCTTTGATGAATATCCTATAGAAGTTGGCAAACCCTAGAAAACATTGTACATCTCGAACACATGAAGGTGGTTGCCAATCAAGGATTGTCTGAATCTTCTTAGGGTCCATAAAAATTCCTTTATCTGATAGAATGTACCCTAAAAATCCCACTTCTGTCTTATGGAAAGATCACTTCTCCAATTTCGCATATAGTCCTTTTTCTGTTAGTTTCTCTAGGACTATCTTTACATGACATTGATGATCCTCTAGATTTTTGGAGAATATCAAGATATCATCAAGGTATATTACAACAAAATCATCTAAATATTCTCGAAAGATATCATTCATCATATGTTGGAAGACAGCTGGAGCATTTGTAAGACCGAATGGCATAACTACATATTCAAAATGGCCATACCTTGTTTGAAATGTTGTCTTCCATTCGTCTCCTTCCCTGATCCTGACAAGGTTGTAAGCTCCTCGAAGATCAATCTTCGTGAAGAATTTTGCTTTTCCAAGGCTTTCCAAGAGCTCTGATATAAGTGGTAGCAGGTATCTGTTCTTTATAGTGACTTTATTCAATCCACGATAGTCTACACACATCCGGAGAGTCCCATCCTTCTTCTTTACAAATAAAATAGGAGCTCCTGCTGGAGACTTTGAGTGTTTGATAAACCCCTTTGCTAGATTTTCATCAATGTTCTTGCGTAGTTCTGTAAGTTCTGTTGGGATAGATGGATGGATGCTCCAAGAGACTGAGTAGGTACTGCTAAACCTGCTTTGTAGCAGCCCTCTTTTGCTTCAGAGTTGATAAGTAGACCTTCTTAGCTTTCCAATAACACCAAAAAATGGCCTATGTGCTTTGGAAGTGATGTGTGTAATGATTGAACCAAAACAGATAACTTTGAAGTTCACAAACTCAAGAAAACCTTCTATTTTAGTCTTGACACCTGCTGACTGTTTTGCTCAGTGTGACCAGTACAGTAGAAATTGATAAAATTCCTTCTAGGGGTATTTAATTAGCTTAGTAAGCTACCATTTTCAAGTGGAATGATGTAAAAAGATAAACTATGCTAAGAGAAATAAATTTAGCAAGTATAGCTATACCCTCGACTTTTTAGGACTGTAGCAGAAATTGACCAGAGTTCACCTCGACGCAGATTTCTCTGAAATGGCTGAATATAATCACTTCAAACTTTGACAGCATGTAGATGACTTTGAGCTGAATCTAACAAGCTTGAATCACTCGATTTGGTGGAGAATTGACCGAGATATGCCCTTGACAAGTTGACAGACTTTTGAGTAGACTAACAGAGAACTCAGAGATTAATGATGTAAATGTGTCTATTAATTAACACTTGTATACAATCCCATTGGCATGAATGACATTGCCTAATGGTGTAGAGAGGTGTAGGCTATGGTATAGTCCTCATACACACTCAAACTCAGTAGAATGAGACTCGGGAATGATCTCTCTCTCTAACCGCGACTTTTCAAGTTCACTTTTTTATGTGATGAGCAAAGATTTGAATTCAAATTCAAATTTTGGCTCCCTATGATCAAGCTCCTAAAATGCTTGGAGATATTCCTTCAATCAAATGAGCTACTTTTTCCACGACTCACTTTGGTAGGTGATTACAAAAGATTCTAAGTCAATTTGACTTTTACAATGAGGTAAAGTGGTAATTAACCACTAGCATATGTTCCTATGCTTCTTCATGTATGTGTAGAATTTAATGCATCCTTTGAGCCAAATGTGTAGACTAATAATTACACCAACAGCTCCCCCTCAAGCCAAACATTTTGGCTTAAGTCTTCATCTTTAATCTTCAAGTATATCCTACAGTCCAATCATGGATTTGAACCTGCAAAGTTTTGTTCCATCCAAAGCTTTATTCAACAAATCTGCACATTGCATGTTGGTTGATACATAGGTAAGTTGAATCTCCTTTCTTATCAACTTCTCTCTCACATAATGGTAATGAACCTCTATGTGTTTAGTCCTAGCATGATAGATAGGATTAGCTTCAAGGTGAAGAGAACTTGTATTATCCCCAAAGATAATTGGTGACCTAGTATATAAGCCCAATTCTGTATACAAAAGCTTAATCCAAATTGCTTCTTGTGTGGCATTAGCTAGTCCTCTATACTTTGCTTCTGTGGAAGACAAAGCAACAGTAGGTTGCTTCTTTGAAGACCATGAAATTGGTTTGTCACCTGCAAAAGAAATATATCCAAAAGTGCTTCTCCTATCATCCTTGCATCCTGCCCAATCTGCATCTGAATAAACTTTTATATCAATATCTGAAGTGTAAGGGAAATACAAACCATGGTTCTATGTACCCTTGAGATACTTCAAGATTCTCTTGGCAGCCTCTAAGTGAGGTATCCTTGGCTTGTGCATAAATTGACTTAGCACACTTACTCCATATGCAATATCAATTCTTGTAAGAGTAGCATAGTTCAAGCTACCCACCATACTTTGATAACTTGTAATGTCTTTGACTTCATCACCTTCATGGGCACTTAGCTTTAGGTTTACCTCCATTGGAGTGCTTGCTACTTTAGCATCCTGCAAGTGAAACTTCTTCAACATATCTTGTACATACTTTTTCTGAGTAATGTATATCCCTGAATTAGTGTAAACTAACTCAAGCCTTAGAAAATACTTCAATAAACCAAGATCATTGATCTTAAACTCCTTCATCATCTAGCTTTTGATATACCTGATTCCATTGACATCATTACCTATAATGATGATGTCATCAACATAAACACAGAGATAGATTACCTCTGAATTACTTCTCTTAATGATCAGAGAAGTGTCAGCCTTGCTCATGACAAAACCTTGGTCTTGGAGGTATGTGGTTAACCTATAATTCCATGCCCTAGGTGCCTGCTTCAATCCATATAAAGCATTCTTGACATCCAATTGGTACATGTTCCAATTCTTTGATGCAGCCACACTTACCAACACTCTGATTGTTGGCATCTTGGCCACAGGAGAAAATGTCTCTTCATAGTCAATACCTTGGGTTTGTGCAAAACCCTTGGCTACCAATCTGGCTTTGTACCTATTAATTATTCCATCAAAATTTCTTTTCAACTTATAGATCCATATGGATCCTATTACCTTCATAGAATCCTTCTTGGGTACTAACTCCCATGTGTCACTCTCCTTGAGTGCTTCAATCTCCTCATCCATAGCTTCTTTCCATTCTGATTTGGTTATTGCTTCTTCATATGAACCTGGTTCTTCATTTGACAAATCTTTGGCAAGATAAATTGAATGTTTAGTAACAAGAGATGTATCATACCCATATCTGATAGGTTTCTTGCTTTCTCTTTGAGATCTTCTGATTGATTGAGTTGATGATTCAGGTATGTCTTCAAGCTTCTTCATCTTCATTTTGCCCTTGGACTTCCATGCTTTGAATTCTTCAAGGTTGATAGTGTCTTCATCATCTGAACTTGAGGCTTCATTCTGAGTAGGTTCCTCCTTTGCAAGTTTTGGAAATTCTTCTTCTAAATCATAGGGTAGTTTGACCTTCCTGCATTCATTCTCATACCAAGAATCATTTTCATCAAAGATCACAACTCTGCTTACCATAAATCCCTTATTGGTAGGATTATAAAACTTGTAACCTTTTTGATTTAAATCATACCCAATGAAAATACATTTTTCAGCCTTTGGGTCTAGCTTACCTCTTATCTGAGAAGGAATGTGCACATATGCTACACATCCAAATATTTTGCAGTGATCTAATGATGGTCTCTTACCATGCCATGCTTCATAGGGTGTCATACCATCAAGTGACTTAGATGGTAACCTGTTTATGAGGTAAGTGGCAGTAGAAACACTCTCTGCCCATAGATAGTTAGGTAACTTCTTCTCATTAAGCATAGATCTAGCTGTCTCAACAATTAACCTATTTCTTCTCTCAGCTACCCCATTCTGTTCAGGAGAATACCTTGTGGTTATCTCTCTTTTGATGCCTCTGTCCTACAAGAAATCTTCAAATTCATTGGAGAAGTACTCACCTCCTCCATCTGACCTTAGCCTCTTCAAATTCCTTCCTGTCTGGTTTTCAACTAATGCAAGATATTTCTTAAAACAATTAAATACCTCATCCTTGTGCTTCATGAAGTATAATACAGTCCATGTGCTATAATCATCAATGAAAGACACATAGTACCTTGATCCTGAGACTGAGAGAAGGGTAACCTGTGAGACTTACCAAATTGACAAGCACCACACTTGTAAATCATATGTTGCTTGGATACATTAGGTATCCCAAGCACACTTTGGTCCCTGCACATTTGTTTCTAGGTTCTTTCTCCTATGTGCCCTAACCTTTTGTGCCAAATCTCAAGCTCTGAAAGTGTTTGATCTTTATAACTGTATAGTGCAATATTCTTTGTATCTTCCAACTCAAAAGTGAATAGTCTACCTGATTTTTCTCCTTTAGCAATCCTCTTGAACCCATGTCTTGGGTCCTCCACATATGCTCCATATTGATTGAATCTGACCTGCAAACCTTTCTCCACAATCTGACCAACACTCATCAAACTTTTGGTAATGGTTGGTACATAGAGTACCTTGCTCAACAAATTCTGATTACCATCACAAGTCTTAACATTTCCAACTTTAACTACTGAATGCTTTGTATCATCACCTGTTTGGACTTGATGTTTACCCTTTGTTTCGTCAAGATCAGAGAGTAGTGCCACATTGCCAACCACATGATTTGAGCACCCTGAATCAATGTAGAATAGGTGGTCATCATTTGTACCTGACTTTGAAGTCATGTTCATGATCAGAAGAGAGTCATCCTGCTCCTCTGTGTAGTTGTTGTAGTCCTTTCTGGTTTTGAATCCTCCTTGGCAGTTGCCATTGTAATTGTTGTTGTAATTATTGTTGTAATTGTTGTTGTGGCCTTGGTGATGGTTGAACCTTCCTCTTGATTGTGAGTATCCACCTCTTTGGTAGCCTCTTCCTCTCTGATTTTTGTAATTCCTGAAACACTCATCTGTAGTATGATTTGATAAGCCACAAATGTTACATGGTGATGAGTTATAGGGTCTCCCCCTACCTTGCTTACCTCCTCTGCCCCTTCCTCTTGAAGATCTACCTCTCCCTGCATAGTTGGCTTGGGAGGTAGAGCCTTCATCTTCCATCTTCTTGCTCTTGCCTTTATCCTTAGACTTCTTATCAGTGTATAGGGCAGAAGAGTTATTACCTTTGGATGTATCTCCATTTTTTGTGAGCTTTGCTTCATGTGTAAATAGTTGTCCCATGAGAGTTGTAAGATTTGGAGTGTGCATGTCCATGTAGAGATCCATTGTAGTGGTGAAGCTTTCCCATTTGTCATCAGCCTTGATTCCATTGATCACTTGCCTTACAATTTTTTCTTCTTGAATCTCTTCTCCTATGCTTGCTAACTGATCTGCAACATCTTTGATCTTGGTCACAAATTCTGAAACAGCTTGCTTAGGTTGCTTCCTTAGTGTTGTGAATTCAATCCACAACTGATTTTTCCTAGCCCTTGTATTGGAGGAAAAATATGATGACAAGGTTTCCCAAGTTTCTTGGGATGTCTTACAATTTCTGATATGTGGCAAAAGAAAGTAAGAAATAGAGTTGAGTAAATATGACCTTGCCAATGCATCCTTAGCACACCATGTGTTTCTTCCTTGGTTGGTAATCCTCTTGCTTTGAATGAGGGAATTCCTCATCTCCTGATATGTATCTATAGAGACTCCTTCCTTGTAAGTAGGTCTTCATCCTTAGAGACCAAGCTTGATAGTTGTTCCTGTCCAATTTATCAATAAATGAAGGAAAACCATCTCCCATTTTACCTCTATTGCTATGATACCACTGTTGGGATAGATGGATGGATGCTCCAAGAGACTAAGTAGGTACTGCTAAACCTGCTTTGTACCAGCCCTCTTTTGCTTCAGAGTTGATAAGTAGACCTTCTTAGCTTTCCAATAACACCAAAAAGCTTTGGAAGTGATGTGTGTAATGATTGAACCAAAACAGATAACTTTGAAGTTCACAAACTCAAGAAAACCTTCTATTTTAGTCTTGATACCTGATGACTGTTTTGCTCAGTGTGACCAGTACAGTAGAAATTGATAAAATTCCTTCTAGGGGTATTTAATTAGCTTAGTAAGCTACCATTTGCAAGTGGAATGATGTAAAAAGATAAACTATGCTAAGAGAAATCAATTTAGCAAGTTTAGCTATACCCCCGACTTTTTAGGACTGTAGCAGAAATTGACCAGAGTTCACCTCGACGCAGATTTCTCTGAAATGGCTGAATAGAATCACTTCAAACTTTGACAGCATGTTGATGACTTTGAGCTGAATCTAACAAGCTTTAAATCACTTGATTCGGTGGAGAAGTGACCGAGATATGCCCTTGACAAGTTGACAGACTTTTGAGTAGACTAACAGAAAACTCAGAGATTAACGATGTAAATGTATCTATTAATTAACACTTGTATACAATCCCATTGGCATGAATGACATTGCCTAATGGTGTAGAGAGGTGTAGGCTATGGTATAGTCCTCACACACACTCAAACTCAGTAGAATGAGACTCGGGAATGATCTCTCTCTAACCACGACTTTTCAAGTTCACTTTTTATATGTGATGAGCAAAGATTTGAATTCAAATTCAAATTTTGGCTCCCTATGATCAAGCTCCTAAATGCTTGGAGATATTCCTTCAATCAAATGAGCTACTTTTTCCACGACTCACTTTGGTAGGTGATTACAAAAGATTCTAAGTCAATCTGACTTTTACAATGAGGTAAAGTGGTAATTAACCACTAGCATATGTTCCTATGCTTCTTCATGTATGTGTAGACTTTAATGCATCCTTTGAGCCAAATGTGTAGGCTTGCAAATTACACCAACAAGTTCCTCTGGGGATAGTCTGTAGATTGGTCCAAAGGGTGGTTGTGCTCCCTCTTGAAGATCTATGGGGCAATCGTAAGGTCTATGCTCTGGGAGGATATCTGCATTCTTCTTTTCAAAGACATCTTCAAAGCCTTTGTACTGATTGGGTAGCTGTACTAGATCATCTTTCTTGGATTCTTGAGCTGGTATGGCATAGATCATATATGTAGGTTCCTTCCTTAGTACATGTATGAAGGCTTTGGCTCCGACATATGTTGGGTTCTTCTAGATATCTCGACTGGTGATTTTATTCTTTTCCCAATTAATGTCTGGATTATTTTTCTTTAACCAAGGCATTCCAATGATAACTAGATGTATTGGGCTTGATATTACATTGAAACATATTTGGGATTCATGGTCACCAAGGTGTACTCTTAATGGTGTGGTTTCCATGGTTATAATCCCAGATGCTAGAGGTCACCCATCTACTACTTCAGCTACTATTGGTTTGTTCTTCCGAAGTATAGGAATTCCATGTTTCTTAACCAATCCTTCATCGATGAAACATGAGGAGGCTCTTGAATCTACTAGGGATGTAAGGGAAAGGGTCTTCTTGGGCATGATTAACTTGATGTGTGCAAGATATGTTTCTATGGGTGTAGCTGGAATTATGAGACCCTTTCTTATATCATGGTCCAGCTGCAGGGTCTCTTTTACAACTAGACTTCCTCGTTTCCCAGCTACCTTGACGTAAGTTCTGAAGTTTTGTTTCTGCTACTCGACTTGTGTCTGCATCTCCAAATGTGGCAGAGAGTTCTCGAGGAAACCCCTCATAGTCCTGAAGTACTGCCATGTTCTTCTCCAATATTGGAGCAAACCATGATAATGCTTGGCCACAGAGCAAGGTTCCAATAAACCCGACCTTGGATGCCTCGTCAGGGTATCTATCAGGTTGCATACGGATGTACAATTTAGCTTGCTGGAGAAATCCACGAAACTTTGTGCGATCCCCATCGAACTTTTCTCGCATGCAAATCTTGGGTTCCTTCATAAATGATGTACTAGGTCTTTGATTCACTTGAATACGCCCTTGATTTTCTTGAAGACTCCCGATTCGTTCTTGTAATTCTTGGAGGAGTGCAGCAACATGCACTGGATGTCCCATCTCAACTCCTGTCTGTTGATGAGTTAGGTCCTCAACTTGTTGTTGGAGACTCTGAAGTGATGCTACAATCTGTTCATAAGCGTTCTCCATGATGCCTGGTCTTGGATAGAAGCTAGTCTTGTCAAAATGTCAGGGGAGCACTAGATTGTGCTCTCTGACTACAAAAGACAAGATTTTGGAAATACACTTCTGATTACAAGATCACCCACGAAGGGAAAATGATACAAGATGTCCCACAACCCGGGACTGATAGGTATGACCAACTTGACTAGAGATGATACAGGAGATCCCACAACCCAAGATCGTAAGTATGAAACAAGATCTCTAGATTACAAGAACTCCCTTCTGGGAGATGAACTAGATACAAGAAAGAACTCGACAAGATCTCGTACTACGAGATTACAAGAGGACAAGACAAGATGTCCATGATACAAGACTAGACATGACTGGAACAAGGAACAAGACAAGAATAGGAACTATAACTTGGAGAGTACTTACTTGGCGGTCATGACTCCTTGAGCTCCCAAGACTGGTATTGACAAGACTGATACTGAATGTGGCCAACCCCTCCTTATATAGGTTTTCTGTTGGAACCGAAGGACTCACAAGGCAAGGAAGCTTACGAAGGGAGTCAGAGAGAAGAGAAGGCACAAGCAGACAAAGTAGTCAACGACGATCTGGCAAGTAGGCCAATATTTTTTCAGGACACTAAAGCATATCAAAGAGGTGGACACACAAGGAGAAGGAGCAAGTAGGGAGCTCGAAGATGTGTATGTCAAATCGTTAGAAGAAATCCCTACAACAATAGTGATTTTCATCACTAAAAGCCATTGTAGATACCATTTCATATTTTTCTAGCTCCATGTTGTGCAAGCCAAGGAGTCCTTGAGCTTGAGGAGCATTGGAAGTAGCTACCTACCAATTTTCATAATTTTTAGGCTTCGTTTGAGTCTTCAAATAGGCCCTAGAACCTAATTTTTAACTAGGCCGGACACTAGGTCTGGACACGGCCAAAACCTAGTCAAAAACTATAAATAGAGCTAGAAAGCTCATTTTTGAGTTAGCTTGTAATTGATCTAAACTTGTATGAGCATTTTGGAAGTAATCAAAAGAACTCCATTGCTTCTCACTCTTTGTCTTACCTTGTGTGTGCGTGTGTGTGTATGTGTGTGCATATTAGTGTGCTTCTCACTTACGCACTTGTGCCTTCACTTGCTCGAGGTCATCATACCATCCTCACGTCTTCCCGGATTGACATTAAAGGAGGTGCTACTCATCACTGAGCTACACCAAATTTTGGCGCCGTTGCCGGGGATCGAGCCTTGAGGACGAGCGTGTGATGGTAAGACGTAGATTTGAGACGTTGGCGTTGTAGGTAATTTCTTTACTTTTCTTATTTTTCTCTTTCTTACCTCACCACCATCATCACCATCATCATCCTCACCATATCCGATCTCCATCTCCATCATCACGAAAATTTTCAGTTTTTTGATCATATCACCTTCTCCACCTCATTTCCCTCATTCCACTTGTGAGAGAAGAGAGCGATATTGTGTGCGTTGTTTTTGCATGTTTCTTGAGCTTTCTTGCAGGTACTTGCTGCATCATCATCTTCAGCACTCCGTGCAGGTACGAAACATCACGAAACTGTCTCTGTGTCGCCAAAGTCTATCGATCGCGATCAACGGAAAAAATCGGCCATTTGGTAAAACAAAGCACACCATAAGGACACACATAAGGAGCACACTCTAAATCACCTAAAACAGTAAAAAAATTCCGTGTTTCTCTGTCAATCGCGACCGACGCCATCGATCACGATCGACAGCCACGATCGATAACACCTGTCAATCGCGATCGACAGACCAAGTTCTTGGGGTAATTTTTGGCATACCTAGCAAATAATTAGTGGTTTGTGAGGTACTTACAAGTGTGTTTTGAGAAAAATCCTATGTATCAAATACCATACCTAGGGGGAACAAAACCAAGGGATCTCTAGAATTGTTTGCAATAAAGACAGGGGACATAATTGATATCCAAATTACATGCATGAATGTGATCTGTCTGTCATTTGAGTTTAAGTCTTGAGCTAATTTTGGGACATTCACAGGTCCATTGAGAGCAATTGAGAGCATCCAAAGCAAGGGTTTCTTTGCAAGCTTGAGAATCGGGTTCTTGAGCGTCATAAAGCAAGGGATCAACAAGTAAGGTCGGAATATTCTCAACTCCCTTTGTCAATTCTTAGCTTAGGCTAAGTTCGAGTAGTGTTAGGAGTAAGTCAGGACAACGATAGGCACGTGACAAGTCAAAGACTATCTAAGAAATCAAGTTCAAGAGATAACTTGTGTGTGATCTGAACAAGTTGAAGATCTGTTTACGTAGTACAATGCCTTTGGTCTAACCCTTAGGAACACTTCCCTGACATGGTTTCAGCCACTAAACGAGAGGCAGTTCAGGAGCATAGATCAACTTCTAGAGGCATTCATTATCGAATTCTCTAAAAGTGGCATAAGACATAACACGTCCTCGCTGATTCACAGCTTCAAGCAAACCCCTCAAGAAACCGTGAGACTTGCTGGAAGAAGATTTAGGCAATACCTAGAGAGATGCCCTGTCTCTAAGTTACCCACACCAGCTAAGCAAGTGGCTTTGTTCTTGGATGGATTTTTAAGCACCAAATTGAGATCATATGTGTACTTGAAGGACCCTAGGACCATAGAAGAGTGTGTACGCATGTGCATTGACATCGAGGATAACCTAGGGGAGGAATTAGAGCTTTCAAAAATCTACAAAGATACTGATAGTTCTTCTAGTCTCTCTTCCACGCAATCCACATCTATTGAGGAATTAGCAGAGAAAGTAGCTCAGAAATTAGGTGTCACTAGCAAACAGCTCCCAAGATTTGCCCCTGTGAAAAGATGCTATACTTGTGGAGGTGACCATATGGCGAATGTATGTCCCATTATGGCTCAACCCCAAGTAACTCCTAGTAGCCAGTACTGCACCATAGAACGAAGATACACCAATCACACAGCACAAGACTGCCCATACAATAAGCAAGCTGTTAGGCAAACCTACCCTCAGCCATACCCTCAACAAGGCAGATACCAGAGTCAATACCCACCACAACAGTATACTAGGCCCCAACAAAATTACCAACCGCAATATCAGGCCCAGCTGAGACCCCAGCCAGTGCTAGCGCAACAACCACCTGCTCCTACTAATTTGATTCCGGTAAAGTATGCTGCTGCAGAAGAAAACCTGAATAGAGCTATAGTCCCAGTAACACCATTAATTTCAGAAAGTGATCCCAGTGACCATAGCTTTGATTCTACACATGTTGATAGTCCCCAGGCTTACTACATGCAGTCTCCTGAACATGGTGAGTCCTATTACAGTGAGGAACCGAGTGAACCTAATTGGGAGCCAGAGTATGCTAATGTCATGTACGCAAACCCCAACTCTAGACCTCAACCTAGGCAAGTAAGACCCCCATTCCCTAGAGGACCATGCTACAGATGTCAGGGAGATCATCTCATTCATGATTGTCCCTTACCTCCACCTACACAACCCAAGTCAGTGACGATCCAGGGCTATTGCCAGGAGTGTGGAAAGGAGCATCTTTTACGAGATTGCCCAAAGAATCCTAATAATATGCCAAAAATCACTCCTATCAATGTCGTAGGGTTAGTTGTAGACTCCACAGGAAGTGTGACGTCCACTACGCCAGTGCAAGTGATCACTAGAGCCCAAGCCTTGCAACAGAACCAAAGCGTAGGCAAGGAAAAGAGCCCAGATGTTAGTGAAACGGAGAGCATGACAAAGAAGAGGACTAGAGCTTGGAGAGATAGTCGTGAAAGAATGAAAAGACAATGGGCAAAGAAAATGAGTGAACTTGAGGAAAGCCTAAGAGAAACGAGAGCCAGGATAACCGAACTCACATCTCCAACTCCCTCTCACACTACCCCTCCTCCACCATTCCCAACTCCATCCGAACCGCCACCTTCCAACCCGCCTCACCTAATTCCACCACCCCCTAGAGTAGGATCAGTCCTAGCAGATCCCACTCCCGAGGACCTAAACATGATGCTTAAAGCATATCAGGCCAGAATCCAAGATGGGCCAAACGTAACTGATCATGGAAAGTGCTACCCTAGAGCAGAATTAGAGCTTGAACGAACTAAAATTTGTGCTAAGATGGTGGAGTTGGCTCAAACCATGTTTGAAGCCAGCCGCCTTTTTAACATATCTAGCTCAGCCAAGACACAACTGCACTTTGAAGGACTGTTAGAAAGAATAGAGAGGCTAATTGCACAATCAGAAAAGGAACCCGCCTCTCAACACAAGGACAAGGCAAGTGAAAGAGTAGGTCTTCCTGCCCAGGGAGCCTATGTGCCTAACTCTACGGAGCCAGACACATCATCTTCTATGAATCGGTTCACACCAGAATTCCTACGAGAGATTCAAGAAGACAAATGGGCTAAAGAGAGTGAAGTCCCTCCTCCCATTGAACTTGTGGATGATGCACACGACCAATTCCCACAAGACATCCCATCCATTTATGATGAGCAGGAGAGCACCCAATCTCAGGAAAGATTAGACTTCGAGTCTAACTCTCTACAAGAATTACCCCACTTCACAAGCCCATGGGAAGCTAAGTCTACTTGTATGAGAGCACCCACGGTCATGGTATGAAATGAGGACTCAGTCATACCTAGGAACACAGAGGTAGTGAAAAACACTAAAATACAATGCAACCTCACGTTAGAAGAGCTACTCAAAGTAAGGCCAGAGCTATGGAAACATGTAGCCAAACAAGTACCAGAGATAGCAAAACCTCGTTCCCAGGTAGGGTCCCAGAGAACAGTGCTAGAAATACACTTGGACAAGATAGGAGACATGAGTGAGGGCGAAGAGGGAAACACATATCTTCCTATCACCCATCAAGGATACACCACCAAGGCCATTCTAGACTCAAGCGCAGGAGTTGCAATTGCTACCACTTCCCTATGGAAGCGTTGGGGCAAGCCAGCACTCAGGCCCACGAGGATGAAATTGCAAATGGCCGATGGTCACATAGAGAGACCCTTAGGGCTGTTAGAAGGAATAACTCTCACCACATGTGGTGTTGAGTTCGAGCATACATTTGCTATATGTGATTTTAGCAAAAATCATGCCTATGAAATGATCTTGGGACGACCCTTTATGTGACAGTTGCAAGTGGTACAGGACTGGGGAACCAATTCCTTGTATCTGCAACACTTAGGTGTTACAACCAAAGTGAATCTCAAAGATTACTCTCATAGAGATGTCCCTCCTATCCAATGGAATCCCCTCCATAGAGCCAAAGATGATACGGAATCGGTGCATTCCATAGGATCAGGATCCTCATGGATGCATGAAGACACCCACTTATGGATGTGCAAAGTGGCAGTAGAAGAAGAGAAGAGAGAAGAAGCCAGAGAGATAGGTGCAAAAGAAACACATAGATCAATTCAAGACCCAGCCTATGCACCTGTAGTCTTTCCTGATGAAGAATTTGAACCCCACGGCTGGGCAGAAATCCTAGCAACAATGGATGTAGCCATCAATGAAGAACAATGGACACCTCACTGTGATGAAGATGGCTATGACATTTCAGTCTTCTCCATAGAGCCAATCATGGGAGAGGCAGTGTTAGAAGAGTGTGAACCTAGCCCTGATGCATTTGAGGATGCAAGTGACTCCGATCTAGAGTCAATCATTATGGACCCACCTTTTGCATAAGATGAAGAATACTTCTATGAAGTAGAATTTCAACCCCAGAGGATGTAAGGATAGCCACACATGTGACCCCGAAGGAAGAAGGAAAGAAAAGAAAGAAGAGAGAAGTTACACCAGAAGAGGAAGAATCTTTGTTTGAGGTCCCGAAAAATTTTAAGAAGTATGAGATAGATGACAGGAGAGTCATGATCAGAATGCCTAAACGAGAGGCACAATCAGGGGAGGCCTATGATAACAAAGAAACCACCAAGAAAATAGTGGTAGCTGTGGAAGAAGGAGAAGAGAGATGCACGTACATAGGCCATGACCTGACGGAAGACGAAGAGCACGAATTGATAGCCTTGCTAAGAGAATACAGAGATGTATTAGCTTGGAGTTACAAGGATTTGAAAGGCGTGGACCCTGACATATGCTGACACACTATCCCCATGACCTCAGATGCCAAACCTTCTAAGCAAAAGCCATACACATATAATGATAAAATGCTGCTAAGATCAAAGAGGAGATAGATAGACTGGTTGAAGCTGGATTCATCTATGAAATTGAGCACACTAAGT
Source organism: Ceratopteris richardii (assembly GCA_020310875.1). Taxonomy (NCBI): domain Eukaryota; kingdom Viridiplantae; phylum Streptophyta; class Polypodiopsida; order Polypodiales; family Pteridaceae; genus Ceratopteris; species Ceratopteris richardii. The sequence goes on from CM035406.1 coordinate 229,567,511, forward strand.
GGGTATCCCCCATTGTAGTGGTGCCCAAGAAAAATGGAAAGCTACGTGTATGCATTAACTTAAAGAAGGTCAATGCAGCCACAATTCGAGATAACTATCCGCTTCCTATCACAGAGCATCTCTTAGAAAGAGTAGCAGGCAAGGAAGTGTATAGCTTCCTTGATGGATTTTCGGGCTACAATCAAGTAGCCATAGCTCTAGAAGATCAGCATAAGACGGCTTTTGCCACTGAATGGGGCATATTTGCCTTTAGAGTAATGCCATTTGGGCTTACCAATGCACGCGCTACCTTCCAAAGGCTGATGTGCCATGCATTTAAAGAGTTCCCGAGGAAGAACTTAGAAGTCTATGTTGATGATCTTTGTGCTCATTCCAACATTAGACAAACCCATATTCCTGAACTCAGACAAATCTTTGACAAATGTAGAGAATATCAAGTCTGCCTGAACCCAGAAAAGTGCGTTTTTATGGTCAGGCAAGGCAAGATTCTAGGACACATAGTGTCAAAGAATGGCATATCCACTGATGAAGAGAAAGTGAGAGCCATAGCCGAGTTACCTAGGCCAAAGAATGTCAAGGAAGTACAAGCTTTCATGGGGCATTGTGGTTATTACCGACGGTTTATACACATGTATGCCATCATAGCAAAGCCTCTGTATGGACTTTTGACTAACTTTGAGTGGACTAATGAATGTGAGAATTCCTTCAATGAGCTTAAACGGCGATTATGTTCAGCACCAATCTTGACCACACCAGATTGGAATAAGCCTTTCCATGTTCATGTTGATGCATCCAATTATGCTATTGGGTGTGTACTCGCGCAGCCTACCGGCGAAGGTAATATGGATATTCCAATTGCCTATGCTAGTAGACAATTGAATGTGGCTGAACGAAATTATACCACTACAGAGAGAGAAGGACTAGGCATGGTATATGCAGTTAAAAAGTTTAGACATTACTTGCTTGCAAATAAGTTTAAATTTTTTACTGACCATCAGGCACTGCTATATCTCGTGAACAAGCCATGCAATACAGGAAGATTAGTAAGATGGTTTCTCTTGCTAATGGAATATGATTTCGAGGTTGTGGTAAGGAAAGGGAAGACTCACTTGAGAGCAGACCATCTCTCTAGGCTCACATCTGGAGAAGCCCCACAAGGAGAATCACATGACCTTCCTGATGCTTACTTGTTTAATTTGGAAGTGGTGCCACAGTGGGCCAAGCCATTAGTGCCAGTATTGACGTACGGGCCTAACCACCCAGTAATAAACACACAGGATAGAGAGGTAGTAAAAGCCCAAAAGTATCACATCATGGCAGGTAGTATGTACAAGCACACAGATAAAGGGTTCTTGGCTTGTTGTGTGGAAGAGGATGAGTACGCTAAATGGTTGCAATTAGCACATGTAGGTGCATTAGAGCAACTCTACTCAAAGCTACGAACCCTACAGACACTAAAGAGACTCAGAGTGCATTGGCCGACTATGGAAGCTGATGTCCAGAAGTTGTGCAAGGAATGCCCAATCTGCTGCACTAAACCACCTGTGGAACATTGTAGCTCGAGAGTTGTATAGCGCTGGTTGAGTTCCGCATTTTCTTCTGCTAGCGTTGTAAGTTGCCTCTGTAGGTTCTGATGATTCGTTGTCAACTGTTGATGGCGGCCTTCGAGATCCCGGTACTCGCGCTGAAGTTGATATACACACTGATGTAATGACAGGAATATACTATTTACAATTAAAGATGCAGGTAAAGATGAAGATGCAGGGGGAATGGGGGTGGGGAAGGGAGTTGTGAATGCTGTGGAATCAAGTGGTGAAGTTGGTGGAGGGGGTATGGGAGATTGAGGTTGTGTGGGGGGTGGGGGTGGTACTGTGGCGGGTGATGTTTCCATTGTGTCAAATGTGTGTGTGACTGTAAAGATGGGGACAGTGGGTGGGGTGGAAGTGATATTTGTGAAGAGTGTCGTGAAGGTGGGCATGGAAACTCCTCCAAATTGGATACCGGGAGAGAGAGGAATTCCCATGACAACTGTGGTAGTGGTAGAAAAGGGTGTGGTCGTGCCGGTTGGTGAGGTGAATTGTGTAGCGAGAGGTGAGGTGGGTGGGGAGAGTGGTTCCTCCTGATGTTCTTCTGTTTGCATGTTGCCTTCCGGTTCTGATACATTGATGTGTATTTGTTTTCCAGATCGCCTAGGGCGGGCAGGCACACGTTTCTCAAATCGATTAATGTATGTCATGGCCTCATGTATGGCCTCATCCAAGCCGACTGCCTCTGCGTGTAGGTTCATGGATTCGATAAACATATCGTCCACACCTTCCTCAGCCAATAGTTGGCTCATGAGCACCTTGCCTGATTCAAGTGACATTTTGTGTTGTTCCTGAACTCGCTTCATGGTTTGGTACAATCTTTTTATTTGTGCCCAATATGCTGGGGCACTTGCTAGCTCTGAGAGTTCATCATATTCTTGATATTGTTCTTCGTCGGCTTCTTCTTCTTCTCCTCTTGCCTCTTGTTCATCTCCTTCGACTTCTACGACGACTGGTTGTGTCGGGGCTGGTGTTGTTGTGGTGGGGTGTGGTTCCTGGGTCTGGTCTGCTTCTGTTTCAAGATTAGATTCGTAGATCAGTCTGGCAACTTCTTCATCCGTGAGGTCATTGAGAGTAAATCCCTATGGAAATTCCAAGTCTAATGGAATGGGGAAAGTTGGGTCCTTCTGTACTTGGTCTGGGAAGACGAATGGTGAATGGCCGAACATGCCTAGTTTGCGGAGGAGTCACCTCAGGTGTGGTAGTGGCTCCCCTTGGTTGAGCACATGGTAATTGGACGCCCCCTCTCATCTTCTTCGATGGAGGACCCGCTGTTGATAGTCGCCTTTGGAATTCTTGGGCCCTGGACCACACTAGTGCTCTTTTAATGGGCACGTCATATGCTAGGCACCTGTAAATTATTCTTGTTAGGGCACAATAGCCATGAAGTACATTTTTCTGCTTCTTATTCCAGCGCTGATGGGCTAGGTGTATCTGATCGATGACCCAGTGCGGTATGTTGAGGGTGAGGTTCTCTGTTTCTGCCAAGTATAAGCTGAACCATATTTTCTTAGGGGGCATAGTGAATCGTTCTTGTGCGGGAAAAGCAAAATGTTGCATAACAGTTTGTAAGTGGAGAGCAATGGTAGGCGTCATTGCCACCATGTCCTTCAATTTATTGAGATCCTTATGCTTCATCCTACCCGGAACCATTGTTTCTTTCTCGGTGGGAATGTGCATACCTTGCATGTGCTCTGAAATATCTATCCAGGCTTGCCTTGGTCCAAACTGATCGCATTACCTCTGCATTCTGATAGTTCTCGAATTCCCGAGCGAAAAAGTGGTAGAATCCCCATTTGCCATTAAATTCAATTTCTGCTTCCCAGAAGTAGGTGCCGTCACCCAATGGCCCTGCTACATCACTGAACCAATGAGCATGTTTCCCCACTTGAGAAGTGTGCCCCTGAGGAGGGTCCTGGATAGGAAGGACATGCACCGCTTGAAGTTCTTGAGGCCTTTCGGTGAGTGGCGGTTCCAGAAGAATAGTTTCAATGTCCACAATCTGTGCGCTGGACCCTGCCTGGGAACTGGTGCCTCCAGCTTCTGCCATCGTTATTGCTTGCTAGCTGGTTCTGTCGAGAATATAGAAACATGTGTTAACATTGTAAAGGACAAGTTAGAACCGTTTTTGTCCTCATTACAACAGTATCATGAAGTCCGGGAGAGATTAGTAGGTTAATAAGTGCTGGGTGCTTGTGTGTGTAGTTAGGAATTGGTTGGACCTAAGAACTAAGTGGAATGATGTAGTGTGAGAGTGACGTAGTTAGTAGGTGGGCATGGATTTACAACTGGGGTCCGTGGGTTTATTACAAGTTTTAGGTTGCCAAAGGCAGTGGATGGGCTTTGATCTTGATTTTGTGGAGACTCTGAAGAGTTTGATAGGGGTATCTGCTTGAAGATGAGGCTTTTTAGGGACCCATTTACCAATGATTCTACTAGTGCTCATGGAAGAATATGTGTCCGTGCGTGAGGTGTAAGACTGGGCCTCAGATGTTGTACATGTTGTACCGGTTGCGGCCATGGTGTAGCTATTTGAGCCCGCAAGCAAGCCTTAGGCACCCAGATTTGTCGTGATTGTGGGCTGACCTTCATTGACTTCTTGGGTACCCAAATAGATTTCACCTTTGTAGAAGAATTAATGAAGGACTTCTTATTAGTGTCGTGTTGTTGATTACTAATAAGAGGTTTTGGGCGTGGGGTTGGCCTGGTCTGAACAGGGAATTCGCCTTTTCGCCTCCATACTTGTTTCCCTGGATGAAACAATCTGCTCTGCTCCCTTTTTTGGCATCCAGTATCGGTAGTGTTCTGCTTCTTCTGTATTTGATCTGCCGTTGGTTGTTGCAACCTTCTGGTCTTTGGAAAAGAAGGGAGTTCCGTCCTCTCCCTGGCTCCGTTGTTGAGACAAGCCTCTTTCTGCATCATACAGTGTTGGACAAAAATAGCACTGTCAACTTCAGGTGCGCCCCTGGAAGGACCAGGAGTTTGTGCTTTACCTGGTTCCTTGAGTGCCTCCTTTTCCAATTCAACTGTAATTCGGCTATGGTCTACCCATACCTGAAGAAGTCCACTTCTTATGTTGAGGTTGACTGCATGATTGTTGATGTATGAAACACCACAAGAAATGAATTAATGTGACACTAGAACACCTCTATGGTCACCATTAACTCATTGCCACTCCAAACTTTGAGAAATGATAGCCTAAAGTGAGAACTTTGCTTCTACAGAAATTCCTAGTCACCGAAATGACATACTTTCAGTATTTTGCTAATTTCTCCTAGCTCAAGTATTATTTCTCCATGAAACTTTATAGGCTAAAACTAGAAGAGTAGAGCTTTCCAATAAGCTATCATATGCATCAAACGGATCTCTAAAACTCAAGTTATGGCTCTCACAAGATGACCCTGTATGACCTTCCAAAACTAGAAATCTTTCCTGTTATAGTAAGAGCGCCTGTTTAAAATTAGAATTCGATGCCTAGCATCGACTTGCAACAAGAATTCAATGCCGGGCATCGACTTGGGATGTTTTTGGCCACTTTTCAGCAGGGATTCGATGCCGGGCATCGACTTGCCGCATAAAATCTTGATCTTTTGGACACCAAAACTATAGGTGATTTCATGCACACTTAGAATATGACTTATCAACTGGAATTCGATGCCAGGCATCGAGTTGATCCAACAACATCATGTTTTCAAACACTTCAGTACTGAATGAAAAGGATAAATGAAAATATGACTTATCAACAGAGATTCGATGCCAGGCATCGAGTTGCTTGGAAAACTTGATCTTTTTAACTCATCACACAGTAGGTAATTATGGAGAAGATTGAGAGAGACTCATACACAGAACTTTACTCAGTTCTTTCTCATAGCTATGAAAACTCAGAAGTTTTACAAATGCTTTCTCACTCAGAGAAGCCCGACTATACACAGTCGTATAAAATGAACTCCTTCTTCTACTTCTTCTCTCTCTCTCTCACTCCGCGTCAGTTGATACAAACTAACTTATATAGATTTTCGTATTCTCGTGATTTAAAAAAAAAACTTCTAGAACTAAAGTGAACTAACTTTACAAATATGATACATTTGTGAATTTGTCCCTTCACATAGGCATGGGGTTTTCTTCCTAAGATTTGACCTTCAAATATATGTCCAATTAGTGATTGTTTCTCTAACAGCTCCCCCTCAATCACTAATTAACATTCCCTGTTTCTTCATATCATCTTCTTTTCTTTTACTCTTGCCATGCTTTTGAATCTGCTTGTCTTCACACCATCCAAGCTCTTTGTCATTATGTCTGCTAACTGATCTTTGGTAGAAATGTACTCCACTTCAATCTCCTTCTCCATTACCTTTTCTCTGAGAAAATGATACTATATCTCTATGTGCTTTGTCCTTGCATGAAAAACTGGATTTGCTGCAAGATAAAGTGAACTCATATTATCTCCATGTATTGTAGGTGTACCTTGATCAATGCCCAAGCTTTTGAACAATGTCTGCATCCATATGACCTCCTTAGCTGCTTCCACAAGTCCTTTGTACTCAGCTTCAGTTGATGATAATGCTACTGTATGTTGTTTCTTTGAACACCAACTTACAAGCTTATCACCAATGTATATCATGTAACCATGAGTTGATCTTCTGTCATCCTGGTTACCTGCCCAATCTGAATCACTATAGGCTCTCAACTTCAAATCTGATGTAAAAGGATAATATAATCCTTCCTTTATAGTTCCTTTGATATATCTGAGAACTCTTTGACCTGCAATCCAATGTGGGTCCTTTGGACAATGCATGAATTGTGACAAAACTCCCACTGCATAACTAAGATCAGGTCTTGTTAGTGTAGCATAAATCAAACTACCCACAAGAGATTGATACTTCCTCATATCTTTGTAGTCTGCACAATCATATTTACTAAGCTTGTGATTAACTTCAAGTGGAGTTGAAGCTTCTCTGCAATTTTCCATATCAAACTTCTTCAACAAGTTTAGAAGATACCTTTCTTGTGACACATATATGCCATGATCTGTATAGTAACTTCCATTCCAAGAAAGTATGATAACTTTCCTAGGTCACTGATCTTGAATTCTTTTTCAAGTAATCTCTTTACCTCCTTGATTCCTTCATCTGAAGTACCTGTGATTATAATGTCATCTACATAAATACAAATGTAGATTGTACCTTCCTCTGTTCTTTTGATAAGTAGACTTGGGTCTGCTTTTGAACTTTGATATCCAAGATCATTGAGATACTTCACCAGTCTATAGTTCCAAGCTCTTGGACTTCTCAACCTGCAAACAAAATTTGGATACCTGGAATCTATAAACCCTTGAGGTTGTTCCATGTATACCTCATCTGATATGTATCCATTCAAGAATGCATTCTTTATATCCAATTGACTTAGAGTCCATCCTTTTGAAGCTGCAATAGCAATGATTGTCCTTATAGTTGACATCTTAGCTACAGGACTGAATGTCTCATCATAATCTATGCCATAGGTCTGGGCATAGCCTTTCACCACCAGTCTAGCTTTGTATCTGGCTATACTTCCATCTGCAATCTTCTTCACTTTATAAACCCATTTATTTCCAATAACTTTCTTACCATTTGGTTTAGGAACAAGTTCCCATGTCTTGTTCTCCTCCAGTGCATTGAACTCTTCCTTCATCGCTTCTTCCCATTGCTTCTTACCTTTAGCTTCATCATAGTTCTGAGGTTCTTCATCATCTTTGACCATATATGCATAGTTCTTCTGAGTTATGTAAGAAGTATCATAAGAATACCTTTCTGGTTGTCTTCTAGTCCTGCTTGAACTTCTTGGTTCACATTCTTCATATGTGTCTGGATACACCTCTTCATCAAATATAGGAGCTTCTTCATTTCTTCTTGTTAATCCACTTGTGGATGTACTTGCTTGCATATAGTCTTCATCTCTATTTACCTGCACAATTGATTTTCCTTTCTCACATCTTCTTACCTCTTCTTCAAATTCTTCAGCTGTATGACTTTGATCTGCATACCAACTTTTCTGTTCATCAAATGTAACATCTCTAGAAACAAGAAATTGTTTGGTTAAAGGATTCCACAACCTGTAACCCATCTGCTTTTCATCATAACCAATGAACACATATTTTTCTGCCTTTGGTTCAAGTTTATGCCTAAGTTGTGATGGCACATAAGCATATGCAATTGATCCAAACACTCTACAATGATCTAGTGTTGGTTTCTTACCCCACCAAGCTTCATATGGAGTCATTCCATTCAGAGCTGCACATGGTAATCTATTCACAAGATATGTAGCTGTATTTATAGCCTCAACCCAAAGATAATTTGGACAATTCTTCTCCTTTAGCATAGCTCTAACAAACTCAACCAAAGTCCTGTTCCTTCTTTCTGCTACACCATTTTGTTGTGGTGTATACCTGCAAGTTATTTCTCTCTTAATACCTGCATTCCAAAGATAATCATTGAACTCTTGGGAGAAATATTCTCCCCCTCCATCAGACCTCAGTCTCTTAAGCTTTTGACATGTGACTTTCTCTGCATATGCATGAAAATACTTGAAAGCTCCAAACACTTCTGATCTTTCCTTCAAAACATATAATGTTATCCATCTTGTAGCATCATCAATGAAAAGAACATAATACCTTGAGCCACTGATAGATCCTTCTTTTGTTGGTCCCCATACATCAGTATGAATGAGCTCTAGTAATCCATCATGTTTGAATCCTTTCTTCTGAAATGGTAACCTGTGTGCTTTACCCATTTGACATGCTTCACATTTATAAACCATATGTTGACTTTGCACATATGGTAATCCTAGTATAGACTGATTAGCAACCATAGCTTTAATTCCTCTTTCATTAAAGTGACCTAATCTCTTATGCCAGAGATCAAGTTCTGTAATCACTCCTTCACCATGTGTGAGCAAAGCTTGACCAATGTTCCCTTGCACTCTTAAAGTAAAGAGTCTACCTTCTTTCTTATCAGAGATAATCTGATTATACCCATTCTCTGGATCTTCAACAAATACTCCTTCATTTGTAAACCTGACTTGAAAACCTTTTTCAACTATCTATCCCACACTAATCAAGTTTTTAGGTATTGTGGGAACATACAAAACATTGGTTAGCAAATCTGCTCCACTCTTGCATTTCACCTTTCCAATTGAATGTACACTATGTCTGGTATTATCACCTGTTTGAACTGTGTGAGTAGAAATGCCTTTTTCCAATTCTGACATCAATTCTATGTTTCCTGACAAATGATTAGAACATCTAGAGTCAATGTAAAATACCTTTAGATCTTCTTTATCTGATGTGTTGATTGAGTTCATCATCAATGATGTATGACTTTCATTCTGTGTGTCATTTGCATAGTTTTAGTAGGTGGTGTTGTAGGATTGATTCTGTCCCCAACTTCTTCCTCCACCTCTACCATAGCCTCCTCTTTGACTTTGTCTACCTCTTTGGAAATTACTTTGATATCTTCCACCTCGGCCTCTGCTATTGTTGTTTTGATTCTGGTTTGATCCTTGTTGGTTGTGCCAACAGTCATGAGCCAAATGATTACTCAATCCACAGATCCAGCAAGCCTTTTTGTTGTTATTTTGATTACCTCTTCCTCTTCCAAAACCTCTTGCTCTTCCTCTGCCAGTGCCTTTACCTCTTGCATAATAAGCTTGAGAACTAGACTCCTCTTCATCCTTTGCTTTACCTTTATCTCCTTTCTTCTTGTTCTTCATGTACATTGCAAAACTTTGTCCTTTATCTCCATCTCCCTTCAAGTCTTGCTCATATGTGAGCATCAAACCAAGCAACTGGTTCAAATCTGGAACATAATGATTTAATGAAAGTTCTGTTGATAAGACAAAAGGTTTCCACCTTTCATCCCCTCTCAAACCTGCAAGTAGCTGAGCAATCAATCTGTGATCTTCAACATCTTCATCTATGGATCCAAGACTATCTGCAAGATCCTTCATCTTAGTGACATAGTCACTAATGGTTTGACTTGGCTTCTTCTTGAATGTTATAAACTCTGACCATAGACTTGCTTTCTGTGCTTTAGTAGTGCTTTGGAAATGATACTCCAATGCATTCCATATATCTTCAGATGATTCCAATCCTCTGATGTGTGGTAGCAAATGATCAGAGATTGTATTGTAAATATATGCCTTTGCACTTGCATCCTTCTTCTGCCAATGCTTTAAAGCATCAAGTTCTTCTTTCTTTGGTCGGCTTTCAGATACTCGCTTCTCTTCTTCACCTATTACATATACCATGAGATCCTTACTCATAAGTAAGGCTTCCATTCTCATTACCCATGCGGGGTAATTATCTCTGTCTAGTTTGTCAATGGAGATATGATCTGCCATAGTTCTTTCCTTCTGCTGCAACCTGTGAGCTTAAAGGATAAAGGATAATACCTTTTGAAGTTATGTTTGTATGAGGATACTTTTGAAGTAGCCTTTTGATGCCTTGTGTCTTCAAATGCTTCACCTTTCAAACTTTAATGGAAAACTTTACAAAACTTCTCGTACCTTTGTCGTCTTCTGCTCTCGAGAATCTTTCTGCTTTGATACCACTTGTTGATGTACGAAACACCACAAGAAATGAATTAATGTGACACTAGAACACCTCTATGGTCACCATTAACTCATTGCCACTCCAAACTTTGAGAAATGATAGCCTAAAGTGAGAACTTTGCTTCTACAGAAATTCCTAGTCACCGAAATGACATACCTTTGGTAGTTTGCTAATTTCTCCTAGCTCAAGTATTATTTCTCCATGAAACTTTATAGGCTAAAACTAGAAGAGTAGAACTTTCCAACAAGCTATCATATGCATCAAACGGATCTCTAGAACTCAAGTTATGGCTCTCACAAGATGACCCTGTATGACCTTCCAAAACTAGAAATCTTTCCTGTTATAGTAAGAGCGTCTGTTTAAAATTAGAATTCGATGCCTAGCATCGACTTGCAACAAGAATTCGATGCCGGGCATCGACTTGGGATGTTTTTGGTCACTTTTCAGCAGGGATTCGATGCCGGGCATCGACTTCCCGCATAAAATCTTGATCTTTTGGACACCAAAACTATAGGTGATTTCATGCACACTTAGAATATGACTTATCAACTGGAATTCGATGCCAGGCATCGAGTTGCTCCAACAACATCATGTTTTCAAACACTTCAGTACTGAATGAAAAGGATAAATGAAAATATGACTTATCAACAGAGATTCGATGCCAGGCATCGAGTTGCTTGGAAAACTTGATCTTTTTAACTCATCACACAGTAGGTAATTATGGAGAAGATGGAGAGAGACTCATACATAGAACTTTACTCAGTTCTTTCTCATAGCTATGAAAACTCAAAAGTTTTACAGATGCTTTCTCACTCAGAGAAGCCCGACTATACACAGTCGTATAAAATGAACTCCTTCTTCTACTTCTTCTCTCTCTCTCTCACTCCGCGTCAGTTGATACAAACTAACTTATATAGATTTTCGTATTCTCGTGATTTAAAAAAAAAAACTTCTAGAACTAAAGTGAACTAACTTTACAAATATGATACATTTGTGAATTTGTCCCTTCACATAGGCATGGGGTTTTCTTCCTAAGATTTGACCTTCAAATATATGTCCAATTAGTGATTGTTTCTCCAACAATGATCATAGATCCAGTCCTGACCCAAGACAAGAGGCTCAGTGAGGTCCTCATCTTGACCCCACTAGTACTTTGACTGTCATCACTTCGTCTTGAATGGATATGGGAAGATCCACCTCGCCCAGGCAAGGGGTTTCCACACCTCCCAATCCTATGAGATATGCTTCTATAGGATTGACAGTTAATTTCAACTCTTGACAGTAAGACAATTGAACAGCACTAGTGGCTGCACCTGAGTCAATCAAGGCTCTTACAGTCCTTGCGCTTTTTCCTTGTCCTATATCTAAGGTTATAAAAGGACGTCGATCAATTATCCTATGAGAGCTGATACGTGAAACTTCACACATAGCCATGTGATATCCTTGGTCTGCGTCGGCATCTGGCCTAGGTTGCTCTCTACCTCTTCTTCTTAATTTCATTCTTCGGATGCGTTCTAAAGCTTCTGCTTGGGCCTCTTCTCGAATTCGCTTTTCTTCTTCTTTGCGTTTCTTAGCAGTATTGAGTCGGCTTAGCATTTCCTCTGTGAGAGGTTCCTGATATAACTTGACCCTGCATCCGCTTATGTAGCTCGGGAGAACGTCACCTTCTAATGTTGCTAGTTGTACTGCTCCACTTGTTGAGATTCTGTTTATAATCATGGGTCCATAGCCTCTCTTCTCTAGTTTTCTCGCATGTTGCTTCAACGTGTATACTAGTACTAGGTCACCAGCCTTCAAACCTTTATCCTTAACATGGGCGTCAAAATATGCCTTCTGTCATTTCTTAGCTGCATATATCCCTGCAGCTGCCCTCAGTCTTGTTTCTCCTAATCGTTCAAGGTCAAAAAGTCTAGAGGATAGTTCATGACCCGTCCATTCGTGTTCTTGTGCTACTTTCAATGTAGGTATTAGGAAGTCCAATGGTAGCACTGCGTTTTGGCCAAACACCATCTGAAAGGGGGTGGCTTGGAGTACCGTTTTGTAGGCGACTCGGTATGCCCAAACAGCATGGTGTAGCTGTTTATCCCAATCAGAGCGTTTATTGTTCACTAATTTCGTCAGTACATTGCATAAGATCTTGTTGGTGCTCTCAGCCTGGCCATTTGCTTGAGGGTGATAGGGGGCAGACTTCTTATGCACTACCAAGAATTCTTGGAGCAGATTTTCAATAACTTCATTCAAGAAGTGAGTGCCTCTATCACTAACTAGCTCTATAGGCAGCCCGTATCTAGTGAACACATTCTCAAATAAAAACTTAGCTGTTGTTTGAGCATCGTTCTTTGTTGTGGCTTTTACCTCTACCCACTTTGTTAGATAGTCTGTCGCAACAATGATATATTCTGCATGGGAACCCTTAGCTGGGGGATTAATAGGACCTACAAAGTCTATTCCCCACTTAGAGAATGCACGTCCACCCATCATAGGTTTCAGTGGCATCTCATCTTTACGTATATTAGGATATTGAGTTCTCTGACAGACATCACAGCGTTTCACATAGGTATGTGCATCCATGTGAAGGGTCGGCCACCAGAAGCCCGCAAATAGTATTGCCTTGATCACCCGATCTGGTCCAAAGTGTCCTCCTGCTACACCTTGGTGAGCAGTGTCCAAGATCTTGAGATATTCACTCTCATGGACACATAGTCTCAGGTAACCGTCTTTACCACGTTTGTATAGATTATCACCAATGAGTGAGTAATCCTGGGCTTCTTGTTCTAAAATCCTTTTCCTAGCCAGAGTCATGTCTGGAGGGAATGTTTTCGTCCTCAGAAAAGATACTAGTGGTTCACTCCAATCCGGCACTATGGACACTTGATAAAGAGTGGCATGTTCCACAGGTGGTTTAGTGCAGCAGATTGGGCATTCCTTGCACAACTTTTGGACATCAGCTTCCATAGTCGGCCAATGCACTCCGAGTCTCCGTAGTGTCTGTAGGGTTCGTCGCTTTGAGTAGTGTTGCTCTAAGGCACCTACATGTGCTAATTGCAACCACTTCGCATACTCGTCCTCTTCTACACAACAAGCCAAGATTCCTTGATCTGTGTGCTTGTACATACTTCCAGCCATGATGTGGTACTTTTGGGCTTTTGCTACCTGTCTATCTTGTGTGGCTATTACTGGGTGGTTAGGCCCGTACGTCAATACTGCACTAATGGCTTAGCCCACTACGGCACCACTTCCAAATTAAACAAGTAAGCATCAGGAAGGTCATCTGACACTCCTTGTGGGGCTTCTCCAGATGTGAGCCTAGAGAGATGATCTACTCTCAAATGAGTCCTCCCTTTTCTCACCACTACCTCAAAGTCATATTCCATTAGTAATAGAAACCATCTTACTAATCTACCTGTATTGCATGGTTTGTTTACCAAGTACAACAATGCCTGATGGTCAATAAAAAATTTAAACTTATTTGCAAGCAAATAATGTCTAAACTTTTTAACTGCATATACCATGCCTAATCCTTCTCTCTCCGTAGTGGTATAATTTCGTTCAGCTGCATTCAATTGTCTACTAGCATAGGCAATTGGAAGATCCATATTACCTTCACCAGTAGATTGAGCAAGCACACACCCAATAGCATAATTGGATGCATCCACGTGAACATGGAATGGCTTATTCCAGTCTGGAGTGGTTAAGATTGGTGCTGAACATAATCTTCGTTTAAGCTCCTGGAAGGAATTCTCGCATTCATCAGTCCACTCAAAGTTAGTCAGAAGTCCATACATGGGCTTTGCAATGACAACATACATGTGAATGAACCGGCGGTAGTAACCACAATGCCCCATGAAAGCCTGCATTTCCTTGACATTCTTTGGCCTAGGTAACTCGGCTATGGCTCTCACTTTCTCTTCATCAGTGGATATGCCATTCTTTGACACTATGTGTCCTAGAATCTTGCCTTGCTTGACCATAAAAACGCACTTTTCTGGGTTCAGGCAGACTTGATATTCTCTACATTTGTCAAAGATTTGTCTGAGTTCAGGAATATGGGTTTGTCTAATGTTGGAATGAGCACAAAGATCATCAACATAGACTTCTAAATTCTTCCTCAGGAACTCCTTAAATACATGGCACATCAGCCTTTGGAAGGTAGCTGGTGCATTGGTAAGCCCAAATGGCATTACACGAAAGGCAAATATACCCCATTCTATGGCAAAAGCTGTCTTATGCTGATCCTCTGGAGCTATGGCTACTTGATTGTAGCCCGAAAATCCATCAAGGAAGCTGTACACTTCCTTGCCTGCTACTCTTTCTAAGAGATGTTCTGTGATGGGAAGCAGATAATTATCTCGAATTGTGGCTGCATTAACCTTCTTTAAGTTAATGCACACACGCAACTTTCCATTTTTCTTGGGCACCACTACAATGGGGGATACCCACTCAGTGTGCTCAATTTCATAGATGAATCCAGTTTCGACCAGTCTATCTATCTCTTCTTTGATCTTGGCAGCATAATTATCATTATATGTGTATGGCTTTTGTTTAGAAGGTTTGGCATCTGTGGTCATGGGGATGGTGTGTGAGCATATGTCAGGGTCCACACCTTTCAAGTCCTTGTAACTCCAAGCGAATACATCTCTGTATTCTCTTAGCAAGGCTATCAATTCTTGCTCTTCTTCTTCCGTCAAGTCATGTCCTATGTAAGTGCATCTCTCTTCTCCCTCTTCCATGGCTACCACAATTTTCTTTGTGGTTTCTTTGTTATCATAGGCCTCTCCTGATTGTGCCTCTCGTTTAGGCATTCTGATCATGACTCTCCTGTCATCTATCTCATACTTCTTAAAATTTTCTGGGACCTCAAACAAAGATTCCTCCTCTTCTTGTGTGACTTCTTTCTTCTTCCTTTTCTTTCCTTCTTCCTTAGGAGTTACATGTGTGGCTAGCCTTACGTCTTTTGTAAGCTCTCCGTGCCTTTGGGGTTGAAATTCTACTTCATAGAAGTATTCTGCATCTGATGCAAAAGGTGGGTCCATAATGATTGACTCTAGATCGGAGTCACTCGCATCCTCAAATGCATCAGGGCTAGGTTCGCATTCTTCTAACACTGCCTCTCCCATGATTGGCTCTATGGAGAAAACTGAAATGTCATAGCCATCCTCATCACAGTGAGGTGTCCATTGTTCTTCATTGATGTCTACATCCATTGTTGCTAGGATTTCTGCCCAGCCGTGGGGTTCAAATTCTTTGTCCGGAAAGACTACACGTGCATAGGTTGGGTCTTGAATTGATCTATGTGTTTCTTTTGCACCTACCTCTCTGGCTTTTTCTCTCTTCTCTTCTTCTACTGCTACTTTGCACATCCATAAGTGGGTGTCTTCATGCATCCATGAGGATCCTGACCCTATGGAATGCACCGATTCTGTATCATCTTTGGCTCTATGGATGGGATTCCATTGGATGGGAGGGACATCTCTATGAGAGTAATCTTTGAGATTCACTTTGGTCGTAACACCTAAGTGTTGTAGGTACAAGGAGTTGGTTCCCCAGTCCTGTACCACTTGCAACTGTTGCATAAAGGGTCTTCCCAAGATCATCTCATAGGCATGATTTTTGCTGAAGTCACATATAGCAAATGTATGCTCAAACTCGACACCACAGGTGGTGAGAGTTATTCCTTCTAGCAATCCTAAGGGTCTCTCAATATGAGCATCGGCCATCTGCAATTTCATTCTCGTTGGCCTGAGTGCTGGCTTGCCCCAACGCTTCCATAGGGAAGTGGTGGCAATTGCAACTCCTGCACTTGAGTCCAAAATTGCCTTGGTGGTGTACTCCTGGTAGGTAATGGGAAGATAGGTGTTCCCTTCTTCACCTTCACACATATCTCCTATCTTATCCAAGGGTATCTCTGGCACTGTCCTATGTGATCCTATCTGGGAACGAGGTTTTGATATCTCTGGTACTTGTTTGGCTACATGTTTCCATAGCTCTGGCCTTACTGTGAGTAGCTCTTCTAAGGTGAGGTTGCATTGTACTTTAGTGTTTTTCACTACCTCTGTGTTCCTGGGTATGAGTGAGTCCTCATTCCGTACCATGACCGTGGGTGCTCTCATACAAGTAGACTTAGCTTCCCATGGGCCTGTGAAGTGGGGTAATTCTTGTAAAGAATTAGACTCAAAGTCTAGTCTTTCCTGAGAGTGGGTGCTCTCCTGCTCCCCATAAATGGATGGGATGTCTTGTGGGAATTGGTCGTGTG
Source organism: Ceratopteris richardii (assembly GCA_020310875.1). Classification (NCBI taxonomy): domain Eukaryota; kingdom Viridiplantae; phylum Streptophyta; class Polypodiopsida; order Polypodiales; family Pteridaceae; genus Ceratopteris; species Ceratopteris richardii. The sequence goes on from CM035406.1 coordinate 229,583,937, forward strand.
CATCATCCACCACTTCAATGGGAGGAGGTACTTCACTTTCTTTAGCCCATTTGTCTTCTTGAATCTCTCGTAGGAATTCTGGTGTGAATCGATTCATAGAAGATGATGTGTCTGACTCCGTAGAGTTAGGCACATAAGCTTCAGGCACATATGCTTCCTGGGCAGGAAGACCTGCTCTTTCACTTGCCTTGTCCTTATGTTGAGAGGCGGTTTCCTTTTCTGATTGTGCAATTAGCTTCTCTATTCTTTCTAACAATCCATCAAAGTGCAATTGTGTCTTCGCTGAACTAGAGATGTTAAATAGGCGACTGCCTTCAAACATGGTCTGAGCCAATTCCACCATCTTAGCACAAATTTTGGTTCGTTCAAGCTCTAGTTCTGCTCTAGGGTAACACTTTTCATGATCAGTTACATTTGGCCCTTCTTGGATTCTGTCCTGATATGCTTTAAGCATCATATTAAGGTCTTCGGGAGTGGGATCTGCTAAGACTGATCCTACTCTAGGGGGTGGTGGAATTAGTTGAGGCGGGTTGGAAGGTGGAGGGTCGGATGGAGTTGGGAATGGTGGAGGTGGGGTAGTGTGAGAGGGAGTTTGAGATGTGAGTTCAGTTATCCTGGCCTTTGTTTCTCTGAGGCTTTCCTCGAGTTCACTCATCTTTTTTGCCCATTGCCTTTTCATTCTTTCACGGCTATCTCTCCAAGCTCTAGTCCTCTTCTTTGTCATGCTCTCTGTTTCACTAACATCTGGGCTCTTTTCCTGGCCTACCCCTTGGTTTTGCTGCAATGCCTGAGCTCTAGTGACTACCTGTACTGGTGTAGTGGAAGTGACACTTCCTGTGGAATCTACCACTAACCCAATAACGTTAATAGGAGTGATTTTTGGCATATTATTAGGATTCTTAGGGCAGTCTCGTAAGAGATGCTCCTTTCCACAATCCTGGCAAAAGCCCTGGATCGTCACTGATTGGGGTTGTGTAGGTGGAGGCAAGGGGCAATCACGAATGAGATGATCTCCTTGACATCTGTAGCATGGTCCTCTAGGGAATGGGGTTCTTACTTGCCTAAGTTGAGGTCTAGGGTTGGGGTTTGCGTACATGATGTTTGTGTAATCTGACTCCCAACTAGGTTCGTTTGGCTCTTCACTATAGTAGGACTCACCATGTTCAGGAGATTGCATGTAGTAAGCCTGGGGACTATCAACATGTGTAGAATCGAAGCTATGGTCACTAGGCTCACTTTCTGAAAGCAATGGTGTTACGGGGACTATAGCTCTATTCAGGTTTTCTTCTGGAGCAGCATACTTTACTGGAATCACATTGGATGGAGCTGGAGGTTGTTGGGCTAACACAGGCTGAGGCCTTTGTTGGTTTTGGTAGGGTTGGTAGGTTTGTTGAGGTCTCGTATACTGTTGTGGTAGATAATGATTCTGGTATCTTCCCTGCTGAGGGTATGGCTGAGGGTAGGTTTGCCTAACTGCTTGCTTTTTGTATGGGCAGTCTTGTGCTATGTGATTTGTGTATCTCCGTTCTATGGTGCAGTATTGGCTACTAGGATTTACTTGGGGTTGAGCCATAATGGGACATACATTCGCCATGTGGTCGCCTCCACAAGTGTAGCACCGCTTAACTGGGGAAAATCTCGGAATTTGTTTGCTAGAGACACCTAGTTTTTGAGCTACCTTCTCTGCAAGTTCCTCAATTGATGTGGATTGCGTGGAAGAGAGGCTAGAGGCCTTATCTGAATCTTTGTATATCTTGGAAAGCTCTAACTCCTCCCCTAGGTTATCCTCAATGTCAATACACATGCGTACACACTCTTCTATGGTCCTAGGGTCCTTCAAGTACACATATGATCTTAATTTGGTACTTAGCAGTCCGTCCAAGAATAGAGCCACTTGCTTAGCTGGTGTGGGTAGCTCAGGGATAGGGCATCTCTCCAAGTATTGCCTGAATCTTCTTCCTGCAAGTCTCATGGTTTCTTGAGGGGTTTGCTTAAAGCTGTGAATCAATGAGGAGGTATTATGTCTTATGCCACTCTTAGAGAATTCAATAATGAAAGCCTCTAGGAGTTGGTCTATGCTCCTGAACTGTCTCTCATTCAATGGTTGGAACCACGTGAGGGCTGTGTTCCTAAGGGTTAGACCAAAGGCATTATATTGTGTGAATAGGTCCTCCACTTGTTCTGCTCTCAAGACTTGCCTAAACTCTGCCACATGATCGTATGGGTCTCCTGTGCCATCGAAGTAATTTTTCATGGACTTGACTAACTGAGTCGGTCTCAGAGTCCTTGTGTGCTCTCTAGGTCGTGGTAGAGGGAACTCATCCGCATTTCTTTGATCCCTGGAAGCTCTAAGTACCTCAGGTTCGACTCTGTTTGTTTCCGTCCTCGTTCTTTCTCTGCCCCCTGTGTTGGCAAAGCTTACTTCTGGCCTATCTCTACTTCTGTCTCTTTGAGTTCCATGAGCTTGGGATGTTCCCGCTCCAGGGTGACCATAGGACACATTTGATCTTGGTTGGGGGAAAATAATTTCACCTTTCCAAGTGTAAGCATGCCTATCATTTTCTGTCACCACAAAGATCCTCTTTGAAGTGTGATCTAAGTAGGTCACTCTGCCTGGGCTATCAGGATCCTTAAACTCAGAGATCATGATTGTTCCTATATCAATTGGTCGATCAGATTTATACCTCCAAAAGGCTTCGTCAGTTCCTCGGTTCAGAAGCACATCTATGCTCTTATTATCTTGGGGATTCCACTCTGGTGTGATAATCCTAGTGAGAACAGATTTGCCTCGGGGGGTCCTTGGTTCTTCACCCATGCTTCCCTGCTCTAGGTCACCTAAGTCCGTTCCTGGGATCTCATTCCCAAATTCATCCGTCCTATCTGGATGACTGGTGACTACATATATTGTCCCTTCCTTGTCTAAGTATGCTCTGTTTTCGAACTTGACAGCTGGGCGCTCTAATCCAATGGATCGATCAGGATTCTTAATCTGTACCACAGATCTTCCTAGGCCGTCCTCATAGATGCTAGCACCCAATCGGTTGGTCCTAAGGCATTCCAACTGCGTTTTGTAAGGGCCTTCTACCCTGTGCAAGTATGGGACTCCTGAACTTCCTGTAGGTCTCTCCATACCTTGAGACATCTCTGATTCACTAGTCTCAGAGCTAGGGTAATACGAATGATGGCTCAATTGCTGGGCCCAAGACCTCGCAGTATGATTGACACTAGCCTCTGAAGACCTAAGACTTTGTCTATCTCTCCCTAGATGTCGCCCTGATCTAAGGTTCATAAGCCTGATTGAATAACCCAAATTTGCCCAAGTACAACCTCGTTGCAGAGTCCTTTTGTATCAGTTACTTGATTCTTTTTTTGGTGGATTACCGCGTTTATAATCTTGTCTGATATCACGTCGTCAGGTATACTTGAGTGTATTTCTGCACTGTACGTTGATCGTTCCTCGTTAGATTCTTTCCTTTAAGGTTATCGCATCATGAAGAGATTATGTTTAATCTTGAACTTGAGTGCATAGGTAGTCTTCAACTTGATTGCTGCCTATCGCCGTCCTGGCCTACTCCTATCACCAGTCATTCTCAGCCTAAGCTAGGAATTGACAAAGGGAGTTGAGAATATTCCGACCTTTCTTGTTGATCCCTTGCTTTATGATGCTCAAGAACCCGAGTCTCAAGCTTGCAAAGAAACCCTTGCTTTGTATGCTCTCAATTGCTTCTCAATAGACCTGCATCAGTGCCAAGGTTAGCTCCAGACTTAAATTCAAATGACAGACTAGACCACTTTCATGCATGTGACTCACCGACCAAATTATCTCTTGCCTTTATAAAAAACAATCCCAAGGATCCCTCAGTTTTCCTACCTCGGGTATGGTTAACTTCAAAAAACCCTATCTAATAATCCTGATCTTAATTTTCACATATCCAGTGGAAGTTTTGGTTGTACTTCCCACGAGCTTTCCAACAAAACGAGAATCACAGCAATTGGATTTTGTATGAGGAAGTTATGTCCGATCAGGGTTTAGGTGCTAAAACAGGGTTCAAAACAGTTTACTCAGGCAGACAGGAATTCTTGAATTACTTGGGTTGCGGCCTCACAATGTAATGCTAAACCCTTAAAAGTTCCCAAAAAATTAGACCACTATTTTTTTGCCCTTAAAAATTGGCCAAATTTGCCCTTCTATCGCGTTCGCAAGTTCTGTTAGTCGCGATTGACAGGTCAGTCGCGATTGATGTGTCGATCGCGATTGACAGGTCCGTCGTGGCTGTCAGTCGCGATTGATGTGTCGATCGCGATTGACAGGTCCATCGTGGCTGTCAGTCGCGATTGATGGGTCAATCGCGATTGACACGTGGCTCGAAAAGTCAATCAATCGTGGTCAAAGGGTCGTTGACTCTGTCAGTCGCGATTGATGGGTCGATCGTGATTGATAGGTCGGTCGCGAGGGTCTGTCCGTCGTGGTCAAACAATCGTTGACTCTGTCGGTCACGATTGACAGAGCCGTCGTGGGCTGTCAGTCGCGATTGATGGGTTGATCGCGATTGATGACTCGATCGCGATTGACACGTGTCACGCGTATGATCCGTCAGTCGTGGTCAATTGGTCGTTGACTCTGTCGGTCGCGATTGACAGAGCCGTCGTGGGCTGTCAGTCGCGATTGACTGGTCGATCGTGATTGACAGGTCTGTCCGTCGTGGTTTGTCGATCACGATTGACTGAGTGATCGCGATTGACAGAAATCTGATGAATTTCAAAAATCTAAACAAAGTTTTAGGAAGCTCTAGGCCTGTAGATCATGGTTTTGCACTTTGTTTGCCAAATGGAGCATTTTTTTTGTCAGTCACGATTGACAGAGACCGGCGACACAGAGACAGTTGCCAAGATTTCCATACCTGCGCGGAGTGCTGGAGAAGATGATGCAGCATGTACCTGCAAGACAGCTCAAGAAACATGCAAAAACTACACACACAATATCGCTCTCTCGCTCTCTCTCACAAGTGGAATGAGGGAAATGGAAGGAGGAAGGAAATATAGTCAAAAAACTGAAATTTTTGCGATGATGGAGATGGAGGTGGGAGATGGTGATGATGATGATGGTGATGATGATGGTGATGAAGGAAACAAAAGGAAATAGATAAAAGTGAAGAAAATACCTATAACTCCAACGCTTCAACTCTACGTCTTACCATCACACGCTCGTCCTCAAAGCTCGATCCCCGGCAACGGCGCCAAAATTTGGTGTAGCTCAGTGATGAGTAGCACCTCCTTTAATGTCAATCCGAGAAGACATGAGGATGGTATGAAGACCACGAGCAAGTGGAGGCACAAGTGCGTGAGTGAGAAGCACACAAGCATGCACACACATACGCACACACGCGCACACACGGCAAGACAAAGAGTGAGAAGCAATGGAGTTCTTAGATTACTTTCAAAAAGCTCTTACAAGTTCATTTCAATTACAAGCTAACCTCAAAAATGAGCTCTCTAGCTCTATTTATAGTTTTTGACTAGGTTTTGGCCCTGTCTAGACCTAGTGTCCGGCCTAGTTAAAAATTAGGTTCCAGGGCCAATTTGAGGGCTTAAACGGAGTCTAAAAAATACAAAAATTGATATGTAGGCACTTCTAAGGCTCCTCGAGCTCAAGGACTCCTTGGCTTGCACAAAATGGAGCTATATAAATACGAAATGGTATTTACAATGGTTTTTAGTGATTAAAATCACTATTTTGTGTAGGGATTTTCTCTGTTGGTTTGTCGTACACATCTTTGAGCTCCCTACTTGCTCTTTCTTCTTGTGTGCTCCACTCCTTGATGTCTGAAAAATTTAGATGGCCTACTTGCCAGATCTTCTTTGGCTACTGTGTCTGCTTGTGCTATCTCTTCGTTCCGACCCTCTTTGTCTTGTGGCTCCTTCGGTTCCCTGACTGCTGCCAACAAACATGCCACTCTTTATCAAGTGTCCATAGTGCCAGATTGGAGTGAACCACTAGTATCCTTCCTGAGGACAAAAACATTCCCTCCAGACATGACTCTGGCTAGGAAAAGGAGTTTAGAACAAGAAGCCCTGGATTACTCACTCATTGGTGATAATCTATACAAACGTGGTAAAGATGGTTACCTTAGACTATGCGCCCATGAGAGTGAATATCTCAAGTTCTTGGAAACTGCTCATCAAGGTGTAGCAGGAGGACATTTTGGACCAGACCAAGTGATTAAAGCGATCCTATTTGCAGGCTTGTGGTGGCCTACCCTTCACATGGATGCACATACCTATGTGAAACGGTGTGATGTTTGCCAGAGAACTCAGTGTCCTATACGCAAAGATGAGATGCCACTGAAACCTATGATAGGTGGACGTGCATTCTCTAAGTGGGGAATAGACTTTGTAGGTCCTATTAATCCCCCAGCTAAGGGTTCCCATGCAGAGTATATCATTGTTGCCACGGACTATCTAACCAAGTGGGTAGAGGTAAAAGCCACAACAAAGAACGATGCTCAAACAACAGCTAAGTTCTTATTTGAGAATGTGTTCACCAGATACGGGTTACCTATAGAGAAAGTCAGTGACAGAGGCACTCACTTCTTGAATGAAGTTATTGAAAATCTGCTCCAAGAATTCTTGGTAGTACATAAGAAGTTTGCCCCCTATCACCCCCAAGCTAATGGCCAGGTTGAGAGCACAAATAAGATCTTATGCAATGTACTGACGAAATTAGTGAACAATAAACGCTCTGATAGGGACAAATAGCTACACCATGCTGTTTGGGCATACCAAGTCGCCTACAAAACGGTACTCCAAGCCACCCCCTTTCAGATGGTATTTGGCCAAAATGCAGTGCTACCATTGGACTTCTTAATACCTACATTGAAAGTAGCACAAGAGCAGGAATGGACGGGTCATGAACTCTCCTCTAGAATTTGTTGATGTATGAAACACCACAAGAAATGAATTAATGTGACACTAGAACACCTCTATGGTCACCATTAACTCATTGCCACTCCAAACTTTGAGAAATGATAGCCTAAAGTGAGAACTTTGCTTCTACAGAAGTTTCTAGTCACCGAAATGACATACCTTCAGTATTTTGCTAATTTCTCCTAGCTCAAGTATTATTTCTCCATGAAACTTTATAGGCTGAAACTAGAAGAGTAGAGCTTTCCAACAAGCTATCATATGCATCAAACGGAGCTCTAGAACTCAAGTTATGGCCCTCACAAGATGACCATGTATGACCTTCCAAAACTGGAAAACTTGCCTGTTTTAGTAAGAGCGCCTGTTTAAAATTAGAATTCGATGCCTAGCATCGACTTGCAACGAGAATTCGATGCCGGGCATCGACTTGGAGTGTTTTTGGTCACTTTTCAGCAGGGATTCGATGCCGGGCATCGACTTCCCGCATAAAGTCTTGATCTTTTGGACATCAAAACTATAGGTGATTTCATGCACACTTAGAATATGAGTTATCAACTGGAATTTGATGCCAGGCATCGAGTTGCTCCAACAACATCATGTTTTTCAAACACTTCAGTACTGAATGAAAAATATAAAAGAAAATATGACTTATCAACAGAGATTCGATGCCAGGCATCGAGTTGCTTGGAAAACTTGATCTTTGTAACTCATCACACAGTAGGTAATCATGGAGATAATGGAGAGAGGCTCATACACAGAACTTTACTCAGTTCTTCTCATAACTATAAAAAACTCAGAAGTTTTACAGATGCTTTCTCACTCAGAGAAGCTCGACTATACTCAGTCATACAAAAAAATGAGTTCTTCTCACTTTCTCATTGTCTTCCTCCTTCTTCTTCTCTCACTCTCTACGCGTCAGTTAATACTAACTAACTTATATAGATTTTCTCATTCCCGTAACTTTTGAAAAAACTTCTAGAACTAAAGTGAACTAACTTTACAAATATGATACACTTGTGAATTTGTCCCTTCACATAGGCATGGTGTTTTCTTCCTAAGATTTGACCTTCAAATATATGTCTAATTAGTGAGTGTTTCTCCAACAGCTCCCCCTCAATCACTAATTGACATTCCCTGTTTCTTCATATCATCTTCTTTTCTTTTACTCCTGCCATGCTTTTGAATCTACTGGTCTTCACACCATCCAAGCTCTTTGTCATTATGTCTGCTAACTGATCTTTAGTAGAAATGTACTCCACTTCAATCTCCTTCTCCATTACCTTTTCTCTGAGAAAATGATACTGTATCTCTATGTGCTTTGTTCTTGCATGAAATACTGGATTTGCTGCAAGATAAAGTGAACTCATATTATCTCCATGTATTGTAGGTGTACCTTGATCAATGCCTAAGCTCTTGAACAATGTCTGCATCCATATGACTTCCTTAGCTGCTTCCACAAGTCCTTTGTACTCTGCTTCAGTTGATGATAATGCTACTGTATGTTGTTTCTTTGAACACCAACTTACAAGCTTATCACCAATATATATCATGTAACCATGAGTTGATCTTCTGTCATCTTGGTTACCTGCCCAGTCTGAGTCACTATAGGCTCTCAACTTCAAATCTGATGTAAAAGGATAATATAATCCTTCCTTTATAGTTCCTTTGATATATCTGAGAACTCTTTGACCTGCAATCCAATGTGGGTCCTTTGGACAATGCATGAATTGTGACAAAACTCCCACTGCATAACTAAGATCAGGTCTTGTTAGTGTAGCATAAATCAAACTACCCACAAGAGATTGATACTTCCTCATATCTTTGTAGTCTGCACCATCATATTTACTGAGCTTGTGATTAACTTCAAGTGGAGTTGAAGCTTCTCTGCAATTTTCCATATCAAACTTCTTCAATAGATTTAGAAGATACCTTTCTTGTGATACATATATGCCATGATCTGTATAAGTAACTTCCATTCCAAGAAAGTATGATAACTTTCCTAGGTCACTGATCTTAAACTCTTTCTCAAGTAATCTCTTTACCTCCTTGATTCCTTCATCTGAAGTACCTGTGATTATAATGTCATCTACATAAATACAAATGTAGATTGTACCTTCCTCTGTTCTTTTGATAAGTAGACTTGAATCTGCTTTTGAACTTTGATATCCAAGATCATTGAGATACTTCACCAGTCTATAGTTCCAAGCTCTTGGAGCTTGCTTCAATCCATACAATGCTCTTCTCAACCTGCAAACAAAATTTGGATACCTGGAATCTATAAATCCTTGAGGTTGTTCCATGTATACCTCATCTGATATGTGTCCATTCAAGAATGCATTTTTTTTATATCCAGTTGACTTAGAGTCCATCCTTTTGAAGCTGCAATAGCAATGATTGTCCTTATAGTTGACATCTTAGCTACGGGACTGAATGTCTCATCATAATCTATGCCATAGGTCTGGGCATAGCCTTTCACCACCAATCTAGCTTTGTATCTGGCTATACTTCCATCTGCAAGCTTCTTCACTTTATAAACCCATTTATTTCCAATTACTTTCTTACCATTTGGTTTAGGAACAAGTTCCCATGTCTTGTTCTCCTCCAGTGCATTGAAATCTTTCTTCATTGCTTCTTCCCATTGCTTTTTACCTTTAGCTTCATCATAGTTATGAGGTTCTTCATCATCTTTCACCATATATGCATAGTTCTTCTGAGTTATGTAAGAAGTATCATAAGAATACCTTTCTGGTTGTCTTCTAGTCCTGCTTGACCTTCTTGGTTCACATTCTTCATAAGTTTCTGGATACACCTCTTCATCAAATATAGGAGCTTCTTCATTCATTCTTGTTAATCCACTTCTGGATGTACTTGCTTGCATATAGTCTTCATCTCTATTTACATGCACAATTGATTTTCCTTTCTCACATCTTCTTACCTCTTCTTCAAATTCTTGAGCTGTATGACTTTGATCTGCATACCAACTTTTCTGTTCATCAAATGTAACATCTCTAGAAACAATAAATTGTTTGGTTAGAGGATTCCACAATCTGTAACCCATCTGCTTTTCATCATAACCAATGAACACATATTTTTCTGCCTTTGGTTCAAGTTTATGCCTAAGCTGTGATGGCACATAAGCATATGCAATTGATCCAAACACTCTACAATGATCTAGTGTTGGTTTCTTACCCCACCAAGCTTCATATGGAGTCATTCCATTCAGAGCTGCACATGGTAATCTATTCACAAGATATGTAGCTGTATTTACAGCCTCAGCCCAAAGATAATTTGGACAGTTCTTCTCCTTTAGCATAGCTCTAGCAAACTCAACCAAAGTCCTGTTCCTTCTTTCTGCTACACCATTTTGTTGTGGTGTATACCTGCAAGTTATTTCTCTCTTAATACCTGCATTCCAAAGATAATCATTGAACTCTTGGGAGAAGTATTCTCCCCCTCCATCAGACCTCAGTCTCTTAAGCTTTTGACCTGTGACTCTCTCTGCATATGCATGAAAATGCTTGAAAGCTCCAAACACTTCTGATCTTTCCTTCAAAACATATAATGTTATCCATCTTGTAGCATCATCAATGAAAAGAACATAATACCTTGAGCCACTGATAGATCCTTCTTTTGTTGGTCCCCATACATCTGTATGAATGAGCTCAAGTACTCCATCATGTTTGAATCCTTTCTTTTGAAATGGTAACCTGTGTGCTTTACCCATTTGACATGCTTCACATTTATAAACCATATGTTGACTTTGCACATTTGGTAATCCTAGTACAGACTGATTAGCAACCATAGCTTTAATTCCTCTTTCATTGAAATGACCTAATCTCTTATGCCAGAGATCAAGTTCTGTAATCACTGCTTCACCATGTGTGAGCAAAGCTTGACCAATGTTCCCTTGCACTCTTAAAGTAAAGAGTCTACCTTCTTTCTTACCAGAGACAATCTGATTATATCCATTCTCTGGATCTTCCACAAATACTCCTTCATTTGTAAACCTGACTTGAAAACCTTTTTCAACTATCTGTCCCACACTAATCAAGTTTTTAGGTATTGTAGGAACATACAAAACATTGGTTAGCAAATCTGCTCCACTCTTGCATTTCACTTTTCCAATTGAATGTACACTATGTCTTGTATTATCACCAGTTTGAACTGTGTGACTAGAAATGCCTTTTTCCAAATCTGACATCAATTCTATGTTTCCTGACAAATGATTAGAACATCCAGAGTCAATGTAAAATACCTTTAGATCTTCTTTGTCTGATGTGCTGATTGAATTCATCATCAATGATGTATGACTTTCATTCTGTGTGTCATTTGCATAGTTGTAGTAGGTGGTGTTGTAGGATTGATTCTGTCCCCAACTTCTTCCTCCACCTCTACCATAGCCTCCTCTTTGACTTTGTCTACCTCTTTGGAAATTACTTTGATATCTTCCACCTCGACCTCTGCTATTGTTGTTTTGATTCTGGTTTGATCCTTGTTGGTTGTGCCAACAGTCATGAGCCAAATGATTACTCAATCCACAGATCCAGCAAGCCTTTTTGTTGTTATTTTGATTACCTCTTCCTCTTCCAAAACCTCTTGCTCTTCCTCTGCCAGTGCCTTTACCTCTTGCATAATAAGCTTGAGAACTAGACTCCTCTTCATCCTTTGCTTTACCTTTATCTCCTTTCTTCTTATTCTTCATGTACATTGCAGAACTTTGACCTTTATCTCCATCTCCCTTCAAGTCTTGCTCATATGTGAGCATCAAACCAAGCAACTGGTTCAAATCTGGAACATAATGATTTAATGAAAGTTCTGTTGATAAGACAAAAGGTTTCCACCTTTCATCCCCTCTCAAGCCTGCAAGTAGTTGAGCAATCAATCTGTGATCTTCAACATCTTCATCTATGGATCCAAGACTATCTGCTAGATCCTTCATCTTAGTGACATAATCACTAATGGTTTGACTTGGCTTCTTCTTGAATGTTGTAAACTCTGACCATAGACTTGCTTTCCGTGCTTTAGTAGTGCTTTGGAAATGATATTCCAATGCATTCCATATATCTTCTGATGATTCCAATCCTCTGATGTGTGGTAGCAAATGATCTGAGATTGTATTGTAGATGTAGGCTTTTGCACTTGCATCCTTCTTCTGCCAATGCTTTAAAGCATCAAGTTCCTCTTTCTTTGGTCTGCTTTCATCTTCGAATACTGGCTTCTCTTCTTCACCTGTTACATATACCATGAGATCCTTACTCATAAGTAAGGCTTCCATTCTCATTACCCATGCAGGGTAATTATCTCTGTCCAGTTTGTCAATGGAGATATGATCTGCCATACTTCTTTCCTTCTGTTGCAACCTGTGAGCTTAAAGGATAAAGGATAATACCTTTTGAAGTTCTTTGTGTATGAGGATACTTCGAAAGTAATCTTTTGATGCCTTGTGTCTTCAAATGCTTCACCTTTCAAACTTTAATGGAAAACTTTACAAAACTTCTCGTACCTTTGTCGTCTTCTGCTCTCGAGAATCTTTCTGCTCTGATACCACTTATTGATGTATGAAACACCACAAGAAATGAATTAATGTGACACTAGAACACCTCTATGGTCACCATTAACTCATTGCCACTCCAAACTTTGAGAAATGATAGCCTAAAGTGAGAACTTTGCTTCTACAGAAGTTTCTAGTCACCGAAATGACATACCTTCAGTATTTTGCTAATTTCTCCTAGCTCAAGTATTATTTCTCCATGAAACGTTATAGGCTGAAACTAGAAGAGTAGAGCTTTCCAACAAGCTATCATATGCATCAAACGGAGCTCTAGAACTCAAGTTATGGCCCTCACAAGATGACCATGTATGACCTTCCAAAACTGGAAAACTTGCCTGTTTTAGTAAGAGCGCCTGTTTAAAATTAGAATTCGATGCCTAGCATCGACTTGCAACGAGAATTCGATGCCGGGCATCGACTTGGAGTGTTTTTGGTCACTTTTCAGCAGGGATTCGATGCCGGGCATCGACTTCCCGCATAAAGTCTTGATCTTTTGGACATCAAAACTATAGGTGATTTCATGCACACTTAGAATATGAGTTATCAACTGGAATTCGATGCCAGGCATCGAGTTGCTCCAACAACATCATGTTTTTCAAACACTTCAGTACTGAATGAAAAATATAAAAGAAAATATGACTTATCAACAGAGATTCGATGCCAGGCATCGAGTTGCTTGGAAAACTTGATCTTTGTAACTCATCACACAGTAGGTAATCATGGAGATAATGGAGAGAGGCTCATACACAGAACTTTACTCAGTTCTTCTCATAACTATAAAAAACTCAGAAGTTTTACAGATGCTTTCTCACTCAGAGAAGCTCGACTATACTCAGTCATACAAAAAAATGAGTTCTTCTCACTTTCTCATTGTCTTCCTCCTTCTTCTTCTCTCACTCTCTACGCGTTAGTTAATACTAACTAACTTATATAGATTTTCTCATTCCCGTAACTTTTGAAAAAACTTCTAGAACTAAAGTGAACTAACTTTACAAATATGATACACTTGTGAATTTGTCCCTTCACATAGGCATGGTGTTTTCTTCCTAAGATTTGACCTTCAAATATATGTCTAATTAGTGAGTGTTTCTCCAACAGAATTTTTGACCTTGAACGACTAGGAGAAACAAGACTGAGGGCGGTTGCAGGGATATATGCAGCTAAGAAACGACAGAAGGCATACTTTGATGCCCATGTTAAGGATAAAGGTTTGAAGGCAGGCGACCTAGTACTAGTCTACACTTTGAAACAACATGCGAGAAAACTAGAGAAAAGAGGCTATTGACCCATGATCATTAATAGAATCTCAACAAGTGGAGCAGTGCAACTAGCCACATTACAAGGCGATATTCTCCCGAGTTACATAAGCGGATGTAGAGTCAAGTTATATCAGGAACCTCTGACGGAAGAGATGCTAAGTCGACTCAACACTGCTAAGAAACGCAAAGAAGAAGAAAGACGAATTCGAGAAGAAGCTCAAGCAGAAGCATTGGAACGTATCCGGAGAATGAAGTTGAGAAGAGAGGGTAGAGAGCAACCTAGGACAGATGCATATGCAGATCAAGGATATCATGTGGCTATGTGTGAAGTTTCAGGTATCAGCTCTCATAGGATAATTGACCGACATCCTTTTATTACCTTAGAGATAGGACAAGGAAAGGGTGCAAGGACTGTAAGAGCCTTGATTGACTCAGGGGCAGCCACTAGTGCTGTTAAAGTTTCGTACTGTCAAAAGTTGAAATTAACTTTCAATCCTATAGAAGCATATCTTATAGGATTGGGAGGTGTGGAAACCCCTTGCATGGGCGAGGTGGAACTTCCCCTCTACATTCAAGACGAAGTAATGACAGTCAAAGTACTAGTGTGTCAAGATGAGGACCTCACTGAGCCTCTTGTCTTGGGTCAGGACTGGATCTATGATCATGCAGTCAACCTAAACCTAAGGAGTGGACTTCTTTAGGTATGGGTAAATCATAGTCGAATTACAGTTGAATTGGAAAATGAGGCACTCAAGGAACTAGGTAAGGCATGAACTCCTGGTCCTTCTAGGGGCGCACATGAAGTTGACAATGCTATTCTTGTCCAAAACTGTATGATGCAGAAAGAGGATTGTCTCAACAACTGAGTCAAGGATAAGACGGCACTCCCTTCTTTTCCAAAGGCCAGAGGGATGCAACAACCAAAGGCAGATCAAATACAGAAGGAGCAGAGTACTACCTATACTGGAGGCCAAAAAAACGTGCGAAGCAGAATGTCTCAGCCGTTGAAACAAGTGTGGGTGCGGAAAGGCGAACACCCTATTGCGACCATGCCAAGCCCACGGCCACAACCTCTTATTAGTAATCAACAACAAGACACTAATAAGAAGTCTTTCAGAAATTCTTCTGCAAAAGTGAAGTCTATTTGGGTACCCAAGAAGTCGATGAAGGCCAGCCCACAATCACGACAAATCTGGGTGCCTAAGGCTTGCTTGCAGGCTCAAATAGCTACACCGAGGCCACACCCGGTACAACATGTTTCACTCACTCGAACATCCGATGCCCATTCTTATACATCACGCACGGACACATATTCTTCCATGAGCACAAGTAGAATCACTTGTAAATGGGTCCCTAAAAAGCCTCATTTTCAAGTAAATACTCCTATCAAACTCTCCAGAGTCTCCACAAAATCAAGATCAAAACCCATCCACTGCATTTGGCAACCTAAAACTTGTAATAAACCCCCGGACCCTAGTTGTAAATCCAGGCCCAACTACTAACTACATCACTCTCACACTACATCATTCCACTTAGCTCCTAGGTCTCCCCAATTCCTAACTACACGCACAAGCACCGAGCACTTAATAACCTACTAATCTCTCCCGAACCTCATGTTAATGTTGTAATGGGGACAAAAACGGTTCTATCTTGTCCTTTACAATGTTAACACATGTTTCTATATTCTCACAGAGTCAAGAGGCATGAAGTAACATGGCAGATACGGCAGGAACTAGCTCCCAGGCTGGCACCAACCCCCAAGTCATGGACATTGAAAGTCTTCCCATTGAGGAGGAATTAAAGGAATGCCCAGTGGCATTGAGGGCATTACACGCCATCCCGATTCAAAATCCTCCACAAGGGCACACAATGCCGGTCAGCAAAAATTCACATTGGTTCAGTGATGTGGCAGGATCTCTGGGTGAAGGCACTTACATGTGGGAGGCCGAGATAGAATTCAATGGGTGCTGGGGTAGATATCACTTCTTCACCAGGGAATTTGAGAAACTGCAAAATAATGAAGGGCTGAAACCTATATGGAAGAAGGTGAGACTCTACGATTACTTCAAATTCCAATTGCCAAAGCCCGACTTTCTAAGATGCTCGTATTTGATTAGCACCCTCACTCCGAGCAAAGACAAAAAGGGATACAACACCTTTGTCCTCCCATCTCTCACAAGGGGCAATGAGCTGAAGCGCTTCAAGCTGACCATCAATTTGGTAAGGGAAGCTCTAGACATGAAAGGAATGCACATTCCCACTGAGAAGGAGTCCATGGTCCCCGACAATATGAAGAACAGGAATCTGACAAAATTAAAGGACATGGTAGCAATGACACCAACGATTGCCATTCATTTGCGAATGGTCATGCAGCATTTCGCATTCCCCGCTCAGGAGAGGTTCACAATGCCACCCAAAAAGATATGGTTTAGTCTATACTTGGCCAACGCCTTCGATTTGACAATCAACATGCCCCACTGGATTATCGACCAAATCCATTTGGCTCATCAAAGGTGGTATAAAAAGCAAAAGTCTGTACTGTATGGATGCTGTGCCCTCACCAGGATTGTGTATAGATGTTTGACGTATGATGTGCCTGTACAAAGGTCACTCATTTGGACCAGGGTACAGGAGTTTCAACACAGATTATCAACCGTAGGGCCACCCTCCAAGAAAATGAGAGGTGCCGTTCAGATGCCCTGTGCACAAGCCCGCGGTGCGACATTGACACCAGAGTCAACTCCATGACTTCCAAGGCGGGTACAACCCTTCACTATCAGATTACCAAGACACAGCACTGATGGACCGAATCTGGTGTTCCCACCTGTACCAACCGACCTAGAGTTTCCTCACGGATCCACATTAGAAGACCTAACTGATGAGGAGGTAGCCAAAATAATCGAAGCTGTTAACGCGGAAGTTGAGGCAGAGAAAGCTAGTGGACAACAAACTGCTACAGACCAACCCCATCCTAGACAACCAGAGGTCGTCGACGTGGAGGGTGAAGAAGAAGAAGAACAAGAGGAGGAACATGGTGGATAATCCGAGGAAGAAGAGCAGGAATATGATCACGAAGCTCTGCAAGTACTTGAGGGTGCCCTGGCTTATACGAAGGAATTGGAAAAGCTCTATGATACCATCAACAGGGTTCAAGAGCAACATAGACTGTCGCTCGGAGCAAGAAAAGCTCTCATGAACCAAATCCTTGAGGAGGAAGGTGTAGACGAGCAATACCGCACCACACTTGATATGATATCTGATGCTTTAGGAGTACCTGAGATGGTGCATACCGCCCTTGCACAATCACGAAGAATGGAGTGAAGATATGGCAGACACCCCCCTCGATCAGGAAAACAGATGAATGTATTAGTATCAGAACCACAAGGAACATCCACAACCACGGGCACTGCACACACCGTTCAGGATACTGAGGAAACCCATACATCAAGTGCACCTCCGTCACCCCCTTTGCCACCCCTGCCTCCAACTCCACCACATTCACCTCCCACTACCAGTGTAACCACTACTGTCACCGCCTCCGAGTCCACTACCCATACCGAAGCACAGACCGTCAGTCAACCCACACAACCCACACACGCTATCTCCACCTCTCTTGTCTATACGGTCACTGACACAGTAATTCTAATCGCAGCCACGGAAAACCTCATTCCCCAGATCACACTTCCTGGTAGTTCGTATTCACAATTTCACACACCACTGTACACTTTCACCACTATCACCGCACCCACAATTCCAATGTTCACAATCACTCCCACTACTGCATCCACTTTTGATTTTATGGACATATCACCCACCTCCGCACCTCTCCCTCCCCCCATACACCCACCATCTCCCATTCCCCCACCACCCACTTCACCATTTTCCAGCACCGCATCCACACTCCCCTTCCCCTTCCCCTTCCCTTCTGCATTCAACACCCTTCCCGCATCCACCCCTATTAATAATGTATTTAATAATATGTATCAGTGTATGTCTCAACTACAACAGCACTACCAGCATCTTGATAACCAACATACGAGACTCTTCTGAAGCCATGAAGAACTTCAAGTACGATTCATTGATCTAGAAAGGGAAAAGCGGCTACTACAACAACAGTATGTCACTTTACCGGAACAACATGAGCAGTTAGTAGCCAATCCACCCCAGTCAGATGCAGAAGAAAAACAACAAATGGATGATCTGCTACACTCTCAGATAACAGAGAATCTCAAGCTTCGATGCAACCTGGCCCTCTTATGCAAACACATGTCTACAGCACTCGAGGAGAATAAACGACTACAGAAACAAAACGAAGAAAACTTGGAAGCAGCAATGGAGGGTTCCCCACAGGAAATCGACCCAGATAGATTCAAGGCCATCCCCTCCGCAAATATGCAAATCGTGTTGGAAACCCATGCCAACCTCCTGGAAGCCCATGCAGCCTTAGAAAGAGAAAGAGATGACCTATTGAAGCAGCTGGCAACCCAACAGGAGTCACCAAGAAAAGTCACAACCGCAGTTGACACGTCTGAAGAAGTCGAAAAACTCAGAGAAGAACTAGAAGAATTACGAAGTAAAGAACGTCAACCCTCTCCCCTTGTAGAACCCGAACCTGAAGACTTAGTGCCAATTGAAGTAGAGAAACCTTCGAAGACCCATACGTTCCCATGCCTGCACCAGGGGGCAAGCAAACAGAAGAGGGCATGGACACCATCGAGATCAAGGCTCCTGAATGGATGCAGAGGTTAGAGAAAGTGGCCACAACCCATGATGACAGAGTGGTAGTTCAGATAGCTTCTATGTCACGTTTGGAAGAGGTAGTCATAAAATCGGATTACTTTAGAAACCTCTCCCATCATAGGTGGATCGGCACATCCGACGACTTGTATGTTCCTTTCTGTGTCTTAATGGCAGATTACAATGCTAAAATCAAGCACCACACCTCAAAAGAACCAACCTCGGCTACACAGTTTGCACCGGACGACATCCCAGCAAGTGCCAAGCAGGGAAATATACATCAACCTACATGGAGGATTCGTCTGCTTGAAACCTACCCTGAGATGGTAAGGACATGGAATAACATGCCTTTGTATATCAAATACAACCCATGCTACTGCCCTGTCTTTCGAAGAAGGTCATGGCCGGAATACACAAAAACTGTGCTGACAACCAAAGGATGTGAGAAATGGCTCAATTATGTCTACTTAGCACCACCTAAAGGCCAACCTACCATCGGCTATATGATTTCGACGATTCGGCATTGGGGGGTCCGATTCAAAAATGTACCAGATGTCATGGCCCAAATGTGTCTTAAAATTTTTGAGCTCACGTTGGTCACCTTCAGGACCTTCAAGAATGTCAAAGAACCTCATCTGTCAGCTCTTGGATTTAATGAAGGTAATCAGGACCTTGTCTATGACATGAGCACCTGTTGCAGAAGGGACTAGCCTCCCTGCAACAGTGAAGAGAGAGAAGCGCAGAGAGAACGTACGTCGTCTTAGCTATAAAGAACAGAAAACTAACTAAAACACCCAGACAACATCACACAAGAGCCTTCGCCATAGATCAGAGAGACAACACAGTAAATAGCGAGAGAGAACACGAACGTCGCCAAGCTATTTTGGGAGGAACGCCTCCATGTAACAGAGAGAGCAGGAGAGAGATACGTGTCGCCATAGTTGCTCGATCAAGAGCCACACACTATAGCAGATATGCGCATAAATAAAAGAAGAAACCCTAAGAACATAGAAACAAGGGAGCAAGAAAACGTCTGAGGCCATGGGTGGCGACGAAAATCAGAGAGTCTCCTTTTTTCATTAACCAAATGCTCTATTTATATAAAAAGATGTGGCCTTTAAAAGCTCTTCCCACTCAAGTCTTCTCCCAACTCTTCAAAATAAACCTTAGTACAAAATTATGCCTTTAACACTGGCACGCACGGTGGACTTAAACTTCCACATCCCTTGGTAAGTGATACCCCCTTACAAGATGAAAATTACATGGGAACCATTTATAGGTTGGGAACCTTTATACAACATGTCATTCACCTAATCTTGAAGAGTGTTTCAATCCGTGAGCCTCCACACATGAAGATATGTATCCCATATCCGACATCATCCATCACTCAGAACATACAACAAAGAAAATCAGTGAAATGCTTCTGCCGAATCGACCTACCTCACATTCACTATCTACATGGAGTGTTTCTGCCGACTTAACGCTACCTCACACTCGCTCATTACCAAAAACAACACAAAGGAGTGCTTCTGCCGACTTAACGCTACCTCGCACGCACATCATACTTCCTCATTCAGACTGATCATATTTCATGCAACAAGCCAAAATATAGGATACTAATTTTCATGTGATAGGGTTTCCATAACTCATGCCCGAGGATACCAATTCCATCACACTCACCAAGATTAAATACATCAAGAATATCAATTCAAGCCTTCACATCAAGGCCAACACAAATCCAACCAAAGTCTAAAGATAAGAACCCAAACCATATACAATCCTCATATACATTTTCTAATGCCAAAGTGGTAGCATCGTTCTTGGAATAGAATAGTCCAATGTCATAGCAACCTCTCAATCCAAAGTTGTATGTGCACACACAATTATGCTCTACCCTTATGAACAATACTTGCAAACCAAAGTGCATGGTTAGACCATGGTATGAAATGCAAATAAAGCTCATAACATGTCCAAAACCATAAGCAATGTAAGAGGCAAAGCGAAGTGCCTGGAACTCAATCCAAGGTTCACAACTACCACTCACATAACCCATGATCTTGCCCTCCTATATGCATAAATGAAATGAAATTATAATAAAGAACACAATGAAATGTGTCAAATGTAAGGCGCATATAAGATAATTGTTGAAAAGATCAATGGTTCCACTAGCTTCAGGTTGCTTCATGCCAAACACCATCTTGACAACATTACTTTCAAACATTAAGGGCCTCCATCAAATACACACGCTGAATTCCATGAAAAATGCAAGCTAACTTTGAATTCATCTTTTAGAACCCGTAAAAGTAAAGTGAATGTTGTCAACATAAAGAATAAAAAATGCCAAACATATCACAAAAGAAAGGAGGAGGAACATCTCTGCAAGTGGATACATACATCACGTATCGATCATTATGCCCAAGAATTCATAACATGCTAATATGGAACCAATAGTACCCCCAACAACATCATACGCATGGCACAATTCGAAAGCGCAACTCATATACTATAATACTCAAGAGGAGGAGGGAAAGCAATCATACAGGAGGTTCATGAAACGGTCAAATAAAACATATATGTCACATGACAAGAAATAATGACATCTATCTCAAATAAATATATAAAAATAACCGCAACAAGTTTGCAAAACTTACATGCACAAATAGTAGCCTATACCTCAATGTTCCATGTTCAAGTAACATGCCACGCAAGGTGCAGAAAATGCAAACGTCACATGCGCAGGGCACTAAAAATGGAGCACATAAACAAGATACCCTCCATAATACATATGTGTGCATATTGCGGAAACCACGGGAGTCTTGGAAGGCTAATGTAGTCACATATATGGGTAGCAAGAAGGAACAGACACAACCTGAATCAATCCAAATAAATCTGCACACTCCAAATCTGGATTAAACCATAAAAGGAACGACCCATCTGACCATTTACGACTGTTGCAGTGGCGCACCATACAGGGAATTGAAAGGTGTGCAGTCAATTGTGTTATGTGTAATGTATATTAGCAGAAAGAAAAGTGCAATAGTATGATATGACGTTGCTCCGCAGAGCCAAATGCCCTCCACCATTGGAGCATGCATCGGAATAGAAGACCATTGAGAACCATACTATTTGCAAGGACAACTACATATGATAGTAAATCGCACAGCAGTAGTGCCCTTGTGAAGCAAAGTACACAACAATCATTGCGCTCAAGGCTATGGCCATTCGCAATTGATCGGATCGAACTAATCGGAGCTTTTCATATGTTTACGTGGCGTCCGACAAGCAAGATCGACATTATTGATGGACACATATCGAGCAGATGGACCGATACGAAGCTTGCGGCATTTGCATGGACTAAACATTGCTGGCCAGTAGAACGCTAGAAAGAACGTCGAGCTGAATGTCATCAAACTTCAAAGTTCGATGCTTCACCGTTCCCATGCTGAAGCAGTCACCTTGGGTTAGGGAGCACAACCGGTAGAGCTATAGGAGGGTAGTCCGTAGACGGCGCCAAGTGTTGCAGAAGGGACTGGCCTCCCTGCAACAGTGAAGAGAGAGAAGCGCAGAGAGAACGTACGTCGTCTTAGCTATAAAGAACAGAAAACTAACTAAAACACCCAGACAACATCACACAAGAGCCTTCGCCATAGATCAGAGAGACAACACAGTAAATAGCGAGAGAGAACACGAACGTCGCCAAGCTATTTTGGGAGGAACGCCTCCATGTAACAGAGAGAGCAGGAGAGAGATACGTGTCGCCATAGTTGCTCGATCAAGAGCCACACACTACAGCAGATATGCGCATAAATAAAAGAAGAAACCCTAAGAACATAGAAACAAGGGAGCAAGAAAACGTCTGAGGCCATGGGTGGCGACGAAAATCAGAGAGTCTCCTTTTTTCATTAACCAAATGCTCTATTTATATAAAAAGATGTGGCCTTTAAAAGCTCTTCCCACTCAAGTCTTCTCCCAACTCTTCAAATAAACCTTAGTACAATTTATGCCTTTAACACACCACACCGTCTGTTAATGTCGTATATGCATGGCATGCGCGTATAAAGTATCTACCAGCCTGCTTCAAACAGACGTTTGAAGAAATGTTTGTCA
>CM035406.1:229619011-229621511 GCA_020310875.1 Ceratopteris richardii
TGTGGGCTGAGGCTGTAAATACAGCCACTTACTTGGTCAATAGGCTACCATGTAAAGCTTTGCAGGGTATGACACCATATGAGGCTTGGTGGGGTAAGAGACCTACCTTAGATCATTGCAGAGTTTTTGGGTGTGTGGCATATGCATATGTGCCATCACAATTAAGACACAAATTGGAACCCAAAGCTGAAAAGTATGTTTTCATTGGCTATGATGACAAGCAGATGGGCTATAGGTTGTGGAGTCCATCAACAAAACAATTTATGGTTTCTAAAGATGTTACATTTGATGAACAAAGCACTTGGTATGCAGGTATAATTAAAATCAATACAGATGATGAAGAAGAGGTGAGTCAAAGAAAAGGTAAATCAAAAGTTCAAATATTTGATGAGCAAGAGAATAATGAAGTGCAGGTTGAGGTGGAAGAGACACCAAGATTTGATCCTGAATGTGAAGAGCCAGAAACCTCAAGGAGTGGAGAACTCAGAAGGTCAACAAGAAATAGGTGGCAACCTACAAGGTATAGTTATGATACTTCATTTCTAGCCACAAAAGATTATGCTTATATGGTGAATACAGATGAAGACCCTTCTACATATGAAGAGGCAAAAGGTAAGGAAAAATGGGAAAGTGCTATGCAGGAAGAATATGATGCACTATTGGAGAATCAAACTTGGGATTTGGTTCCTAAACCAAATAGTCAGAAGATTATTGGATGCAAGTGGGTCTACAAGACAAAAAGGTTTGCAGATGGAAGTGTGTCTAGATACAAGGCTAGACTTGTTGTCAAAGGCTTTGCTCAGACATATGGTATTGATTATGATGAGACCTATAGTCCTGTGGCAAAGATGACAACCATAAGGACACTTATTGCTATTGCTGCATGTAAAGGTTGGAAGCTAAGTCAACTTGATGTGAAGAATGCTTTTTTGAATGGTTATATTTCAGATGATGTATTCATGGAGCAACCTCAAGGGTTCAGAGATAAAAGGTATCCAGATCATGTGTGCAAGCTCAAGAGAGCTTTGTATGGCTTGAAGCAGGCCCCAAGGGCATGGAACTATAGACTTGTGAAGTTCCTAAAAGAACTTGGATTTCAGGTGTCTAAAGCAGATAGTAGCTTGCTTGTCAAGGCAAGTGAAAATGGTTTCATATATATGTGCATATATGTTGATGATATAATTCTTACAGGTACAGATGAAGAAGGAATACAAAGGCTCAAGAGGCAAATGGAAAAAGAGTTCAAGATAAGTGACTTGGGAGACTTATCATACTTCTTGGGCATGGAGATAACATATACTCAACATGGAGTATTTGTAACCCAAGAAAGGTATTTGAAGAACTTGTTAATCAAGTTTAAAATGGATGATTGCAGGGTAGCACCTACACCAATGGAGGTGAATCACAAATTGAGTAAGTATGGAGGTGAAGAATTCAAGGACATGAGACAATATCAGAGTTTGGTTGGTAGCCTTATCTATGCTACTCTAACTAGACCTGATTTATCATATGCAGTAGGAGTTTTGTCTCAATTTATGCATTGCCCAAGGAAAGAACATTGGATTGCAGGACAAAGGGTGTTGAGGTACATTAAGGGTACACTCAATGAAGGTTTGTATTATGGGTTTATCTCAGATACAAATATCAAAATTTATAGTGATGCAGATTGGGCAGGTAATCCAGATGATAGAAGATCTACATTTGGGTACATGTGTTATGTGGGAGATAAACTTATCTCATGGTGTTCTAAGAAGCAACATACAGTTGCTTTATCTTCTACAGAAGCAGAGTATAAAGGCATGGTTGAAGCTGCAAAAGAAGTAATTTGGGTTAAGACCTTGATGAAGAGTCTTGACATTGTGCATGGAGTACCAATCATATATGGAGATAACATGAGTTCATTGTATTTAGCTGCTAATCCTGTTTTTCATGCCAGGACCAAACACATTGAGATTCAGTATCACTTTCTAAGAGAGAAAGTGATGGATAAGGAGATTGAAGTCATACATACTTCAACAAAGGATCAGATAGCTGATATGCTTACAAAGAGCTTGGATGGACCAAAGCTACAGAAGTTTAAGGACATGGCAGGTATAAAGAAGAAAGAAGAAGACCTCAATTGATGATTGAGGGGGAGCTGTTGGTGCAGACCAATCACCAATTGAAGACTTGGAAGGATAAAGAGTGAAGGAAGGATCAACTATTGAAGCTTGGAAGAAAGACATATTCAGAGGATAAGAGAAGTGTACACATATGTACATTAGTATAGTCATAGGTGACTCAGATCTTTGTTTAAGTGAGAACCTTGTACAAATTGTCTATAAATACTTTGAGAAAAGTTGGGGCATGTATGGGAGCTATAGAGAGCTTATGAGAGCATATGTAGAATCCAAGATTGAGAAAGTTAGGAGTCAAGAGATAGAGAAAAGTTAGTTGAGTTAGCTCTCATCACTCAGTTGTAAATTTCTGAGTTAATGAAGAAAGTTTGCGCCCGATCTTT
>CM035406.1:229626511-229629011 GCA_020310875.1 Ceratopteris richardii
ATGGATTCAGAAGAATAGCCAAGGGAGAAAAATCAGGTAGATTATTTACTTTTGAGCTTGAAGACACCAAAAACATTGCTTTATACAATTACAAGGATCAAACACTTTCAGAACTAGAAATATGGCACAAGAGGTTAGGTCACATTGGTGAAAGAACCTTAAAGCAAATGTGCAGGGATCAATGTGTGCTTGGGATACCTAATGTATCCAAGCAACACATGATATACAAGTGTGGAGCTTGTCAGTTTGGTAAGTCACACAGATTGCCCTATTCAAAGAAAGGTTTTATGCATGGAGACTACCTTGACTTGGTGCACACAGATGTTTGGGGACCTAGCAAGGATCCTTCCATTTCAGGATCAAGGTATTATGTGTCCTTCATTGATGACTATAGCAGATGGACTGTCTTATACTTTATGAAGCATAAAGATGAAGTGTTTAATTGTTTCAAGAAGTATCTTGCACTGGTTGAAAACCAAACATGAAGAAACTTGAAAAGGCTCAGGTCAGATGGAGGAGGAGAATACTTCTCCAATGAGTTCGAAGATTTCTTGCAGAAAAGAGGCATCAAAAGGGAGATAACTACAAGGTACTCACCTGAACAAAATGGGGTAGCTGAAAGAAGGAATAGACTCATTGTAGAAACAGCTAGGTCTATGCTTAATGAGAAGAAGTTGCCAAATTATCTTTGGGCAGAAAGTGTATCTACTGCCACCTATCTTATTAACAGGTTGCCATCAAAGACACTTGATGGAATGACACCTTATGAAGCTTGGCATGCTAAAAGACCATCATTAGATCATTGCAAAATCTTTGGTTGTATTGCATATGTGCATATTCCCTCACAAGTAAGGGGAAAGCTAGACCCTAAAGCTGAAAAATGTATCTTCATTGGTTATGACTTGAACCAGAAAGGGTACATATTCTACAACCCCTCAAACAAAGGTTTCAAGGTAAGCAGAGATGTCATCTTTGATGAGAATGACTCATGGTATGAGAATG
Source organism: Ceratopteris richardii (assembly GCA_020310875.1). Taxonomy (NCBI): domain Eukaryota; kingdom Viridiplantae; phylum Streptophyta; class Polypodiopsida; order Polypodiales; family Pteridaceae; genus Ceratopteris; species Ceratopteris richardii. Next base: position 229,627,514 of record CM035406.1, read on the forward strand.
AATGCAGGAAGGTTAGTCTACCTTATGACATAGAAGAAGACTTCCCAAAGCTCACCAAGGAGGAACCAATCCAGAAAGAAGACTCAAGTTCAGATGATGATGACACAATTAACCTTGAGGAATTCAAGGCATGGAAGTCCAAAGGAAAGATGAAAATGAAGAAGCTAGAGGATATACCAGAATCCTCAATTCAAGCAATGAGGAGATCTCAGAGAGAAAGTAAGAAGCCTATCAGATATGGGTATGACACTTCTCTTGTAACTAAGCATTCTGTATATCTTGCAAAGGATTTGTTGAATGAAGAACCAGGTACATATGAAAAAGCAATTACCAAACCAGAATGGAAAGGAGCTATGGATGAAGAAATAGAAGCTCTCAAGGAGAGTGACACTTGGGACTTGGTACCCAAGAAGGATTCTATGAAGGTGATAGGATCCAGATGGATCTACAAGCTAAAGAGGAACTCTAATGGAACAATTAACAGGTACAAAGCTAGGTTGGTAGCCAAGGGTTTTGCACAAACCCAAGGCATTGATTATGAGGAGACATTCTCTCCTGTGGCTAAGATGCCAACAATCAGAATTTTGGTGAGTGTAGCTGCATCCAAGAATTGGAACATGTATCAATTAGATGTCAAGAATGCATTCTTGAATGGATGGATATCAGAAGAAGTCTACATGTCACAACCACCTGGCTATGAAGATTCCAAGAAGGTAAATTATGTTTGTAAATTGAAGAAGGCTCTATATGGATTGAAGTAGGCACCTAGAGCATGGAATTACAGGTTGACAACATATCTCCAAGACCAAGGATTTGTGATGAGTAAAGCAGACACATCTCTATTCATAAAGAGGAGTAGTACAGAAGTAATCTACTTGTGTGTTTATGTTGATGATATCATCATTACAAGTAATGATGTCAGTGGAATTAGACACATCAAAGGACAAATGATGAAGGAATTCAAGATCAATGATCTTGGATTATTAAAATACTTCTTAGGTCTTGAATTGATTTATACAAATTCAGGTATCTTCATTACTCAGAAGAAGTATATTCAAGACATGTTGAAGAAGTTTAATTTGCACGAAGCTAAAGTCTCAAGTACTCCTATGGAAGTCAACCTAAAACTTAGTGCTCATGAAGGTGATGAAGTCCAAGACATTACAGGATATCAAAGTATGGTAGGTAGTTTGAATTATGCTACCTTGACTAGAATTGACATAGCATATGGAGTTAGTGTGCTAAGCCAATTCATGCACAAACCAAGGGTACCTCACCTAGAGGCAGCAAAGAAGATCTTGAAGTATTTAAAGGGAACTCAGAACCATGGTTTGTACTTTCCGTATACATCAGACATTGATATTAAAGTGTATTCAGATGCAGATTGGGCAGGATGCAAGGATGATAGGAGAAGCACATCAGGATATATATGTTTTGCAGGTGATAAACCTATTTCTTGGTCAGCCAAGAAACAACCTACAGTAGCTTTGTCATCTAT
>CM035406.1:229651511-229656511 GCA_020310875.1 Ceratopteris richardii
GCATGGATATATGAGGACATATGAAGACATATGATGGAGGAAAGAAGAAGTGAAGAAAAGACTTACAGAAAATCAAGCCTAAGTGAAGGGACAATTTCACTATTGTAAATTAGTGCGAAATTAGAGTCTAGTTTTTCATTTGATCTTCAGAACTTACGAGTTCAAGCCTAGAAGAATGTAAACCATAGGTATATAAGTTAATTTGAGTCAAAAACATGTATGAGAGAACTCAATTTTTGGATCTGTGTGAGTAGAGAAAAGTCGTGTCTTTTTTGAGAGAGATGTTGAGGAAAAACTTCTGATTCTGAGAGAGTTTTCCATGGCTATGAGCAAAATTAGGCCAAGCCATTTTGTACACATCTTCTCTGATAATCAGGGGTAAAGATCTACAAAAGGTATCATTCTTTAACTTTATACTTACAAGTTGAAGCAGAAGCAAGGATACTATGGCAAATCATGTGTCCATTGACAAATTGGACAGAGATAACTATCCTGCTTGGGTAATGAGGATGGAAGCCTTACTTATGAGTAAGGATCTAATGGTATATGTTACAGGTGAAGAGGAGAAGCCTAAATTTGAAGATGAAATTCATCCAAGAAAGGAAGAGCTAGAAGCTTTGAAGCTATGGCAGAAGAGAGATGCAAGTGCAAGAGCTTATATATATAATACTATTACAGATCATTTGTTGCCACATATCAGAGGTTTAGAAACAGCTGAAGACATTTGGAATGCTTTGGAAGATCACTTCCAAAACACTACTAAAGCTAGGAAAGCTAGCTTATGGTCAGAGTTCACCACATTCAAGAAAAAGCAAAATCAGAGTATTAGTGATTATGTCACTAAGATGAAGGATTTGGCAGATAGCCTTGGATCCATTGATGAGGATATTGAAGATCATAGGTTGATAGCTCAACTAATTGCTTGGTTAAGAGGTGATGAAAGGTGGAAGCCTTTTGTACTTTCAACAGAACTCTCATTAAATCATTATGTGCCAGAATTGAATCAATTGCTTGGATTGATGCTCACATTTGAGCAAGACTTGAAGTCAGATGGAGACAAAGGTCAAAGTTCTGCAATGTACATGAAGAACAAAAAGAAAGGAGATAAAGGAAAGGCAAAGGATGAGGAAGAGTCAACAACTCAAGCAAATTATGCAAGAGGAAGAGGTTTTGGCAGAGGTAAAAGTCGAGGAAATGGAAGAGGTAGAGGTAATCAGAACAATAGCAAGAAGACATGTTGGATTTGTGGATTGAGCAATCATCTAGCATATGATTGTTGGCATAATCAACAAGGAGCAAGTCAAAATTAGAACAACAATGGCAGAGGAAGAGGTGGAAGATTTCAGAATCAATTTCAAAGAGGAAGACAGAATTCAAGAGGAAGTTTTGGTAGAGGTGGTGGAAGAAATTGGAATCATAACCAATCATACAACACCACATATTACAATTATGCAAATGATACACAGAATGACAACCATACAACATTGATGATGAATTCAATAAGTTCATCAGAGAAAGAGGATCTCAAGGTATTCTATATTGACTCTGGTTGTTCAAATCATTTGTCAGGTAATATAGAATTATTGTCAGAATTGGAAGAAGGCAATTCAAGTCATACAGTACAAACAGGTGACAATACAAAACATAGTGTGCATTCAATTGGAAAAGTGAAGTGCAGGAGTGGAGCTGATTTATTAACAAATGTTTTGTATGTTCCAACAATACCAAAGAATCTGATTAGTGTTGGACAAATAGTGGAGAAAGGTTTTCAAGTCAGATTTACAAATGAAGGGGTATTTGTTGAAGATCCAGAGGATGCATACAAACCCATTGTTTATGGTAAGAAGGAAGGTAGACTTTTTACTCTCAAAGTGCAAGGAAATGTTGGTCAAGCCCTAATCACACATGGTGATGAAGTAATTACAGAGTTAGATCTTTGGCATAAGAGATTGGGACATTTCAATGAAAGAGGAATCAAAACTATGGTGGAGAACCAATCTGTAATGGGGCTACCAAATGTGAAGAATCAACATATGATATACAAGTGTGAAGCTTGTCAGATGGGAAAAGCTCATAGACAACCATTTCAAAAGAAAGGTTTCAAGCATGATGGTTTACTTGAACTCATACATACAGATGTATGGGGACCAACAAAAGAAGGTTCAATAAATGGATCTAGGTATTATGTTTTGTTTATTGATGATGCCACAAGGTGGATAACCCTTTATGTTCTAAAAGAAAGATCAGAAGTATTTGGAGCTTTCAAACATTTTCATGCTTATGCAGAAAGAGTTACAGGTCAAAAACTCAAGAGGTTAAGGTCTGATGGAGGGGGAGAATACTTCTCCCAAGAGTTTAATGACTATCTTTGGAATGCAGGTATCAAGAGAGAGATAACTTGCAGGTATACACCTCAACATAATGGGGTGGCAGAAAGGAGAAATAGAACATTGGTTGAATTTGCAAGAGCAATGTTAAAGGAAAAGAATTTCCCTAATTATCTTTGGGCTGAGGCTGTAAATATAGCTACATACCTTGTTAATAGGCTACCATGTGGAGCTTTGAATGGTATGACCCCCTATGAAGCTTGGTGGGGTAAGAAACCAACACTTGACCATTGTAAAGTGTTTGGATCAATTGCCTATGCTTATGTGCCATCACAACTTAGACATAAGCTTGAACCAAAGGCAGAAAAATATGTGTTTATTGGGTATGATGAAAAGCAAATGGGTTATAGGCTATGGAGTCCTTTAACTAAACATTTTATTGTTTCCAGAGATGTGACTTTTGATGAACAGAAGAGTTGGTATGCAGATAAAGATTGTGACCTTGAAGCATTTGAAGAAGAGATAAGAAGAAATGCAAAAGGTAAATCACATATGCAGATAGATGGAGATGAAGAACATATGCAAGCAAGCACATCAAGAGTTGGATCATATAGAAGGAATGAAGATGGACCAATATTTGATGAAGAAGTACATCCAGATATACATGAAGAGTGTGAACCAAGAAGGTCAACTAGAATGAGGAAGCAACCTACAAGGTATTCATATGATACTTCTTACTTGACTCAGAAAAATTATGCTTACATGGTTAAGGAAGATGAAGAACCTCAAAGTTATGATGAAGCAAAAGGTAAGAGACAATGGGAAATAGCAATGAAGGAAGAGTTTGATGCACTTGAAGAGAACAAAACTTGGGAACTTGTCCCAAAGCCTAATGGTAAGAAAGTGATTGGAAATAAATGGGTTTACAAAGTTAAGAAGCATGCAGATGGAACTATAGCCAGGTACAAAGCCAGATTGGTGGTTAAAGGCTATGCTCAAACTTTTGGCATAGATTATGATGAGACATTCAGTCCTGTGGTAAAGATGTCAACCATAAGGACAATCATTGCCATTGCAGCATCAAAAGGATGGACATTGAGTCAATTGGACATTAAGAATGCATTTTTGAATGGATATATATCAGATGAGGTTTACATGGAGCAACCTCAAGGGTTTGCAGATCATAAGTTTCCAAATTATGTTTGCAGGTTGAGAAGAGCTCTTTATGGGTTGAAGCAAGCTCCAAGAGCTTGGAATTATAGACTTGTAAAGTATCTTAATGATCTTGGATATCAAAGTTCAAAGGCAGATGCAAGCTTACTTATCAAAAGAACAGATGAAGGTATGATCTACATTTGTATCTATGTAGATGATATTATAATTACAGGTACCTCAAATGAAGGAATCAAGGAGGTGAAGAAGCTACTTGAGAGAGAATTCAAGATAAGTGATCTAGGAAAATTGTCATATTTTCTTGGAATGGAAATCACTTATGCAGAACATGGCATATATGTATCACGGGAAAGGTATCTCTTGAATCTTCTAAAGAAGTTTAACATGGAGAATTGCAGAGAGGCATCTACACCACTAGAGGTCAATCATAAACTCAGTAGATATGATGGTGCAGAGTTCAAAGACATGAGGAAGTACCAATCTTTAGTGGGAAGCTTAATTTATGCTACACTAACAAGGCCTGATCTTAGTTATGCAGTGGGTGTCCTTTCTCAATTCATGCATTGTCCAAAGGATCCACATTGGATTGCAGGTCAAAGAGTTCTTAGATATATCAAAGGGACTTTGAAAGAAGGATTGTATTATCCTTTTACATCAGATATAAGATTGAGAGCCTATAGTGATTCAGATTGGGCAGGAAGTCAAGATGACAGAAGGTCTACACATGGCTATATGATATACATTGGAGATAAGCTTGTGAGTTGGTGTTCAAAGAAACAACACACAGTTGCCTTATCATCAACAGAAGCTGAATACAAAGGACTTGTGGAAGCAGCAAAGGAAGTCATATGGATGCAGACATTATTCAAAAGCTTGGGAATTGATCAAGGTATACCCATCATTCATGGAGATAATATGAGCTCACTATATCTTGCAGCAAATCCTGTATTTCATGCAAGGACAAAGCACATAGAAATACAGTATCATTTTCTTAGAGAAAAGGTAATGGAGAAAGAGATTGAAGTGGTGTACACTTCTACAAAAGATCAGATTGCAGATATTATGACAAAAAGCTTGGATGGAGTGAAGACAAATAGGTTCAAGGAGATGGCATGAATAAAAGAGAAGAAGACTATGTGAAGAAGTCAAATTATGCTAATTAGTGATTGAGGGGAGCTGTTGGGGCTTCACTCACTAATTAGGCATGGATATATGAAGACATATGAAGACATATGATGGAGGAAAGAAGAAGTGAAGAAAAGACTTACAGAAAATCAAGCCTAAGTGAAGGGACAATTTCACTATTGTAAATTAGTGCAAAATTAGAGTCTAGTTTTTCATTTGATCTTCAGAACTTACGAGTTCAAGCCTAGAAGAATGTAAACCATAGGTATATAAGTTAATTTGAGTCAAAAACATGTATGAGAGAACTCAATTTTTGAATCTGAGTGAGTAGAGAAAAGTCGTGTCTTTTCTGAGAGAGATGTTGAGGAAAAACTT
>CM035406.1:229664011-229666511 GCA_020310875.1 Ceratopteris richardii
CCAACACCAAGGCTACAATGGATACAACATTCAGTACAACAACAATTACAACCACAACCACAATAGTAACTACCAAGGTGGATTCAGAAATAGAAGGGATTACAACAACTACACAGAGGAGCAAGATGACTCCCTATTGATCATGAATATGACCTCCAAGGAAGGTACAAATGATGATCATTTATTTTATATTGATTCAGGGTGTTCTAACCATGTAGCTGGTAATGTGGCACTACTCTCTGATTTGGAAGAACCCAAGGGCAAACATCAGGTACAGACAGGTGATGATACTAAGCATTCTGTTGTAAAGGTTGGTAATGTAAAGACTAGTGATGGTAATCAGAACTTATTGAGCAGAGTACTTTATGTTCCAACTATTACCAAGAATCTAATGAGTGTTGGTCAGATTGTGGAGAAAGGTTTACAGGTCAGGTTCAATCAACATGGAGCATATGTGGAGGACCCAAGACATGGATTCAGAAGAATAGCCAAGGGAGAAAAATCAGGTAGATTATTTACTTTTGAGCTTGAAGACACCAAAAACATTGCTTTATACAATTACAAGGATCAAACACTTTCAGAACTAGAAATATGGCACAAGAGGTTAGGTCACATTGGTGAAAGAACCTTAAAGAAAATGTGCAGGGATCAATGTGTGCTTGGGATACCTAATGTATCCAAGCAACACATGATATACAAGTGTGGAGCTTGTCAGTTTGGTAAGTCACACAGATTGCCCTATTCAAAGAAAGGTTTTATGCATGGAGACTACCTTGACTTGGTGCACACAGATGTTTGGGGACCTAGCAAGGATCCTTCCATTTCAGGATCAAGGTATTATGTGTCCTTCATTGATGACTATAGCAGATGGACTGTCTTATACTTTATGAAGCATAAAGATGAAGTGTTTAATTGTTTCAAGAAGTATCTTGCACTGGTTGAAAACCAAACAGGAAGAAACTTGAAAAGGCTCAGGTCAGATGGAGGAGGAGAATACTTCTCCAATGAGTTTGAAGATTTCTTGCAGAAAAGAGGCATCAAAAGGGAGATAACTACAAGGTACTCACCTGAACAAAATGGGGTAGCTGAAAGAAGGAATAGACTCATTGTAGAAACAGCTAGGTCTATGCTTAATGAGAAGAAGTTGCCAAATTATCTTTGGGCAGAAAGTGTATCTACTGCCACCTATCTTATTAATAGGTTGCCATCAAAGACACTTGATGGAATGACACCTTATGAAGCTTGGCATGGTAAAAGACCATCATTAGATCATTGCAAAATCTTTGGTTGTATTGCATATGTGCATATTCCCTCACAAGTAAGGGGAAAGCTAGACCCTAAAGCTGAAAAATGTATCTTCATTGGTTATGACTTGAACCAGAAAGGGTACAGATTCTACAACCCCTCAAACAAAGGTTTCAAGGTAAGCAGAGATGTCATCTTTGATGAGAATGACTCATGGTATGAGAATGAATGCAGGAAGGTTAGTCTACCTTATGACATAGAAGAAGACTTCCCAAAGCTCACCAAGGAGGAACCAATCCAGAAAGAAGACTCAAGTTCAGATGATGATGACACAATTAACCTTGAGGAATTCAAGGCATGGAAGTCCAAAGGAAAGATGAAAATGAAGAAGCTAGAGGATATACCAGAATCCTCAATTCAAGCAATGAGGAGATCTCAGAGAGAAAGTAAGAAGCCTATCAGATATGGGTATGACACTTCTCTTGTAACTAAGCATTCTGTATATCTTGCAAAGGATTTGTTGAATGAAGAACCAGGTACATATGAAGAAGCAATTACCAAACCAGAATGGAAAGGAGCTATGGATGAAGAAATAGAAGCTCTCAAGGAGAGTGACACTTGGGACTTGGTACCCAAGAAGGATTCTATGAAGGTGATAGGATCCAGATGGATCTACAAGCTAAAGAGGAACTCTAATGGAACAATTAACAGGTACAAAGCTAGGTTGGTAGCCAAGGGTTTTGCACAAACCCAAGGCATTGATTATGAGGAGACATTCTCTCCTGTGGCTAAGATGCCAACAATCAGAATTTTGGTGAGTGTAGCTGCATCCAAGAATTGGAACATGTATCAATTAGATGTCAAGAATGCATTCTTGAATGGATGGATATCAGAAGAAGTCTACATGTCACAACCACCTGGCTATGAAGATTCCAAGAAGGTAAATTATGTTTGTAAATTGAAGAAGGCTCTATATGGATTGAAGTAGGCACCTAGAGCATGGAATTACAGGTTGACAACATATCTCCAAGACCAAGGATTTGTGATGAGTAAAGCAGACACATCTCTATTCATAAAGAGGAGTAGTACAGAAGTAATTTACTTGTGTGTTTATGTTGATGATATCATCATTACAAGTAATGATGTCAGTGGAATTAGACACATCAAAGGAAAGATGATGAAGGAATTCAAGATCAATGATCTTGGATTATTAAAATACTTCTTAGGTCTTGAATTGATTTATACAAATTCAGGT
>CM035406.1:229689011-229701511 GCA_020310875.1 Ceratopteris richardii
TTGGTGATTTTGAGATAGATTGGCACTTGGGTGGGGATTTAAAAACTATCAAATGCATGTTAGGTTGCAAGCAAGGTGCATCTGCTCGTTATCCATGTCCATTTTGTACTCGAGGCTACAAAGTAACAAAGGGACAACAAAAAGTACTATCTAGCTTAGATGAATACATAGATGCACCTACTTCCACGGAATGGGATAGACCTTTGTTAAGGTGTCCAATGTTAGAAATACCTAACCGTGACACATTAGATAAAGATTGGAATCCCATTATTCCATTTTCATTAGTTAATGTTCACTTTTGCACATTGCATGCTTTCATGAGAATATTTGATAGATTATTGAAGCTCCACATAGAATATGCATTTTCCATGAAGCCAATTGATAAATCTGTACAAGCAATCAAAAAATTGGAAGAGTTGCTTAATTCGATTGGTTGTCATGGTGGTAATGTAACTCTAGTTGTCAAAAAACCTGGTGAATCGCAAAATAGTTTGCAACAAGTGTCAATGACAGGGAAGAAGGCAAGAAAATTTTTCAGAACAGGTGTAAGCCCTAAGAAAAATGAATGCAGGGAGCTATGGAAAGACTTGTGCATGATCACCACTGATAATGATTCTCAAATTGATCTTAGTAATAGGCGAAAGAAGGTTTGGTCATGCTTAGATAAGTTGGTAGGTTTAATGAGTCTTAATAGCTCCAACAAAAATGACCGTCAGTTGTTTCAAGATACATTAATGGAGTTTGCAAAGTGTTTCATCCTATCTTGGGGAGAGAGCAATATTACACATTACATTGTAAGTTTTCTTATTTTTTCAATTTTCTTGTTGATAAGATTGTGTTATATGTACTTATATCATTTCAGCATATTTTATTTGCACATGGAGCATTTTTTATGCATCGATATGGTTCATTGGAGATTTTTAGTACACAAGGAATGGAGAAGTCACATTACAAGGCTAGAGGTGTTTACTTCAAGAACACACGACATGGTGGTGGTGCAATGCAATCAAACTATATGGAAGAGATGTTTAATTGGTTTTATTGTACTGCATTTTCAAGGACATATGCAATGGAACGAGCCAAGGAGTCGAAAGTTGCAAAACTTGCAAGATTTAATCAACACAACTTAGCTAGTGAAAAATGGAAGTCATCATTGGGACCTTTACGTCATGCTCAATGGCGGGCTACAAGAACACGATAGGGTTCATCATGGAAGTGAAGTCATTTAATACATTTATGGCATTTTCTGAATAATTCATAAGGTTTGCTACACACTAATCTCTTGTTTGCAATTTTTTCAGGTAATTTTTAATTTTTAAACTATTTTTTGTCCATTCAGATGTGAACAGAACCTTTTTAAGTGAAACATTATAAAAGGAGACTCATTGTCTCATTTCAACATTCTAGCACTATAGAGGATGGCACGAACAAAGCAAACTGCAAGGAAGGATCCCATTAACTTTCCTACCTATGTGCAAGGCACTCAGAAGCCACCATGGATGAATCACCACAAAAGGCGACGTAGTGTCTCGCGCTCTGCATCCCATCGCGAAACAGGTGGTGGCCATACCTCTGGGAGTGAACAGTTGCATGAACAAGTGGAACATGGGCAATCCAGGGAAAAGGCCGTAAATCAACCCCAATCACCACCATCATCATATGATGAGCCTCCATCACCAAAGAGACCAACAAAGACAAGGGTGAAGGAGCGTGCTCATAGACAGGTAGTTTCTGATGATGATTTTGATGAACCGCATGAGGATGTGTCTCAACAACGTTCAGAATCAAGTGATGAGAGTCAAACATTGCCACCATGGGGTAACGAAGAAATACCTACAAATCATAGGGTTATTGTAGCGGGAAAGACACTACCATCAAATCAGGGGGCCATACCCAATGATCAAGAGAGAGAGAAAAGCCAGCAACAACATCCTGAACAAGGAGAAAGCTCAAGATGCGTGCAACGGAAGAAGAAATTCTTTCAACCTCGTCGTAGACCACCCCAACCAAGACCACAAGAAAATGTCCAACGAAGACCACCACCACCACAAGCTAGAGCACCACAACGAAGAAGAAGATATACGAAGGCATTTGCAGAGATAAGGCACTATCAAAAGACAGCTGAGCTTCTCATACCTAGAAGACCCTTTACAAGGGTGGTCAAAGAAGAGTTACAAAGGTATTGTGCAGGGTTAAGGATCCAAGCTCTAGCTTTAGAAGCTTTACAAGAGGCAGCTGAAGCATTTTTGATATCAATGCTAGAGGATTCCAACCTGTGCGCCATCCATGCTAAGCGAGTCACTATACAACCGAAGGACATACAGTTAGCTAGGAGAATTAGGGGTGATCGTAGCTAAGTTTTGTAACTGATCTCTATGGACAAGAGATTTTTTGTAAATATTGCCATTTTCAATGAAACATTAGCACTTTTCCTCTATTCCATTTATAATCTCATTATTTAGAATGAAACATGAGCAGTCATTTTACATTTCCATATGTTTTCTTGTGATAATCTCTCATATATGAATGATTGTTTTCTTATCTTGTCATTTTGATCTAGTGATAATATCCCTGTACTGAAATTTCTTTTTTATTTAAGGTCATGTAGGTCTTGTAGGGCATTGGGAGGCCAAATAAGGCCCTGCCACAGAAACGCGGGAGAAGGCCCTGCAAAACGTTTGCAGGGCCTTCTCCCGCGTTTCTGTGGCAGGGCCTTATTTGGCCTCCTAATGCCCTACAAAACCTTTGAAATATGAAAGAGGTATCATGACTAGTAAAGCTAGTTCAGGGGTAGTTAATATGAACAAATTTTGACCTCCCTATACCTTTGAAACATATGAGCAGAGCATTTTGAAACTTAGAACATTTGCATTCTTGAAAATATCCATCTAGTGAAGGTTCAGTCTCATGTAAGGTAACCTTGGGCATGTCAGGATCTTTAGTTTCATTCTTTTGGACCTTCTCTCTCCCATTTAAGGTCTTCTAGGGCATTGGGAGGCCAAATAAGGCCCTGCCACAAAAACGCGGGAGAAGGCCCTGCAAACGTTTTGCAGGGCCTTCTCCCGCGTTTCTGTGGCAGGGCCTTATTTGGCCTCCCAATGCCCTAGAAGACCTTAATGGAGGCCATACCCAATGATCAAGAGTTCAAAAGAATGAAAATAAAGGTCCTCCCAATGCCCTACATGACATCAATACATCAAATGCAGGTCCAAAAGAATTTTAGATAATATATTGAAAAAGAAATACTTGAGACAATTGTAAATAAAGCAAAGTGAAAATTTGATATTAATTCAATTGTTTACATCAATTGGCTTTGAGTTTCTCAATGACTCTCTTTCGACGCTCCAAAGCCATGGGTAGGGTGTAAGTCAAAATTGAGTTTGCTATTTGATCAACATTTCTAACACCTAGACCTAGAGATATACCTATTTGGCCTAAGACCTTTCCACGGAAGTTGGAACCTAAGGTTGTAGTTACAAGGGATTTCTTAACTAAAAAGATACAATTACTCCCCTGTGTAATGGTTGATAAACAAAGCAATTTACTTAAGGCCTTTAGACACCATGTCATGAAGTGGCCCTGAGGACTGAACTCTTTATGGATAATTACAAAATGGTCTTTGGGAAGTTTCCCAATGTAGTTTGCAAGGGATGAGCCACCTCCACGAGCCACTCGATCACCTCCGCTCCTTGCTGCAAACTTGTCGACTTCAATCACCTCCTGCACAAAGTTTTATGATTAGTAGCTGCATGTGTTTGTAAGAATGAATGACATGAATTGAAGATACTTACATCCTGAACTCTATCTTCTTCTTCTCCTCTCTCTTGAAGTTGTAAATTAATGCTGGAGTGGGACATCCCACTCTGCTCGATTACTGGTGAGGCGGGAATTTTTTATTCCAATATCCTTTCTTGTGCATTATTAAATTGTTCTTCTGTGATATGTTCATGTTCACTTGTGAGTATGTCATTGCAAACCAATTTTATTGTGTCGACCACTGAGTCACCAAATGGCAAACACTTTTTCTCCAACAACTCAGAGGTACTATCCAAAGGACACTCTGACAAAGTACAAAACAAACTTAGGCATTCATCAAGCCGTAGCCCAAATGCCTTCTCTACATCATGTAAAAACAAATATTCTTGTCCCTCGACAAGAACCACTGAAAAAGTTTCAATCTCCACCTCTGGAATAGTTGCTTCTGGCTCCGAAGAGGTGGATGGCTTAGGCACTTCTTTCAACTTATCATCCACACCAAGAGGATAAGTTTTCTCAATAGCTTCTCTCTCTAATAGGAGATTCAAGGGTTCTTGAGGTGGTTCCTTTTTATCCTCGACAAAACCACCTGTAAGAAGATGAGGGATCTCATGAGGAATTGGTTCTGGTTCCTCATTCACAAAGAAAATTGTGGCAGCAATGAATGAAAGATATTTTGCACCCATCTTGCGTTTCCTATTCAATTTCCTTATAAGTGGCACAGTTTCATCAAGAAGGTGCCCTGCTTCCTTTGCAATTGCCTGGAACTGTTTCAATCGTTTTGCAAAAGCCTCATCACCTTTGTGAATGTAGGTGAGAAGGTCACATGGAACCCAAGTTCCATCATATGGTGGTATTTCAATGGAGAAACGCAATATATGAACTTGCATATATTGAAGTAGCTCCTCCAAAGCATCGGCATTCATTTGCACGGTTCCATGTGTTGGTGCAAAACAAGCCTACACACATTGGCTTGGAACTTTGGAGTCATGGAAGAATAGCTTGGACAAAGTTTTATCAAGGCTTCACTAGAAGCAAGGTTCATATGAACATATGCTTAGATGTTCTTACCCTTTTAACCCTCTGTAAAAGTCTACATAACTTAGCATTGATATGTAATCACTTTAAGTCACTTACCTACTTCATTAGTCGTGGAAAAGAGAATGTATGGTTGAAGAGAATATCTCCTCAATTCTAGAGTAGAGAATATAGGAGATTTGAATTTGAATTCAAATTCAAATCTCAACTCATACTCTATAAAAGCTACATTTGAAAAGTCACGGTTAGTCCTGTCACTTTAGCTCACTCCCCGAGGCATATTGTCATTGTAACTGAGTGTGTGTTAGTGCTACACCATAGCCTACACCACCACACCTCAATTAGCTATACTTGTCATGCTATTGAGCTTGTACAATCTTATCAATCAATAGATATATACACATTCATCATTTCTGGTTCTTTGTGTTATCTTCTCCAAGTCTGTCAACTTCAAAGGAGCATATCTCAGGATCTACTGAACCAAATCAAGAGATCTATAGCTCATTGGAACCAGCTCAAAGTCTTCTACAAGCATACAAAATCTCAGAAGATTTCATTCAGCCATTTGGGAGGAATCCGCTTCGAAGTGCACACTGGTCTGTGTCTGCAGAGTTCCTAAAAAGTCGGGGGTAATTAGAATTTTGCTAAACTTATTTCTCAGTGCATAGTTTATCAATTTGAGTGATTCCACTTGTGATTGGTAGCTTGTTAAGTTACTTTAATACTCCCAAAAGGAATTGTTCCAATTTTAAGTGTGCTGGTCACACTGAGCATAACACTGAGCAGGTATCATTACAGAAATAGTAAGTTTTTTTGGATTTGTGAAGGAACCAAGTTACCTGTTTTGGTTTGATCATTACCCAAACCATTTGCATAGTACATATATGGTTTCTTGGTACCATTTGAAAGCTCAAGGAGTCTACTAAGCATATCTGGAACCAAAGGAGGGCAGGTGTGAAGCAGGTTTTGCAGCATCAACTCATTTCTTGAGTGCATCCAACCATCACTCTCAACAGTGGTATCAGAGCAAAGAAGGTAAATATGGGTGATGGTTTCCCTTCCTTCATTGACAAACTGGACAGAAACAATTATCAGGCTTGGTCATTGAGAATGAAGACCTATCTACAAGGGAGAAGCCTATTTGGATACATATCAGGAGATGAGGAATTGCCCTCATTCAAGACTAGAGGACTACCCACAAAGGATGAACATGAAAGGCTCAACCAATGGTGTGCAAAGGATGCTTTGGCAAGGTCTTATCTCTTAAACTCTATATCTGACTTTCTTTTACCTCATGTAAGGAATTGTAAGACTTCCCAAGAGACTTGGGAAACCTTGTCAAATTATTTTTCTTCCAACACAAGGGCTAGGAAGAATCAATTATGGATTGAGTTCACAACCCTTAGGAAGCAGCCCAAGCAATCAGTCTCAGAATATGTGACAAAGATCAAAGATGTGGCAGACCAACTAGCAAGCATTGGAGAGGAGATTGAAGAGGAACAAATAGTCAGGCAAGTAACAAATGGACTCAAAGCAGATGATAAGTGGGAAAGTTTCACCACTGCAATGGACCTCTATATGGACATGCATACCCCTGATCTCACAACACTCATGGGCCAACTATTTACACATGAAGCAAAGTTTACAAAGGCTGGAGATCAATCAAAAGGTAATAACCCCTCTGCTCTCTATACTGATAAGAAAGTTAAAGATAAAGGAAAAGGGAAGAAACAGGATGAAGAAGGCTCTACCTCTCAAGCTAATTATGCAGGGAGAGGTAGGTCATCTAGAGGAAGAGGCAGAGGAGGTAAGTCAGGTAGGGGGAGACCCTACAACTCATCACCATGCAACATTTGTGGATTGTCCAATCATACCACAGATGAATGCTACAAGAACTACAAGAATCAGAGAGGAAGAGGCTACTCAAGAGGTGGATACTCTCAAGGGAGAGGCAGATTCAACCAACATCAAAGCTACAATGGATACAACAACCAATACAACAACAACTACAACAACAACCACAATGGTAACTACCAAGGTGGATTCAGAAATAGAAGAGATTACAACAACTACACAGAGGAGCAAGATGACTCCCTATTGATCATGAATATGACCTCCAAGGCAGGTACAAATGATGATCATTTATTTTACATTGACTCAGGATGTTCTAACCATGTAGCTGGCAATGTGGCACTACTTTCTGATTTGGAAGATCCCAAGGGCAAACATCAGGTACAAACTGGTGATGACACTAAACACTCTGTTGTCAAAATTGGAAATGTGAAGACATGTGATGGTAACCAGAATCTATTGAGCAGGGTACTCTATGTACCAACCATCACTAAGAATCTAATGAGTGTTGGTCAGATTGTGGAGAAAGGGTTGCAGGTCAGATTCACACAACATGGAGCATATGTGGAGGACCCAAAACATGGATTCAGAAGGATAGCCAAAGGGGAGAAATCAGGTAGATTATTTACATTTGAGCTAGAAGACACCAAGAACATTGCTTTGTATAATTATAAGGATCATACACTTTCAGAGTTAGAAATATGGCACAAAAGATTAGGGCACATAGGTGAAAGGACTCTAAAGCAAATGTGCAGGGATCAATGTGTGCTTGGGATACCTAATGTATCCAAGCAACACATGATTTACAAATGTGGATCATGTCAATTTGGTAAGTCTCACAGATTACCATATTCAAGGAAAGGTTTCATGCATGAAGACTACCTAGACTTGGTACACATAGATGTTTGGGGACCTAGCAAGGACCCTTCTATTTCAGGTTCAAGGTATTATGTGTCCTTCATTGATGACTATAGCAGATGGACCATTTTATACTTTATGAAGCATAAAGATGAAGTGTTTAATTGTTTCAAGAGGTATCTTGCACTTGTTGAAAATCAAACAGGAAGAAGCTTGAAGAGGCTAAGGTCAGATGGTGGAGGAGAGTACTTCTCCAATGAGTTTGAAGATTTCTTGCAGGAAAGAGGCATCAAAAGGGAGATTACTACAAGATACTCACCTGAACAAAATGGGGTAGCTGAAAGAAGGAATAGACTCGTTGTGGAAACAGCTAGGTCTATGCTTAATGAGAAAAAGTTGCCAAATTATCTTTGGGCAGAGAGTGTATCCACTGCCACTTATCTCATCAATAGGTTGCCATCCAAATCACTTGATGGCATGACACCATATGAAGCTTGGCATGGTAAGAGACCCTCTCTGGATCATTGTAAAATCTTTGGTTGTGTAGCATATGTGCATATTACCTCACAGGTAAGGGGAAAGCTAGACCCCAAGGCTGAAAAATGTATCTTCATTGGTTATGATTTGAACCAAAAGGGATACAGATTCTACAATCCAACAAACAAAGGGTTCAAGGTAAGCAGAGATGTCATCTTTGATGAGAATGACTCATGGTATGAGAATGAATGCAGGAAAGTGAGTCTACCCTATGATATGGAAGAAGATTTCCCAAAGCTCACCAAGGAGGAACCAAGTCAACAAGAAGATTCAAGCTCAGATGATGATGATACAATAAACCTTGAAGAGTTCAAAGCTTGGAAGTCCAAAGGAAAGATGAAGATGAAGCAATTAGAAGATAAACCAAAAACTTCAACTCAAGCAATGAGAAGATCTCAGAGAGAAAAGAAGAAGCCTATCAGATTTGGGTATGACACATCACTTGTAACTAAACATTCTATATATCTTGCAAAGGACTTGTTGAATGAAGAACCAGGTACCTATGAAGAAGCAATTACCAAACCTGAATGGAGAGAAGCCATGGATGAAGAGATGGAAGCTCTCAAGGAAAGTGATACTTGGGACTTGGTACCCAAGAAAGACTCTATGAAGGTAATAGGATCCAGATGGATCTACAAACTAAAGAAGAATTCAGATGGAACAATAAACAGGTACAAAGCTAGGTTGGTAGCCAAGGGTTTTGCACAAACCCAAGGCATTGATTATGAGGAGACATTTTCTCCTGTGGCTAAGATGCCAACTATCAGAATTTTGGTGAGTGTAGCTGCATCCAAGAATTGGAATATGTACCAATTAGATGTCAAGAATGCTTTCTTGAATGGATGGATATCTGAAGAAGTCTACATGTCACAACCACCTGGCTATGAAGATCCAAAAAAGGTACATTATGTTTGTAAATTGAAGAAGGCTCTGTATGGTTTAAAGCAGGCACCTAGAGCATGGAACTACAGGTTGACAACCTATCTCCAAGACCAAGGATTTGTAATGAGTAAGGCAGATACTTCTCTATTCATAAAGAGAAGTAGTACAGAGGTAATATATCTATGTGTCTATGTTGATGACATCATTATTAGAGGAAATGATGTTCAGGGAATTAGACATATCAAAGGACAGATGATGAAAGAATTCAAGATTAGTGATCTTGGATTATTAAAGTATTTCTTAGGTCTTGAATTGATCTACACAAATTCAGGTATTTACATCACTCAGAAGAAGTATGTACAGGATATGGTCAAGAAGTTTGGTTTGCAGGATGCTAAGGTATCTACTACTCCAATGGAGGTTAACCTAAAGCTAAGTGCTCATGAAGGAGAAGAAATCAAAGATATTACAGGATACCAAAGTATGGTAGGTAGTTTGAACTATGCTACCTTGACAAGAATTGACATAGCATATGGAGTTAGTGTGCTAAGTCAATTCATGCACAAACCAAGGATACCTCACCTAGAGGCAGCAAAGAAGATCTTGAAGTATCTGAAGGGAACACAAAGTCATGGTTTGTACTTTCCTTATACATCAGATATTGACATTAAAGTTTACTCAGATGCAGATTGGGCAGGATGCAAGGATGATAGAAGAAGCACCTCAGGATACATTTGTTTTGCAGGAGATAAGCCCATTTCTTGGTCAGCTAAGAAGCAACCTACAGTGGCATTGTCATCCACTGAAGCAGAGTATAGAGGGCTTGCCAATGCCACTCAAGAAGCTATCTGGTTGAAGCTTCTATATACAGAGTTAGGTCTATATAGAAGGCCACCAATTATTTTTGGAGATAACACTAGTTCACTTCACCTTGCAGCTAATCCAATTTATCATGCCAGAACCAAACACATAGAGGTTCATTACCACTATGTGAGAGAGAAGTTACTTAGCAAAGAGATTCAATTGACTTATGTGTCTACTAATATACAATGTGCAGATTTACTTACAAAGGCATTGGATGGAAACAAGTTATGCAGATTTAAATCCATGATTGGATTGCAGGATGTGATTGAAGACTAAAGATGAAGAAGATGAAGACTTGAGCCAAAGTGTTTGGCTTGAGGGGGAGCTGTTGGTGCAAAACAAGCCTACACACATTGGCTTGGAACTTTGGAGTCATGGAAGACTAGCTTGGACAAAGTTTTATCAAGGCTTCACTAGAAGCAAGGTTCATATGAACATATGCTTAGATGTTCTTACCCTTTTAACCCTCTGTAAAAGTCTACATAACTTAGCATTGATATGTAATCACTTTAAGTCACTTACCTACTTCATTAGTCGTGGAAAAGAGAATGTATGGTTGGAGAGAATATCTCCTCAATTCTAGAGTAGAGAATATAGGAGATTTGAATTTGAATTCAAATTCAAATCTCAACTCATACTCTATAAAAGCTACATTTGAAAAGTCGCGGTTAGTCCTGTCACTTTAGCTCACTCCCCGAGGCATATTGTCATTGTAACTGAGTGTGTGTTAGTGCTACACCATAGCCTACACCACCACACCTCAATTAGCGATACTTGTCATGCTATTGAGCTTGTACAATCTTATCAATCAATAGATATATACACATTCATCATTTCTGGTTCTCTGTGTTATCTTCTCCAAGTCTGTCAACTTCAAAGGAGCATATCTCAGGATCTACTGAACCAAATCAAGAGATCTATAGCTCATTGGAACCAACTCAAAGTCTTCTACAAGCATACAAAATCTCAGAAGATTTCATTCAGCCAGTTTGGAGAAATCCGCTTCGAATTGCACATTGGTCTGTGTCTGCAGAGTTCCTAAAAAGTCGGGGGTAATTAGAATTTTGCTAAACTTATTTCTCAGTGCATAGTTTATCAATTTGAGTGATTCCACTTGTGATTGGTAGCTTGTTAAGTTACTTTAATACTCCCAAAAGGAATTGTTCCAATTTTAAGTGTGCTGGTCACACTGAGCATAACACTGAGCAGGTATCATTATAGAAATAGTAAGTTTTTTTGGATTTGTGAAGGAACCAAGTTATCTGTTTTGGTTTGATCATTACCCAAACCATTTGCATAGTACATATATGGTTTCTTGGTACCATTTGAAAGCTCAAGGAGTCTACTAAGCATATCTGGAACCAAAGGAGGGCAGGTGTGAAACAGGTTTTGCAGCATCAACTCATTTCTTGAGTGCATCCAACCATCACTCTCAACACCATGGAGGTCAGGAACCTTGGAGAGAAGATTATATAGGTCATGTTGACCTTTATAATCTGAATCCTCCAAAAATTCTAGAAACTTGTGGCGTGCACTCTTAGTAGGTACAGAGGTGGAAGCCATAGCTTGCAAATGCAGACTGTTCTAACACTCAATGTGGTTGCAAAAGTGAGAAATGAGGAGAGAGGACTCCTATTTATAACTTTTCTAGAATTTTTAAGTGATGGGTCCCACTTTTTCATAGAAGTGACTTTTCCTTAAATTAAAACATAAGAGTCTTGAAAAGGAAAACTTTGACATTTCAGATCACATCAAAGGAAATAAACAATAAGAATGCTCTTTCAAGAAAAACCTTGAGAATGTACAGATACAAGTAGAATGTGGCCAAAATATCCTTGAAGCAAATGTGAAAAATTTTTCATTGCAAAAATAGGTTTGTTTACAGGTTTCACAATATCTTTACAAAAAAGAGTTATGACAATGAAATGTCAGTTCCATCCATGCTCCAATCTGCAAGAACCTTGATTTTGTCTTCCAATCTCTTTCCAATCTGTGGACAATTCATAAAAGAGTAAAACATTTTCAAATCATGAACAATAGTGATAGAATAAGATATATATATATATATATATATCTATATGTATATATGGAATACAACTCTTACCTTGTTCCCTCGTATTCGAAATTTGAAATCATGAAGATCGTCATATCCCATGATAAGTAAGTGCTCTCTCAAGTTGGCCAAGTTCCAATGTTGATTAACTAAAACCACCTCCATATCATTGTTTGGTAACTTCACATTAATTTCAAATGAAGCTAAAGATCCCTCCGAGCTTTGCAAAGGTATCCACTCTCCTAGTTTACACATCCAACGATCATAATAAAATCTGATGTACAATGAGGTGCGATGTTTTAAATAGCGAAACCCTATACCTGTGTCACCAATTCTACAACGATATCTATCCCCTTTTGACAATCCTTCTACATAACCCCAGTTTTCCCCTAACAATCCTTCCACTGCTTCGTATGTAATATCTTTACATAGGAACATTGTAGGAGTTTCTACAAAAGGAATGCCTTGAAATATGAAAACAAAGCAATGGATTGGTAGAGTCCAATGAAGACCTATTGATCTAGATACTCGTGTGAATTTCAAAGAGTTATGTATGTCCATCACCATCTTACGCTTGAAAGATGATATGGACCAAAAATCAGGTTTTGGCCACTCTAAACTAAGAAGAGAGTCAACTTTGATAATCTCCAACCTTCCATAT
>CM035406.1:229716511-229719011 GCA_020310875.1 Ceratopteris richardii
TAGGTCATATGCTAACATTTGAGCAGGATGTTAAAGGAGATGGTGACAAGAGTACAGGTCATGCAATGTACTCAAAGGATAAGAAGAAGAATAGCAAAGGAAAACAACAAGCAGGTGAAGATGAAGGAACAACTACTCAAGCCAACTTCCTAAGAGGAAGAGGAGGTGGCAAAGGTAGAGGAAGAGGCAGGAACAATAAAGATGGAGGCAAAGCTTGCTGGATTTGTGGTAAGACAAATCACTTAGCTAATGATTGTTGGCACAATAATCAGAATAATAATGGATATAGTCAAAACTATAATGCAAGAGGAAGAGGTGGCAGAAATCAAAGAGGTAATTACAGAGGTAGAGGTGGAAGAAATTACTTTGGAAGAAATGCAGGTAGAGGATTCCAAAGTCAACAATACAACAACACCTACTACAATTATGCTTCAGATCAAAAGGAAGATTCAACACTGATAATGAATGCAACTTGTGAAAGGCAGAGTGAAGATCAAAGAGTCTTCTACATTGACTCAGGGTGTAGCAATCACCTGAGTGGTAACATATCTTTGATGACTGATTTGGAAAGTAAAGTTTTTAATCATGTTGTTCAAACAGGTGACAACACAAAGCACAATGTGAAGTCAATTGGATCAGTGAAGGCCAAGGATGGAAGTACCTTATTGAGTAAGGTCTTGTATGTTCCTACAATCCCTAAGAATTTGATAAGTGTAGGTCAAATTGTTGAAAAGGGATATGAAGTAAGGTTCACTAATGATGGAGTATATGTGGAAGACCCTAGCCAAGGGTATAAACAGATTGTTTCAGGGAAAAAGGAAGGAAGACTATTTACATTGAAGATTCAAGGCAACATTGGTCATGCAATGTTCACATATGGAGGACATAAGATCTCTGAGTTAGATCTTTGGCACAAGAGGCTTGGACATTTCAATGAAAGAGGTATTAAAGATATGGTTAACAATGGTTCAGTGCTTGGATTGCCTAATGTTGCAGGTCAACATATGACATACAAATGTGAGGCATGTCAATTAGGTAAGGCTCATAAACATTCATATTCCAAGCATGGTTTTATGTACTCAGAGAAGCTTGAGTTGGTACACACAGATGTGTGGGGGCCATCAAAAGATTTCAGTATAAATGGATCAAGGTATTATGTGATTTATGTTGATGATGCTACTAGGTGGATCACTATCTATGTGATCAAAGATAAGTCAGAAGTGTTTAATACATTTAAACACTATCATGCATATGCAGAAAGAATTACAGGTCATAAGTTGAAGAGACTAAGGTCAGATGGAGGGGGAGAGTATTTCTCAAATGAGTTCAGTGATTACTTATGGAATGCAGGTATAAAAAGGGAAGTTACTTGCAGGTACTCTCCTCAACAAAATGGTGTTGCAGAAAGGAGGAATAGAACTCTTGTTGAGTTTGCAAGATCTATGATGAAGGAGAAAAATTGCCCTAATTATTTGTGGGCTGAGGCTGTAAATACAGCCACTTACTTGGTCAATAGGCTACCATGTAAAGCTTTGCAGGGTATGACACCATATGAGGCTTGGTGGGGTAAGAGACCTACCTTAGATCATTGCAGAGTTTTTGGGTGTGTGGCATATGCATATGTGCCATCACAATTAAGACACAAATTGGAACCCAAAGCTGAAAAGTATGTTTTCATTGGCTATGATGACAAGCAGATGGGCTATAGGTTGTGGAGTCCATCAACAAAACAATTTATGGTTTCTAAAGATGTTACATTTGATGAACAAAGCACTTGGTATGCAGGTATAATTAAAATCAATACAGATGATGAAGAAGAGGTGAGTCAAAGAAAAGGTAAATCAAAAGTTCAAATATTTGATGAGCAAGAGAATAATGAAGTGCAGGTTGAGGTGGAAGAGACACCAAGATTTGATCCTGAATGTGAAGAGCCAGAAACCTCAAGGAGTGGAGAACTCAGAAGGTCAACAAGAAATAGGTGGCAACCTACAAGGTATAGTTATGATACTTCATTTCTAGCCACAAAAGATTATGCTTATATGGTGAATACAGATGAAGACCCTTCTACATATGAAGAGGCAAAAGGTAAGGAAAAAATGGGAAAGTGCTATGCAGGAAGAATATGATGCACTATTGGAGAATCAAACTTGGGATTTGGTTCCTAAACCAAATAGTCAGAAGATTATTGGATGCAAGTGGGTCTACAAGAAAAAAAGGTTTGCAGATGGAAGTGTGTCTAGATACAAGGCTAGACTTGTTGTCAAAGGCTTTGCTCAGACATATGGTATTGATTATGATGAGACCTATAGTCCTGTGGCAAAGATGACAACCATAAGGACACTTATTGCTATTGCTGCATGTAAAGGTTGGAAGCTAAGTCAACTTGATGTGAAGAATGCTTTTTTGAATGGTTATATTTCAGATGATGTATTCATGGAGCAACCTCAAGGGTTCAGAGATAAAAGGTATCCAGATCATGTGTGCAAGCTCAAGAGAGCTT
>CM035406.1:229754919-229837419 GCA_020310875.1 Ceratopteris richardii
AATCTCAGAGAAATCACTCCTTCTCCCAAATCTCCCATATTACTTTATCTCTTAGAGGGACTTTGTTCCTCTGCATTGCATTCAAGAGGTCTTCAATATTGTTGATATATTTAGGTTGTAGTGATGTGTGTGAACACTCTAGGACTGCCATGGCACTTTTTTCCCTCTTTAGGAGGTTTTTTCCCTGACTTGTATATATGCCTATTGCCCTAATGGGCCACGTATCTTTGTACATTTCAGTGGTAATACATTCAACATTGTGTGTTGTGATCCAAGCTTCTTCTTCTTCCTTGTGTTGTTTGTGTGCTTCTGTAGATATCTAACTCCAACAATTGGTAGTTGCAATCTCAGAATAGCATGAAGTTTAGTAAGCATACTTAGGGTGTTTTAGAGATCGAAATAGCTTTGCTATGCGTGCGGAAATCGTGATCTAAGCTCGTTTCAACCTCTAAATGCACTATCATAGTGCTTGTGCAGGCTATTTTGTCTTTTTGTGCCAAAGGTATATACCAGCTTTCGTTCCCTACTATAAGCGTCTTGAAGTTTGCTACACGTTCAGCAAAATTTAACTAGTTAGTTTTGTTCAACTTTTTGAGGTACAATCAATTTTCTACATCAAGGTATTTTATTTATCGACCATGACTGAAAGTAGTGATGTATTTTGTATGTTGGATATTGAGGATAAGTTGGATGGTACCAACTACACATTATGAGCTTATATGATGCATCATGTATTGGTCTGAAAAATACTATGGAATATTGTACAGGGTGTTCAAAGACGTCCTCTTACACCTACGAATATAGGTACTGCAAATACAGGTGCTGGAGCTGATGGAGATGGTGTCGAAGATGATGATATTCTACAGATTCTTGTTCATGCTACTATTTTTGTTGCACTTACTGTAGAGCAAATTCATTGGGATGGTAGAGATGCTCACACACGTGCATGGATAGCTTCGTCTGTCAAACATGCCATTGTTCCTCACATTCACTCTTGCAGAATAGCTAAGGATGCTTGGGATACACTTACCACATTGTACCAGGCTAGGAATGAGGCTCGTGTTGCTTACCTCAAAAAGAAATTGGAGAGTGAGCACATGAATGAAGGTGATTCTATGATTTTCTCACAAAGATCAAGAGTTTGAAAGAACAATTGATTTCTACTGATGAAGTTATACCAGATAGCTCACTTATGCAAACCGTTCTGAATGGTCTTCCTGACTCATATCAGAGTTTTGCTTCTACTCCTCCTTCGATGATGAAAGGCAATCCAAATGCCTTATCATTTGAGGATTTAGTCTATGTTTTGTTGTAAGAAAACTAGTCTAGGCAGGAGAGGTCTATTATGCATGTTGCAGACCAAGCTTTCCTGGCTAGTTAGAAGGGCAAAGGTAGATGGAGCTCTTCTACTAGTAAGCAAAAATCAGCAAATTCGAAGAAGAAAGACAAAGATGAGAAAAAATTAGAAAAGCAGAAATTGTCTTGCAAATATTGTAAAGAAAATGATCATGTCATCAAGAGCTGTCCCAAACTAGCTGCTAAAGAGGCAAAGAAGAAAGAGGCTAGAATGGTTGTTGCAGAGGCCTGCACACAGAAAAGAGAATCTGCTAATCTTATGCAAGAAGAAGAATGGGTGTTTACTACTATTTTCCATTTTGAACCATCCTTTCATGAGTAGTGCATGTCTGTAGTAGACTCACATGTTTGGTACTTTGATAGTGAGGTGATCATATATATTACCTCATAGCATAGTTTCTTCTCTTCACTCGAGCCTGTGCCTATAGGGAATACTATTACATGTGCCAACAACTCCTCCTATCATGTTATGGGAGTCGGTAGGATCATTTTGACTACTATTGATGTTAGTTCTTTCACTTTCTTAGATGTTTTTTTTGTGCCAGGGATCAAGAACAATCTGTTATAAGTTTCTACATTAGCCAAGATTTGTCTTGGTTGTGAATTTTTTTGATGCCAGATGTATAATTCATGATCAGTCAAATGACAACATCATTATCGCTTCTGGCATTTTGTATCATGGGCTATATAAGCGCATGGACTATGAAAGATCTATAAATGACTTGGCATGTCTAGCACAAGATTCTCAAGCTATGTCAAATGCAAAGCTATGGCATGCATGCTTTGATCATATGAATTTTGCTACTTTGGTATGCTTGCAAAAAAATATGAAATTATGTCCTCTTTGCCTAAACTTGAGGCACCCCATAAACATGTATGTGAAGGCTATATTTTGGGCAAAATGCAGCCTTCTTCTTTTCCAAAAGATGGTTTAGTTCTAGCTATTCAGAAACTGCAGCTTGTATATAGTGATGTCTTTGGTCCTATGTAGACACCTTCTTTTGGGAACTATCTTTACTTCATGACTTTCATCGAAGATTTTTCTAGGCATGCATGGGTATATCCATTGAAGGCAAAGTCCCAAGTGTTTATGTGCTTCAAAGAGTTTCAGCTTTTGGCGAAAAATATGTCAGCATGTAAAATGGGCACCCTCCATTCTGATTGGGGGGGGGATATATGTCTTCTGACTTTAATGCATTTCCGGCTGAACATGGGATAAAACATCATTGTAAAATGCCATATAAACATCAATAGAATGGATGTGCTGAACGAAAGAATAGTTCACTCATGGAGATGGTGAGCTGTATGATGAAGAGTCAGGCTTTATCACATAGTTTCTGGCTTGAGGCTATTATGTGTGCAGCATATGTACAGAAGAGGTGTCCCACTAAAGCGCTACAGTCTACCACTCCATATGAGGCTTCACATGGTGGCAAGCCATCTGTTGCTCATCTATGTGTTTTTGGTTGTTTGGTGTATGCATTAGTGCTTGAACAACATTGCACAAAATTGGATGATAAAGCACTAAAATGTATTTTTGTTGGGTACAATTCTGAAAGTAAAGGCTATCCTTTGTATCATCCACAGACTAAATGCATTCTGGTTAGCCATGATGTTGATGCTGATCATTCCATTTTTTATGCAGATTTACATCATGCACTTGTTGATGAGAGAGTTGATATTAAGTAGGCAAAAATTATGCCAAAATGGTGGGTGCAGACCTTGCGTGAGAGCAAATTAGATGCACCTCTATCATATCGTACTCGGTCAGGCTCTCATAGTGCCTCTTCTGCATCAGATTGCTATGCTATGGGTACCTCTAATCTCTATGATGAGACTAAACTTGTTTTGTTTCATGAAGCACAAAATTGTGAACTTTGGATGGCTGCAATGCAATCTAAATATGATGCTATCATGAAGAATGGTACCTAGTCTTCATGTGACTTGCCTCCTGGAAAGAAGGCCATTAGCACTAAGTGGGTATACAAGCTAAAGTGTAAACCTGATGGAACACTTGATAGGTATAAAGCTAGGCTTGTTGCAAAGTGTTATGCATAGGAAAGAGGCATTGATTCTGATGAAACCTTTGCTCTCACATGCGGAATGACTACTGTTTGTAGCATCTGTGCACTTGCAGCTCATCATGGTTGGAATGTACATTAGTTGGACATTAAAACTACATGTCTGAATGGTGACTTGCATGAAGAAGTGTATGTTTTTCAGCCCCATGGCTTTGTGCAGAAAGGGCATGAAAAATAGGGGTGTAGGTTCAAGAAGGTATTATATGGTTTAAAGCAAGCACCACATGCTTTGTATGAAAAGATACATGCCTATCTGATTAAACATGGTTTTAAGAATAGTTTAACTAAAAGCACCTAATATGTGAAGGCTGCTAATAATGTGCTTTTGGTCATTGTGGTATATGTTGATGACATGCTGCTCACTAGTCCTCATGACATGCATATTGCTGATTTTAAGGCTGATTTGCATGCGTCATTTGAGATGTCTGATTTGGGGCATTTGCATCACTATTTGGGCATTCAATTTATGCAAGTTGATGTTGGAATGGCTTTGTCTCAAACAAAATATATTGAGACATTATTGCAATATTTTGGCCATGAATATTGTAAGCCTATTGCCACTTCTATCAAGAGAGTTTTACGATTGAGTCTTCATGATGTTGAAGATGCATTTGATGTTGTTGTCTATTAGCAGGTTGTTGGATGCTTGATTTATTTATGCATTACTCAAACAAATATTCAGATTGTTGTCTCACAGGTGAGCAGGTTTATGCATTACTAGGTTTCAAGCATCGGTAGCTGGTTAAGCGCATCTTTTGCTACTTGAGTGTTACCCGCTACTTGGATTGTTTAATCCCAAGGGGGGATCTCACTAGCGCCACATTTGCATGCTTTTTCTGATAGTGATTGGGCTGGTTGTTATGACACTTGCATGTCCACCAGTGGCTTTTGCTTCATGCTTCATAGCTCCTATATATCTTGATTGAGCAAGAAGCAACCTACTGTGGCCAATTCTTGTTTTGAGGCTAAGTATGGGACAGCTTTCACAGCAACTGTTGACTGTGTGTGGCTTAGATGCCTTATGGCTGATTTAGGTGTTGGTTAGTCTTCTGCCACCACAATCTTCAATGACAGTTAGAGTGCATTGGTAGTTGCGAGGAACCGTGTGTCCCATGCTTGCAGTAGCCACATTGAGGTGAATTATCATTATGCCAAGGAGAGGTTCTCTACTGGGGAGACCAGCTTGGCATATGTGCCCACGTAGGAGAACATTGCGAACCTTTTTATGAAGGATCTACCTAGGGAGAAGTTTGAAGGTTTTCACAAAGCTTTGGGCTTACTTCGTTTTGTGGATTGATACCACATAGCTTGGCACCTCCTTATACATGAGTGCCAGCTCCTTGTTCACCACATCACTCCGAGGAGGGATTTGTGGATATATTTAGGTAGTGATGTGTGAGAACACTCTAGGAACACCGGGGCAATTTTTTCCCTCTTTAGGAGGTCTTTTTCCTCTGGCTTGTATATACACCTATTGGCCTAATGGGCTACTTACCAAATATTAGAGAAGAATTGGGTTGTTGCTATAGTTGAATGAGAAGAAGTTGCAAGGAGGTCTATAAACGAGAAGGATGAAAGTAAAGAGGAATATTTGATTTTGGACTTATCCTTGTCAAATAAAGAGTTCAAATACTCATCCAAAGCTCTCTCATATTCCTATGAAGGAGTTCTTTCAGAGAAGCCAACCCTTGCAGATTGATGAGAAAGAATTGATCCAGGAGGAAGATGAGGTCAATGTACGTCTAGATAAGAAAATTATGAGACATAACCGATTCAAGCGATTAGTCCCATCCAAAAATTTCTGATGAGCTTATTTGCTTGAATTGGTGGTGTCTAAATTTGTTCTTTTTTATGGATTCTTTAGCTTTTCCCCTATGTAATGTAAGCCAATTTACATCTATTTTTATTGATAAAGATCATTTGGAAGACATGATCGATTCAAGCAATTAGGCCCATCCAGAACTTTTTGATGAGCCTATTTGCTTGAATTGGTCGTGTGATTGATTTCTCAATGTCATGAGTTATTTTTCTCATGCAATACCCAATTTCTCAAATTCGTACTGTGGTCATACAAAAACAGGCAAATTTACCAGTTTTTGTAATGATAATTGTTGATATATTTAGGTAGTGATGTGTATGAATAGACTAGGACCGTCGGGAGCATTGTGCAGGGTGTCGAAAAATGTCCTATCACAGCTAGAACTGTTACAACTACATGTACTGAAGTTGATGTAGAAGGTGTCGAAGATGATGATATTCTGCATATTCCTACTCGTGCTACGGTTTCTGCTGCACCTACTATAGAGCAGATTCGCTCGGATGACAGAGATGCCCAGGCACATGCATTGATAGCTTTGTCTATCAAATGTGCCATTATTCCTCACATTCTCTCTTGCAGAACAGCTAAGGATGCTTGGGATACACTTACCACATTGTACCAAGCTAGGAATGAAGCTCATGTTTCTTACCTCCGAAAATAGTTGGAGAGTGAGCACATGAATGAAGGTGATTCTATGGACAATTTCCTAACAAAGATCAACGACTTGAAGGAACAATTGATTTCTGTTGATGAGGTTATACCAGATAGCTCACTTGTGCAGACCATTCTGAATGGTCTTCCTGATTCATATCAATCCAAATGTCTTATCATTTGAGGAGTTAGTCTCTCTTCTATTGCAGGAAGATCAGTCCACGCAGAACAAGTCCATTATGCGAGTTGCAGATCAAGCTTTCTTGGCTAGTTGGAAGGGCAAAGGAAAATGGAGCTCTTCAACTAGTAAGCAGAAATCTGCTAATTGTGCACATTCAAAGAAGGAAGATAAAGATGAGAAGAAATAAAAAAAGCAGAAATTATTTTGTAAGTATTGTAAAGGGAATGATCATATCATAAAGAGCTATCCAAAACTGGCTGCTAAAGAGGAGAAGAAGAAAGAGGTTGGAATGGTTGTTGCAGAGGCCTCTAGACCAAAAACAAAGTCTACTAATCTTGTGCAGAATGGGTGTTTACCACTGTCTGTAATTTTGACCCATCTTCTCATGAGCAGTGCATGTCTATAGTAGATGAGATGTTTGGTATTTTGACAATGGGGCCACCAAACATATTACCTCACAGTGCAGTTTCTTCTCTTCACTTGAGCCTGCCCCTACAGGGAATATTGTTACATGCGCCAACAACTCCTCTTATCTTGTTATGGGAGTTAGTAAGATCATTTTGACTACTGCTATGGGTAGTTCTTTCACGTTGTCAGATGCTTTATTTCTACGAGGGATCAAGAAGAACCTATTATCAGTTTCTACATTAGCCAAGATTGGCTTGGTTGTGAAATTTGTTGATGACAGGTGTAGAGTTCATGATCTGTCAAATGGGGATGTGATTATTGCTTTTGGCATTTTATGTCATGGGCTGTATAAGCTCATAGACTATGAAAGATTTGTAAATGATTTGGCATGTGCAGTAAATGATTCTCAACCTATGTCAAATGCAAAGCTTTGGCATGCACGCTTTGGTCATCTGAATTTTGCGAGTTTGCTATGCCTGCAGAAATCTCAAATGCTGTCCTCTTTACCCAAACTTGAGGCACCTAGAAAACATGTTTGTAAAGGCTGCATTTTGGGAAAAATGCAGCTTTCGTCCTTTCCAAGAGATGGTTCAGTTCGGGCTACTTAGAAATTGTAGCTTGTACATAGTGATGTCTGTGGCCCTATGCAGACACCTTATTTTTGGAATTATCATCACTTCGTGACTTTCATCGATGCTTTTTCCAAGCATGCATGGGTATATCCATTCAAGGAAAAGTTGGAAGTGTTCATGTGCTGCAAACAGTTTTTGCTTTTTGCTGAAAATCTATCAGCATGTAAAATGGGCACCCTCCGTTCTGATCGAGGGGGGGAATATATGTCTTCTAATTTTAATGCATTTTTGGCTGAATGTGGGATAAAACACCAATGTCCAGTGCCATATACACCTCCAAAGAATGGAGTTGTTGAAGGAAAGAATAGGTCACTCATGGAGATGGCGAGGTGTATGGTCAAGAGTTAGGCTTTACCACATAGTTTCTAGCTTGAGGCTTTCATGTGTCCAACATATGTACTGAATAGGTTTCCAACTAAAGCCCTACACTCTATCACTCCATATGAGGCTTGGCATGATCGTAAGCCATCTGTTGCTCATCTACGTTTTTTTGGTTGTTTGGCATATGCATTAGTTCTTGAACAACATCGCAGAAAATTGGATGATAAAGCAGTAAAATATATTTTTGTTTGTTTGTGTCCAAATGGGTGTGGTGTAGCGGATAGCATCGAACGCCATGGGGCAGAAGGCCTGGGTTCGATTCCTACCTGGCTGCACATTTCAATTCCTTGTCATTTCAACCTTTCCTTGTACTCTAAAAAAAAAGTATTTTTGTTGGGTACAGTTCTGAAAGTAAGGGCTGTAGTGGATAGCATTGAACGCCATGGGGCAGAAGGCCTGGGTTCGATTCCTACCTGGATGCACATTTCAATTCCTTGTCATTTCAACCTTTCCCTGTACTCTAAAAAAAAAAGTATTTTTGTTGGGTACAGTTCTAAAAGTAAGGGCTATCGTCTGTATCATCCACATACTAAACACATTCTGGTTAGCGGTGATGTTGTTTTTGTGGAAGATGCTATTCAACCATTGCTTTCATGTACTAAGGAGACATCTCTTAGCTCCAAAGATATGTATGATACTTTGTTACCTCTTTTTATAGGTGAACAGTCTAGTGCTGGTCCCAATGAAACAACTTGTAGGTTTCATGTGATGATGCAGATCATTCCATTTCTGATGCAGATTTACATGATGCACTAGTTGATGAGAGAGTTGATATTGAGCAGGCAAAAACTATGCCAAAATGGCTAGTGCACACTTTGCGTGATAGCAAATTAGATGCACTCTCTCATATCGTACTCGTTCTAGCTCTCATAGTGCCTCTTTTGCATCAAATTGCCATGCTATGGATGCATCTAGTCTCTGCGATGAGAATGAGCCTCTTTCGTTTGATGAAGCACAAAATTCAGAAAATTGGATGCTTGCTATGCAATCTAAATATGATGCTATAATGAAGAATGGTACTTGGTCATTATGTGACTTGCCTTTAGGCAAGAAGGCTATTTGCACTAAGTGGGTATAGAAGCTGAAGAGTAAACCGGATGGTACAGTTGACATGTATAAGGCCAGGCTTGTTGCAAAGGGTTATGCACAGGAAAGGGGCATCGATTTTGATGAGACCTTTGCACCTACATGTTGTATGACTACTGTTCGGATCATCTAAGCACTTGCAGCTCATCATGGTTGGAATGTACATCAGTTGGACATTAAAACAACGTTTCTCAATGATGACTTGCATGAAGAAGTGTATGTTTTTAGCCCCGTGGCTTTGTGTAGAAAGGGCATGAAAACTAGGTGTGCAGGTTAAAGAAGGCATTATATGGTATAAAGCAAGCACGATGTGCTTGGTATGAGAAGATACATGCCTATCTGATTGCACATGGTTTTGAGAAGAGTCCAACTGAAAGCACCTTATATATTAAGCCTGCTAATGATGTGCTTCTAATAATTGTTGTCTATGTTGACGACATGCTACTCACTAGTCCTATTGAGAAGCATATTGCTGATTTTAAGGCTGATTTGCATGCCTCATTTGAGATGTCTGATTCAGCCCATTTGCATCACTATTTGGGCATTCAGCTTATGCAAGTTGATGGTGGAATGGCTTTGTGTCAAACGAAATATATTGACACATTATTGCAATGTTTTGGCCTTGAAGACTGTAAGACTATTGCCATTCCTATGGAGATAGGTTTACGATTGAGTCTTCATGAGGCTGGAGATGCATTTGATGTTGTTCTCTATCAGCAAGCCGTTGGATGGAGATGCATTTGATGTTGTTCTGTATCAGCAAGCTGTTGGATGCTTGATTTACTTATGCATTACTCGGCGAGATATTCTGTTTGCAGTCTCACATATGAGCAAGTTTATGCATTGCCCAAGAGTCAAGCATTGGCAGGCGGTTAAGCGCATCTTTCACTATTTGAGTGCTACTCGGCTAGTTGGGCATATCCCAAGGGGGGATCACTACCGCCACATTTGCATGCTTTTTTTGACTCTGATTGGGATGGTTGCTATGACACTCGTGTGTTCACTAGTGGTTTTTGCTTCATGCTTGTTAGCTCATGTATATCTTGGTTGAGCAAGAAGCAGCCTATTGTGGCCACTTCCAATTGTGAGGCTGAGTATAGGGCAGCTTTCACAGCGACTGTTGAGTGTGTATGGCTTAGAGGCCTTATGGCTGATTTGGGTGTTGGTCAGACTTCTGCCACCACCATCTTCACTGACAATCAGAGCACATTGAGAGTTGCGAGGAACCCTGTGTTCCATGCTCGCACTAAGCACATTGAGGTGCATTATCACTATGTCAGGGAGAGATTCTCTGCTGGGGAGATCAGCTTGGAATATGAGCCCATGCAAGAGAACATTGCAAACCTTTTCACCAAGGCTCTGCCTAGGGAGAAGTTTGAAGCTTTTTGCAAAGCTTTGGGCTTACTTCCTTTTTTGGAGTGATTTCCACATAGCTTGGCACTTCCTTATACATAAGTGCCAACTCCTTGTTCACCGCATCACTCCCAAGGGGGATTTGTTGATATATTTAGGTAGTGATGTTGTTGGAAGTGAGGTAGGCCCCTAGGCTCATGTCACAGGTCCATGGTTCCATAGTTCCATTCATGTACAACATTAATTTAGCAATCTTCCATATTGACAAAACATGAACATACCACAACTTAATCATAGAGATGATGAGATAAAGATAGAGAAAGAATAGACGTCATGTGTAAGGTGTTACGTAAGCCATCGCTTACTCATAGTATCATATATACCAATGTTCAATGTACAATGTGGGAGCAAAATTCTCAACCATTCTATGTGATGAGAAATAGATGAATGAGTGAATGTACAATGTAACAAACATATTCAGATGTGTGGGCAGTAATCTGAATATACATGAGATGTGTGACCTAATAGGTTATAGAAGAGTGAATATGCGTGGCTGAAAAAGGAAGAATCAGTGTGAAACTGATGGTCAACAAACCTACATCTTAGGCTATGGAAGACCCTAAGTAAGATACGTGTGTGAAAAGATCACATACTTATAAAGTAGCATAGAATGCTAACAAGATTGTTGCCGGAAATCCTCAAACTCATGTGAACACACCTTCTCAAACACCTCATAAAAATATGCATAAAGCATATAAGTACTGATTCTCTTGTACCTATGTCGAATAGGACTCCTTTTGATATGAACGCCACAGCCTCCATAAACTTCAAGTAGTACCTGTGTGCATAAAGAGAATATGTACCTGAATACTTAACATAAGATGTGAATCTTATGTTAATCACCATCTAATGTCTTTGAAGTAGCCCGACATCTTCTTGTAGAAGACAATCTTCAACCTAACATCTTCTTGTAGAAGATGATCTTCAAATACGCCATGTAGATGGTCCCATCCAATGTCTTTGAAGTAGCCAGACATCTTCTTGTAGAAGATAATCTTCAACCTAACATCTTCTTGTAGAAGATGATCTTCAAATACATCATGTAGATGGGCGATCCTCACCATCAAGCTGCTAATAATCAAGTCTTCTTGCCATGAACAAGAGATGTCCTCCTCTCCATGAGCTAGAGTGTGAGCACACCCTTCATCTTCTCCAAGAAGAATCATTAAGAAGAACTCCATAGCTGCTCCTCAACATGCTTCAAGTTAGCACCATGGCTGCCCCATGTGCTAGAAGAAACACCACCTCTACTGAGGTCCAAGCTCTAGAAAGCTTGTGTTGATCCTAGGTGAAGGATGAATAGAAGTGACCTGAAGCACTTCTTATATAGTACTTCTTGATACCAATAAAGCACTCCCAAAATCTTTTGATAAAGCTATTCGTAATGCGTTCGCTCTCTCATGCGGAAAACAAAAAATCCGTTGGCGTTCCTTGATCGCGATCTATCCTTCTGCTTTCCAGAAGATTTAATAAAGCAAAAGCTTAACTAAAAAATTTTTCGTGAAGCTTCTGTCGCTGGGAATTGAACCTGTGTGGGTTCGTTGAGAGGCAGGCGACCTATCCACTTTGCCTGTCGTTATACCTTGTAGAACGAATGAACAGGACATGTATAGATGCTATAACGCACTGCGGACGGGTTTCTTTGGGGTGGATAGTGCTATAAGGATAGAAACTTATGCTTTTATCTATAAGGTCTTGGACAAAATGGACCAATTGCACATTGTTTTCCAACAATCCCCCCTGCAATGTCATATTGGTACAATCTGGATTGAATCTACAAACTATCACAATCTGCAAATTACCACAAGCTTCAAATAGCATGTCACAAGCTTCAAGCTTGTACTTCCGCACTTCATAACTGACCTTTAAAAGTCTTCTTCAAAACTGAATTCGACTTTTCTTTAAGAAATCTGAACTTGCTGAATATGAACCATAATACCTCAGAAAATATGCAAACTAGATATCCAATAGTGTACACATCAAGCAATCACTGCTTGATAACAAATATAGCATGAACTGTCTCTGAACTTGC
The DNA here is from genome assembly GCA_020310875.1 of Ceratopteris richardii. Classification (NCBI taxonomy): domain Eukaryota; kingdom Viridiplantae; phylum Streptophyta; class Polypodiopsida; order Polypodiales; family Pteridaceae; genus Ceratopteris; species Ceratopteris richardii. Next base: position 229,766,960 of record CM035406.1, read on the forward strand.
TATCTCGTGTCTTCAAAAACCTGAAAACATACACTAGGATCCATATATTTGCATTTACCTTCCAAAAAAGGTTTCTCAATGTACTTCTGCTGCGTCATGTAAATACACTAAACAAAATTAGGAACTGAATCCTGGAACTTGTGACTGTGAACTCACAACTTAGTGCATTATGAACACTACTGGTTCATCTCTGACTGTACTCAAGTCATGTCAACTTATCTCAATTGAAATCAATTGAAATATGAGTAAAAATCTATGATGTCATCATGTCTTCATCCTTAAATCCTTCATACCTCTTTCCTTCAGAACCTGGTATAAACATATATGTGCGCACTTCTGAAATATACCTTTATGAAATATACCTTTATGAAATATCAAGCTTCTCTTCAAATAGAATTCTGGAACCTTATCCTGGAACTTTCTCCAAACATTCTCCTTCTTCCTTCTTCTTTCAAAGCTGGAACATAAAGAGAACCTGACAAAGGAAATATAGGAATACCTCTAGGTATGACTCTGCATTCTTTTACATATGGTTGAAAATAAGTCTTCATGTTTCATCACCCCCCTGGATGACTTAACACTAGTATCCAGTTTTCTTCAAATATATCAAACTTTATGAAATGTGGAACGTCTTCCTTCATAAATCTGATGTTCAGTGATCAATACCTGTATCTGAAACAAAATCTCTGAACCCTTTTTTTATTAGCACTGCAGTTGCTAATAACTTTCACTGTAGGTCTTCAGCTTCCCATATTGTAGAATAAGGTTAGCTGATAAAACCTTGCTGAAAGCATTTTAGGATTCATACCCTTCTGCACATAACAAGCATTTCTATCTCTTTGCAACACAAATCTGATAGAATCTGAATCTTTGACTTACTTCTCCAATGTTAAGAATCTTCACAAACAAAGGATAGACAACCGAATCATAAATACTCAAGATCATACAAGATCTATTCAAGATCAATGATCTCTCCTGTGTAGAATCTGCTCTTATCAAACCTTCATGTCTGAATGCTTGATTTGCTACCTGAATGTCTCCAAGTGTCCATGCTTCTCAAAAAGTTGTAAAACTTTTTTGTAAACAAATCCTTCAAGGAATCTGAAATTCCTACTTGAACCATAAGTGGACAAACTTCTCACTTTGAGAACTCCAAAAGCTTCAAGTTGATACTTCATAACTTTCATATTTTACCCGGGTGAAATGTGATAGTACCTGCTTGATTTTCTTTTGGCTAACTCCACTTTTCAATCAAGTGATAGGATCTAATGGAACACCTTTTTGAATACAAGCATGTATCCAAAAAATCAAGACAATCATAGAAATAGATTCTTCAACTGACTGGTACATCAACAAGATTCTGAATTTTATGAAGTTTTCTGAAAATACTGAATATGAGGTAACCTTTTCCAAACATAAAACCTCAACCCAAGTCTTCAACGTCTGCTACAAAAACTCTTTTACCTCAAGAGTTAGATAAAGAAGAAATATTCTTCTTTGCAACTTGTCATATACCAAGTAGCTTTGTATTGACACTCCAAGAATTCTTTGAGGGAACATATAATCTGCCTGCTTAAAAAGCTTCAACATAACTCATACACATATGAGTGCTTTTGTTTCTCTCAATGCAATTCTTTGTCAAATCTACTAAATCATGACCAAGTGTAATGCAAAAAAAGAAACTGCTTCTTCTTCAAACAAGATGTTCTCGTAGACTTGTCTTTGGATGTAGAGGATAAAATAGGAAAAGTATATGGAAAATATATGAGAAAAGGAAGCCTTATTTTTCTTTTGGAAATGATGGACTTTCTTCTTCTGCATCTTTCTTCCACCTGACGATGTCAACATCTTCAAACTTCTCTTCCATACCTTTTGTTCTCTTCATCTTGAAGTAGCAAACACTCTTGACTTCTTCAAATGAACTTTTCTCTTCCTCTAATGTAAGAGTAAGAGATAAACCAAACATGGTATATAAATGGAAGTGAATATAGAAACATGTTTTACCATCTCCTCATATCTCTGAATCAAAATGTTGTTTCAAATGTCTGAAACGACTAAATTCACCAATTGTTTATCTGAATGATGAACTACCCTTCTAGAGTTACCTTCTCTAGATACATTTGTACCTTGATATCCAACCAACTTACAACAGAAAATTGGCTGAAAAAACTCATCTCATCTCTACGCTTGTCTTCTTAGATGAACTTTCTTGCCATGAAAGAGATTTCTCAAAAACTCTCTAGAAAAACCTCTAGATACCTGTTTCGATGTAGCCTTTAACTTTCAAATGATGAAAGCGTATAAAAGCAATCCTTGAATTTCTTCAAATCTCTTCATAACTGCTCTTCTAAGATATGACCTGCAAATGATAATCTGATAGTAGAAACTGATACTTGTGATTTGATGTTGATCTGATTTCTTCATCTTCTCTAAACCATTGTTCTTCCTTGAATTTGAAGTACTCTTCTCTTCATCAAGTCTGGGTCTTCAAACAATACTTTTGTAAAGTATTTGCATACTCTTCCCAAAATATTCGGCTGCTAACAGATCATCAACTTCGTACTCCACACTGATGAATGTAACTGAAGTGTCTAATTCTCAAATCTCTACTCATCTAGATTAAGTGTGTATGTCAAATGTCAAATATTAGAAGATGCTTTCAAATCATATGTTGTAAATCTGGAAGTCTAGGAACCTGGGATTATGAATGACCCTTAATGCATTGATGCCAAAGATCTAAAGTTTTGAAACCAAAACCTTAGTGCTCTGATACCAAATGTTGGAAGTGAGGTAGGCCCTTAGGCTCATGTCACAGGTCCATGGTTCCATAGTTCCATTCATGTACAACATTAATTTAGCAATCTTCCATATTGACAAAACATGAACATACCACAACTTAATCATACAGATGATGAGATAAAGATAGAGAAATAATAGACGTCATGTGTAAGGTGTTACGTAAGCCATCCCTTACTCATAGTATCATATATACCAATGTTCAATGTACAATGTGGGAGCAAAATTGTCAACCATTCTATCTGATGAGAAATAGATGAATGAGTGAATGTACAATGTAACAAACATATTCAGATGTGTGGGCAGTAATCTGAATATACATGAGATGTGTGACCTGATAGGTTATAGAAGAGTGAATATGAGTGACTGAAAAAGGAAGAATCAGTGTGAAACTGATGGTCAACAAACCTACATCTAAACTTAGGCTATGGAAGACCCTAAGTCAGATACGTGTGTGAAAAGATCACATACTTATAAAGTAGCATAGAATGCTAACAAGATTGTTGCCGGAAATCCTCAAACTCATGTGAACACACCTTCTCAAACACCTCATAAAAATATGCATAAAGCATATAAGTACTGATTCTCTTGTACCTATGTCGAATAGGACTCCTTTTGATATGAACGCCATAGCCTCCATAAACTTCAAGTAGTACCTGTGTGCATAAAGAGAATATGTACCTGAATACTTAACATAAGATGTGAATCTTATGTTAATCATCTTCTTGTAGAAGACAATCTTCAACCTAACATCTTATTGTAGAAGATGATCTTCAAATACGTCATGTAGATGGTCCCATCCAATGTCTTTGAAGTAGCCAGACATCTTCTTGTAGAAGATAATCTTCAACCTAACATCTTCTTGTAGAAGATGATCTTCAAATACATCATGTAGATGGGCGATCCTCACCATCAAGTTGCTAATAATCAAGCCTTCTTGCCGTGAACAAGAGATGACCTCCTCTCCATGAGCTAGAGTGTGAGCACACCCTTCATCTTCTCCAAGAAGAATCATTAAGAAGAACTCCATAGCTGCTCCTCAACATGCTTCAAGTTAGCACCATGGCTGCCCCTTGTGCTAGAAGAAACACCACCTCTACTGAGGTCCAAGCTCTAGAAAGCTTGTGTTGATCCTAGGTGAAGGATGAATAGAAGTGACCTGAAGCACTTCTTATATAGTACTTCTTGATACCAATAAAGCACTCCCAAATCTTTTGATAAAGCTATTCGTAATGCGTTCGCTCTCTCATGCGGAAAACAAAAAATCCGTTGGCGTTCCTTGATTGCGATCGATCCATCTGCTTTCCAGAAGATTTAATAAAGCAAAAGCTTAACTAAAAAATTTTTCGTGAAGCTGCTACCGCTGGGAATTGAACCTGCGTGGGTTCGTTGAGAGGCAGGCGACCTATCCACTTTGCCTGTCGTTATACCTTGTAGAAGGAATGAACAGGACATGTATAGATGCTATAATGCACTGCGGACGGGTTCCTTTGGTGTGGATAGTGCTATAAGGATAGAAACTTATGCTTTTATCTTTAAGGTCTTGGACAAAATGGACCAATTGCACATTGTTTTCCAACAGATGGGTGTGAACACTCTAGGACTGTCGAGGCACTTTTTTCCCTCTTTAAGAAGATTTTTTTCCCCGACTTGTATATACGCCTATTGCCCTAATGGGCTACTTATCTTTGTACGTCCTCTAGTAATACATTCAGTATTGTGTGTTGTGCTCCAAGCTTCTTCTTCTTCCTTGTGTTGCTCACCTACTTCCGTAGACGTCTAACTCCAACAATAATGATCATCTTTGACAGCCAATAGATTCAAGCAATCAAGCTTATGCGAGCGTTTTGGACGAGCCTATTCACTTGAATCATTCATATCATTGATATCTTAGTTTCATGAGTTATTTTCCTCATCCAATACCTAATTCCTCATATTCCTAGTGTGGACATCAGCGAAAAGGAAAGTTTACGAGTTTTTGTAATGATAATGATGATCTTTGAGACTTGATCGATTCAAGGGATAAGGCTTATTCGAGCCTTTCGGATGGTCCTGTTCGCTTGAGTTGGTCTTGTGCTTTTTTGGTTCAATTACATAGAGATTTTTGTTTGCTCTTTATTAAAGTCCTTTATCTTTCAATATCAATATATGTTGGCATGAAATAACGATCATTTGTAATGATTCTTATGTATGACCTATTCAAGCAAGTAGGACCATCAAATATTTCTTGATGAGGCTACTCGCTTGAATTGGTTGTGTCCTACATTCGTTTGAGTGATTGTTTTTCCTTACAAATTCAGTTGTGTCTCGAGTCATTCAAAGTTTTTTCTCTCTTTCTCATCTTCCTTTGTCATTATTTCCCCAATTATCTACATTGCATGAGGAAAATTATCTTCGCAAGGGTAAGGGCACAAGGAAAGCTATACAAAGTAAAGGGAAAACAAAAGTGGATATACATTCAGTCATTCACCATCTTCCAAAGTTGAATCTAGATTTATTATGTGGTGTACATAAGTAGTATAGTGATGACCCTGATTTTGCATTATTCTCTCTGAAAAAGATTTCAAAACATTTGGCTTTTTTCTCACTACATTTTAATGCATATAAGATTTTACTTCTTGATAGAACAACAAAACTCAAGATTTCTGGCTATTCCCTAGGGCTCAATGCTTAGAGAGCTGGATATTTCCTCTATTACTCAAGCCGTGCAATGGCTATAGATGTCTTAGATTTACAAAGTACTGTTGGGTATAGGAGAAAGGAGTTCCTTAGATACGAAGGAGATTTGCCACAGTCAAGCTCATTCAAAAGAGTGAAAGGAGAATAAATGTTTCATTTCAAAAATTCCATGAGTTAAGAGATTGCATATACATCCATAAGTATTTTTTGGCTAGAAGAATTATAAAAGATATTCTATATGCTAGAGCTTCAACTTGGAATGAAACCTCGTTGTTTGCTTTTTTTAATCCATATGTCTAGAAGGAAATGACATTTGGTGATAATAGGTATTGACATGATGTGTATATTTTATGTGTTGATGATATCTGGCATGTGCTGATTTGTAATTGTCTTCTAAAGAGCCCATCAAAAAACTATTTGGAAGCAATAGTTTTTGTGACTCCTTTTCTTGTGTATGTGAAGAAACTTGTTCTTGCTTGATAACAAGATTTTTCCATGCCTTGGGTGTTCCATGTGGCAAGTGTTTCCTTTTCGATAAAGAATGAACCATGTAGAAGAAGAATATGTTATAAAAACATAAAGTTAAATATCATGAGACGTTTATTTCAAGAAACACCTACTAAATAAAACTAATGATGTAGTAGATAACTTCTTTGAAACTCAGAAAGTAGTAAGTCATGTTTCTAACACTCCATGCCTCTGTGATGGTTTATGTAGGCTCTATGATTGCCCTTCTAAATTCAATCACATAGCTATCAAATGTAATTTGTTGCCTCATGATCTTCAAAATTTTATCTAGTTTGACCCACACCTCCATTATTTGTTTTTGCTATTTTTGGATTCTTTTTTACATTTATCATAACCTCAAAAAATTCTTTCCAACAAGTCCACATTGCATTTAGTTCTCATCCATCTCTATTGCTAAAGAATCTTCTTGCTTTTGCACCTCCCATTGACACATCCTATAATACATGGCCTGTATTTTGTGAAAGTTTTGGATGTTTTCTTAGATGAAAAATAGCACTATGAAATCCCATTTGTGAAAGTAGAGATTCACTTTTTTTTATGCATTAATCTGCAAGGGCAGTAGGCTTGATGGAATATGCATATCCAAGTCAAGGTGGACCAACTTGTCAATGATCCCTAAGTCTGCATCTAATGTACATGTGTGTACATTAATCAATTCTATTGGAAGTATGGGATCTCAAATCATGGCAGAAGATGAGTTACTATCGGATTAACATTTTGTCTAGAAGGAGCTTTCTGAGGCTCAATTCTAGAAATCTATCATCTTGTACCTAGACTTTGCATGCAGTACAAACAAGGGAACTTACAATTTGCATCCCTACTTATACCAAACATGCATTTTAGAGTCTTTAAGTCTCCACACAAATGCCACTCAATTTTGAACTTACAATTTGCATCCCTACTTATACCAAACATGCATTTTAGAGTCTTTAAGTCTCCACACAAATGCCACTCAATTTTAAAGCTTCTACAGTGGTTAACATTCAACAATTCTCTTGAATGATGCCTTAGGATAACATTTGGAATGTCTTTCTATAAGAATAACCACTTAAGTGTAAACCCTTTGTTGTTTTTCAAAAGTGAATATGAAGGATAATAGCATGCTAATAAACAACGCTATCAATGCATGTATCTCAACATCTTTACCATGCCAACAAAGTTTCTCTATAGTACATGTAGCAAGAAAAGTAGCATGAACTTGAATTTGAAGTTCCTCATCTTCAACATCATCTACATCAAATTCAGAAACTGTATTTGCAATTGTAGTGGATTGTTTTCAACACACTCCATAATATTCCATAGTCCTTTTCCTACCAATACATGACACATCATATATGTCCATAATAAATAATTGGCACCATCCAACTTGTGCATGACAACCAACATATGAAATACATCATTGCTTTCAATTGTGTCGAGTCACTAGAATACCTGAGTGCATAAAAATGATTGTATCTCAAAAAATTGAACACAACCACCTGGTTGAGTTCTATTAAACCTAAAGCAAACTTTGAGGTGCTTGGTGTCGCAAACTGAAACCTATATATATATATATATATATATATATATATATATATATATATATATATATATATATATATATATATATATATATATATATATATATATATATATATATATATATATATATATGGCACAAAAGGGCAAAATTGTCTGCATACACACTATGATAGTGTGTTTCCAGGTCAAAACTAGCTCGTATCAAAATTTTGATGCCACACAATAGAGGCATTTGGAGATCCTAGTCAGCTTGTCTACGCTCAACAATTTTCCTATGATTTTGGGACTGTGATCAGAGGTGTGTCCAGGATGCCCTAGGTGAAGCGATTACCCTCCTCTGATGTTAATTGTTGGAATTTTAGGTCTGCGGAATACAAATAGCACAAGGAAGAAGAAGAAGCTTGAAACACAACACACAATAGTGAAGGTATTACCAAGTGAAAGTACAAAGAGATGTGACATGTTAGGGTTCTAGGCATTTATACAGGCCGGGGAAAAAAGATCCTAAAGAGGGAAAAAAGTGCCTTGACAATCCTAACTATGTTCACACATATCACTAGCAAAATATATCAACATGAAGGCAACATAAACTGATAGCATCGGTAATCGAAGCATTTCTAGGGTTTAGAATTTTGTACCAAAACGGAACAAAAGCAACATAAAATGGCGAAAGCTCATATACAAGCACATCTCTTGATGTGATATAATTGGTTAATTTTATATGATAGAATGCCATTCTAAGGATGGAGCACTGGCTCGAGCAAAGAATGTTCCCTTATAAGGTCCATGTACTCTTTAGGAAGGAGAATTACCCGCTATGTCATACGGCTTCCTTCCATGGGTTAGGCAATGCAACGATATCCCTCTACTCGAGACACATCCCTAATTTCACTGCCAACTCTCTTGGAAGTCCCTTAAATATCGATGACAATCTCCTCCTATATCATTCTCCATGATAATCCTCCTATATCGTCAGACTTTGCTCTTCCTTTTTATGTGCGTCCAGAAACTTTTTCCGGCAAGAACGCTCTCTTGAGCAGTTTCAAACTTTGAACTCTCCGTTCATGTTCGGGAACAAAATCTTCTCAATAAAAATTAATGTGTTCTTACAGTTGAATTTTCGGTAAGAGAGTCGAATCAACTTGTTACCTCAAAGTAGTCTAAATATTAAACTACTAAACTGATTTCGTGAATCGAATATCCGCATATGTTATTTACGAAATTGTCAAAAATTATGATCAGAATGGCCAGAAAAATACTTGTGAAGAAGATACTTGAGCAGTTCGTTATGAAGCATATTCGCATGTTTTAGATGAAGTCATCGCTTTTCGAGCGTATCAATCTTTGGGAGTGATTGCCAAGTACATATGTCGAATAATTCTAGTCCGAATCAAAGAAGAACAACATAATAATGCTGAAAGACATCATATTTTAATAGCAGCGGACAACAAACAAACAAAATTAGAATGAGGAAATTAATATCACAATGATATCATTCCTCATATTTTAAAAATTTGATTATTATTATTTTTATTCCTAATAGCACAAAAAAATTCAACATGTGACGGATCTTCCTTTATATCTAGACATTAAACTGGACTTGTACAAACAGAAAAATGAAATTTTAAAGCTAACGTATGATATTATGGATAAGCCAAATATTTGCGATTCAAAGGTTTTTATGCATAGTGAACCTTGAACGTTTCCTCTAAATTCTATACAAACCCGTCAAATTTCTACCCAAATCCTAGAGAACTTACTCAAATGTTTTTTTTCTTTTTTTCTTTTTGCAATACACAATTACGAGAGAATCAATTTCCAAACGAATAAAGGCTTTGAGACACAACCTTAGATTCTTTTAATTTTATAGGTTTGGTCCCACCTCTCTCAAAGATCTAGGATTCCTAATGAAAAACCAACACATAATGATCCTTCATTAATTTGTTATGATAGGATCATCTTCCTTACAATATTTCCACAAATGTTTCTCTTTATATGTTTTCTTCTCATGGTTTTTCCTTATTTTTCTATAACACATATAGTTTTTGTTTTTTGCTACTTAGAGGAAGAGCTCCATTTATCCTTAACCTTTTGATTATTTATAAAATATTGATCTTCATCATGCATAAGAGACTTGTTCTACTTGGATTAGTTTTATTATGTGTAAAGAGACTCAAAGTCTTCAAAACATAGGGCATTTGGTTCCAGTTTCATGAGCAATCATAGAGTACAACAAAAAATCTGTGAGATTTGGGTAAACCATTAAGAACAAGCTATAATATTAAACTCATCTAGCATCGTATGAAAGAATCAAATTCTCCTTGAAATATTTTATACTATTTGGAAAACTCTACATATGCGCATGTTTTTTCATATTCTCACACTCAATTTTTCTTAAAATTGAGAAACACAAGACTCATTTATTGCCTAATACAATTTGGCAAGAGTACCTAAAGCATCCTTGTTGATTTGTATGAGTGGATATGAGGGATGATTACAAGTTTCACAAATTAATCAATCAAGGTAAATGGCTCTACATTTCTACCATCACATCCAACATTATCTATAAGAATTGGGAAGATTGATGGACTAATTAATTTCATCGAACTCTGAATTGCAAGAGCAAAAAATAAGAACACCACAAGAACTACAACTTGCAACACCATGAGCTCCATTTTAAAAGTTTTTACTTATGATAGTTTAAGGCCTTTCATGGGTTGAACAAAAGGAGGATGGAGGAGATGGAGAGAGAAAGAGGAGGAGATATGCACACATGTGTGGGATCATCAAAACCCACATAATGATCCTTTTTCACACCACAATCGATAGAAGGTGTATGTATATGGGCATGCATTAAGATAAAATATGAGCCCTATTTGGGCCTTGTAAGGAAAGGTATTAAGCTTCCTAATTTTTGTGATTAGTGGTTTTAGTTCTTAAGATATTATTTCTCAAATCTATGTTCAGTCTGATGGGACTCGTGAAAGTTCTTGTCCATTGGATCTTTTTCATGGATGGTGAGGATTAAGATGGGAGTGTTTGGAACAAAAGGACAAAACTTTTCCTCTTTAATGCCTCATGTGTAGAGAAGTTCTTGATAGAAAACAACAAACGAGTGGCACAATTCGGGAGTGTTTCTAGCAGAAAATGCCGAGATAAGAGCTCGGGAGTCATGTCATCCATTTTGGAGGGATAATCGGAGCCATCTGATTCCTACTAGATTCAATGAATCTCAAAATAGTTGCTTGAAAACCATTGTGTGGCTATGACTGACTACGCAAATGCTTGGCAAATAAGGACAAAACCTCTTTGAATTTGTGGTGAGGAAGAATGTGAACTTTTAGATTTTTGTTGCATCCAATGGTTTAGATTGTATGCAACTATTTGATTGTGATTTAATATAAGCCTTTAGATTTTCATATCAATCCAACGGTTATGGTTAAAAGCTAAAGCTCATAAACCACATTTCAAGAGGAACTAGTGGTTTCTATCCTTCAATACCATCTTTGGCCACATAAAAACAAGGGAACCCTATGCCTAGCCTAGGGGATTAGTGAACTAGAATGCGGCCACTACTCACATCCTAATGATGGATCACTAATCACTCCTCAAGCTAAAAGGCCCAAGGAGGGCTCATTTTTTCTCCTAATGGGGAGTTGGGATACATTAACCTTTACATTCCCAAACAATGTCCCTTTGAAGGGTCAACTTTACCATAAGTGGAAACACATACAAGTAATGATGTATAAATATACAATAATATACAAAAACAGTCGAGATCTCAAAGTGCCTCAAAAAAGTTGTATTGTTGTACCTCCAACTACTCTATAATCATATGGACAAGATTCAAGCTCACATCTGACTAATACAAGAAATGAAGAAGTTCTTGCAAAGCTCCATATCACTCTATTTGTATGTCAATGATCAAATGGTTGACAACTCCAAGTGTAAATGCTCCGATGGCAACTACAATGTTTGGTGTAAAGCATACAAACTTGTACTAGAGACTCTTCAATGTTGAGGAAACCTTTTCTATCCAAGCTAACCCAACCACGTTAGCTATGCCCATATCCAAGGCATCAGAAATACCGTCATCAATATCATGTCTTAACATATCATTATGAACATCTGCCATGAGTGAGTCCAAGAATGACTACATAAGTGCGAAATCCTTAGCATCTAAATAAACCATCGTCTCAACCAAGGATGTGTCTAGATGTGCATCATGAGAGCTAATATTCTCTACTACACACTCTATATCATAAGCCTATCCTACTCTACCACACCAAGTTTCTTAGCATGCTCCACATGAGCTCACGACACAACATCAACACCAAGTTCCATCTGATTATCTAACTCTAACTAAGTATCATCACAATGCTCTCCAATATAATCCACACCATGATCAAAAGCATCCAAATGATTGTCCAAAGTGTGCTCCATAGGATCATCTATATGACAAAAAAAGGCATGTTCAAGGCTATAGGGACATCATAACTAACAAAGGATGCAAGGAACAGTGGTTGTAGGTGTTAGCTTTCATTAGGGAGAACCCATAAAGACAGACTAGAGATCGGACATAAGCATGAAGGGCATCCAAAATATTCTCTACCTTTTCATCCATCTAAGCACTTGAATCCTATAATACATGTGCATAATGAATTTCAATAGACCTATCTAAAGGTATAAAAAACGAGACTGGCAAGCCTCACACTAACAAAATTCAAAACTCCAACTACAACAAAGATTGTCTCTCACATGGATTACCTACATTGAATATGTGTTCCTAGTCCTAGGACCTTTCATTAGCCTAAGATATCCCATTTGCAACTAAAAATGATGCTCACCAACGAATGCATACCATCTTCTCTCTTGTAATTGGCTAACTAAAATCAAGATCATAGGGAATGAAGGCACAAACATACATGTGTTAGTGTATATGATGCACAACTAGGTGGTATAAGGCATACTTCTCTTTAATCCTCAATATCATATAACTTACTATTAGGTATGTGCACACATCCACAACTCTCACATGAAAATCAACAAAACCACTTATGTTGTGGAGTAACATGGAAGTGCCTACTACATCAAGAACCAAGTCATATGTGTGCCATCCAATGAAAAAGAGGAACCCTACGATGAACCATAAGAGGAAGTGGTATTACCATTAACGGCATATTTAAGTGCCAAAGGCTCACTTGAAATCACTACCTAGACTCCACCATGTGCATGTCTCTAACATAGTCATTGCATCTTGTTGACGCAATTTCTTCGAGTATGGTCCTCAAGACTATTCTACAAAAGTCAAAATACTTGATGTGATGTTTGTCACACATGAGTCAATGAGTTCACATACATATCATGTAGGTTTTGCCATGATGCACTACTCATACATCATACACTCATATATAGAATCCACAAGCTTTAGTTAGATGGTGGATTTAGCCAATCCATCCATATCCATCTGTATGTTGTTCAGCTTGCCATGACGCCTCTCTGCATCTCTATGCATAGACATGTGTAACCCTACATGAACCAATGTATTCCATGGTTAGAATTCCATGTCCAAAAGTAGGTGGCAACAAACCAAGAGAAAACAATGTCGAGAAGCAAAGAGCCTATAAATATAACAAGAAAAAGGATACAATACTCTATTATCAATAGGATCACACCTGTATATCCATATGCATAACTCACAGGTCTACCTAGAGAAGAAAACCACTTCTCACATAACCATGCATCTAGCATGCACATAAAGTCACAAGCATGAATCCATTTACCATTTATGGAAAATGACCAAAAGAAAACGTGAAGATCCATAGGAGAAATATTACATAGTATCCCATATAAAGTGAGCAATCAGAATAGGTAGCTAGGAGAAAACGTAGAACAAAAAACATGTCACCACCTATCACTAATCAAACCAAAGATAATGACAAATAAACATGCCAAAACTTGATGGCAATACATGCTAATACAATGGCAATACATCTCCCACTCAAGAATGAATCCTCCAAAGTGATCAAACCTATCACAAAGAACCTCTAACTAAGTGAAATTTAATGGAGATAAACAAGGATCCAAAGCTATTACATAAGCATAAAGGATTGAATCACCATCCACATATGCCAAGAATCACACTAGCAAACAAACTACCAAATAAATGGACATAGGCTAACACAAAGCCAAGCCAAGTTACAAAAACACAATTAAGGGTCGAACTTGGATCATGTACATGCAAACAAGAAAAAAGAATAAAATTACTTGCAAAAGATTCAATTACCTTCTCACAAAAGTATGTGCAATGGGCAAATAAAGCCACATGCAAGGAGCATTAAAAGATATGATCACAATGCTACTGTACATGAGCTAATGAAACCATGATCTAAAATCAAAGAAGAAACCACATAAACTAATACTAGTACCTTAATGCCCATTTAATTGTCAATAATTGACATAATCCACTCTATTCATATATGCAGGATCATCCACATAGATCAATGGAAAGCTTCCTAAAAGATCCAAATCTAAGATCGTCCACATGAAAAACTCTCTCTAACAAAAGATCCAAAGAAAAATGAGCCTCCATAAGTAAATAGATTTTCTATGGTTAAAATATATTTCTCTATAATAAATAGTTTGAGGGTTGATAACCTTTAAATCTCTAAGTTTACTCTTCATGAAACATGAAGAACATATTGCGAGCTACGCAAAAACACTTACAAATCTTCAATCACAGGTATGCACCTCAAGATACTGTTGGAGACCTTTTAATCTCCAAATGTTTGAACTATATTGATTTAAGAGCACCTCTATATCAGTTCTAAACCAAACTTTACACAAATGTTACTCTCATTTATCAAATCATTCATGAATAATTCTCTCAGTGAGAATTTTTCTTCTTCAAGAAGTGTGCTTCAAAGATTGACTTCATTACCTACACATATCTTCAGATTTCTTCAATCTAATGATATACATACCTCCCAGCTACCTTTGTGCAATCATAACAACAATTAGTCCTTCAAAAGAATCATCAAAACTTTAATTTGATCCTTAAGATCAAAAGTATGTCAGAAACTGTCTTCCAGAAATGGTGACTTTGACATGGTCAACTTCTTAATTTGATTTCTCACAGCACAAATCCCGTTTTGCTAAATGCTTTTAGCCATAGCTTCCTTACCTTCTAACTTAGATTTTGAATGCTCACTTATGAAAAACTTTACACTATGCACTCACATCTAAGCAAAACATCGACACGGAAAAGTGCGTGACTTTGAAAAGTCTATCTGTAGACTTTGCATACACATGTTTCTATTGATCATGCTCATAGCATGAAAGGAATTGGATCATAAAATTCTGAACATAGCTTAATTAGCTTCGAGATTAGATGTGTACAAAAAGATTTCTGATCCACATGATCAGACTGAGAGAACTCAGAGAAAAACCAGTCGCTAATTTTCTGAGAAAGACTCTTTACACATCTATCTCTAAGACACTTGTCATCAAATGACTCTCACATGTGTTTCTTTACATCATTGACTTATATACATATGGTTTTTTGACTTATCCCGCATCTATCACATTACTCCTTATCATCCTAAGGATTATCTATACTCATAATACAAGAATTTCCACCTGTAATGTACATATGTATACAAGCTATCATTCTGAAATCTTCTTTACTTTCTCAAGTAACTTCTTTCACTTCAAACTCATCATTGACTTCCTTCAAGTTCTTTATAATCACCAATTTGTGATTGATTTGTTCCAACATCTCCCCCTCAATCACTTATTGTGATTATTCCATTCTTCTTCACTCCTGCCATCTCCTTGAATCTTTGTAGCTTAGGTCCATCCAAGCTTTTTGTTAACATATCTCCAACTTGTTCTTTTGTTGAAGTATACATCACTTCAATCTCTTTATCAAGTACCTTTTCTCTCAAGAAATGATACTGAATCTCTATATTCTTAGTCCTGGCATGAAAAATAGGGTTAGCTGCCAAATACAATGAACTCATAGTATCTCCAAAAATAATTGGAGTACTCTCATCAGTTCCAAAACTCTTCAACAAGATCTTTAACCAAATCACTTCTTTTGCAGCCTCTACCAAACCTTTATACTCAGCTTCTGTAGATGACAAAGCAACTGTATGTTACTTCTTTGAGCACCAAGAAACTAGTTTATCTCCAATATAACAGAGATACCCATGAGTAGACCTTCTATCATCTGAATCACCTGCCCAATCTGCATCACTAAACACTTTGATTCTTGTATCAGAAGTAAATCCATAATACAAACCTTGAGTTAGGGTTCCTTTAATATATCTGAGTACCCTTTGAGCTGCAATCCAATGAGTCTTCTTTGGACAATGCATGAATTGTGATAACACACCTACTGCATATGATAGATCTGGCCTTGTCAAGGTAGCATAGATTAAACTACCTACCAAACTCTAATATTTCTTCATGTCATTAAACTCTTCACCTCCATACCTGCTCAATTTATGATTTACCTTCAATGGTGTGCTTGAAGGCTTGCAATATTCCATGTTAAATTTGACCAGAAGATTCTTCAAGTACCTCTCTTGTGTAACATATACTCCATGTTGAGTATATAGAATCTGCATTCCTAAGAAATAAGATAAGTTTCCCAAATCAATTATCTTAAACTCCTTCTCTATTTATTTCTTAAGCTCATTGATTCCTTGAGCATCTGTACCTCTGACAACAATATCATCAACATAAATACACATTTATATGTATCCATTTTCACTTGCCTTCACTAGCAAGCTACTATCTGCCTTTGATGCTTGAAATCCACATTCATTCAAGAACTTAACAAGCTTGTAATTCCATGCTCTTGGAGCCTGCTTCAACCCATACAAAGCTCTCTTGAGCTTACACACATAATCTGATCCAATTGAATCCATGAAGCCTTCTGGTTGCTCCATGTACACTTCATGTGCAATGTATCCATTTAGAAATGCATTCTTCACATCTAATTGTGATAGCTTCCATCCTTTACAAGCAGCAATAGCAATCAATGAACTAATTGTAGACATCTTAGAAACAGGACTAAAGGATTCATCATAATCTACCCCATAAGTTTGGGCATAACCTTTGACCACAAGTCTAGCCTTGTATCTAGACACCTTACCATCTACAAATCTTTTTGTTTTATACACCCACTTACATCCAATGACTTTCTGATTTTTTGGTCTTGGCATTAATTCCCATGTTTCATTTTCAAGTAGAGCATCATACTCTTCTTGCATTGCCTTCTCCCAATTCTGCTTACCTTTAGTTTCTTCATATGTGATTGGGTCCTCTTCTGTCTTCACAATATAAGCATAATCTTTTGTTGTTAGAAATGATGTATCATAGCTACAGCTGATAGGCTCTTTCCTTTCTCTTGAGGATCTTCTAACCTCTGCACTTCTTGAAGTCTCCAGCCACATTTGATTTTGGATCAAATCTTGGCCCATCTTCAACATTATCCTGCAATTTACTTTTATAGTCAACATCATCAATATCTTCTTCATAAACATTTACTTTTGCCTTCCATTTCCTTTGTATTTCTTCAACACTTGCATAATCATTTGTTGACCCTGTATACCATGTGCTTTGCTCATCAAATGTAACATCTTTGGTAAGAAGAAATTTCTTTGTAGATGGACTCCACAATCTGTAACCCATCTGTCTATCATCATACCCAATAAACACATACCTTTCTGCTTTGGGTTCTAACTTATGCCTCAATTGTGAAGCAACATAAGCATATGCTAAACATCCAAACACCTTACAATGATCAAGAGTAGGTTTCTTACCCCACCATGCTTCATAAGGAGTTCTTCCATCCAAAGCTTTACAAGGTAACCTATTCACAAGGTATGTTGCAGTGTTGATAGCTTCTGCCCACAAGTAATTTGGGCAACCCTTTTCCTTCATCATTGCTATTGCAAATTCTACAAGAGTTATATTTCTTCTTTCTGCAACTCCATTCTGTTGAGGAGAGTACCTACAAGTTACTTCTCTTTTTATACCTACATTCCACAAATAATCATCAAACTCTTTAGAAAAATACTCTCCCCCTCCATCTGATCTCAACCTCTTGAGCTTTTGTCCTGTAATCCTTTCTGCATATTAAGTATGATAATGCTTAAATGTCTTGAACACTTCTGATTTGTCCTTGATTACATATAAAGTAATCCATCTGGTTGCATCATCAACAAACAACACATAATATCTAGATCCATTTATGCTATAGTCCCTTGAAGGACCCCACACATCTGTATGAACTAATTCAAGCATGTCTGAATACTTGTATCCTGATTTGTTGTATGAGCTCTTGTGTGCTTTACCTAACTGAAAAGCATCACACTTGTACACCATGTGTTGCCCTTCAACTTTTGGCAAACCAAGCACCACATCATTCCTTGACATTTCCTTTATGGCTCTCTCATTGAAATGACCTAGCCTTTTATGCCATAGGTCTAACTCAGACATCTTTTGTCATCCATAAGTAAATAGAGCATGTCCCACATTACCTTGGACTTTGAGAGAAAACAATCTTCCTTCCTTTTTACGTGCAATTATGTTTTTATATCCCTGATTTGGATCTTGCACATAGACACCATCATTTGTGAATCTGACTTCATATCCCTTCTCTACAATTTGCCCTACACTTATCAGATTTTTAGGAATAGTAGGAACATAAAGTACCTTTCTAAAGAGTGTACTTCCACTCTTTGTCTTCACTAATCCAATACTCTCCACTTTATGCTTGGTGTTGTCACCTGTTTGAACTATATGTCCATTCACCTTTGCTTCCATATCAGTCATCAATGATATATTGCCACTCAGATGATTGCTACATCTCGATTCAATATAGAACACCCTTTGATCTTCTCCTACTACTTCATGAGTTGCATGCAAGATGAGAGTCATGTCATCCTTTTGATCTGATGCATAATTATAATAATTGTTGTTGTAGGACTGGGATTGAAAACTTCTTCCACCTCCTCTAGCATATGATGTCCTACCACCTCTTCCTATGACGTTGCCTCTTTGGTTTCTGCCTCCTCTACCTCTTTGGTTAAAACTCTATTTATTGCTTTGACCATTTTGGTTGTTATACCAACAATCATTTGCCAAATGATTGGTTCTGCCACAAATCCAACAAGCTTTAGTATTATCTTTGTTCTTACCTCCTCTTCCTTTACCTCTGAAATTCATCTTTCCTTTTGTAAAGTTAGCTTGACTTGAAGTTCCTTCATCATCAGTTGAGTACTTCCCTTTGCCATTCTTTTTCTTGTCCTTGGAGTAGATAGCTTGACTTGCACTCCTATCATTATCCCCCTTAATGTCCTGTTCAAAAGTTAGCATGTGTCCTAGCAATTGATTAAGATCAGGAGTAAAGTGATAAAGTGATAATTCTATGGACAATATGAAAGGCTTCCACTTCTCATCTCCTCTCAGACCTATAAGTATTTGCCTTACCAACTTATCCTCTTCAATGTCTTCATCTACTGCTCCCAAGCTATCTACAATATCTTTCATCCTTGCCACATAATCAAAAATTGATTGTGAACTCTGCTTCTTAAAGGTTGTAAACTGTGCCCATAATGAAGACTTCCTAGACTTGGTTATGTTTTGGAAATGTTCTTCCAAAGCATTCCACACATCTGTTGCACTTTCTAATCCTCTGATGTGAGGTAGAAGATAATCATTTATAGCCATGTAAATGATGCTCCTAGCTTGAGCATCCTTTCTCATCCAAGTCTTCAAATCTGCAAGCTCTTCCCTAGTTGGAATACTAGGATCTGCAAACTCAGACTTTTCTTCTTCTCCTGTAATAAATGCCATCAAATCTTTGCTCATGAGGATTGCCTCCATCCTCATGGACCAAGCTGGATAGTTCTCCCTATCTAGCTTATCAATCTGCAAGCTTTCTCCCATCTGTGTCTGCAATTACTATGATTTATGATAATAGAGTGTACCTTTGATATCAAGCTTTAATCTTTCTTAATCCTTCAAACTCGTGCTTTATAGTTATGCAGGTTAACTTCAAGAGTTTGTCCTTTTCCACCTTCAATTAGAAGGAACTTCAATATCTGTAGCAGTCGGGACTTCCAATGCCTTTACTTCACTTGTATTGCACCTTTCAGCTCTGATACCATTGTTGAAGACCTTTTAATCTCCAAATGTTTGATCTATACTGATTTAAGAGCACCTCTATATCAATTATAAACCAAAGTTTACACAAATGTTACTTTGATTTATCAAATCATTCATGAATAATTCTCAGAGTGAGAATTTTTCTTCTTCAAGAAGTCTGCTTCAAAGATTGTCTTCATTACCTGCACATATCTTCAGATTTCTTCAATCTAATGATATACATACCTCCAAGCTACCTTTGCGCAATCATAACAACAATTAGTCCTTCAAATGAATCATCAAAACTTTAATTTGATCCTTAAGATCAAAAGTATGTCAGAAACTGTCTTCTAGTGGCGACTTTGACATGGTCAACTTCTTAAGTTGATTTCTCACAGCACAAATCCCATTTTGCCAAATGCTTTTAGCCATAGCTTCCTTACCTTCTAACTTAGATTTTGAATGCTCACTTATAAAAGATTTTACACTATGCACTGAGATCTAAGCAAAACATCGACACGAAAAAGTGCGCGACTTTGAAAAGTCTATGTGCAGACTTTGCATACACATGTTCCTATTGATCATACTCATAGCATGAAATGAATTGGATCATAAAATTCTGAACTTAGCTTCATTAGCATCCAAATTAGATGTGTACAAAAGGATTTCTGATCCACATGATCAGACTGAGAGAACTCGGAGAAAAACCCGTCGCTATTTTTTTGAGAAAGACTTTCTACACATCTATCTCTAAGACACTTGTCATCAAATGACTCTCGCATGTGTTTCTTTACATCATTGACTTATATACATATGGTTTTTTGACATATCCCACCTCTATTACATTACTCCTTATCATCCTAAGGATTATCTATACTCATAATACAAGAATTTCCACCTGTAATGTACATATGTATACAAGCTATCATTCTGAAATCTTCTTTACTTTCTCAAGTAACTTCTTTCACTTCAAACTGATCATTGACTTCCTTCAAGTTCTTTATGATCAGCAATTTGTGATTGATTTGTTCCAACAGATACAAGTGAAACACGCACCAGGTGTCATTCTCATCTTCACTTATAATATTGTTTCTCTTATTATTTCTTTTGGATGACTTGTGGTTTAGAATCTAGACTTGCAATCTTCCAAAAAATTCTAGATTCTTTCTCAAGTTATAGATAGCAGTTGGAATCGTTTTAGTATTACTTCTAAAACTCAATTTAAAAAAAAAATGACATATTAGTCAATTGATTCTTCTTCTATAACAATATGCATTTTCCACATTTTTGGCATATTATAACTCCAATCCATACTGTGCACCCTCTTATTAAGTCTCTTTGTGTAAGTTATACATAGAGCTTTAAATCACATCAATCCAAGTTTCCTATCTCAATTGATTATCAAGCTACACAGCTATTGTGTAGAAGATATGGATGTTCCCTAAGATTCATTGAAGCTCCTTGCACACTAGCCTCCAACATGCTCTAAAACCAATGGAGGCCTTTGGTGGGATGAAAAAGAAAAACAAGGAGGATATGGAGGGGGAGAGAGCATAGGAGAGACATGTACACATGTGTCCAAGCCTCGCAACCCAGATAATGATCTTTTTGTGGCATCACACTATAAGAGATATAGCTATATGAACATAGGGGTAATGTTTCAAGACCCTTATATCCCCAAAAATAATAACTATTTCAACACATTCATGAATATTCGAAAATTCTTTTATAGTGTATACATGTGACATCATGTATTCTCATATTGGGTAGTTGGAACCATCAAAACTTTCCTCAATGAACAACATGAAAGACACATAGTTGTTTTGAGTTCCACTACACCCTAATGTAGAAGCACAAATATTGATGAATAAGAATTCCTATTTTTCAAATGAAATTGAATATTCATTTAAGAAATTTCCCAATGGACCTCTACTTAAAGTCCAAGAAATAATTCTTTTATAAGGAACTTTGGCTTGCAGCCTTATCTTATTGAATACTTATCAATTAATGGAAATAACAAATAACCACACCATTCTTACCCATAGGATTTCCCATATGTTTAGAAAGTAAAACTGGCCAAGAGGCCAAATTGAATGGGTTTCTAAAATCCTTTATTAAATAGTCGGAAGGCCTTCATCCTATTCACTAGGGCAAGCGGAGCATCTAAAGTGGTTAGACACTCAACCCTCCTCCTACCTCAAGGAAACCAGCCTGAGCATCATTTCAAGAGCTTGAAGACCACTTCAAGAGAATTTGAGGCACTCATATTGAGGAGCATTCAGCTCCAAACATATTTGACACAAAAGGATAAAACGTACTACACAAACATGTCAAGTGTATATGGATTCCCAAATCATCCCAAAGATAATTTTAGGTTGAATCAAAGTCTCCTTATAGATTTATTCTAGACTATTCACCACCAAAAGCATGTTCACGAGCTTTCCTAGAAATCTGATAGAGTGATTATAGGTTTGCTATTAATGTTCCTAAGGAGAAAGTGATTTTATCTCATATGAGTTATTTAAGCATGGGAATCAAGCAAGCACAGAAATGACATCAAGAAGAAGAAGAAGCTTAGGAGTAAAAAACATAATGTATAATTGATGGTGTAATGTACAAGTGTAAGTAGCCATTTTTGGGCTATCAACATATATACAAGTGAGTTAAACAAACAGCAACAAAGTTGAAAAAATCCCCAAGAATCATAAGTTTCTTCAAACACATCATTACTACAATATAGTGACATTGAATACATCCATTGTTCAACCTTTCTTCCCTAAAAACATTGATCATATCCATCACTTTGAAAATCTTTAACATGGATTTCTAGGATTAACAAGGACACCAATAAAGTCTAAGTCTCCAATATTTGTTTCTCATGTTTAGTTACAGGTATTTGAAAAGTTTTGAGTACCACCAAAGTGCTTGGCCTCTCAACAATGTTGATCATGTATTAAAACATTCTGAAAATATGCCAACCATCTAGAATTGATCCCCAAGAAAGTGCCTATCCCCATGAGAGCGAAACATGGATAGAAGATATCAAACATAAATGCCTCATGAGCTCCTCATTATTCACATTCACTTATTGAAGAAATATATTGTCTTTGTTAAGAATGTTATTTCTAATCACTCATTTATTATGTTTTCTCTGGACAAATCCATGAGACTCTAAGCATAAGAGATAAGGATGATCATTTATCATTTTTTCTATATTGATTTCTGTTGGAGTTAATCGTCTAAAGAAGCACATGAACAACACAAGAAAGAAGAAGAAGCTTGGAGCACAATACACAATACTTAATGTATTACCACTAGAATGTACAAAAATAAGTGACCCATTAGGGAAATAGGGGTATATACAAGCCGGATGAAAAAACCTCCTAAAAAGGGAAAAAAAATGCCCTGATGGTCCTAGTGTGTTCACACACATCATTGCCTAAACATATCAACAAATGCCCCTTGGGAGTGATGTGCTGAACAAGGATCCGACACTCATGTATAAGCAAGTGCCAAGAAATGTGGAATCAATCCACAAAAGGAAGTAACACAAAGCTTTGCAGAAAGCTTCATACTTCTCCCTAGGAAGAGCCTTCGTGAAAAGGTATGCAATGTTCTCTTGTGTGGGGACATATGCAAAGTTGATCTCTCAAGTAGAGAACATCTCCTTGACATAATGCTAATGCACCTCAATGTGCTTAGTGTAAGCATGGAACAAAGGGTTTCTTGCAATTGCCAATGCGCTTTGACTATGAGTGAAGATGGTGGTGATAGAAGACTAACCAACACCCAAATCTTCCATAATGTGTCTCATCCACACACACTAAATAGTAGCTGTGAAAGCTGCCCTATACTCAACCTCACAACTAGAAGTGGCAACAGTAGGCTCGTTCTTGCTCGACCAAGATATACATGAGCTACCAAGCATGAAGCAAAAGCCACTAGTGGACACACTAGTGTCATAGCAACTAGCCTAGTCAGAGCCATAAAAAGCATGTAAATCGGGTGATAGTGATCCCTCTTTGGGATAAAACAATCCCCTAAGCAAGGTACCATTCAAGTAGCAAAAGATGCACTTAATTGCCTACCAATGCTTGACACCTAGGCAATGCATAAACCTGCTCATCTATAAGATAGAAAACTGAATATCTAGCTGAGTAATGCATAAGTAAATCAAGAATCCAATAGCGTGATGATAGACAACATCATCAAATGCATCTCGAGCATCATGAATAGTCAATCGTAAACCTATCTCCATAGGAGTGGCAATAGGTTTGCAGTCTTCAAAGCCAAAATGCTGCAATAATTTTTCAATATATTGTTTTTGACACAAACATATTCTACCATCAACTTGCATAATTTGATTTCCCAAATAATGATGCAAATGCCCCAAATTAGACGTCTCAAATGAGGCATGCAAATCAGCCTTAAAATCAGCAGTATGCTTCTCACGAGGACTAGTGAGCAACATGTCATCAACATACACAACAATGATCATAAGCACATCATGTTGCTTGCTTTAAGCCATATAATGCCTTCCTCAAGCTACACACTAGGTGTTCATGCCCTTTCTATGAAAACCCATGGGGCTCCGAAACATACAATTCTCCATGCAAGTCATCATTCGAAAATGTAGTTTTAATGTCCAACTAATGTACATTCCAACCATGATGAGCTACAAGTGCACAGATGTTATAGGCAATAGTCATTTGGCATGTAGGTGCAAAGGTCTCATCAAAGTCAATGCCTATTTCCTACACATAACCCTTTGCAACAAGCCTAGCCTTACACTTGTCAAATATTCCATCACGCTTATGCTTGAGCTTGTATACCCACTTAGTTCCAATGGCCTTCTTGCTAGGAGGCAATTCACATAAAGAACAAGTATCATTTTTCATGATAGCATCATATTCTAATTGCATCCCACCCATCCAATTTGCAAAATTTTGTGCTCCTTCAAACGAAACAGGCTCATTCTCATCAGAGAGACTAGAGGCAGCCATAGCATAGAAATTTGATGCAAAATAGGCACTACGAGAGCCTCACCGAGTGATATGACAGAGATGCATCTAATTTGTTCACATGCAAAGACTGCACCAACCATTTTGGCATAGTTGTTTCCTCCTCAATATCAGCTCTCTCATCAACAAGTGCATCATGTATATCTACATCATAAATTGAATGATCTATGTCATCACATGAAACCTCCAAAAGCTAAGAAGTTGCCTCTCTTTGAAGCACATAAACACTTTGGACTTTGCTTTCAATGGAAATACCCATGCATGCTTGGAAAAATCATCAATGAAAGTCACGAAGTAAAGATAGTTTGCAAAAGAGGGAGTCTGCATAGGACCACATACATGACCATGAACAAGCTACAATTTCGGTGTAGCTCAAACTGAACCATCTCTTGGAAAGGAGGAGTGTGCCATTTTGCCCAAAAAATTCACAAACATTTTTATCGGGTGCCTCAAGTTTGGGCAAAGAGGACACTATTTCAGATTTCTCCAAGCGTACCAAGCTAGCAAAATTTAGATGATCAAAGAGTGCATGCAAAATGTTTGCATCTCACATAGCCTAAGAATCATGTACTACACATGCTACATCATTCATAGAGTTTTCATAGTCTATGAGCTTATACAACCCATGACATAAAAATGCTAGAAGCAATAATCACGTTGCCATTTGACAGGTCATGAACTATACATCTATCATCAACAAATTTCACAACCAAGCCAATCTTGGCTAAAGCTAAAACTAATAGTAGATTCTTCTTCATCCATGGCATAAATAAAGCATCCGACAATGTAAAAGAACTACCATTAGTAGTAGTGAGGATGATCTTACCAACTCCCATGACAAGATAAGAGGAGTTGTTCGCGTATGTGGCAGTATTCCCTATAGAGGCAGGCTCAAGTGAAGTGAACAAACTATGTTACAAGGTAATATTTTTTGATGCCCCACTATAAAAGTAACACATATCTAAGTCTACTATAGACGTACACTATTTAGGAGAAGAAGGGTTGAATTTGCAAACAATACTAAACACCCATTCTTCATTCTACACTAGATTAGGAGACTTTGTTTTTGGTGTAGAGGCCTCTACAACAACCATTCTAGCCTCCTTTTTCTTTGGCTCTTTTACAGCCAGTTTTGGACGATTATTTATGACATGATCATTTGCTATACACTACTTGCAAAATAATTTTTGCTTTTTTGTTTTCTTGTCTTCTCTATCATCCTTCTTTGATTGTGCAGAATTAGCAAATTTTTGTTTACTAGTAGAAGAGCTCCATTTACCTTTGCCCTTCTTACTAGCGAGGAAAGCTTGATCTACAACACGCATAATGGTCTTGTTCTGCCTAGACTAATCTTCCTGCAACAAAATGAGACTAATTCCTTAAATTTTTTTAGGCATTTGGATTGCCTTTCATCATCAAATGAAGAGTAGAAGCAAAACTTTGATATGAATCGAAAAGACCATTCAGAACATTCTGCACAAGTGAACTCTGAGGCAAGACTTCATTAACAGAAATCAAATGTTCTATCAAATCTTTGACTTTGTCAGAAAAACTATCCATAGAATCACCTTCATTCCTATGCTCACTCTCTAACTGTTTCTGGAGGTAAGCAAAACGAGCCTCATTCCTATCCTCGTACAATGTGGTAAGTGTATTCCAAGCATCCTTACCTATTCTGTAAGAGCAAATGTGAGGAATAATGGCATGTTTGATAGACAAGGCTATCAATGCATGTGCTTGAGCATCTATGCCATCCCAACAATATTTCTCTATAGCAGGTGCAATAGGAACCACACCACGAGCAGGAATCTAGAGAATATAAAAATGTTCAATGCCATCTGCATTAGCTTCAATACTTGTATTTGCAGGTGTAATTGACATTTTCAACACCCTACACAATATTCCACAGTTTTTTTGTGGCCAATACATGACGCATCATATAAGCCCACAATGTGTAATTCCTACCATCCAACTTATCCTCATCAGCCAACATATGAAATACATCACTGCTTTTAGCCATCACCACTGACTAAAATACCTTGATGTAGAAAAATGACTATATATAAAAACATTGAACAGAACTAGCACGATGACTTTTGTTAAACCTGTAGGAGACTTGGAGATGCTTATGTTGGCGAACCGAAACCTATATATATCCTTGGCACAAAAACATGAAATACCCTACACAAGTTTTGCAATAGTGTGTTTGGGAGGCCAAAACGAGCTCAAATCATGATTTTGGCACCATATAGTGAAGCGGTTTTGATTTCCTAATCACCTTCAGTATGCTCACCAAATTTTGTACAATTCTAAGAATATGACCGGAGAGGTGTCAAAGACTTTGTAGATAAAGCACCAACCTGCCCTGATACCAATTATTGGAGTTAGACGTCTGTGGAAGCACATGAACAACACAAGGAAGAAGAAGAAGCTTGGAGCACAATACACAATACTCAATGTATTACCACTAGAATGTACAAAAATAAATGACTCGTTAGGGCAATACACATACATACAAGCTAGGGAAAAACACCTCCCAAAGAGGGAGAAAAATGCCCGGATGGTATCCTAGTGTGTTCACACACATCACTACCTAAACATATCAACAATCTTCATTGTTTCTTTCTTCTTTAGGTTGATTTCTATTTCTCTAACCTTAAAATGTGATTTATCTTTGATGTATCCCTTTTCCAAGACCACAAAGGGGACTTCCCTTTTGTCTCACTTAGTTTCATTGTTAAGAGTTTTTGTCTTTCTTGTGGAGTAATCGAGATATTGTTGATGTGTGAAACATCACAAGAAATGAATTAATGTGACACTAGACAACCTCTATGGTCACCATTAACTCATTGCCACTCCAAACTTTGAGAAATGATAGCCAAAACCAAGAACTTACTTCTTCAGAATTTCCTAATCACTTAAATCGCATACCTTCAGTATTTTGCTAATTTCTCTTAGCTCAAATATTATTTCCCCAAGATCTTTTGGTGAATAAAAGTAGAAGCATAGAGCTTTCCAACAAGCTATCATATACAAGAAACGGATCTCTAGAACTGAAGATATGGACTTCACATGATCACCCTGTATGACTTGCCAAAACTGGAAATTTTGCCTCCTTTAGTAATTCTGAGTGTCTAAAAATCAAAATTCGATGCCTAGCATTGACTTGTAACCAAAAGTCGATGCCTGGCATCGACTTTCATCTTTTTTTAGCCACTTTTTCAGCCCCAAAATTACCCCCTTGAACACACACATGAACAAGACCACTTTTATGTTAGAAGTGGATGCCAGGCATCAACTTTTTGCTGAAACTCGATGCTAGGCATCGAGTTGCTCCACAAACTTCATCTTTTCAAGAAGATTCATCAGTAGATAAAAGTCAGATATGAAGATAAGGACTTAGCAGCTAGGATTCAATGTCAGACATCGACTTCCCGCATAAAACTCAACCTTTCAACATACATTCGATGCCAGACATCGACTTGCTTGGAAAAATTGAACTTTTGAACTCATCACACAGAAAACAAACATGGAGATGATGGAGAGAGTCTTATACACAAAACTTTAACTATTTCTTCTCATAGCTATGAAAAACTCAGAAGTTTTACAGGTGCTTTGTCACTTAGAGAAGCCCGACTATACTTTGTCATACAAAATGAGTACTAACTCAAATTTCTCATTGTCTTCCTCTTCGCGTCAATTGATACAAACTAACTCATATAGATTTTCTTATTCTGGTGATTTTTAAAAAACTTCTAGAACTAAAGTGAACTAACTTTACAAATATAATACACTTGTGAATTTATCCCTTCACATAGGCATGTGGTTTTCTTCTAAAGCTTTGACCTTCAAATATATGTCCAATTAGTGATTGTTTCTCCAACAACTCCCCCTCAATCACTATTTGACATTCTCTGTTTCTTCATATCATCTTCTTTCTTTTACTTCTACCATGCTTTTGAATCTGCTGGTCTTCACACCATCCAAGCTCTTTGTCATTATGTCCGCTATCTGATCTTTTGTAGAAATGTACTCCACTTCAATCTCCTTCTCCTTTACCTTTTTTCTGAGAAAATGATATTGTATCCCTATGTGCTTTGTCCTTGAATAAAATACTAGATTTGCTGCAAGATAAAGTGAACTCATATTATCTCCATGAATTATAGGTATACCTTGATCAATGCCCAAGCTTTTGAAGAGTGTCTGCATCCATATGACCTCCTTAGCTACTTCCAAAAGTCCTTTGTACTCAGCTTCAATTGATGTTAATGCTACTGTATGTTGTTTATTTGAACACCAACTTACAAGCTTATCACTAATGTATATCATGTAACCATGAGTTGATCTTCTGTCATCCTGATTACTTTCCCAGTCTGAATCACTATAGGCTCTCAACTTCAAATCTAATGTAAAAGGATAATATAATCCTTCCTTTACAGTTCCTTTGATATATCTGAGAACCCTTTGACCTGCAATCCAATATGGGTCCTTTGGACAATGCATGAATTGTGACAAAACTCCCACTGCATAACTAAGATCAGGTCTTGTTAGTGTAGCATAAATCAAACTACCCACAAGAGATTAATACTTCCTCATATCTTTGTATTCTACACCATCATATTAGAGCTTGTGATTAACTTCAAGTGGAGTTGAAGCTTCTCTGCAATTTTCCATATCAAACTTCTTCAATAGATTCAGAAGATACCTTTCTTGTGATACATATATGCCATGATCTGTATAAGTGACTTCCATTCCAAGAAAGTATGATAAATTTCCTAGGTCATTGATCTTGAATTCTTTTTCAATTAATCTCTTTACTTGCTTGATTCCTTCATCTGAAGTACCTGTGATTATAGTGTCATCTACATAAATACAAATGTAGATTGTACCTTCCTCTGTTCTTTTGATGAGTAGACTTGGATCTGCTTTTGAACTTTGATATCCAAGATCATTGAGATACTTCACCAGTCTATAGTTCCATGCTCTTGGATCTTGCTTCAATCCATACAATGCTCTTCTCAATCTACAAACAAAATTTGGATACTTGGAATCTACAAACCCTTGAGGTTGTTCCATGTATACCTCATCTGATATGTATCCATTCAAGAATGCATTCTTTATATCCAATTGACTTAGGCTCCATCCTTTTGAAGCTGCAATAGCAATGATTGTCCTTATAGTTGACATCTTAGCTAGAGGACTGAATGTCTCATCATAATCTATGCCATAGGTTTGGGCATAGCCTTTCACCACCAGTCTAGCTTTGTATCTGGCTATACTTCCATCTGCAAGCTTCTTCACTTTATAAACCCATTTATTTCCAATTACTTTCTTACCATTTGGTTTAGGAACAATTTCCCATGTCTTCTTCTCCTCCAGTGCATTGAACTCTTCCTTCATTGCTTCTTCCCATTGCTTCTTCATCATAGTTATGAGGTTCTTCATCATCTTTGACCATATATGCATAGTTCTTCTGAGTTATGTAAGAAGTATCATAAGAATACCTTTCGGGTTGCCTTCTAGTCCTGCTTGACCTTCTTGGTTCACATTCTTCATAAGTGTTGGTTACACCTCTTCATCAAATATAGGAACTTCTTCATTTCTTCTTGTTAATCCACTTCTGGATGTACTTGCTTGCATATAGTCTTCATCTCTATTTACTTGCACAATTGATTTTCCTTTCTCACATCTTCTTACCTCTTCTTCAAATTCTTCAGTCGTATGACTTTGATCTGCATACCAACTTTTCTGTTCATCAAATGTAACATCTCTAGAAACAAGAAATTGTTTGGTTAGAGGATTCCACAACCTGTAACCCATCTGCTTTTCATCATAACCAATGACCACATATTTTTCTACCTTTGGTTCAAGTTTATGCCTAGGCTGTGATGGCACATAAGCATATGCAATTGATCCAAATACTTTACAATGATCTAGTGTTGGTTTCTTACCCCACCAAGCTTCATATGGAGTCATTCCATTGAGAGATCCACATGGTAATCTATTCACAAGATATGTAGCTGTATTTACAGCCTCTACCCAAAGATAATTTGGACAATTCTTCTTCTTCAGCATAGCTCTAGCAAACTCAACCAAAGTCCTGTTCCTTCTTTCTACTACACCATTTTGTTGTGGTGTATACCTGCAAGTTATTTCTCTCTTAATACCTGCATTCCAAAGATAACCATTCAACCCTTGGGAGAAGTATTCTCCCCCTCCATCAGACCTCAGTCTTTTAAGCTTTTGACCTGTGACTCTCTCTGCATATGCATGAAAATGCTTGAAAGCTCCAAACACTTCTGATCTCTCCTTCAAAACATATAATGTTATCCATCTTGTAGCATCATCAATAAAAAGAACGTAGTACCTTGAGCCATTGATAGATCCTTCTTTTGTTGGTCCCCATACATCTGTATGAATGAGCTCTAGTAATCCATCATGTTTGAATCCTTTCTTCTGAAATGGTAACCTATGTGCTTTACCCATTTGACATGCTTCACATTTATAAACCATATGTTGACTTTTCACATTTGGTAATCCTAGTACAGGCTGATTAGCAACCATAGCTTTAATTCCTCTTTCATTGAAATGACCTAATCTCTTATGCCAGAGATCAAGTTCTGTAATCACTCCTTCACCATGTGTGAGCAAAGCTTGACAAATGTTCCCTTGTACTCTTAAAGTAAAGAGTCTACCTTCTTTCTTACCACAAACAATCTGATTGAATCCATTCTCTGGATCTTCAACAAATACTCCTTCATTTGTAAACCTGACTTGAAAACCTTTTTCAACTATCTATCTGACACTAATCAAGTTTTTAGGCATTGTAGGAACATACAAAACATTGGTTAGAAAATCTGCTCCACTCTTGCATTTCACTTTTTCAATTGAATGTACACTATGTCTTGTATTATCACCTGTTTGAACTGTATGACTAGAAATGCCTTTTTCCAATTCTGACATCAATTCTATGTTTCCTGACAAATGATTAGAACATCCAGAGTCAATGTAGAATACCTTTAGATCTTCTTTGTCTAATGTGCTGATTGAATTCATCATCAATGATGTATGACCTTCATTATGTGTGTCATTTGCATAGTTGTAGTAGGTGGTGTTGTAGGATTGATTCTGTCCCCAACTTCTTCCTCCACCTCTACCATAGCCTCCTCTTTGACTTTGTCTACCTCTTTGAAAATTACTTTGATATCTTCCACCTCGACCTCTGCTATTGTTGTTTTGATTCTGGTTTGATCTTTGTTGGTTGTTCCAACAATCATGAGCCAAATGATTACTCAATCCACATATCCAACAAGCCTTCTTGTTGTTATTTTGAATACCTCTTCCTCTTCCAAAACCTCTTGCTCTTCCTCTGCCAATGCCTTTACCTCTTGCATAATAAACTTGAGAACTCGACTCCTCTTCATCCTTTGCTTTACCTTTATCTCCTTTCTTCTTATTCTTCATGTACATTGCAGAACTTTGTTCTTTATCTCCATCTCCCTTCAATTCTTGCTCATATGTGAGCATCAAACCAAGCAACTGGTTCAAATCTGGAACATAATGATTTAATGAAAGTTTTGTTGATAAGACAAAAGGTTTCCACCTTTCATCCCCTCTCAAACCTGCAAGTAGTTGAGCAATCAATGTGTGATCTTCAACATCTTCATCTATGGATCCAAGACTATCTCCTAGATCCTTCATCTTAGTGACATAATCACTAATACTTTGACTTGGCTTCTTCTTGAATGTTGTAAACACTGACCATAGACTTGCTTTCCATGCTTTAGTAGTGCTTTAGAAATGATACTCCAATGCATTCCATATAGATTCAGATGATTCCAATCCTCTGATGTGTGTTAGCAAATGATCAGAGATTGTATTGTAGATGTAGGCTTTTGCACTTGCATCCTTCTTCTGCCAATGCTTTAAAGCATCAAGTTCCTCTTTCTTTGGTCGGCTTTCATCTTCAAATACTGGCTTCTCTTTTTCACCTATTAGATATACCATGAGATCCTTACTCATAAGTAAGGCTTCCATTCTCATAACCCATGCGGGCTAATTATCTCTGTCCAATTTGTCAATGGGCTGCCATACTCCTTTCCTTCTGGTGCAACCTGTGAGCTTAAAGGATAAAGGATAATACCTTTTGAAGTTCTTTGTGTATGAAGATACTGTTGAAGTAACCTTTTGATGCCTTGTGTCTTCAAATGCTTCACCTTTGAAACTTTAAGGGAAAAC
The DNA here is from genome assembly GCA_020310875.1 of Ceratopteris richardii. Lineage (NCBI taxonomy): Eukaryota > Viridiplantae > Streptophyta > Polypodiopsida > Polypodiales > Pteridaceae > Ceratopteris > Ceratopteris richardii. The sequence goes on from CM035406.1 coordinate 229,799,902, forward strand.
TTTACAAAACTTCTCGTACCTTTGCCGCCTTCTGCTCTCTAGGACGTTTCTACTCTAATACCACTTGTTGACGTGTGAAACATCACAAGAAATGAATTAATGTGACACTAGACAACCTCTATGGTCACCATTAACTCATTGCCACTCCAAACTTTGAGAAATGATAGCCAAAACCAAGAACTTACTTCCTCATAATTTCCTAGTCCCTAAAATGACATACCTTCAGTATTTTGCTAATTTTTCTTAGCTCAAATATTATTTCTCCAAGATCTTTTAGTGGATGAAAGTAGAAGAGTAGAGCTTTCCAACAAGCTATCATATGCAAGAACGGATCTCTAGAACTCACGATATGGCCTTCATAAGATCACCCTGTATGACTTGCCAAAACTAGAAATTTTGCCTCCTTTAGTAATTCTGAGTGTCTAAAAATGAAAATTCGATGCCTAGCATCCACTTGCAACCAAAAGTCGATGCCTGGCATCGACTTTCAGCTTTTTTAGCCACTTTTTCAGTGCTAGAATTACCCCCTTGAACACACACATGAAGAAGACCACTTTTATATTAGAAGTCGATGCCAGGCATCCACTTTATGCTGAAACTCGATGCCAGGCATCGAGTTGCTCCACAAACTTCATCTTTTCAAGAAGATTCATCAATAGATAAAAGTCAGACATGAAGATAAGGACTTAGCAGCTAGGATTCGATGCGAGGCATCCACTTCCCACATAAAACTCAACCTTTCAACATACATTTGATGCCACGCATCGACTTGCTTGGAAAACTTGAACTTTTGAACTCATCACACAGAAAACAAACATGGAGATGATGGAGAGAGTCTCATACACAGAACCTTAACTATTTCTTCTCATAGCTATGAAAAACTCAGAAGTTTTACAAGTACTTTCTGACTCAGAGAAGCCCGACTATACTCAGTCATACAAAATGAGTACTAACTCACTTTCTCATCGTCTTCCTCTTCGCGTCAGTTGATACAAACTAACTTATATAGATTTTCTTATTCTCGTGATTTTTAAAAAATTTCTAGAACTAAAGTGAACTAACTTTACAAATATAATACACTTGTGAATTTATCCCTTCACATAGGCATGTGGTTTTCTTCTAAAGCTTTGACCTTCAAATATATGTCCAATTAGTGATTGTTTCTCCAATAGATATTCCATCCTAAAAGTTCTCAAGATCTTCTACCTCACAAAGGCTAGCGAGCTAATCCACATGGTAGATGTCGTTTTCAAGAATCTTAGTATATTATCCTTTCTTTTCCTTTTTTCATCCTGATTCGTTGAGATTTAGTTTTTTCCCCTTCACATCATGATGTAGCTACAATTGTGTTTTTGTATTCGAGTAGGACATGCTTTTTTCTAATATAGTATTGTTTCTTATCTTGCTCACTAGAGATCGAGGCAGGGCACCCTCATAAGCCTCTATCCTACTCCATTCACGTTTTTCTTTGGAGTACCCTTTCTCATGGGATACTCTCTATTTCATGTGTCTTTGGGAATATCTTGGTTTCTACAATGACAGCAAGCATTAGGATGAAGATGCTCCCTTACTCAATCATTTAATCTATCCCTAAGTAGATACTGCGTTTGCTGGACACCTCCATCCAAGTTTTTGTGTACCATCTCCTACTAAATGAGTGAAACGAGTCTTTATAAATGATTCCAACCACTTGACCTTCACTAAACATTGGCCAAGCTCAATTCCATGGTCTCATTGACAGATTGATAGAGTAGTACAAGAAGATTCGAGACCATTCAAAGGGAAAGTTGGTGGCCCAAACTTGTAGGAGGAGAATCTCTGAAACCATTTCAAAAGCGACATTGTGGTTTTTTGAGCGTGCAAGGTTCCAACGTCAAATGCATGAACTACATTTTGTTGCTTTCTATAAGGATTTAATTTTTTTAGTTGAGGATTGTGATTCAATGATCATTTTGCAATCAATGTGCCCGGGCTAGAAGGTCTAAAAACTACACAAATCCTCCTTAGGGTTTCTGGAGTTTTTCGGATCTCTACCTACGAGAAAATAACCACTATGTATTTGACACCAAGGGGGTGGAAGCCCTAGTGCCCTCGCAGATCCCATATTGGCACACTTTACTCACAATAAGGGAGTGGATAGCAATATGCTCTCTTGGAAGATGTTTTACTTATATTATCTGAATTATAAGTGCACAATATTAAAAACGTAACCATGTGTGCCTTGTTCCCAAAACTAACATACCAGTTATTTGTACAGGAAGTTATATCCTATATTGATGATCTTCAATCTTCATGATTCATTTAGATCACAATTGTTGATATTAAGGTTCTAGTCTCTTGATGTGAACGCGAAAAATATCTGTGGCAAGTCGTCATATTTTGAACCTTTAATATTTATATATAAAGGAAGTTCGGCAATAGCCTACTCTCCCGGACTTGAATTAAATTAAGAAACAAAGGTACAAAAGAAGGGGACTAGTGCCCACGGGACCCCCCAAATCCCACAAGGCAGGGGAAGCTTGGTTGATTCCTAGGTTGCATTACAAAGAAGGTTGATCACCCTCTCGTCGCCCTCATGCGGGACCCACTTGGGTTTGAGCTTGTTGTTGATCAAAAGGAGGACTTGATGGTGCCTGAAGGGGGGGGGATTTCTTACTGTTGACAATCCTTTTGCCAAGGAGGAAAAGAGATTTTTCAATCGACCACTCCCTGGGAGGGTCGCCGAAGTTGAGAGCACACCGCTCCCGCCAAATTTTCCACAGGACTTCCCCTCTGATTGCGTTCCAGAGAGCCGCAGAGCATCCAATCGCTTCTCCCAAAAGGACTTGTTTCCAACTAAGCTGTTTCTGAACTCTGATTTTCAGTCCAACCGTCTGCCAGATTCTGTAGGAGTTGGGGCAAGTAAGGAAGATGTGTGGGACATCTTCAATTGCACGGTGGCAGCGCTTGCACCATGGAGGGATCCCACAAATTTTGTTTGCCTTATGGTTAGTCCAAATTCCTCGATGAAGAATTTGCCATAAGAGAACAGACTTCTTAATCTCTATAAGTGGGTGCCAGATACCCATGAATTTCATGTCCCACCGAAGCCGCGTCCAAGAAAGGCACCACTTCTTGTTGAGGCTGACCTGGAGGTCAGTCGTTTCTTTGATGTTTGGGATTTTGAGTAGGCTATTCCCATTGTGCCATTTGAGACCACGCGCGTTCGAAGCATCATGTCCCATGAGAAGGCGGGTTTTGTGACGATCCCAAGCGAGGCATCTGCTTTGCAAGGTGTTCCATTCTTCGTAGGAGATGTTTATGCGAGGGTCGATATCCTCGTAGCTGATCCAGCTGTTGGTGTCATGTTTCCAGAGGTGTTTCCATTTTTTGAATCCTTTGTTCCATAACTTCTTGGCATTTTGAGTGTTCCACGACTCCACACTCCTGATGCCATGAATCGGAAACCAAATAGAATCGTTTTGTCTGATTCCGGCCGCCCACTTCCAGTCCTCACTAATTCTTGTGAAGCTTTTGACTTTATTCCAGCCCTTCCAAAGAGAGCAGACGAGGTTGGAGCCTTTCGGGAAGACAGGTATCGGGGAGAATAGCAGTGTCATGATGTCAAGGTTTTTCCAGTTCGGGGACCCCGTGAGAGCCAACTCATTTTTGTTTCTGAAGATCAGCTTGGCCCACGAGGCCTCCCTATTGCACCAAGCTTTAATCATCCATTTGGCTGCCAGTTTGTTAGCCATACACCCAATGTCCAGGATGCCAAGCCCCCCGCTATCTCTAGGGCTGGTGCAGATGGCCCATTTGATTTTAGGCACCCCCCTTCTATTATGATCACCCGTCCAAAGAAAGTTTCTGCAGATGCTATTCAGTTTGGACAGGCCTTGCTCATTCGGTCTCCAGCAAGAAAGGAAATAGATGGTAGACGAGAGGAGGAACGTGTTGATAACCATCGCCCGTCCAGCGAGATTGATTTGCATGCCTCTCCAGTAATTGAGCTTGTTTTCAAGTTTGGCCAGCACCCAGTTCCATCGCTGCTCCATAGAGACGCCAAACCCCAGGGGGATTCCTAGCAGCCGAAAGATTTGGCCCTACGGAATGATTTGGCAGCCGTGATCAATGAGAAGGCCAGGTTGATGTCCCACAATGGCCCTAAAGGCGGTCTTATTGTGGTTGATTTTGGATCCAGAGGCCTCACAAAAGGTATGAAGACACCTCCAGAAAGTCTCCAGGCTGGTATTATCATTGTGAACGAACGCGTTCATATCGTCGGCAAAAAGTCTCATGATGATTTGACTGTGGTCGTGGGGTAGCTGGAGGCCCTTGATATTGCCAGCCTCCACATGATGAGCCACAAGTCTGCTCAGCCCCTCAGTGGCGATGGCAAAGAGAAGGGGGGGCAAGGGGGCACCCTTGTCTAATAGATCTTTTAAGATGGATCGCCTTTCAAAGTTTGCCGTTCACGTTAATTTGGGTCGTTGCGTTGCCGAGAAGGGTCGCGATCATCTTGGTGAATTTCTGACTACATCCGAGGTCTTGGAGCGATTGCAGAATATAGTCCCATTCGAGCCTATCGTAAGCTTTGTCAAAGTCGATCTTGAGGAAGACCACATCTTGATTAGACTCATTTGCAAATTGAATACCTTCCCAAATATCCATAATGGTTTCCAGGATGGACCTGCCTTTGATGAAACCTTTTTGGTCCTCACTAAGCCAAGATCTCAGGTGGCACGCAAGTCTGTTGGCAATGACTTTGGCGAGGATCTTGTATCCTGTTTGGAGCATCGTAATTGGCCGCCAGTTCTCGATTCTGTTTTTTTCCCCCTTCTTGTGAATCAGCTTGATAATTCCATTATTTATACAAGAGGGAAGAGCACCGAATTTTAGCGCTTCTTGCCAAACCAACCGAAGAGGGGTGGCGACCACCAGCTTGAAGGATTTAAAAAACTCATTAGTGAGTCCGTCGGGTCCCGGGCTTTTACCGAAAGGGAGGGCATCAATGACCTCAATGATTTCTGATTCAGAGATCGGGGCATGAAGCAAGGAGTGGAGGTTGGGTGGTATTCTCCGGGGGGAAACCCTAGAAATGGCAGCCATGCAATCCCTTCTATGGTGGGAGAGGGGGTTCGAGGTTCCCAGGAGTCTCGTGAAGTGCCCTTCGATGATGCCAAAATTATCTTCTTCCGAGTTGCATACATTGCCATGTGGGTCAAGCAGTAGGGGAATCGTCTCTCTGTTGTGTTTCCTTTTAAGGATACTGCACATCTCTTTGGTGGGTTTGTCGGCTTTTCCAGCCCACCACTCCTTGAAGAAGATTTGCAAGTTTTTCCTTTGTATTTCTTCCTCGTATCTCAACGCTGCTCTGATTTTTCGGAGACCTTTCTGGGCTTGGTGTTTTCCTTTGTTCACTTCCTCCTCGAGTCGCCAGAGTCTGTGGTAAAGCGCTTCCCTACGAGCCCGCCGCACTGTCTCGAGCATCTTTTTAGTTCTGATCATGATCTTGCGAGACTTGTCGACCGCACTTCTCCAGCACTTGGCTGGGGCCAAGCCAGAGGCGAACGCCACCTTCCACACATCGGCAATCTCTTGGTGGACGGAGGGGAGAGAGAAGGTGGAAGCGTTGGCATGGAACCACGGAGCCTTGTGGATCCTGTTGGAAGGTTGAAAGGTGATAACGATCGGGTAGTGATCAGAGATGGTGAGGTCAGTACGTTGCTTGATGGAAGAGTGGCCCCACAGTTGAGTAAAGCTCTGAGAGATGTAGCATCTATCAAGCCTAGCCTTCCTCAGATCCTCGCCCGCTTGGAGATTCGACCAGGAAAAGCCATTCGAGTCTTTGAATTCGACTAGATCCAAGTGGAGTTTGGTCATGTCCCACGTTTCTTTCTCCCGACTGTCGATGACCCTGCCCTTGCCCATCCATCTGTCCATAGGGTCCTCCACCATGTTGAAGTCTCCACATATAAGCACTTTGTGGGGAAGCGAGTCAAGAGAAGTCCAAGTGTTCAGCCTCTCCAAATCCCCGTTAGGGGCGTACAAAGAAACCATAGTGACACAGAGGGGAGCACCAAAAGAAACCGCAATCCAGCGGTGATTTACATCTTCAATGGAGTTCTCAAGCTTTTCAAGCCAGGGTTGTTTAACACCGATAGCCGTTCCACCGGACCCCCGCTGGTGCTTTGTTGGGATCAACACATGGGCCGAGGAAACCTGTCTGAGTCGCTTCAGAAGGTCTTCTCCGTCAATTTTAATCTCTTGAATGCATATAATGTCTGGTTTTAAGCTAGTGTCGCGGAGCCATTGACCAATGATGGCCGCTCTTGAGGGGTCGGTTAGCCCCCTAGCATTTAGCGAGATGACAATCATTTGTGTATTGATCCCTCTTTGCGGGAGGGAGCCTTGTCTTTTCTTCTCTTGGCTTCATCTTTCTTTTTCGCTGGGATCTGATCCCGACTTAGAAATCGGTTCTTATGGGGGCTTTTCCAGGGTAACTCCAAAGGCTGTTTCCCTTTGCGGGATGCCCCCCGCTGGGGAGAATTGGGCTCTGTGCTCGGCATCGTTTCCGGGATCGTCGATCCAATGATGGAACTTTCACTATCCATGTTGTCTTCATTATTAGTAGTGAAACCATCTTCTTTACTTGTAGTGTAGCCCTCCTGGGGGGTTTCTTTGTTGTCAGGGATCTCTAGGACTTCGTCGTAGTTGTCTACCGCAGGTGGCTTCCCACCTGGGTAGTCGAGCTCGTTGATCTCCTCTCCAAGATTGCAATACAGATTGTTGTGTGGGGCAATTGGCAGGTTATGCCTCTCCCCGTTGGCCCTCGGGCTTCTTTTCCTTCTTCTTCTAACTTCGGTAAAGCCATCGGCATCAGCTTGAGGATTGCGGAGGCCCTTGCCTTCCCCTTCCTTGGTCAAGTGGGTCAAAACGTCAAAGTTGTCTTGAGCAGTTTTGGAGGCTTCTTGAAATCGCTTGTTTTTTTGCATGAGAGGGCAGTCTTTAATCCTGTGACCTTGCTGGCCACAACGAAAGCACGCGTTGGGGAGGTTTTTGTAGGTGATATTCTGCTCCCAAACATCTCCTTCGCCCATGTCCACTTTGATCGTTGCAGGAAGCGGCGAACTGAGGTCGGCCTCGACGCAGATTTGTGGGTGCCATCTAGCATTGAACGAGTGTCTTGCACCCTCATAGATGAGACCACCAATGTCTTCTCGTGAAGCCAACGGCTTGCCGATAGGGGAGACTATGTCCCACACGAAGTTGTACAAGAAGTATGGGAGGTTAGGGAGCTCAACCCAAAGAGGGTACCGAAGTGATTTCGATTTGTCGGGGGTAAAGTCCGGAGACCATCTGAATAAGCACAGGGTCGTCCGACCGAGCTGCCAGGTGCCAACGCTTAGGGCTTGGAACGCCATCTCTTCATTTTCAAAGACTAGTAGCATGTGGTTTGCTGGTAAGAACTGGCATTTGCTGACGATTAGTCCTCGAGGAAACCACTCTTTTCGAAGCCATTGTCGCAGGATTTCGAGCGGGGGCCTAGGGCCAAACACTTGGCCGACGAGGCAAACTTTCTTGAGCTCCTCCTGAGCAGACAGAACTGCGGGTCTATTGAGGGATACGATGGGGGATTCAACACTTTCGGATGCCCCAGGGGCGGCACATGACCCCCCCTCCAGCAGAGCGGCCAGAGTGCCGGTCTCCCCAGGGGGGGGGGCCCGATTACTTTTCACGAGGGAGGACGAAGCCACATCCATGGCCGAAGGAACTTGCACCACTTTTAATTTTCAATGCCCAGCGGCAAGACCCCCACCGATCACATCGCAGCCAAATACTCCGCTTTTCAGGGAAAAACAAAAAGGCCAAAAATCCTACAAAAGAGGGGAGCACACTTCTACTTTTTAGAAACTTTTCTAATTTCCTTTTTCTTTTTCTTCTTTTTCTCTTCTTTTTTTTTTCTTTTTTGTTTTTTTTTTTTCTCTCTTTTTTTTTTTTTTCTTCTTCTTCACTTTCTTTTTTTCTTTTTCTCTTCTTCTTCCTTCTTTTTTTTTTTCTAATTCAAGCTACAAAAACCTTCCATACAAGCGGCTTGGAGGAGGAAAGAAAACTATCGAGTATTAAGTACTAACCTTTGAACTGTCGCTCCTGCTCTGCTCTTACGTCGCGTACTGCTGCACTTATGAACCAAAGGAACCCTGTCAATCGCACGTGGCAGAGCCCACATGCGCTCGAATGGTGCCGCTTAAGTCTCGAGCCACGTGGCAGAGCTCACATGCAGCGGAAGAACCGTCATCGGAACCCGAGCAGTCGCCAAACCGTCGAGCGTGGAGCAGGCGGCAAATTTCGCGTTAAGAAAACGGTAAACGGTCCTGGGCTGCGATAGACGCCTCGTGAGGGGTGTGCGACAGACAGCCACGGATTGCGCTGCGATAGACACCTCGTTAGGGGTGCGCGACAGACAGCAAAGCTTTGCGCGACAGATGGAGTTTTTTCCGATGAGCTTCGGCGATAGATGGTCCTGCTCCCCGCGCGACAGATGGAGTTTTCACGATAGACACCCTTCAGCTCTGCACCTCCAATCAGATTCGAATATGCGGCTCTCTGTCTATCGCCCAAAGTGAGCAACGCGAATCGCGATCGATTGATGAAAAAGATTTTCGTTTAAGGCTCCAGATTTATTTAAGGTTGAGCAGCTCGTGAGGGGAACATGCGTCTATCCCGAGGTAGATCATAGATGATAGACGACTCGACAAGGCCTCCAAATGAGTCTGTCGCGGGAGATACGAAAGACGATAGACAGGCGCTATGCGAGTGTGTGTCGCGCGATAGACAATAGACGCTAGGCGAGTGTGTGTCGCGCGATAGACGATACGCGAGTGTGTGTCGCGTGAAAGACGATAGACGGCGAGTGTGTGTCGTGCGATAGACGAAAGACTAAAGCTCCCAGATCTCGGGATTGTCGTGCGATAGATGAAGCTCGTGTCTGCTAGTGTCTGTCGCCTGAGGACTCCCTCTCACAAAAGACGAAGTGTTGCTTCCAACTCCTACTACTGCACCCGTCCTTTGCGCAATGCTTGGGCAGCCTTCTACAGAGAGATGCTTACAGCTCCTACTAAAGCAAAGACGGCGACGTCGTCGTTTCGATCGCTCTCCATGTTGAACTTGCCTCAAACTCTGAAAATCTCCATCGTCAACAGTTCGCTGCCCCGTCGTGGAATTTTTGGTGAGTCGCGACTGACGCAATGGCGTCTATCGTGGAAGTCTCTGGGTCTCCATCGCGATTGATCTCCAGGCATCCATCGCGATTCTTCGCTGCCTGCCCGTGCTATCGTGGCATTGTCGATGAATGTTCTCGGTTAGAATTTCACGTGCAGCTCCAACACTCCAGCGACAGGCTCCAGCACAGCGACGTACAGCTCCATCACTCCGGCGACGGACAGCACCAGAACTCTAGACAAACTTCACAAACAGCTATATTTCCATTATTGTATAGTTACAAAAATACCTTTAATATTTATGATTTAAATATCTTCAAAATCATTTATTTTTGAAGCCTCTAGCATCACAACCAAAAGACCCTCTAGAGTAATAACCAAAATAATTCTTCGAAATATGAATCCTATTCTTAGAGCTCCCATTTCAAATGATAAGATTCTTCAAGTTTTTAATTCTCTTTCTAATTGCAAAATCCCGGGGCTAGATGGCGTCAGCAATGAGTTTTTCAAGACCGTTAAGCATGAGGTGACTACTCCGTTTCGTCTAGCATGCCAAGAGGCCGTTTCAAGCATGTAGCACAAGGTTTCGCATCACCAATGTATATATGTGTAACTTGAATTGAAATCTTCTTAAGACGAAATATATAAACCAAATTATCCAAGACGTTTTACACACACCAAGATATAAAAAAAGATTTTACTTTTATGCAATGTAGTGAAAAAATAAATATTTAGAAAACATGTGCAAGCATGTTTAAAGCTATGTGCAATATGAAAAATACAATGCAATAAAGTTAACTAATCAGATTCAACCTTGAAATCTAATTTATCACGGCTCAAGCTTTTACATTCAAGTTAGAATTCATATATTGAACGATAGTACTTTGCAAATTATCGTTCATTAAACCTTTTCTATTCAAGCGACTACTTCAATTCCATGCGCATAGAAATCCTTAAACTCTATCTCTTGTACATATCTCTCCACTTGTATGCACTTTAGAGGTCTTTTCCTTTTTTATCTTATTTCTCATTAGTAGCTTAGCTTGTTTATTTATTCTTTGTTTTGATTTCCTTCTTTATTTACTCATTTAGTTGCAAAGGTTGGCCTATGTAGAAGCTAGATGTGACTGTAAGCCCTATCCAAATGATTAGGTTTACTCCACTTATCTAACAACCTAACATACCAAACGATGCATTATGTTGGGCCTTTGCAAATTTGACTTTAGCTCATTGCTCTAACCACTTAACTTAAGTGAGTCCATTTGCATATTGGCCCATATAGACACATTAAAGCAAAGATTTTGGGCCTATGACAAAAACAACATGGACTTGTGGCATTGATCACCCAATTCAAGTTGCTCCACCCATTAATACAGCCATTGCACTTAGCAGCAACATAGAAACATTCACAAAATTTGATAGCTCACTAGCACAAACATATATGAAGTGCAAGATCTAGAAAGGCACTACTAGCCAACATCAGGGAGACTGATCTCACTAAGCGTTCACCCTTGCAGATGAGATCCATGGAAATTAAAAATCTTTTTCTTTTTACTCTAATATCTCATTTGAATGTTTCCATAATGCTGATAATGATGTGACTCTTTTATACCTTCGGGAAGGAAAGAAAAAAGAAGAAGTCAGCTAATATAATTTGTATGATGTGTTGATGAAAGCTCATATGTAATTGCATGTGTGTATGTGTGTGCATATGGTTTGTTTGTGTGTACATGTGTCTGCCTATTTGTGATTTCATGTGATATTCATTTTTCTATGAAACCCTAATTGCTCATGTGTGTGTTTGGATTTCCCTATGTGTTATGTGAATGTGTTGTCTCTACCTATGCATAAATGTTTTACTTTTTGTGTTTATTTGCTATGTATATGTGTTTTTGTGTAAATTTATGTAAGATGCCACATTGATTTTCCAATAAAAAAAGATGTGTAGGTAATAATGAAATTTTATGTTTAGGATATTCTGATCATGTGTGCAAAATTTTGTAAGGATAAGTTTTTACATTATCTCTATAGAAAGTTGTTGATGGAGGGTGCTAATCTCTAAAAGAACATGTTAACCTTGATGTTAGAGCACCTCTATATCAAGAACAACTCAAAACCTCAACCAATTTTGGAAACTAATGTCAGATTATCAATCTTGGCACTAACTATGAAGAGAGTGACTTATTTATAAACATCTGTTGTAGTTAGTTCACTCATTGAGTGATCAAATGTGTAATGTTTTCAATACAACTTTGCATGAGGTGTCACCTAGTGTTTGCACAGCTTCTCCAAGTTAACATATCTCAAAAGGTCTAGTAAACCTTGAGATTTACTCAAAAAATTCACCTATGTCTAAAATTGTACTTCTATAGAGTCGACTTTGACACCTATAACTTCTAATGCATAGTTCTCTAAAACTAGAAACCTTTTATTTAAATGCGTTTAGCCATAGGTAGCTTACCTTTCAACTTAAAGAATGAGTGCTTGCTTGCTCAAAACTTTACATTGTCCAAGGAGAACGGACCAAAACATTATCATTGAATTTACGCTTACTACAGTCTTCTCTTCTTCAAATTTACACATGTAAATGTTCCTACTCTCAATTCTCTCAACCTGATCACAATTAGAATATGGATATTTGTATGAATGTCACTCAACTACACACTTATATTTCTACAAAAGAAAACAGAGAAGGAGCACTAAGTGAAATATTGGGTGCAATGTTTCTTCTATTAAGGAAATCATTTAACCTAATTGATGAGAGATATTTTCTTCACTTCTAAAGTGTCTAATGACTCTTACAACTTGTCTTTCAGTATTTCTCATACATTCCCCCACTTTATACTTGTATATATAGGCATACATGTACAAAATCTTAACCATAACAAAGCTATAAGTGAGTTAATTACAAGTCTAGTGTACATCTATATACAAGACTTCATTCTCTGATCATGCACTAACTTCAAGCTTCGTATATTGGTCTTTGCTTCATCCTTTGAATTCAAACCTTTTTCCAAAACATCAATTGATGGTTGTCCTACATGAGTAGCTCCCCCTCTATCATCTATTGTAATTTTCTCCATATTCTTTATACCTACCATGTCTTTGAATCTCTGTAGCTTTTGTCAATCCAAGATTTTGATTAGCATGTCTGCAATCTGATCTTTTATTGAAGTAAGTATGACTTCAATCTCCTTATCAACCACCTTCTGTCTCAAGGAGTAATACTGAATCTCAATGTGTTTAGTCCTGGCATGAGAAATAGGGTTAGCAACTAGATATAATGAACTCATATTATCTCCATCAATAGTGGGTGTACTCTGAATGATGTCGAAATTTTAAGGGAAGCACTAGATTGTGCTCTTTGACCAGAGTAGACAAGATTTTGGAAATACACTTCTGATTACAAGATCACCCTCGAAGAGGAAATGATACAAGAATGTTGGAGAAACAATCACTAATTGGACATACATTTGAAGATCAGAACTTTAGAATAAAACTACATGCCTATGTGAAGGGACAAATTCTCAAGTGTATTATATTTGTAAAGTTAGTTCACTTTAGTTCTAGAAGTTTTTTAAAAGTCACGAGACTGAGAAAATCTATATAAGTTAGTTTGTATCAACTGACGCGATGAGAGAAGAAGTAGAAGAGAGTGATAGAATGTGAGAAGGAGTTCATTTTGTATGACTGAGTATAGTCATGCTTCTCTGAGTGAGAAAGCATCTGTAAAACTTTTGAGGTTTTCATAGCTATGAGAAGAAACAGTTAAAGTTCTCTGTATGAGACTCTCTCCATCATCTCCATGCTTGTCTTCTGTGAAATGATTTCAAAAGTTGAAGTTTTACCAGCAAGTCGATGCCTGGCATTGAGTTTGTGCTGATAAGTCTGTGTTTTATTTTCTGAGTTCCAACTCCTGCTAAATCTTCATGAAAAGTTGAGGTTTGTGGAGCAACTCGATGCCTGACATCAAGTTTCAACATAAAGTTGATGCCTGGCATTGAGTTCCCACATAAAACTGGTCTTGTTCATGTGTGTGTTCAAGGGGGTAACTCTGGCGCTAAAAAAGTGGCTTACATAGCTGAAAGTCGATGCCTGGCATTGACTTTTGGTTGCAGGTCGATACTAGGCATCGAATTTTCATTTTTAGACACTCAGAATTACTAAAGAAGGCAAAATTTCCAGTTTTGGCAAGTCATATAGGGTCATCTTGTGAAGGCCATAACTTGAGTTCTAGAGATTCGTTTCTTGCATATGATAGCTTGTTGGAAAGCTCTACTCTTTTAGTTTTCTCCACTAAAAGATGTTGGAGAAAAAATATTTGAGCTAAGATAAATTAGCAAAATACTGAAGGTATGTCATTTTAGTGACTGGAAAAATCTGAAGAAGTAAAGTTCTCAGTTTAGGCTATCGTTTCTCAAAGTTTTGAGTGGAAATGAGTTAATTGTGACCATAGAGGTGTTCTAGTGTCACATTAATTCATTTCTTGTGGTGTTTTACACATCAACAAGTGGTATCAGAGCAGAAAGGTCCTAAAGAGCAGAAGGCGGCAAAGGTACGAGAAGTTTTTTGAAAAGTTTTCCATTAAAGTTTGAAAGGTGAAGCATTTGAAGACACAAGGCATCAAAAGGTTACTTCAAAAGTATCTTCATACACAAAGAACTCCAAAAGGTATTATTGTTTATCCTTTAAGCTCAAAGGTTGCAGCAGAAGGGAAGGAGTATGGCAGATCATATCTCCATTGACAAATTGGACAGAGATAATTATCCCGCATGGGTAATGAGAATGGAAGCCTTACTTATGAGTAAGGATCTCATGATATATGTTATAGGTGAAGAAGAGAAGCCAGTATTTGAAGATGAAAGCCGACCAAAGAAAGAGGAGCTTGATGCTTTAAAGCATTGGCAGAAGAAGGATGCAAGTGCAAAAGCCTATATCTACAATATAATCTCTGATCAGTTGCTACGACACATGAGAGGATTGGAATCATCTGCTACGACACATGAGAGGATTGCTACGACACATGAGAGGTTCCAATTTACGCCTCAACTGAGATGGCACATATCCATATGCCAAACATCCAAATACTTTGCAATGATCTAAGGTAGGTTTCTTCCCCCACCATGCCTCATAGGGTGTCATACCTTGCAAAGCTTTACATGGTAGCCTATTAACCAAGTATGTGGCTGTATTTACAGCCCTAGCCCACAAATATTTGGGACAATTCGTTTCTTTCATCATTGACCTTGCAAACTCAACAAGAGTTCTATTTCTCCTTTTTGCTACACCATTTTGTTGAGGAGAGTACCTGCAAGTAACTTCCCTTTTTATACCTCCATTCCATAAGTAATCATTCAACTCATTAGAGAAATACTCTCCCCCTCCATCTGAACTTAGTCTCTTCAATTTTTGATGTATGATTATCTCTACATAGACATGATGATGTTTAAATGTACTGAATAGCTATGATTTATATTTGATCACATATATGGTGATCCACTTGGTACCATTATCAACATAAATCACATAATATATTGAACCATTGATGCTAAATTCCTTTGATGATCCCCACACATCTGTGTGTACCAATTCAAGCTTCTCTGAATACATGAAACCATGCTCAATATAAAATTTCTTATGAGCCTTACCTAATTGACATGCCTCACATCTGTATGTCATATGTTGACCTACAACATTAGGTAACGCAAGCACTGAACCATTGTTAATCGTATCCTTAATACCTCTTTCATTGAAATGTCCAAGCGTTTTATGCCAAAGATCTAAATCACAGATCTTATGTCCTCCATAAGTGAACTAGGCATGACCAACATTGCCTTGAGTCTTCAATGTGAAGAGCCTTCCTTCTTTCTTTCCTGAAACAATTTTTTTATATCTGTTCCTAGGGTCTTCCACAAAAACTACATCATTAGTGAACCTTACTTCATAACCTTTCTCAACAATTTCCCTTATACTTATCAGATTCTTTGGAATTGCTTTGTGTTACACCTGTGGAACCACATGATTACTTACTTTAGTCTCCAAATCACTCATCAAAGCTATGTTGCCACTCAGGTGATTGCTACACCCTAAGTCTATGTTGAAGACTCTTTGAGCTTCACTTTGTTTTTCACAAGTTGCATTCATGATTAAAGTGGAATCCTCCTTCTTATCTAAAGCATAATTGTAGTAGGTATTGTTGTAGGATTGACTCTGGTAGCCTCTACCTGCATTTTCTTTAAAGAAACCTCTACTACCCCTACCTCTGAAATTACCTCTCTGATTTCTATTACCTCTTCCTCTTGAGTTAAAGTTTTGATTATATCCTCCACCATTCTGATTAGTATGCCAATATTCATGAGCTAAATTATTATTCTCACCAGAAATCCAACAAGCTTGGGCACCATGTTTAATGCTTCTACCTCTACCTCTTCCTTTGCCACAACCTCTTCCTCTTAGGAAGTTGACTTGGCTAGTTGTACCTTCTTCTTCATTCAGTTGTTGAACTTCTTCCTATCCTTTGACTACATTTCTTGACCTATACGTTTATCAACATCACCTTTGAAATCCTACTCAAAGGCTAGCATATGTCCTAGCAACTGATTCAAATCAGAAGTAAAATGATCTAGTCACAATTCGGTGATTAAAATGAATGACTTCCATTTCTCATCTCCTCTCAAACCTGTGAGAATTTGCCTTACCCATTTATCCTCTTCAATATCTTCATCAACTACTCCTAATGCGTTTGAAATGCCCTTTGTCCTTGTTACGTAATCAGAAATGCATTCAGAAGCCTTCCTCTTGAATGTGGTAAACTCCACCCAGAAAGATATGCCAAGTGTCATGAAAGTAGATGTGTAGAGCGTCATCTTCACGAGTTAGCATCGGGTCTTTCTCTGATTTCTCTCAGTCTGATCATGTGGATCACAAATCCTTTTGTACACATCTAATTTGGAAGTTAATGAAGCTATGTTCAAAGTTTCATAATCTAATTCCTTTCATGCTCTGAGGATGATCAATAGGAACATTTGTATGTAAAGTCTGTAGATAGACTTCTCAAAGTCGCACACTTTTTCGTGTTAATATTTTGCTTAAATCTCAGTGCTCACTGTAAATTTTTTGATGAATGAGCATTCAAAATCTGATTTAGAAGGTAAGGAAGCTATGGCTAAAAGCATTTAGCAAAATGGGATATGTGCTGTGAGAAATCAACCTTAGAAGTTACCTATGTCAAAGTCGCTTGTTCAGGAAGACAATTTCTAACATACCTTTGATCTTAAAGATCAAATTAAAGTTTTAATGATTCTTTTGAAGAAATAATGGTTGATATGATTGCGCAAAGGTAGTGTGGAGATATGTGCATCATTATTTTGAAGAAATCTAAAGATATGTGCTAGTAATGAAGTCAATTTCTAAAGCAGACTTTCTGAAGAAGGAATTTCTTCACTCAGAGAAGTGATACTGAAAGTTTTGATAAATGAAGATAACATTTGTGTAAAGTTTGATCCATAACTGATATAGAGGTGTTCTTAGATCAGTATAAATCAGACCCTTGGAGATTAAGAGGTCTCCAACAGCTTGAGCATCCTTCTTAATCCATATCTTCAAATGTGTGAGCTCCTCCCTAGTTGGAACACTAGAATCTTTAAATTCTCCTTTTTCTTATTTACCTATAATTTATTCTATCAAGTCTTTGCTCATGCAATGAGGTTCCATCCTCATTGACCAAGTGGATAGTTTTCTCTATCCAATTTCTCTATTTGAAGAGAATCTCCCATCTTTTCTTGACTTATGTATTAGATTCTTCAAGCTTTGTGAAGAATGTGTACCTTTACTTTGAATGTAGTATCTTTTGATATTCTTGATAGCTTCAAGCTACCTTCTCTAGCTTTCACTTCAAACTTTCACCTTTTGAATCTTCAAAGGCTGATTTTTGTATAACTGCAACAGTCGGGATACTCCTTTCTTCAATTTTGATGATTCCTGCTTTGATACCACTAATGGAGAGTGTTAATCTACAAAAGAACAAGTTTCCTTGATGTTACAGCACCTCTATATCAAGAAAAACTCAAAACCTTAACCAAGTTTTGAAACTAATGTTATGTTATCAATCTTTGCACTAACTGTGAATAGAGTCACTTATTCAAAAAAGTCTGTTGCACTTAATTCATTCATTGAGTGATCAAATGTGTAATGTTTTCAATGCGACTTTGCAAGAGGTGTCATCTGGGATTTGCACACCTTCTCCAAGCTAAACTTTCTCAAAAAGATTGGTAAATCTTGAGATTTACTCCAAACAATTCACCTATGTCTAAAACTCTACTTCTATATAGCCAACTTTGACATCTATAACTTCTAATGCATAGTTCTCTTAAACTAGAAATGTTTATTCAAATGGTTTTAGCAATAGGTAGCTTACCTTCCAACTTAAAGAATGAGTGCTTGCTTGCTCAAAACCCTACACTGTGGAAGGAGAACTGACCAAAACATTATCATCAAATTTGTGCCTACTACAGTCTTCTCTTCTTCACATTTACACATGTATATGTTCCCACTCTCAATTCTCTCAACGTGATCTCAATTAGAATCTAAAAATTTGTACAGAGGTCACTCAACTATAGAATTAGACTTGTTCAAAAGCATTTGAGAAAAGGATAAACAGAGAAGGAGCACTAAGCAAAATATCGGGTGCAATTTTTCTTCATTCCGGAAAGCATTACATCTAATTGATGAGACATATTCTCTTCACTTCTAAAGTGTCTAATGACTCTTACAACTTGTCTTTCATCATCTCTCGTACATGCACCGACTTTCTACTTTTATATATAGGCATATATGTGCAAACTCTTAACCATAACAAAGGTATAAGTGAGTTAATTAAAAGTCTAGTGTACATGTATATACAAGACTTCATTCTCTGATCATGCACTAACTTCAAGCTTCATATATTAGTCTTTGCTTCATCCTTTGACTTCAAACATTTTTCCTACACCAAAAGTTGTCACATGAAATTTGTGTTTTAAATTTGAGCATGAATGTTGGTGCAAAAGAGTCCAAGCCTACATACTTGGACAATTAGCATACACTTTACATATGACTATTCTCTTGTAAAAAGCATTTTCTTTTATCCTTCTAAGAGTGCATATGTTATAGCACTTACTCTCATGTAGAATTAGGAGGAATCAAATCACGACTTATTTGTTAGGTGATTGATGGGAAGCAAGTACTAAAGTTTAGGATTTGCTTTATGATAAGAGTTTGAATTGGAATTCAAAAAACGGGCTCCCACTCTAGCTATAAAAGATGGATCAAAATCTCGCATCCATTGAGCCTGATTTGAAGATCATTGAAGAGGGATTGTTCACTGCTTAGTGAGATCCTTCTATAGCTCCATCAATACCCTCACATTGTGCAATTTTACAGTTCCAATGTTATTGTAATTGTATGTGACTTAATACATATACATTGATCATATCTCTACTTCACTTCTCTATCATGTTCAACTCAAAATAGTGAACTTCTCAGACTTCCTTCTCAGCTCATACTTGATAATTTGATGTCATTTAGGTTTTTATACATTCCGCATACTCTCTATTTTCTTGTTACAAAGTATCATTGTCATTGCTTTAGTCAATCTCGACATATCCTCAGAACTTTGCTCATTGGTGTGCATACTGTTGAAGCTAAAAATTGTCTGGATATACCCCTAGCTTTTTAAGCATAATTCTCTGAGTACACTTTATCATTTCAAGTGAAATGACTTGTGATTGGTAGCTATTTAAGTTATTTAGATACTCCCAAAAGAAATTTGATCAATTGCTAGTATGTAAAGAGTACTACTCAATTTACTAAGCATGTGTGGTGACCAAATAGTAAGTGTTTGTTCACTATGAATATTCCAAGTCATCTGTTTAGATCCCTTGATGAGAGGATCATACTCCAAAGAAATTAGGTGATTATTTGTTGTTCTTGGGCATCTCAAGAGGCCTACTTTACACTTCTTAACTTGTTCTTGGCTGGTGTGAAGCAAGAATTTGTAGGACCATCTCATTTTGAGAATATATCCACCATCTCCTCCAACAATGGTATCAGAGCAACATTAAGGTAAAATGGGAGATGGATTTCCATCATTCATTGATAAATTTGACAAGGGAAATTATCCAGCATGGTCCCTAAGGATGAAGGCTTACCTCCAAGGAAGAATCTTATATGGATACATCTCTGGACATGAAGAAATGCCAACATTCACAAGCAAACATCAACCTAGAAGAGAGGAGCAAGAAAGAGTAGCTACATTGTGTGCAAAGGATGCTCTAGCTAAGCCTTATATACTTAACTCCATATCTAATCTCTTATTACCTCACATAGGAATTCCAAGACCTCCTAAGAGACTTTGAAAGTTTTCTCTTCATACTTCTCATCAAATACAAGGGCTAGGAAGAACCAGCTTTGGATGGAGTTCACAACCTTGAAGAAGCAACCAAAGCAAAGTGCTGATGCGTATGTGACCAGGATGAAGGATGTAGCTAATCAACTTGGGAGTATAGGAGAAGAAATCTAAGAGGAGCAGATAGTAAGGTAGATTATAAATGGCATTAAATCTAATAATAAATTGAAGATCAATCATATCCAGAATATGTATGCAAGTTGAGCAAAGGATTCTATGGGTTGAAGCAAGCTCCTATAGCTTGGAATCATGGACTTTTAACTTACTTGTAGGATAAAGGTTTTTTGTAATCAAGGCAGATCCCTCCCTCTTCATTAAGAGGAATCATTTAGAGGTCATATACCTATGTGTATATGTCGATGCTATAATCATTACATGAAGTGATGAAGATGGAATCAGAAAGATTAAAGCCCAAATCAAGGAGGAATTCAAGATCAACAATCTTGGTTTACTTACATACTTCCTAGGATTAGAAGTGGTACATATAGAGAAATATATGTCCTCCCTTAGAGAAATTACATCGGATACATGCTCTCTAAGATCAAGATGGAAAATAAAAAGGTTGCAGGTACACCCATGGAGTTAAATCTAAAGTTAAATGCTCATGAAGGTGAACTAATCGAAGGTGTGACTATTTATCAGATTTTAGTTGGAAACTTGAACTATGTCGGGTAGGCTCTAAAGATGCTAACAGAAGCACATCAGGTTTTCTTGCTTTTGCAGGTACAAATATAACTTTACGGTCATCCTAGAAGCAACCATGGTTTCTCTTTCATCAACAGAGGCTGAATATAGAGGAGCTTCAAATGCTACACAAAAGGTAAGTGAGATTAGAACCCTATATTAAGATTTAGGGTTGAATACTTCAACTTCACATATATTGGAAGACAACATTAGTTCATTACATCTTGCTACTAACCCTATCTATCAATTCAAGACTAAACATATAGAATTTTACTACCATTATGTGAGGGAATAGATCATGAGCAAGGAGATACAACTCATATGTACCTACACATGAGTAATTTGACGATATGATGACAAAGGCATAGGATGGAAGCAAATTGAATAGGTTCAAATCAATTATTGGATTCCATGAAATCATGAAGGTTTGAAGACTCACGCATCTTAGTCTTAAGGGGGATCTTTTGGTGCAATTAGAATTCCTAAGTGCATTGCTAAATTCTTAGGACTACACATCCATTTATGCCTTCACAAGAGAGAACTACATGTGAACCTATCCATTTTTGGCATAGTTAATTTTGTTAAATGTAAATGTCAAAAGAACATGGAATACTATGGATTGATTATGTTCCCAAACTGTCAGATCACTTTTAGGTGAGGAAAAATTCAAATTCAAACTCAAATTATGAGTATAATTGGACATGGTTTTACTCATGTGATAATAGAGCTATTCGAAGAGACAATGAGCTACTTCAATGAGCATAGATTGAGCTCACCGCATGTAGGAGTAGTCCACTACACTTATCTTGTATCATGTGTTCATTAGCATGTACATTTTGATACATTTCTTCAAGTACATCTCTGTCTACTGTTCTCTACTACATCTTCATCATTACAGTGCTCTTGTCGAATGGATTTCTCTACATGTACTCATGCATTGGATATACTATATCTTGGAATAATTATATTGAAGTGTCTACTACTTGCATATCAATTTGCATCAAGTGTGGTTCAATGTGTCTCGACATATGAATCATAGAATTTGACTTTAATTGCATACCCTCTAGATCCTGACAAGTTTGGATGACCCCTTGACTTGTTATATTCATTTCTAAGTGTATGATACAACTAAATTGATGAAATAACTTGATTTAGCTAGTTATGCACTTCAATTAGATGTGTACAGAAGCTCGCTGGTAAATTCATACTAGGTTGTGAGCTCTTAATATAATACTGAGCATTTTTATCCCAAAATAGAAGGTTTCTTCAGATTTCTTGCATATGCAAGTTATTTGTTTTGATGCAAACATTTGGGAATGATGCTTCAAGGGACTTGGTGGTTCAAAATGCATTATTCTAAAGCCAAAGGAGTATATTAAGCATCCTTGGATTTAACTTGGCAGGTTTAGAGAAGGTTTTGTGCAACATTAGCTTATCTTTGGAACCTATCTATCCATCTCCTCACATGGTCTACTCTTAATACTAAACAAGCCTCTAGAAAATCAAAGCCATGTTGAGATATGAAGAAGAAATTCAAAGAAAAAGACTATCAATATACTTGAAAGATTGGTGGGTAGGAAAGTTGGACAAACCTACTAAAAAGATGTGTGGCCTCCTAAAGAGGAAGCAATCAAAGGAAACGGTCCCATTTATGTTGGATATGTATGGTGTGGAGTGCAAGATGGAGGAAGAAACTAGTTCTTTGATTTTCAATCACTTTACCTAGCTTTCGGGGATCTTCACACCTCTTTCTCCTCATAGACATGATAGCATGGTGATCATCTCTAGTGTAAGTTCCAAAAGAGTTTCCCCAAATATGAAGCCTCTTCTTCGACCTCCTATTTTTAAGGAAAATATTCTTAAAGTGATTCATTCTCTTGCTAATGGAAAAATCCAAAGGCACGATGATCTCTCCAATGAATTTTTTAAAAACCTTCAAGCACATGGGGAATACTCCCTTATGTCTTATGTGGCAAGATGTTGTTTCTTTTGAGGCCCTGCCCCAATGTCTCAATGAAATTGTTATCAACATTATTCACAAAAAAGGCAGCAAGAAAAGGATTGAAAATTGGCATCCAATTGCAATGTTACAAATACGTTATAAGAACCTTGCCAAATTTAATGCTAATCCTATCACGTATCACTTGAGAAACTCAATTAGGAAGGATAAAAAAGGGTTCATCAAGGGGAGGTCCATACTCAAGGCTATTATTGATGTTTGAGAAGGGCCGAAGATATCATTTTCCTTAAGATTTAATTCGACAATGTGTATGATAGACCCAAGTGGGACTCCATTCTCTAATCTTTGAAAGACCTGGGTTGCAGCCAACAATTTAGTCAGATGTTCACATTGTTGTTGAAGTGCCTGAGTGCAGATTAACATCAATGGCGAACTTTCTCAAGAACTTTGACTAAAATGCTCTATTATGCAAAGTTGCCCCTTGGTCTCTCTTCTCTTTTCAATTGCTATAGATGTTCTTAGTTTCTTTCTAAACCATCATACTTGTTGGTGCATTTTGCCCAAGCCTACATGCTTGATATGCTTGATATTATCCTCATTTGTAAGTCACATGAGTAGTCATGTGAACACCTCTTCTAAAAGAGTACATTTTATCTCTTGTAAATGGAAAAAGAAAAAAGTAAAAGGATGGCTTACCTCATCCATGATGTAAAAGCAAATTCATGGCTCCAACTACCAAAATCACGAATTTTTGAGCTGAGGGAATCTCTCCTAACTTTGGGGATCACTTTTAGGTGGAGCCATTCGAATTCGAATTCAAAACTCCCTCCAAGAATTGCTATAAAAGGAGCAAGAAGGAAGAGGCGATTAGCAAGCCTTGTACGTGACCACTTCATGTCATTTTGTAGAGATTGAAGAGCTTACTACATAGCTCTATCATTCTACTCCCATTGTGCAAAGATTCATTGCCAATGTGGTTGTAATCATATGTGAATCTATACATTTATTATCATCTACCTCTCTATTTTGTTCTCTGCTATACTCACTCAGAGCAGTAACTTCAGAAGGTCATATCTCGAGTTTTACTGAACCTTTTTCAGTGTTTTAAAGTGCGTTGGATAGCTCTCACTGTCTAGTTTCTACCTATAAATTTTCAAGGTCATTGGATTTATACTTTTGGAGATATCTGCATTTTACTGTTTACTGGTCTATCTCTGCAGAGCCCCGAGAATTGTGGGAATGTTCCAGAACTTGATGAAACTTGTTCTCAGTGCTCAGTCCATCATTTGAAGTGTTTTAACTTGGAATAGGAAGCTTGCTAAGTCTATTTGCTATGCCCAAAAGGAATTTTTCTAATTCCTTCCAGGTTGAGAGCACTGTTCATTTTTTCCAACAGGTGTATGTCCAAAAATAGCAAGTTTTGGGAGCTAGTCATTTCGCAACTAGCCTGTCTTGACTTAAACTTTTGGGATACATGTTCCAAAGTACTTGGCTGATATTTTGGTGGATTTAGGAAGCTCAAAGGGTCTACTAATCAACTCTGAAGTCTCAGTTGGCTGGTGTGAAGCTGGTTGTAGCGGCACCTACTCATCTTTGGATTGCATCCACCATCTCTCTTCACAGTGGTATCAGAGCATAGTCAAGCAACATGGGAGATGGATTTCCATCAACAATTGACAAATTGGATCGAAACAACTATCCGGCATGGTCTCTAAGGATGGAGGCTTACCTTCAAGGGAGGAATCTATATGGATTCATATCCGGAGATGAAGCAATGCCAACCATGAGGAACAAAGGGCAACCATCACATGAAGAAGTGGAAGGACTTTCGAATTGGTGTTCGAAGGATGCACTTGCAAGGTCCTATATTCTAAACTCAATCTCTGATTTTCTTTTACCTCATGTCAAGGGATGCAAGACATCAAGAGAAACCTGGAATGCACTTGCTTCTTTCTTCTCTTCCAACACTCGAGCAAGGAAGAACCAATTGTGGATGGAGTTCACAACAATGAAGAAAAGCCCGAAGCAAAATGTGACTGATTATGTCACAAAGATGAAGGAGATTTCCGACCAACTTGGAAGCATTGGAGAGGTAATTGAAGAGGAGCAAATCATAAGACAAATCATGAATGGAATCAAAGCAGACGACAAGTGGGAGTCATTCACAACAGCCATGGATTTATACATGGATATGCATGTACTCGACCTCAACACACTCATGGGCCAACTCTTCACTCATGAAGCAAAGATTAGCAAAGGTGGTGAGTCCTCAAGAGGTAATCAAACTTCTGCCTTATATTCTGATAAAGCTAAGGTCAAGGACAAGTCAAAGAATAGGAAGAATGAAGATGAAGGAAGCTCTTTCCAAGCAAACTTTGCAGGTAGAGGAAGAGCTAGAGGAAGAGGCAGAGGTGGAAAGCAAGGCAGGGGGAGATTCCAATCATCTCAACCTTGCAACATATGTGGCTTATCTAACCATACTACTGAAGAATGTTTCAGGAATCCAAGGAACTCAAGAGGAAGAGGATTCAATAGAGGTGGCTATGGATCAAATAGAGGCAGGTACAATGGAGGCTACAACAACAACAACTACTACAACAACAATTACAACAACAACAAAAACTATCAAAGTGGCCATAGAGGAAGAAGAGATTACAATAACTATGCAGAGGACCAAAGTCAAGAAGATTCATTATTGATTATGAATCTATCAACGAAGAAGGGTAAGGATGATGATCACATATTTTACATTGATTCGGGATGCTCGAACCATGTAGCAGGAAATGTGGCTTTACTTTCTGATTTGGAAGATCCTCATAACAAGCATGAAGTGCAGACAGGAGATGACACAAAGCACTCAGTGGAGAAGATAGGTAATGTGAAGACATCAGATGGGAATATGAACCTCTTAAGCAAAGTCTTGTATGTCCCTACAATTACCAAAAATTTAATAAGTGTTGGACAGATTGTTGAAAAAGGATTGCAGGTTAGATTCAATCGATTTGGAGCATATGTTGAAGACCCAAGGCAAGGCTTTCGAAGGATTGCCAAAGGAGAAAAGACAGGAAGGCTTTTCACTTTTGAAGTGGAAGATACAAAGAACATAGCTTTGTTTAGCTATGGATCTCAAACTCTAACAGAGTTGGAGATATGGCACAAAAGGCTTGCTCACATTGGTGAGAGGACACTCAAACAGATTTGCAGGGACCAAAGTGTACTTGGTTTGCCTAATATCACAAGGCAACACATGATTTATAAGTGTGAAGCTTGTCAACTCGGCAAGGCTCATAGACAACCTTTCAATAAGAAAGGATATATGTATCAAAATCCTTTGGATCTAGTGCACACGGATGTGTGGGGTCCAAGTAAGGAGCCATCTATATCAGGCTCAAGATATTATGTGTCTTTCATAGATGATTGTAGCAGGTGGACCATTCTGTTTTTCATGAAGCACAAGGATGAAGTGTTTAATTGCTTTAAGAAGTATATTGCTCTTGTTGAAAATCAAACAGGTAGGACTTTGAAAAGACTCAGATCAGATGGTGGAGGAGAATACTTCTCTTCTGAATTTGATGCCTTCTTGCATGAAAGAGGCATTAAAAGGGAAGTCACTACAAGGTATACACCTGAACTCAATGGTGTAGCAGAGAGGAGGAATAGAGCTATCGTCGAAGCTGCAAGGTCCATGCTCAACGAAAAGGGATTGCCGAACTACCTATGGGCAGAGGCTGTGTCGACAGCCACATATCTCATAAATAGACTTCCATCTAAGTCACTAGATGGAACCACTCCATATGAAGTGTGGAATGGAAGAAGACCTAGTCTAGAGCATTGTAAAATCTTTGGATGCTTAGCCTATGCTCACATTCCTTCTCAAGTAAGAGGGAAATTGGATCCCAAGGCAGAGAAGTGTGTATTCATTGGTTATGATCAAAACCAAAAAGGATATAGATTGTACAATCCAACCAATAAAGGATTTTCTGTGAGTAGAGATGTAATTTTTGATGAAAACAAATCATAGTTTGATGATGACAGGAAAGTGAAGCTGCCATATGACTTGGATGAAGATTTTCCATCACTTCAACCAAAGGAGCCAAAGCAGATTGAAGAAAGTGATTCGGAGATTGACCTAGAAGACTTGGAAAGACTAAAGCTATGGAAGAACAAAGGTAAAGCAAAGATGCACGATGCTACATATGGACCCGAGAGCTCACATCAACCACTTAGAAGGTCTTCGAGGGAGAAGAAGAAACCAGAGAGGTTTGGTTATGATACTTCTTTGGTCACCAAGCACTCAATCTACATTGCAAAGGATTCAACCAATGAAGAACCTACCACATTCGAAGAAGCACAAAGCAAGAAAGCTTGGAGAGATGCAATGGATGAAGAAATGGAAGCCTTGAAGGAGAATGACACTTGGGAGCTTGTACCTAACAAGCCATCTATGAAGATAATCGGATCTCGATGGATATACAAAATCAAGAAGAATCCAGATGGAAGTATAAATAGACACAAAGCAAGGTTAGTTGCTAAAGGGTTTGCTCAAACCCATGGTATTGATTATGAGGAGACTTTCTCTCCTGTTGCAAAAATGCCTACAATTAGGGTTCTCATTAGTCTTGCTGCATCTAGAAATTGGAATCTTTATCAACTTGATGTAAAGAATGCTTTCTTGAATGGATGGATTTCTGAGGAAGTGTATATGGCACAACCTCCTGGATATGAGGATGCACATCATCCTAACTATGTATGCAAACTAAAGAAAGCTTTGTATGGATTGAAGCAAGCTCCAAGAGCTTGGAATTTCAGATTGGTTACTTATTTGCAGGACCAAGGATTCAAAGCTAGCAAGGCGGATACCTCTTTGTTCATAAAGAGGAATGGATCTGAAGTGATCTATTTATGTGTGTATGTTGATGATATTATTATCACAGGCAATGATCTTGAAGGAATCAAACAGGTAAAGATTCAAATGAAGGAGGAGTTCAAGATAAGTGACCTCGGACCACTCACTTATTTTCTTGGATTGGAGTTGATCTACACAGATTCAGGTATATACATCACACAAAGGAAGTATGTCCATGACATGCTCGTCAAGTTCAAGATGGAAAATACCAAGTGTGCAGGTACACCTATGGAGCAAAATCATAAGCTTAGTGCTTATGAAGGAGAGCCAATTGAAGACATCACAAGCTATCAAAGCTTGGTTGGAAGTTTGAACTATGCAACACTCACAAGGGTGGATATATGCTATAGTGTTAGCATATTGAGTCAGTTTATGCATAAGCCGAGAAGACCACATATGGAAGCGGCCAAGCGAGTCCTCAAGTACCTAAAGGGGACCATGAATGAAGGTTTGTTCTATTCATATACTTTAGATATTGAGCTAAAGGTCTACTCAGATGCAGATTGGGCCGGATCTAAAGATGATAGAAGAAGCACATCAGGGTATATATCATTTGCAGGTTCAAAAATCATTTCTTGGTCATCGAAGAAGCAACCAACCGTGGCATTATCTTCTACTGAAGCAGAATATAGAGGTTTGGCTAATGCAACTCAAGAAATCATGTGGTTAAAATCTTTGTACACAGATCTTGGACTTCATTCTTCAACACCTCACATTTTTGGTGACAACACAAGCTCACTACATCTAGCAGCTAATCCGGTATACCATGCTAGAACCAAGCATATTGAAGTCCACTACCATTATGTAAGGGAGAAGCTATTGAGCAAGGATATTCAACTATCCTATGTCTCTACAGATATGCAATGTGCAGACATGTTGACGAAAGCTCTTGATGGTACGAAGTTAAGTAGATTCAAGTTGATGATTGGCTTGCAGGAAATCAAGGACAATTGAAGACTTATTTGGAGGCCAAGCATGTTAGGCTTGAGGGGGAGCTGTTGGTGCATTTTGCCCAAGCCTACATGCTTGATATGCTTGATATTATCCTCATTTGTAAGTCACATGAGTAGTCATGTGAACACCTCTTGTAAAAGAGTACATTTTATCTCTTGTAAATGGAAAAAGAAAAAAGTAAAAGGATGGCTTACCTCATCCATGATGTAAAAGCAAATTCATGGCTCCAACTACCAAAATCACGAATTTTTGAGCTGAGGGAATCTCTCCTAACTTTGGGGATCACTTTTAGGTGGAGCCATTCGAATTCGAATTCAAAACTCCCTCCAAGAATTGCTATAAAAGGAGCAAGAAGGAAGAGGCGATTAGCAAGCCTTGTACGTGACCACTTCATGTCATTTTGTAGAGATTGAAGAGCTTACTACATAGCTCTATCATTCTACTCCCATTGTGCAAAGATTCATTGCCAATGTGGTTGTAATCATATGTGAATCTATACATTTATTATCATCTACCTCTCTGTTTTGTTCTCTGCTATACTCACTCAGAGCAGTAACTTCAGAAGGTCATATCTCGAGTTTTACTGAACCTTTTTCAGTGTTTTAAAGTGCGTTGGATAGCTCTCACTGTCTAGTTTCTACCTATACATTTTCAAGGTCATTGGATTTATACTTTTGGAGATATCTGCATTTTACTGCTTACTGGTCTATCTCTGCAGAGCCCCGAGAATTGTGGGAATGTTCCAGAACTTGATGAAACTTGTTCTCAGTGCTCAGTCCATCATTTGAAGTGTTTTAACTTGGAATAGGAAGCTTGCTAAGTCTATTTGCTATGCCCAAAAGGAATTTTTCTAATTCCTTCCAGGTTGAGAGCACTGTTCATTTTTTCCAACAGGTGTATGTCCAAAAATAGCAAGTTTTGGGAGCTAGTCATTTCGCAACTAGCCTGTCTTGACTTAAACTTTTGGGATACATGTTCCAAAGTACTTGGCTGATATTTTGGTGGATTTAGGAAGCTCAAAGGGTCTACTAATCAACTCTGAAGTCTCAGTTGGCTGGTGTGAAGCTGGTTGTAG
The DNA here is from genome assembly GCA_020310875.1 of Ceratopteris richardii. Taxonomy (NCBI): domain Eukaryota; kingdom Viridiplantae; phylum Streptophyta; class Polypodiopsida; order Polypodiales; family Pteridaceae; genus Ceratopteris; species Ceratopteris richardii. Next base: position 229,829,125 of record CM035406.1, read on the forward strand.
CGGCACCTACTCATCTTTGGATTGCATCCACCATCTCTCTTCACAATACTAATATAGGTCTTTTCCAAGGCCTATACCTTCCTCTCAATCAAGATCAAATAATCATGAGACAATTTGTTGATGACAAAAATGGTTTTTTGCATAATGATCAAAGCAACATCAATACCTTTTGGCATTACCTAAATACATTTTAGGAAGCTTTGGGTTCCAAATTAAAACTATCTAAAACTTCTTTCCACGCTGTTACTACTCGTCCTCATTAGGTTTCAGTTGATCATGGTTGTAAGATAATCCCAAGGTGAGAAATCTTGCACCTCTTAGGCATTCTGATGGGGTTCGACATTTCGATGAGTCAACAATGTAATTGGGCTCTCCGTAAGCTTGATGACAAGCTAAGATACTATAAAGATATGCAAATCAACTTGGCAGGGTGAGCTATGGTGGTTAATATGTTCCTTATTTCTTCGATTATTTACTGTCTTTTGTTGGAGATCGAAGTACCAACATATTCTCAAATTGGAAAGAACTTGGTGAAACTTTCACTAGACAATAAATCATAAGAATACGGATGTTTTCAAAATTGAATGGCCTATCTAAATTAGCCAAAATGATCAAGAGGATTTGGCCATTTTAGACGTTGAGGGATGGCCAAAAAGCTTGCACTAAAATGGATAATTAAAGCATGGTGCAACAAAGATGCCTCTTGGGCAAAATTGGTTTTTTGAAACAAGAATTCTCTAAGGCTTCTGGGCATTTGTGGGTGGAAGGCTCTTGATCTTTTCACTCTTTTATTCTTTCCATATAAAGTGACTTCTAGAGGCTGAAGTTGGGTTTGCTCCCTTAGGAAGTGTTGGAACAAGGTGAAAGAATTTGTCAAGATCATTGAAATATGGAGATGGAATGCCAATATTAGACAAAATGATTTGATCTAGTTTCTTATCAAGGGCATCAGAGGTGTTGAGCCTTGGAACCTCCAAAGAGCTAGGAAGCTTTGGAACAGAGGTTTCCAAATTTATGGAAGCACATTTTGAAACAAGTAACATGCAAGTGGATTAGATTTAAGGGCATTGAAGTGGCTAGGATAGTGGACTATAAAGATTGGAACCAGACGAATCCTGCATTCTACAAATAGTGCGCATAATCATTTTGCGCTAATCTAACCAATAGCAATGACTTGCATACGGCAAGGAGTACTTCGACAGAGATGAAGTGCTACAGTAATGCAATTTCGACGCAGCTCAACAAGAGCTTACAAGCTAAGCGATGAAGATAAAAGTCTCCATAGATCTTCCAGTTTATCATCAAGCTTGGCACAATACTGTTTGTGCGAATCTACCTCTTCAATCGCTTTCCTCACAGCTCCGTGAGTAGAATATGCTCTCTCACGAGCTCCTCGATTCTCTGTGCGAAATGCCAGCAGCCACAAATGAGATTAGCATGGTCTCTGCAGTAGAAGGGAGCACACAAGCGGCTTGTGTCTTCACGTGTGCAAAAGATAACAAGTTCGAATCGTAGGCGTTGTCTGCACATCCTTCTCGCATTTTGTGCTGATCTTGCCTCCAACAGCACGTGAAAAACAATACTTAATATACTGCTTGAAAAAATTCCTATGCAAGACATTTGGCGTGTTGGACGAAATAAAGTAAGACCTCATGAGCCGGATGGCATGGGTTCGATGTAGTTGAACACTTTTTGTAAGCTGCTACTGTGCACGCAGACCAGCTTTAGATTGTATTAATTTGTTGCTACACAATCTCACACAAAAAAGCGTGCTCTGAATTTTGCTCCTTAATTCACTTGGAATCAACACATAGCAAGTACATCCAAACTCGGAGAGAGAAATTCAAGCAGGACGGTAGTGATGGAGAAGACGGACGTAGATGCTGACAGACATGAAGACGGACGTAGAAGCTGACAGACATGAAGACGGACGGATTGCTGAGGTCGCGCCAACTGTTGGAGACGGATTGCTGAGGTCGAAGAGCTTACAGACGGATTGCTGAGGTCGCGCCAACTGTTGGAGACGGAGGTCGGAGAAGAAGCTTACGGACGGATTGCTGAGGTCGCGCCAACTGTTGGAGACGGATTGCTGAGGTCGGAGAGGCTTACGGACGTAGAAGCTGACAGACAGAGATCGTTGAGGGCCATCTGTCGTTTATCGTTGCTGTCTGTCGCGGGCTTCACGGGTGTCTATCGCCGTGGTTGGCCTGTCTATCGCGGTGCGGGGTGTCTATCGCGGGCTTCACGGGGGTCTATCGCGGTTTTTACGGGAGTCTATCGCGGGCTTCACGGGAGTCTATCGCGGACAAATCGGATGCCGGTTCGAGTGTCTATCGCGGGTAATTTGGCTGACTCCCGGACCTACCCCCGCTGCGCGCCACCTTCTGTCGCCTGCCGCCGCGCGTCAGATTCGCCGCCGAAGATTATTTCAAAATTGTCAAAGTCTTCAAGCCTTTTCCTCTTTCTATACCAGTCCTTTTTATCAAGCAAAGATCTTTCTCCCATTGGCCAAGACCCAAGTTTCCATGGAAAGCTTATAGAAATTCTTAGAACGTTGTGTGCAAGGAGCCTCTACTCGCTCTTGCATTTCAGCCTATTTGGCACGTGGCTACTAGTAAGGGGCGTGGTTTTGGTGGTTTTGAAAGCCCTTTCTCAATCGTTTAGCTAAAAGAAGATGAAAAAGGGGTGAGTGCAAGAAACGAGAAAAAAAAAAAAGGAGGAAAATAGAAAAGAAGAAAAAAGAGGAAAAAAAAAAGAAGAGAAGAGAAGAGAAGAGAAGAGAAGAGAAAAAAAAAAAAAAAAAGAGAAAGACAGAAAAAAAAAAAAAAAAGAAGAAAGACAGATAATTGAAGAAGAAGAGTGTTCTACGGGGGTGGGGTGCCTCCTTCTTATGTGGGATCTTGGGCTATCAGAGCTTTAGTATAAGACCTCCTTTTTTTTGTCTTGGATATGATGTCCCCCTCTCTGGTGAAAAGCAATCTGGCCCCTCCTCCCGGGGAGGCCGCTAACCTGGCCGCCTTGCTGGAGGGAGGCTCCTGTGCCGCCCAAGAGGCCCTCGAGAATGTTGAACCCCCTTCGGTCTCCCTCAACAGATCCGCAATTTTATCAACTCAGGAGGAGCTCAAGAAAGTCTGCCTCGTTGGCCAAATGTTTGGCCCTAGGCCCCCGCTCGAAACCGTGCGTCAGTGGCTTCGCAACGAGTGGTTCCCCCGCGGGCTCGTTGTTTGTAAGTGTCAGTTCTTGCCGGCAAACCACTTGCTGCTAGTCTTTGAGAATGAAGAAATGGCGTTTCGGGCCCTTAGTGTCGGAACTTGGCAGCTCGGCCGGGCGACCCTGTGCCTTTTCAGATGGTCCCCTGACTTTACTCCCGACAAATCGAAACCGCTTCGATACCCACTTTGGGTTGAGCTCCCTAACCTGCCTTACTTCTTGTACAACTTTGTTTGGGACATGGTTTCTCCCATCGGCAAGCCGTTGGCCTCACGCGAGGACATCGGTGGCATCATTTATGAAGGCACAAGACACTCGTTCAATGCCCGGTGGCACCCCCAAATTTGTGTCGAGGCTGACCTCAGTCTGCCCCTCCCATCGAAGATTAAACTGGACTTGGGCGAAGGAGACGTCTGGGAGCAAGACATCGTTTACAAAAACCTTCCCAACGCGTGCTTTCGCTGTGGTCAACAAGGTCACAGGATCAAAGATTGCCCTTTGAGACGGCAAAGCAAGCGAAATCAAGGAGCCTCTAAAAATGCTCAACACAACAATGGTGATTTGAGTCGCCCGACGAAAACTGAGGACTTCAAGGGTCCCCCTAATCCAGAAGCTGATGGAGACGGGTTTATAGAAGTCAGAAGAAGAAGGAGAAGAAGCCCTAGGGCTACCTCCGAGCGAAACAACAAGTCTGTTTCCCCCTCCAGCAACTTATACTGCAATCTGGAAAGGGAAATCAACGAGCTTGACTTCCCAGGCGGGAACCTACTTGAGGAAGACACCGATGTCAAAGGCCTGGAGATCCCTGATAGTAATGAAACCGCGCAGGAGGACTACTCTACAAGCAAAGATGATGGATTCACCACTAGTAATGAAGACAACATGGATAGTGAAAGTTCCATCATTGGATCGACGATCCCGGAAACGGTGCCGAGCACGGGGCCCAGCTCCCCCCAGCAAGGTGTATCCCGCAAAGGAAAACAGCCTATGGAGTTACCCTGGAAAAGCCCCCACAAGAACCGGTTTCTAAGTCGGGATCAGATCCCAGCGAAAAAGAAAGATGAAGCCAAGAGAAGAAAGGACAAGGCTCCCTCCCGCAAAGAGGGATCAATACAAAAATGATTGTCATCTCGCTTAATGCTAGGGGGCTAACCGACCCCTCAAGAGCGGCCATCATTGGCCAATGGCTCCGCGACATTAGCTTAAAACCAGACATTATATGCATTCAAGAGATTAAAATTGACGGAGAAGACCTTCGGAAACGACTCAGACAGATTTCATCGGCCCACGTGTGGATTCCAACAAAGCACCGGCGGGGGTCCGGCGGAACGGCTATCGGTGTTAAACAACCCTGGCTTGAAAAGCTTGAGAACTCCATTGAAGATGTAAATCACCGCTGGATTGCGGTTTCTTTCGGTGCTCCCCTCTATGTTACTATGGTTTCATTGTACGCCCCGAACGGGGATTTGGAGAGGCTGAACACTTGGGCTTCTCTTGACTCGCTTCCCCACAACGTGCTTATATGTGGAGACTTCAACATGGTGGAGGACCCTAGGGACCGATGGATGGGCAAGGGCAGGGTCATCGACAGTCGGGAGAAAGAAACATGGGACATGACCAAACTCCACTTGGATCTGGTCGAATTCAAAGACTCGAATGGCTTTTCCTGGTCGAATCTCCAAGCGGGCGATGATCTTAAGAAAGCTAGACTTGATAGATGCTACATCTCTCAGAGTTTTACTCATCTGTGGGGCCACCCTTCCATCACGCAACGTACTGACCTCACCATCTCCGATCACTACCCAATCGTTATCACGTTTCAGCCTCCCAACAGGACCCACAAGGCTCCGTGGTTTCATGCCAACGCTTCCACCTTCTCTCTCCCCTCCGTCCATCAAGAGATTGCCGATGTGTGGAAGGTGGCGTTCGCCTCTGGCTTGTCCCCAGCCAAGTGCTGGAGAAGTGCGGTCGACAAGTCCCGCAAGATCATGATCAGAACTAAGAAGATGCTCGAGACTGTGCGGCGGGCTCGTAGGGAAACGCTCTACCACAGACTCTGGCGACTCGAGGAGGAAGTAAACAAAGGAAAACACCAAGCCCAGAAAGGTCTCCGAAAAATCAGAGCAGCGTTGAGATACGAGGAAGAAATACAAAGGAAAAACCTGCAAACCTTCTTCAAGGAGTGGTGGGCTGGAAAAGCCGACAAACCCACCAAAGAGATGTGCAGTATCCTTAAAAGGAAACACAACAGAGAGACGATTCCCCTACTGCTAGACACTCATGGCAATGTATGCAACTCGGAAGAAGATAATGTTGGCATCATCGAAGAGCACTTCACGAGACTCTTGGGAACCTCGAATCCCCTCTCCCACCATAGAAGGGACTGCATGGCTGCCATTTCTAGGGTTTCCCCCCGGAGAATACCACCCAACCTCCACTCCCTGCTTCATGCCCCGATCTCCGAATCAGAAATCATTGAGGTCATTGATGCCCTCCCTCTCGGTAAAAGCCCGGGACCCGACGGACTCACTAACGAGTTTTTTAAATCCTTCAAGCTGGTGGTTGCCACCCCTCTTCGGATGGTTTGGCAAGAGGCGCTAAAATTTGGTGCTCTTCCTTCCTGTATAAACAATGGAATCATCAAGCTGATTCACAAGAAGGGGGAAAAAAACAGAATCGAGAACTGGCGGCCAATTACGATGCTCCAAACAGGATACAAGATCATCGCCAAAGTCATTGCCAACAGACTTGCGTGCCACCTGAGATCTTGGCTTAGTGAGGACCAAAAAGGTTTCATCAAAGGCAGGTCCATCCTGGAAACCATTATGGATATTTGGGAAGGTATTCAATTTGCAAATGAGTCTAATCAAGACGTGGTCTTCCTCAAGATCGACTTTGACAAAGCCTACGATAGGCTAGAATGGGATTATATTCTGCAGTCGCTCCTAGACCTCGGATGTAGTCAGAAATTCGCCAAGATGATCGCGACCCTTCTCGGCAATGCAACGACCCAAATTAACGTTAACGGCAAACTTTCGAAGGCGATCCATCTTAAAAGATCTATTAGACAAGGATGCCCTCTTGCCCCCCTTCTCTTTGCCATCGCCACTGAAGGACTGAGCAGACTTGTGGCTCATCATGTGGAGGCTGGCAATATCAAAGGCCTCCAGCTACCTCACGACCATAGTCAAATCATCATGAGACTCTTTGCCGACGATATGAACGCATTCGTTCACAATGATAATACCAGCCTGGAGACTTTCTGGAGGTGTCTTGATACCTTTGTGAGGCCTCTGGATCCAAAATCAACCACAATAAGACCGCCTTTAGGGCCATTGTGGGACATCAACCTGGCCTTCTCATTGATCATGGCTGCCAATCCATTCCGCAGGGTCAAATCTTTCGGCTGCTTGGAATCCCCTTGGGGTTTGGCGTCTCTATGGAGCAGCGATGGAACTGGGTGCTGGCCAAACTTGAAAACAAGCTCAACTACTGGAGAGGCATGCAAATCAATCTCGCTGGACGGGCGATGGTTATCAACACGTTCCTCCTCTCGTCTACCATCTATTTCCTTTCTTGCTGGAGACCGAATGAGCAAGGCCTGTCCAAATTGAATAGCATCTGCAGAAACTTTCTTTGGACGGGTGATCATAACAGAAGGGGGGTGCCTAAAATCAAATGGGCCATCTGCACCAGCCCTAGAGATAGCGGGGGGCTTGGCATCCTGGACATTGGGTGCATGGCTAACAAACTGGCGGCCAAATGGATGATTAAAGCTTGGTGCAATAGGGAGGCCTCATGGGCCAAGCTGATCTTCAGAAACAAAAATGAGTTGGCCCTCACGGGATCCCCGAACTGGAAGAACCTTGACATCATGACCCTGCTATTCTCCCCGATACCTGTCTTCCCGAAAGGCTCCAGTCTCGTATGCTCTCTTTGGAAGGGCTGGAATAAAGTCAAAAGCTTCACAAGAATTAGTGAGGACTGGAAGTGGGCGGCCGGAATCAGACAAAATGACTCTATCTGGTTTCCGATTCATGGCATCCGGAGTGTGGAGCCGTGGAACATTCAAAATGCCAAGAAGTTATGGAACAAAGGATTCAAAAAATGGAAACACCTCTGGAAACATGACACCAACAGATGGATCAACTACGAGGATATCGACCCTCGCATAAACATCTCATACGAAGAATGGAACACCTTGCAAAGTAGATGCCTCGCTTGGGATCGTCACAAAACTCGCCTTCTCATGGGACATAACGCTCCGAACGCGCGTGGTCTCAAATGGCACAATGGAAACAGCCTACTCAAAATCCCGAACATCAATGAAACGACTGACCTCCAGATCAGCCTCAACAAGAAGTGGTGCCTGTCTTGGACGCGGCTTCGGTGGGACATGAAATTCATGGGTATCTGGCACCCACTCATAGAGATTAAGAAGTCGGTCCTCTTATGGCAAATTCTTCATCGAGGAATTTGGACTAACCATAAGGCAAGCAAAATTTGTGGGATCCCTCCGTGGTGCAAACGCTGCCACCGCGCAATCGAAGATGTCCCACACATCTTCCTTACTTGCCCCAACTCCTACAGAATCTGGCAGATGGTTGGACTGAAAATCAGAGTTCAGAAACAGCTTAGTTGGAAACAAGTCCTTTTGGGTGAAGCGATTGGGTGCTCTGCGGCTCTCTGGAACGCAATCAGAGGGGAGGTCCTGTGGAAAATTTGGCGAGAGCGGTGTGCTCGCAACTTCGGCGACTCCCCCAGGGAGTGGTCGATTGAAAAATCTCTACTCCTCCTTGGCAAAAGGATTGTCAACAGTAAGAAATCCCCCCCCTTCAGGCACCATCAAGTCCTCCTTTTGATCAACAACAAGCTCAAACCCAAGTGGGTCCCGCATGAGGGCGACGAGAGGGTGATCAACCTTCTTTGTAATGCAACCTAGGAATCAGCCAAGCTTCCCCTGCTTTGTGGGATTTGGGGGGTCCCGTTGGCACTAGTCCCCTTCTATTGTACCTTTGTTTCTTAATTTAATTCAAGTCCGGGAGAGTAGGCTATTGCCGAACTTCCTTTATATTAAAAAAGATT
>CM035406.1:229849919-229852419 GCA_020310875.1 Ceratopteris richardii
ACCTCATCAGTAAAGAGCATGGCGGGACAGGTAGACTTGGAAACCTTACTCTCAAGATTAAATATAAAATTTCCTTCTTTCAAAGGCATAGCTCAAGAGGATCGAGATGAGCACATTAGAAGATTTTTGGCACTATGCAAGACTAGAGGTTTAATGGGCAGGGAGGATGCCTTTTTGATACTCTTCTCGGCCACATTAGAAGGTTTAGCAGATAAATGGTTCAGCCAATTTGCTGAGAACCATTTTACAACTTGGGATGAAAGATGCATTTAAAAATCAATTCCAGCATGGGAATATTGCAGAGAGCATCATAGAAGAACTAGAAAATTTGAGATTGGGTCCAAGTGAAAAGTTCCCAGAGTTTGTGACTAGGACCAAGGCACTAATGGCTAAATTGCCAGATCCACCACATGATTTCTTTGTTAAGAAATGGTTAGCCAAGCCCCTACCAGTGGCCACCCAATGCAAAATAAAGGAATTAGTGTTACCTACAGCCTCTATAGAGGAGTTCATCAACACGGCTACACGACTGGAGCAGATAAGGCAACAGTATGGAGCTACTTCTTCTCAATTACCATATTCCATAGAAATGGAGGATCCACTAATCTAGCTAAGGAAGGAGTTGGAGGGGTTAAAAAGAAATAAGCCCCACAAAGAGGAGGAAAATGTTGTAACTCAGTTGAGAAGGGAGATTGAAGCACTAAATCTCCAAAAGGAGGAGGAGGCCCAAGCAGAGGAATTTGCTCAGCTGTGATAGGAGTTGCAGGAACTCAAAGGAGTTGGCATCAAGAGTGGACTTTGGTGTTCCATGTGCAGCAAGCAAGGGCATATAGTAAGTGAATGTCCTCTGTTAAGTGTGACTTGCCAATTATGCAGGAAAGCTGGTCATGAGGCCCAGGAATGCCAATCAAGGGGAATACGTGCAACAACATACTTGACACAAGGAGGACCCCTACCACTAGTAAATGTGATGGCTGCTGCACCGAATCAAGGTAACAATTACAACCCTAGACAGAGGGATAATTTTGGAAATGGGCCTAGAAGGCCAATCATTTGTTTCAGATGTGGAGAATGTGGACACTATAAAAGTAGGTGTCCTCTCCTAGAAAATGCCCCTCCTTGCAAGAACTGCCCAGAGGCTAGAGACCACTATACGAATTGTTGTCCTAAGAACCAAGCATCTTCATCTAGGCCTCACATTCAGATGATTTCTGTGCACAAAGAAGAAGGGTTAGATCAAGTAAATGAGCCATCACCATCCACGAGGGTGGTACAATTAGAAGAAATTGAATCTTTTACAGTGCAGATAAGAAGCAAGGGGAAGGCTCAAGTGGGAATAGGTCAAGAATCAATGATTAATGGATTGAACAAAGACAAAGGTACCCCTGAGAACAAAGCCACCACATGTGCAGACACAAGGCAAAATGAAAATTTCATAGGTACCTGTGATGCCATTGGACATGCATTCAATAGGGCTCATGAGGAGTTTGATAAGTCAAATGGAGCCCAGCTATTAAGGAATCAGAAGCTTCCAGACTACTCAAGTCTATGAAAAAGGAGGTCATTATTTTTTATTTAATAAAGATGGATGGGAAGTTTAGGTCAGAACTCTTGTAGATAATTGATGAAATGTCCACAACAAGTCTTGTGGAAAAGGCTGTTGTTATGCATAAAGATAAAAAGTTAGGGGAAGCACCCCTCACAGATTACAAGAGCCCTCGGCTAACAGTCTCTATCAAAGGTCATGAATTTCAAGGAGTTATTATGGCTGGTGGTTCTGGCATTAACTTGATGCCTAAATATACCATGAAAAAGATTGGACTATACCCTTTAAGACCTGCCAACTTCACTGTAACAATGGCAGACCAAAGCATTGTAAGGGCTATGGGAGTGGTCCCTGGAGTTCCAGTCAAGATACAAGGTACCATATTTAACTTCGACCTTGTTGTTCTAAGGTTGCCACAGGTAGAAGGAAGCTTCCCATTATTAATTGGGAGACCTTGGTTAAGGCATGCCAATGTGCTGCATGACTGGGGCAAGGACACAATGTGGGTAAAGCAAGAGGGGAAAGAGTTGCAGCAGATAATTTTAGAAGAAGGACCAGACAATCAGAGAAATACTAGCGTGATGTAGACAATTGGTATCTGTATGGAAGAAGAATTGTTGGACAACCCAGAAGTAGAACTATTTGAAGGAGCAGATTTATATGAAGATGAAAACATGCTGGCTTGGCTCCATGCAAAAGACCCATCTTCCTGCTATGGAATTTTTCCAAACTCAAGCACAGAAGAAGCATATGAAGAAAAAGAGGAAATCACTCTGGGTACTGATTCGAGTAAAAAAGTCTCAGTCAAAGGCCATAACAAAGAGAAGAAAAGCAAAGCCCTTACATGCAGCAGTGATGAAGCTACTCCAATTCATATGTCAATGGCCATTTTTTTATGGATAATGGTATGGCTATCATCTTTTATGTCAATTCTTATGATAGCAAGTGTAGAGC
>CM035406.1:229867419-229869919 GCA_020310875.1 Ceratopteris richardii
AATCCCACAATTGATACGAATGTATCTATTGTGGGATTCGAACCCAAGACCTACTGGCTACGAGTATGATGGGCTAACCACTTGCCTCAAAAGCCATCGTTGAGGATTACTTCCTAATCCTCCCTCTAAGGGTGTGGTTCAACCATCTCCTACCAGTCATATCTTGAGTTTAATACTCTCTTCCCCTTCTAGAGATCATTTTCCTCAATGATCAATCCTTGGTCTTGTTAGACTCAAGATATAACCGGCAAGAGATGGTTGAACCACACCCTAAGAGGGAGGATTAGGAAGTAATCCTCAACCATGGCTTTTGGGGCAAGTGGTTAGCCCATCATACTCCTAGCTGGTAGGTCGTGAGTTCAAATCCCAGAGTTACTTATATCATTGTCCTCAATGATCAATCCTTGCTCTCCCCTTGGTTGATGTCCTCACCCTCGCATAGTCTCTTGAACCTTCTCTTCCTCAACCTTGGTCTGTTGAGCCTTGCCTTTCCATTTCTTGGCCACTTTGCCTAGAGATGATAACCATGATGTTCCCTGTACAGGACATCGTGTTGTTGACAAGACAATACAGCTTGTTAGAAGAACATTTTGGTGGCCTGGATTAGCAAGAGATATCCATACTTATGTTCAACAATGCTTTATGTGCCATGTCCACAAAGCAGAAAGGGTAAAGACACCAGGTCTTTTACATCCTTTACAAGTTCAAGATCATAATTGGGATAGTATATCCATGGACTTCATAGTGGGGTTATAGCAGACCCAAAGGAAGCGAGATACAATCCTAATTGTGGTAGATAGACTGAGCAAGATGGCTCATTTCATAACCACGCAGGAGACGATAGAAGCTCCTCAGGTAGCAGAGTTGTTTATCCATCATGTCTTCAAATTGCATGGGTTACCAACATCCATAGTCTCAGATAGGGATGTCAGATTTATAGGACATTTTTGGAGGTTTGTATTTGACAAACTGAAAGTGTCATTAAAAATGAGTAGTGGTGATCATCCACACATAGATGGTCAGACTGAGAGGGTCAACCAGATTCTAAAGGATATGTTGAGGACATATGTGTCTGAGAAACAGACAAATTGGGATAGTTATTTGCCACTAGTAGAGTTTTCTTATAACAATAGGCCTCACAAGGTGACTGGGATGTCTCCTTTCGAGATGAACTACGGCATGAATCCCACTGCTCCCAGTACCATAGGAATGCCTAAGAAATGTCCTAGTGCTTCCGAGTTCTTAGCGAATCTCGAAGCAAACCTTGAAATAACAAAAGCCAAAATGCAGCAAGCAGATGATAGAGCAAAAGAGTATGCTGATAGGAAAAGATCTCTTAGATCTTTTGAGGAAGGAGACCGAGTCTTCCTTCAGGTACCAGCTAGATCTACTTCATTGTCCACAAGGAAGTGTAGTAAGCTATCACCAAGGTATTGTGGACCATGGAAGATACTAAAGAAGTTGAGTGATGTTCCATACCGATTAGAGCTTCCTCAAGATTGCAAAGTCCATCCACTGTTTCATGTCGGTAAACTAAGAAAGTATATATCTACGGAGGATAATCTAATAGAAGGTATTGTTTCTTTGTAAGAAACCGATAGAGTAGATCATTCTCCAGACAGAATACTAGATTGAAGACAGAAACGGTTGAGGAATCGTGTCATCCAAGAATATCTGGTAGCTTGGAGAGGATTACCACTTATTGACTCTACTTGGGAATCAACAGCTCTGGTTTGCAAGTACTTTCCCTCATTGATCATTGAGGACAATGATCTTTAGAAGGGGGAGAGAGTCTCAGACATTGGTCTCCAAAGACCATTCATGTGTGTGTGGGACGAGGGCTAGTTAGCCAAGGTCCTAAGCTCGGGGGTATATCCTAAGGTATGTAACGGTTAGTGGGGATGAGTGTTGCATGCTAGCCACATGGCGATGCTAGAACATTCCAGATCACTGCTATTTTAGATACAAGAGGATATAAATGGATGGGAGGAGAGTGGCACACACATCATTCACATGTCTTCTTTTAGGGACAGCATCACAGGTCTCCCCTTGGATTAATATCCTCACCCTCGCAGAGTCTCTTGAACCATCTTGTTCTCAACCTTGGTCTCTTGAACCCTTGCTCTCAACCTTGGTCTCTCGAACCTTGCCTTTTCGTATCTCGGCCACTTGCCTAGGGACTTGCCTTGCTCTCAACCTTGGTCTCTCCAGCCCTAGTTCTCCACCTTAGTATCTTGAACCTGGTTCTCACCCATGCAAGTTCTCTTGGATCCTCAATCTAGTGCTTCCCTATCGGGATGTACCCTAGGGGATATACCCTAGCAGGATGTACCGTGATGTACCCTAGCACCATGTACCCTGGCACCATGTACCTTGCGACGCCCTATGCTGCACCGTGCCACGTTGCCCAAGCCTACTTCCTAGGCTCTGATACCAATTGTGGCATTCGAACTCAAGACCTACCGGCTAGGACTATGATGGGCTAACCACTTGCCCCAAA
>CM035406.1:229874919-229877419 GCA_020310875.1 Ceratopteris richardii
TGATGATTATAGCAGATGGACTATATTGTACTTCATGAAGCACAAGGATGAAGTATATTGTACTTCATGATGGACTATATCTTGCACTAGTTGAAAATCAGACAGGAAAAAAATTGAAGAGGCTAAGGTCAGATGGATGAGGTGAGTACTTCTCCAATGAGTTTGAAAACTTCTTGCAGGATAGAGGCATCAAAAGAGAAATAACTACAAGGTATTCTCCTTAACAGAATGGGGTAGCTGAGAGAAGAAATAGGTTAATTGTTGAGACAGCTAGATCTATGTTGAATGAAAAAAGGTTACCTAACTATCTATGGGCAGAGAGTGTTTCTACTGCCACTTACCTCACAAACAGGTTACCATCTAAGTCCCTTGATGGAATGACACCCTATGAAGCATGGCATGGTAAGAGACCTTCACTAGACCATTGCAGGATATTTGGATGTGTAGCATATGTACACATTCCTTCTCAGATAAGAGGTAAGCTAGACCCAAAGGCTGAAAAGTGCATCTTTATTGGGTATGACTTAAATAAAAAAGGTTACAGGTTTTATAACCCTACCAATAAGGGATTCATGGTAAGCAGAGATGTTGTCTTTGATGAAAATGAATCTTGGTATGAGAATGAATGCAGGAAGGTTAAGTTACCCTATGATTTGGAAGAGGAGTTTCCAAATCTTGCAAAGGAGGAACCTACTAAGAATGAAGACTCAAGTTCAGATGATGAAGACACTATCAACCTTGAAGAGTTCAAGGCATGGAAGTCCAAGGGCAAAATGAATATGAAGAAGCTTGAAGACATACCTAAATCTTCAACTCAATCAATTAGAAGATCACAAAGAGAAAGCAAAAAAACCTATGAGATATGGGTATGATACATCTCTTGTTACTAAACATTCTGTTTATCTTGCCAAAGATTTGTCAAATGAAGATCCAAGATCATATGAAGAAGCCATAACCAAATCAGAATGGAAAGAAGCTATGGATGAGGAGATTGAAGCACTCAAGGAGAGTGACACATGGGAGTTAGTACTTAAGAAGGACTCCATGAAGGTAATAGGATCCAGATGGATCTATAAACTTAAAAGAAATTCTGATGGCACAATTAATAGGTACAAAGCTAGATTGGTACCCAAGGGTTTTGCACAAACCCAAGGCATTGACTATGAAGAGACATTTTCTCTTGTGGCCAAGATGCCAACAATTAGAGTGTTGGTAAGTGTAGCTGCATCAAAAAATTGGAATATGTACCAATTGGATGTTAAGAATGCTTTCTTGAATGGATGAATTTCTGAGGAGGTATATATGTCACAACCTCCTGGCTATGAGGAACCTAAGAAGGTAACATATGTTTGCAAATTGAAAAAGGCTTTATATGGATTGAAGCAGGCACCTAGGGCATGGAATTACAGGTTAACTACATACCTCCAAGACCAAGGTTTTGTCATGAGCAAGGCAGATACTTCTCTATTCATCAAGAGAAGTAATTCAGAGGTAATATACCTTTGTGTTTATGTTGATGACATCATCATTACATGTAATGATGTCAATGGAATCAGATATATCAAAAGCCAAATGATGAAGGAGTTCAAGATCAATGATCTTGGTCTATTGAAGTATTTTTTTGGACTTCAATTAGTCTACACTAATTCAGGGATATACATTACTCAGAAAAAATACATAAATGATATGTTGAAGAAGTTTCATTTGCAGGATGCCAAAGTAGCAAGCACTCCAATGGAGGTAAACCTAAAACTAAGTGCCCATGAAGGTGATGAAGTCAAGGACATTAGAGGTTATCAAAGTATGGTGGGTAGCTTGAATTATGCTACCTTAACAAGGATAGATGTTGGTTATGGAGTTAGTGTGCTAAGTCAATATATGCACAAGCCAAGGATACCTCACTTAGAGGTTTCCAAGAGAATCTTGAAGTATCTCAAGTGTACAAAGAACCATGGTTTGTATTTCCCTTACACTTCAGATATTGATATCAAGATCTATTCAAATACAGATTGGGCATGATGCAAGGATGATAGGAGGAGCACTTCTGGATATATATCTTTTGCAGGTGATAAGCCAATTTCATGGTCTGCAAAGAAGCAACCAACTGTTGCATTGTCTTCTACAGAGGCAGAGTATAGAGGGCTGGCCAATGCCACACAAGAAGCAATTTGGATTAAGCTTTTGTATACAGAATTGGGTTTATTTACTAGGTCTCCAATAATCTTTAGAGATAATACAAGTTCTCTTCACCTTGCAGCTAATCCTATCTATCATGCTAGGACCAAACATATAGAGGTCAATTACCATTATGTGAGAGAGAAGTTGATAAGCAAAGACATTCAACTAACCTACATATCAACCAACATGCAATGTGCAGATTTGTTGACTAAAGCTTTGGATGGAACCAAACTTTGCAGGCTCAAAGCAATGACTGGATTGCACGATATACATGAAGTTTGAAGATAAAGACCAAGCCAAAATGTTTGGCTTGAGGGGGAGC